>JAZKJV010004532.1:0-702463 GCA_037367405.1 Ottelia alismoides | reverse complement strand
TAGAGTCAGAATCACACGAAATAAATGCGAGCTATTTTATTGTTTAATTCAATACTTAATTAAGGTATTCATTTCATGTTTCATGATAGGAAACAATAAGAAACAATAAATTTCTTACAGATCCGTCAATACAAGCAAAAATAATTTCATCGTGGGATTTTCAAATTTTAATTCATGCATGTTTAGTGCCAACACTTGGCTACAATTTTAGGTTCATATTTAGACATTCTAAATAAATTTATTATCCAAAAAAACACGTTCAAAAAGTGCATAAATAGGGTTTTCATTTAACAAGAAATAATTTGAAATGAGCACCATATGCACAAACCATGAGTCCCCGCACATTCAATATGTAAAAGTTTGTTGCCATAGGGTTTGGATGATATCCTAGACCTTTAACCAAGGCTCTGATACCACTTGAAGGTCAGGGTTTATGACTTAGCACATCACGGAATTGTGGAGGTCAAATCACATATGACTTAGGGCAACTTATCATACTAGTTGCATCGGGCATCAGAGATACAATTTTTTAAATAGATGAAACCACATGATTTGTGAACACTTCTGAAATTATTTCATCAACAACCCGAACAAGTACAAGGATTAACTCTCGAAGTGTGTTTGTGATAGTGTTTCTAAATGAAGAGAGCTCCTCTCTCAAGTCTGATCCAATGAAGGCCGCACTGGCATGCGCGTGGATGAGATACATGCTTACCGCAATCCAAGTTGATGATCTGAGCGAGGAGTCTATTGACTTCATCTCAACAATTCAGGTGTCTTCTTCACGAGAAAGAAGCACAAAATGGAGGAGATCTACGAGTAGTCGATCTAGCAACTCAACAACATCGCGACGACTTCGATTCTCTCTAGGTCAACAATTTGGATGTCCACATTATTTTGTCATAGAGCGGGCTTGTATGAGAAATATGGAGAGAGAGAGAGAGAGATAGATTTGTTGTTGAAATACAAAAGGCTAGGTCAACCATTTCTTTTATACTTTTTGGATGTCCATGGATCACAATCCATGTGCATACAAATCTAATGGTTGACATTGTTTTGTGCTTTCTATCAATGTTCAAGATTTTGTTGCATAAATTTGCAACAATAAATAATCAATTTATACTAAATTAAATTTGTTAGAAATAATTTACAACACATTTAATTTCATTCAAATCAATCTCATACGGAATTAAAGGAAAGTGGGCATGCCTCCTTCCCTTAATAGAGTGGACAACAATACATGAAGTAGGACTCCATGGTCATTCACCCTACAAAAGGGGAAGGTGGCTTTCCTTTTCCTAATTGGTGAGATCTAACATCTCTCCAAAATTCGACATGTAAAACAACATTTTTTGCATAGCTATTCACAACAATAATTCTAAATTATTTTATGATAATTTCAATCATGGCATTGATAAATTGTGAATCATATTCACACATCCAAAAAATGTAAATCACATTTACAATTAATTATCCAATGTGAATCCAATTCACATCAACATTTAGTTCATAAATATAAATTAGAATTAACTCACTCTAATATATTGTAAATCATATTTATAATATATATGATTAATATCGATAGTGATATCAACATTATTCATGTCCTTGATGATTAATTCATATGTAATTATCTTGGATCTCATTCTTTTATGTCAAAATAATTTGAATCATATTCGTATTATTGATAATAATTAAATCATATTTAATGATTATTTTTCTCAATGCTCAGATATGTTATCAACTATGAAATTATTCTCGAACTCCTTTGAGAATAATATACTCTCTCTGCGGATACTTGGAGATAAGGAAAGGGTGATAATACATTCTTTGTATAGTGACTTGGATGTTGAGATTATATCTCCAATCATGATCTCAAGGACCTCCCAAAGACGTTTGACTAAATCAAAGTCGTAAATCTAACCTACTCATTCTATCTGAATTGTGATCTATGTCCAACATTTAGACTAAGATTATATTACTTCTCTATTGAGAGTAATCACTAACATCCAGACCTATTTCAGCACTCCCTTTGAATGGAAGTGTCACGGTTATACAATCATTTACAATCACATCACCTTCGAGTATTCCTAGTATCTGTATATCCTACATACTAGAAGACCTATAATAAACCCGAAGTTTTAGATCACATTTGAATAATCTCCTTAAGGGTTTTATAATTAAGTTTCTCATTTGATCAATGGGATTTGACATCGATCATATACTTCCCAAAATCATATATCATACTTTGGGATCATATACTTTCCAAAAGAATATATCATAACTATAAATTCAGTCAAGCTTTCTATACGAGATGACCATTCAAGTAATTTTATCCCAATATCTTATGAGTGAGCTCATGTCTTCCTATTAATTAATGAACATGTAAAATCCCTTTAAGAGATAGCATTACTCATAATTCCGTGTATGCACACTAACTCATCGGTGGATAGAACTTGAATAGGTCATCAACCTATCACTCTGCCAAATGTAAATACTCAGACATATAGTAACACAATGTCTCATGTTAGAGGATGCATGCCTTATCATGATAGTATACAACATAGGTCTTTGTATTTCGATCTCGTTAAGTCAACTCTTTGACCTAGCTTATCTAATACCTCTAAATCTCTATTCCTATGCATGGGACGTGCATCGAGAGGCTGGTTAGATATCAGCCTTTAGAGAATAATTCACATCTTCTTCTAAGGCTGGAGATCCTTTCTTAACAATATTTGATGGTGCTTGATGAGTACACAGTCCAACTCTTTAGATATCATCAAGGAACCGGTCTCTATGATTCAATATTTGAATCAATATCTGCATGATTATTAAGATGATAACGGTACATAACCCTAATTTTACTAAGGGACCTATTTTTCAAATTAGTTATTCTTCATTACAGATTAAGGAGTGACTTGCAATAACATTTATTGCATAATGGCTTGCCATGGGCTCACATGTCCAACATAATTCTATACTACAATGACTCAATAATGAATGAGAAGTACAACATATCCGCTTATCCCAGCATATAAATAGGGTAAAGAGTCCCTAAGTATACAACAGAATACCAACAAGTTGAGAGACATGTAAGGGAATGAAAATGGAAAAATGAAGTCACTCATCACCCTATATTTGGATCTATCCATCCTAAGTATAACATTGATTAAAGGGACGAGTGAATAAAACAAGAAATAATTGAAAAGAAATGAAAAGAACAAAGGAACATGATCTTTTGTTGCTCAGTTGTTTGAATTTGCTGATGATGTAAGCTCTTCTTGAAATGCCACTTCAATTGAATCAACAATAGATAGGATTGTGTCAAGCTTTATATATGACTTCAACAACTATCTATTGACTATCTCCGATGTGATGATAACTCAGATATGAAGATGTTGTCGTTGTCACGTATAGTCTTTACTACAAAAGACCATCTACATTTGTTGTTTAATTTTCCTAGCAATATCTTGAACTTTGTCTCAAATAACCATACCTTCGGACCAGACTCGAACATTTTTTATTTGATATTCTTATCATGCCATCGTTTGACTTTATTCTTGTACATCAGGGTGTTCTCATAGGCATAGTCTCAGTATTGCAGGAGACTATTCAGATTAGGATTCTGGTTCTGACCCCTTATTTGTGAGTCTAAACTAGAGATGTTGACTGGCCAAAGTGATTTATGAATTATCTCAACATGGAGATGGCATGTCTTTCCATAGATAAGATATTATGAAGACATACCCGATGACGCTTTTAAAATTTAGGGTTTAGGCCTTAGTGCATCATGGAAGCATGAAGATCGCATCACATGCAATCAACAGTGATTACTCAAACTAGTTGCTCGGGCAGTGGAAATTAAAATTTTTCAACAAGATGAAACCTCATGATATGAGAACAATTCTCATATCGCTTCATACATATCTAAAACAAGTCAAAGAATTACCTCTTGAAGCATTTTTACGATTGCATGTCTCTAAACGAAGAGACTTCCTGTCTCATGTCCGATTTGACAAAGGTTGCACTTGCAGGCACTTGGATGAGACGCATGCTTCCCACAATCCAAGTTAAAGATTCGATCATGGAACCTCCTAGTTTCATCTCACTCAATTTGTGGCCTTCTTTGTGAGTATATAACATTGATATAACACTCTCCGTCGGGGTTAAAAAATAAATGATGTCGTCGGCTATGGAAACTACGAAAGAGAATAATGCTTCTATTAAACAAAAATCAATAAAATAGAAGAGAGTGAGAAGATGAATAGAATAATAGACCGCTCTCTTCTTTTTATTTCACTTATTATTAAGCTGGTACATGTCCATGGGTCGAACACAAGGACGTAGTATACTCCTATTTTTAAGATGGAATATTTTTGTGATTTATTTTTCCTCTTCCTTGAAAAAGGATTATTTTTGTAGTTTTTCTCTTTTTCTTATTTTTCTATTAGTTTTATAGTTAGTAATTTTTTATTTTATTTCTAATTAGTCATTTTTATTTGATAGTTCAAAAATGATTAATTTTGGAAAAATGGTGACACAATATAATAGGTGGAATATAGAGTACTGTATATTCTATTATATTGGAAAAGAAAAGAAAAGAAAATTATTTTTTTTCAAAAAGGGAATAGATTTTGGAAATGATATACAATATAGTAGATACATGTGAATATAGAATAGGTGATACTATATAGGTCGATGATACGAAGAAAAGAAAAGCGAGCTATGTGCTCGAGGACATACAAAAGAAACTCAAAACAGAGACGGAGATCAACAAATCAAAACTCAACCAATAATGGATAGAAAATATGTGGAAGATAAAACAAAACCACACTAGGGTAGTTATCTAACTACCCTATAGAAATCCATGAAAAATAATGTCCAAGAAGTGTCCAGAGTTCACAATATGTGTAGGGGTACAAACATAAAAGAAATATAAAAGTCCACGCAATTGACAATTTGTAATCCAGATTTCTTGGAATATATACAGATTGGAAATATTTTATGATTTTTATATTTTTAAAAAATTATAAACACAATGAAAAAGAGTTTGAAGAAAAATACGTACATTTGAATTAACTAAAATTAGTTGAATATTGCATATAAATAACAAATAAATGCAATTAATGTGTGATATATGGTGTTAGTTTTTTGATGTTTTCTTTCTCTGCTTCCCCTACTTTATTGTTTGTTAACAAATCCTGCTGACTTGGTTTGGGGGCTAGGTTATACAAATATATCTTATATATATTTATATATTATTAGTCATCCTGTACAATATATACATATTTATAATCTTCCTTTTTTCTTTTCTTTATTTTATTTTTCCTATTTTTTTGCTTTTTTAATGCATAAAAATTTATTTTTATTTATGAATGCAATTTTTATAAAAGATGGGAATTAATGAATATTTACATGTATTTTTTTAGGGTTTTAAAGATTAATTGTGATAGAAATGTTAATGAATACTGTAATCATCATCGAAGAAGGCGGATACCCACAAACAGTCGATCTGACACCACAATAGTGACACAATGACGATGATGCTCTCAACAACCACAAAATGAGAAGAGCACATGGATGTGTATGAGAAGTAGAGAGAGCGGGAGAGATTTATTGCGTTCTTTCGGTGTATTTGTTGTAAGAGAAAGAGCTAGGTCTAGCCTTTCTTTTATAACAAATTGGATGGCAGAAATGTACTCCTAATTCAAATCAAAAGCATGATTTTGTTGGATAAAATTACAATAACATATAATTTAAAACAATTAAAATATATTCAAGAATCATTAATATTATATAATTTAAATAAATCAATCAAAATGTGGAATGAATAGAAAGAGTGCAATCCTCCTTCCTAACATATAGTGGATGACCACTCAATGGTGTCCGTCCACCATCCATAATGTGAAGGTGGCTCTCGCATTCAATTTTTTGCGAGATCTCATATCTCACCAAATATTCCACATGTGCAACAACTTTTATTGCATAATTATTCACCAAAATAATTCAAAATTATTTTGTGATAGTTTATACCATGCTACTTATAATTATGAATCAAATACAACAACCCAGTATAAAATGTAAAATACATGTAAAATTAATTGTACAATGTGAATCAAATTCACATGAACATTTAGTTCATAGATCCTACTTATAATTAAATATCTCCAACATTTTATAAATCACTTTTATAGCATTCATTATTATTATGGAAATTAATATCCACATTATTCATATTATTGATAATTAAATCATAAATATTTATCTCATACGAATATTCTCGCGTGTTCCAATAATATGAATTATATTCATATTATTCATGATAAATAAACACATTTAGACATCAAAATTCCCAATAATAAGTTACAATATCTACAATAGAATTATTCTTGAATTCTTCAAGAATAATGTGCTTTCTTCGCGGAAACTTAGAGATAAGGACTAGGTAATTGTACATACCATGTATAATAACTAAGATATTGAGATCATATCTCAAATCTAGATCTCGGGGACCTCTCAAAGATGTTTGACTAAATCAAACCTTAAATCTAATCTTCTCATATCTTCCAAATCACATTCATATCGATGTCAAGTATTTAAATTATGATCAGACTACTAATCTACCGAGAGATGTCACTAAAATCTAAACTTGTTTCATCACGACCTCATAGTGGAAGTGTCATGGTTATACAATCGTTTACAATCACATCACCCTCGAGTATTCGTAATACCTGTACATCTTGCATACCAGAAGTCCTAAAATAAACCTAAAATTTTAGATCATATTTAGATTGTCTTCTTTAAAGTGTTATCGTTATTCGATCATTTGGAGTTGGTATCAATCATATGCTTTCCAAAATCATATATCATACGTACAAATTCGTGATATGCTTCCAAAGAAAGATTACCAGGTATGGAATTTAATACTTCCCAATACCTCATTAGTGAGCTCATTACCGTTATTAGGTCATCATCCTAATGGTCTGACAAATGTACATACTTAGACATATATTAATACATCTATCTCTGGTCGAAGTATTTTTTCCTATATCGAGACATCCTACGACTTACGTCTTGGTTTTCTCGTTTTCGTTGTACTAACTCTTTGTCCTAGCTTATTTGACACCTTTGGTTCTCTATTCCTTTCCAGAGGACCTGCATCAAGAGTGCAACTAGATATCAGCCTTTAGAGAGGGATTGCCATCTCCTTCTCAAGCTTGAGATCCTTTCTTAATAATCATTTGATTGCACTTGATGACTCCTCAATCTAATTCTTCAAATATCATCTAAGCACCAGCCTCTATGACTCTACCATTGAATCAACAGTTGTATGATTATTAAGATGACCATGATACATAACCCTAATTGTACTAAGGGACCTTAAAATTGCATTTATTCATTTAATCTTATACAATGTTTGAAATAAATCAATAAACTTTATTGATATAAAAGTCTACAATAACATTTATTGTAGAAGTGATTTGCCTGGGAATTACACGTCTAACAATCTCCCACTATCCCTCAGAACCATTCAGGTACAATCTTTAAACCCATTCTCATTATTACATGCTAGTTGAAAACCTTTTGGGATTAATGTTTGGTTAGCGGATCAACCACAATATCGGAAGAGGCCACCCTGGTGATGATGATATCACCATTCTTTTGAATCTTCCGAATGATGAGGTATTTACTTTCCACGTGCTTGATCTTAAGATTCCATCTGGGTTTTGTCACCTGATTTATGGATCTAGTGTTATCGCATAGCAATGGGATGGGAGTATCAGAGGAAACTATGCCAAGTTACAGGATGAACTTGCATTACTACACCGCCTCCTTTGTTGCATCCGATGAGGTAATGTTGACATCTTTTCGTGAATTAGCCGGTGTCTGATGAATGTTGGTTTTTCACCTCTTCAATAATAGATAATTGTAGTATAGGAGATGAAAAATGATCTATCAAATACCAGAAATCTTGAATATTGTGGAACAATTTTTATTTTCCAAGTCTACCAAGGTCGAACACATGGAATGTTGTATTTTTAGTTGCACGGTTCTAAATTGATTTCAATAATTAATTAAAAGCTATGTTAATCTCTATGATAGGAAATAAAGTGAAAATAAAAGAAAAGAAATGCAATGATGAAAATTCAATGCAAATAAGTAGAACCCAGGATCTGTGATTATGTATACTATTAATCCCCACTTAAAATAATCAATTAATCCTCGTAATTAATCATAGATCAAAGGATATCAAATACATAAAAGTTTATCAATTTAATTTTATCCTACAGGCTAAAATAACAATTGGTGAATAATCCTGCTAATGAAGAGGTCAAAAAAATATAATTTTATCTAAGAAGAATTGTCCTTGAAATTCCAATGATTTATACCCGAAATACTATAAATTTTCATCACATAAAATATCAAGGAAATAAATTGATCCCTCCCCAACTACACCCTTGTAGAGATCAATTCCTCAAAGAGTATGATCATAATCACAAGAGGATTAATCAAATGTGAATCTTCTCAATCGAATCCCTACGAAATAGATCATTAATTTTCTCAATGTAACATAGCACAAAGTGTTAAAAAAATCATCCTGCACAAGTCAAGAGTCGACAAGTAATAATCATTAATAAATAGATTCAGATTTGTCCTCAAAATATATAATAAGATGAATATTCAATAAGCTTCAAAATGATATATTATGCGTAAATATCATAGTCCAAATGAGAAAGTTATGCTAAATTGAATTTCTTAAGACTAAAATGAAATGAAATAAATAGTTTTCTCCTTAAATTAGTCCATAGAGGACTTATCTACAATATGTGATATACGTAGGGGTTCTTGCACAATTATTCCAAGGCAGCACGTGCAGGGCACATGTCCCTACTAGGCAGAGCCCTTCTCGCAATTTCTGGCACTTGCGGGGTCCTTGGCATAAATTGTCTCGAAGCGCTCATGCTTTGCATGTGCTTAGTAAGGTCAGTGGTGGACCAATGCCTTGGGACCTGAGACTGAGGTTCGATGTCCTGCGCCTCCCTGTGTCTCACTCGTAATTACTTTGGTGACGTCCGAAGCACAAGATTATTGTCTGAGTCTTCTATCTTATCTAAGGCATCCACTTTAGATTGATAAAACAGTTGAGTTTTGGGCACACTTCAATGTCCACGATGGATAATGTTCTTCATCATGTGGTATATATACTGTCGACCTCGGGCATGACACTTCTTATTTGACAGTGATGATGCTTCCAGCTCTTGGAGATGGTTCTAGTGGGGGAAACAGAGGTCGATCCACAAGTTCCTGACACACAACCTCATTGAAGTAACCAATCATCATGCTCTAGGTGTATTCTAGAGGGTGATTGCACGTACAAGGAAAGCAGACAAAAGAAGGGGACAAGGGAGCGGAGCTCCTTTGGATTTGGAAGATGGAGATGCACTCCAGCCTGTGTAAGGCCGGAAGGGGGGTCTGGAAGATTGAGGGGAAGCAACGAGGGAGATCAGTGAGGGCGAGGCGGAGTGGTCGTACAGGTTTCGAAGATATGGGACGGACCGGGGGTGGTCGTGGGTGAAGGCACTCGAGATGGAAAAGCAGAGCCATGGAGTTGAGGCGAGAAGAAAGCTTTTGTCCGAGCGATGGAAGGCAAAGGGAGCGCTATAGTGATGTGGTGAGCAGAGTTCGGGGAAAGTAAAACGGGTTGACGGTGAACAGTGAAGTGGCATAGAGAGACGAAGGTGCAACGGTGTCATAAAGGATATAAGGGGTTCACCTGGAAGAAGGGTAGGAGCAGAAGCTCACTTCCGATCATCACTTCAACTCAATGATGTCGGAGGAAGCTTCATAGATGCTGGAGCACTACGACATGACCATGGGTAGCCGAGGATCGCACTTGAGGAGGATTCTCACCGCTAGTCGGGCGTTGTAACCACCTCGTCCTAAGCTCCCTCTGAATATGGAGGTCGGCCGATGTTGTGGTTAATGCATGTGAGGATTGATTTACAAGAGGAGAGGGATAACAAATGGAGAGGAGATCACGGTCGAGGGAGGCGTAACAATATGGGTTGTTGGTGGCGGTTATGGGAGGTTGAGGAGTGGGTGTTGATGGAGAAAAGGGAGCGACATGGGAGAGGAGTAGGGGGAGGGGAGGGAACGTGATGTGTATGTGCATGGCTGACTGGCGAGGAGGTCACGTACGGACCATGTGACCAGGAGAAGGGAAGAGAGAGAGAGAAAGAGAAAGAAGAGGAGAGAGAAAAGGAGAGAGGAAAGAGATACACGAAGATTGAAAAGAAAAAGAAAGAGGGAAACAGAAAGGTAAAAGAAAGATAAAAAAGGAAACAAATAAGAGTAAAGAAAGAAATAAATAAAAATTACAATTAAAACTAAAATAATAACAGTAAAGGGTTAGGAAGGAAAATTAAAAAATAGTCAATGAAGTCAAACCAAAAAAATGCCAACATGAAAATTGTTCATCTCAATGAGATCTACAACTTTCACGAAGGCCCAAAACAAAAATAAGTCAATTGTACAAAATATATTTTTAGAGGTACTCTATAGATAATAAGGTACCACGTTTTTGCATCCTTTCGTAACTCTTTTTGTTTTTTTTAATTTTATTTTACTTAACGGATAAATTATATACAATATATACATAATTAGTCTAATTTTTATGGTTTTCATAGAGGTTAGAAAAATGAAGATAAAGCACAAAGAGAAAATATGTACAAAATATACAATGTCAGATTTTTTATTTTTTTATGATTTTCTCATTTTATGGACTTTATTTCTTTATGCCAATTTAGTTACTTAATCAAAGAATATATTAGATAAAGAATTAGGTTAAAATAGTGATTATTTACACATAAAATAATAAGCTACAATTGGGGGTCAGAAACATTGATTATTAAACTACATATTTTAACCCTAAATTCAATATTGTTAGTGATTGTTAATTAAAGGGATTAATCAGTGAATTGTTAAGGTAATTTTGCTAAGATGTCAATAAAAAGTATATGAATGAAGGATTCATCACATCCCTATACTTAGATCATTGTTTGTCGCCAAGTAGTTTTTAGTTAATTAGAAGGTTGAATCCTTGACTGTGCAACTACAAATTTAAAAACTTGTCTCATTAGGAAATCTTGGTTTTAGTTGTCCTAAAATCCTAAGTTTAACCAAGCTCTAGTCAGAAGGAATCCAATTTCTCTAATTATCAAACTCTCTGTTTATAAATATAGCATAAGAGATATGACATTAATTGTTTACTGCAATCATGACAGTTGAGTCGAAATGTCACTCAAAGTCCTCATCCAAGAGACTCTCCTCAAGAACCAATTCTCAACACTAGGGATTAAATCAACTCTTGCATTCAATCTAACGTCTCAGTAGTTTATTAGACATGAAAATGTAGATGACATAACAGATGATGGAGGGCATAGGTTTTTGCATTTTCTTCTCTCCCTCACATTGGAATAGGGTCCTCTCGAGTGCCTTATTACTCAAAACATATATTTTTGGTTTTTGACAAGTGTGTCAATCGGTATAGTTTGAGTCATATGTACTTGTTTTCGTTGGAGCACACCGAGGTGTCTTCTTTAAGTATATAATATACTTATACCCAGATTTGTATCGCTTATGATGTAGTGTCCTTTTTGAGGCACTAGATCGACTCATTGATCCTATTTAGCTTTAGTCCAAGTAGACATATAGAAATGGTTTGGAGCGATCACCTTTGATGTAATCTCTTTGAGATTGACTTGTAATTGAGAGCTCTTTTTCATTCATCAACATTTTTTTGTAGGCTATCTCCTCTGCTTTTACCAAGTTGGCGCATACTTATAAACAATTATTTAATTTCATCACACCCTAGAACATAGGTCAATATCAAAAGATAGCATGCGAACTTGTTCACATACTAGCTAGGGTTTGCTGACACTTAGGTCTCATGAAGCCTTCATCGATTTTGTCCCATACTCGAGCATCAATTAATCAGATCTAAACTCAAATCTCAAGTCCCAATTGATGACAAAGGTCTTATCGACAGTTGCATGGTTTCACAAGGTGAAATCATAGTTGATGTGTTGACCAATCAATAAACCTCCATCGATCAACAATCAACCCACGAATAAATCCAGCAATGAATAACACAAAATGTGAGTCAAAATTTCTTATTCTCTACAAAACACAAGGTATAGCAAGCAAGCATGTAGAGGTAGAACCACAGAGAGCAAAATCGGTAGCCTACGGTTATTTTTACTAATGAGTATTATGTACAACCATGTCATTCATTTTTTGTGGGTTATATATATATATATATATATATTTCTTTTGGATTTTTTGTATATTTTTGGTTTTTGGACTTATAAATTTGTATTTTCTTTTTACATTTTATATATTTTTTATATTTTCTTTTTTTAATATATATAATGGAAAATATAAAGGTATATATGCCATAATAGGCTATAACTAAAAATTAAAGAATTGAATATTTTAGGTTTTTGATGATTTTTTAGTGTTTTTGTAATTTTTCTAGCATTTTTACTAATTTTTAAGGATTTTTTAAATGAAAAACTTAATACATGGATAAAATAATAGACTGAAATTGAAATGGAAATTAAAAATAGAAAATTAAGTCCAAAATTTTCCATAAGATTTCAACACATAGATAATAATACAGAGAAAATTATAAAATAGAAAATACTATGTTTCGGGGTTTTTTAGAATTTTTTAGATTTTTACAAAGGTATTTGGAGTTTTAAATTAAGTGTTTTATTTTTTTTTAGGGATTTTGTCTGAAGTCTAAAAACACTTAAATGCACAGAAATACTTTTTGGGGGATTTTTCAAAAAAATTTCTATTTTTTGTATGTTATAAGCTAGACAGGGGCAAAAACATGCTCATTTCATTTTTAATAAATAGTAAAAAGTTCCAAAATTGCAAAAAAAATATGCCGTGAAACTACAAGCAATCAGGATACTTTTTGTAGCAACATAGCTATTTAACATAAATACTACAAGCACACAAAAATACAATTGCTGGCAGAGGCATATATGAAAATAAAATAAACTATACGGGCCCTTGTGAAATTTTTCCAAAAAATATACAACGTACATTAAATTTTCTTGGACGAAAGATAAATATAAAAAGTAACAAGGGCATCTTTGCAAAATGGCCACCTCACGTGAGATGACACGTGAGGTGACCTAGCATGGAGCTAAATGTAATATGATATAACTATAGGGGTCTGCATGTAATTTTACCCATTTATTTACACTGAAACTTTATTTACAAGTAAAATTAATAAATACAAAAACTGAGTGGGGCTAAAGTTGCAATTTACCCCTTATTAGGTGCTGGAGGATGGATGGATGTTGTCACTTAAACACGTGGCGGCTCCACATGCGACGATGTCGGTTCGCAGTGGGCATCTGAGATTAGATCTCAGATCGAAATCCAAAAGTTCTGAGCTCATAAGATCCGACGGTTGCTGCTTGCTTGGACGAACAAGAGATGATTGGATGACCAAGACATGCGTGAAGGATATGGAGAGATCCTCAAGCGCATCACGGAAGCGTGAGCGTCGTATCGGATACGACGAAGAACGACTAGTCGTACTAGTTGTTCGGTGCAGCGGAATTTAAAAAATTTTATTCGATGAAACCACATGATCCAAGAACCATTCTCGGATCGTTTCATCGATAACCACAACAAGTATAATGCAATACCTCTTGAAGCGTGGTTGATCGAGTCTCTAAGAGAAGAGACCTCCTGTCTCAAGTCCGATCGTCGGAGAGATCGCTTGCGAGCGCGGGGATGAACCGCGGTGTCCTCGCAATCCAAGAAGTTGATCCAAGCGCGGTTGCTCCTGATCTCGTCGCACGAGATTGAACGTCTCCTTCGTAGGCGAAGCACTTGAAGTAGACGAAGAACCGCAGAGCGTCGAAGCGGTAGCACGAGGGCACAGGCGACGACGATTCTCTCCACCAAGGTGGACGGCCACCAAGAAGAAGGGGGAGAGAGGGCTGTCGAGTATGAGAGAAAGAGAGAGAGAGAATTTTGCTACAATAGCATGTGTAAAGAGAGAGCCAAGAATGCCTCTCTATTTATAGGGTTTTGGGATCCATGTATCTCAATCCATGTGTCATATAAAATCAATGGATGAGATTGATTTATGACAATCCAATGGTCAAGATTGTTATTGGTAAAAGCCAACAACTTGTGATTTAATTTTGATTAAATATATTTGATAAATCAAATAAATATAATACCAAATTAAACCACACAAATAGAGAGAGAGAAAATAAGGGAGATACACCTTCCTCTTTGGAAGGGGGGACGGCCACCAATTCCCTCAAGGAATTGGTGCCGCCCCCTCCTTTCCAAAAGGGAGGGGCAATCTCCTTGATTTTATCTCTACTCAATTTCCAACAACAATTTGTTGGTATTTTAATTCACCAAAATAATTCTCAATTAATTTTGGGAATATTGTAATCTTGACATTGAATTATTGTGAATCAAATTCACAACCTAAAACAAAATGTAATTTACATTTTCAATTAATTAAACAATGTGTATCCAATACACATTGATAATTAATCTACTAATATAAATTATATTTACCTCTCTCTAATACATTATAAATCACATTTATAATATATTAGGAATAATTGGATATTACTATCCACATTATTCTTATCCATAATAATTAAATCACATTTAATTATATTGGATAATATCTCATAGATCATGATAATTAAATCACATTTAATTATCAACTTCTCTTTGCTTAGATCTCATGGAATTATTCTTAAACCATTTAAGAACAATGCTATTTCTCCTCAGATACTTGGAGATAAGGACAGGGCGATTGTATTGTTCCACGTATAGTGACTTGGATATTGAGATCACATCTCAAATCCAGATCCCATGGACCTCTCATAGAAGCTTGATTAAATGAAGACCATATACCTAATCTTCTTATTACATCTGAATCTCATTCAGATCAATGTCCACTAAATGGACTAAGATTAGGTCACTTCTTTGATGAGAGGAGTCACAAAAATACAGACCTGTTTCATCACTCCCTCAGAATGGAAGCATCATGGTTATACAATTGTTTATGATCAAATCACCCTTAAGGTATTCCCAATACCTGCACATCCTGCATACTGGAAGACTCATGATCATCATGAAGATAAAGATTACTTTTACACTGTCATCTTCATAGTCTGATCATTAAGTTTCTCAATCTTGGTCCTTGGGATATGGTACAGATCATATGCTTTCACAAAGCATATATCTTACCTTCAAATTCATATCATGCTTCTAAAGCATGATGACCATGCATGGAATTTGGTCAATCCCAATACCTCATGTGTGAGCTCATGTCTCCTGGTTCACAAGTGAACCTGTATGATCCCTTTGAGAGATCATATTACTCATATGCCCTTACATGCACACCAGCTCGCCGATGTATAGACCTTGATTAGGTCATCAACCTATTGGTCTGCCAAATGTATGCTCAGACATATAGTAATATATCTGTCTCTGGTCAGAGGATGTTTGCCTGTGATGTGACAGTATTCATCATAGGTCTTTGGTTATCTCGATCTCGTTAAGTCAACTCATTGACTCAACTAATCTGATACCTCTGAATCAATATTCCTATGCAGAGGACCTGCATCAAGAGGTCGATCAGATATCAGTCTACTGAGATGGGATTGCCATCTCCCACTCAGACTGGAGATCACTACTTGTTAATCATTGATGATACTTGATGAGTCCTCTATCTAACTCCTTAGATATTCATCCAAGCATCAGCCTCTATGATTCAATCATTGAATCAACAGCTGTATGATTATCAAATTGGCCATGGTACATAACCCTTATTGTACAGAGGGACCTTATAGTGCATTCATTCAATATCAGAAAGGGAGTGAAACAAAATCAATAAATTTTATTGATAAATCATTTATTACAATAACATTTATTGTAGGAATGGTTCGCCTCGGGCTCACATTGCTAACAATCTCCCACTAGCCCTCAGAACCATTCAGGAACAAGCCTTAAACCCATACTCGTTACATGCTGGTCAAAAACCTTCTGTGTCAGAGGTTTGGTAAGAGGATCAGCAACGTTGTCGGCGGAGGCCACCTTGGTGATGATGATGTCACCACGCTTTTGAATCTCCCGAATGATGTGGTATTTCCTTTCTACGTGCTTGCTCTTCTGATGCCATCTGGGTTCCTTCACCTGGGCAATGGCTCCCGTGTTATCACAGAGTAGCAGGATGGGAGTATCAGAGGAAACTACGCCAAGCTCCTGGACGAACTTGCGCAACCACACCGCCTCCTTTGCAGCATCCGATGCGGCAATGTATTCGGCTTCTGTTGTTGAATCTGCCGTAGTGTTCTGCTTCTTGCTTCTCCAGCTCACAGCACCACCGTTCAACAGGAACACAAACCCTGATGTCGACTTTCGATCATCAATATCCGATTGGAAGTCAGAATCTGTATATCCCAAGACTTGGAGATCACCATCTCCATAGACCAAGATGTAATCTTGCGTCTGTCTTAGATATTTGAATATGTTCTTTACTGCATTCCAGTGTTGTTCTCCATAGCAGGATTGGTAACGACTTACCACTCCCACTGCATGGCAGATATCTGGCCTAGTACACATCATGCATACATTAAGCTTCCTACGGCTGATGCGTAAGGACATCCAGCCATGGCCTTCTTTTCCTCAACAGATTGAGGGGCCATTCCTTTAGACAGGTGGATACCATGTCTCAAGGGTAGGAATCCTTTCTTGGAACTATCCATACGGAATCGAGAATCTTCTTAATGTATCCTTGTTGTGACAATCCCAATATCCTCTTCTCTCGGTTTCTGAACAGCTTCAGACCCAAGATGTAAGAGGCTTCTCCAAGATCTTTCATCTCAAAGGTATGGGACAGCCAAATCTTTACACTGGTCATCATCCCTGCATCATTCCCAATGATAAGGATGTCATCTACATAAAGCACGATGAACACAATGGCACTTCCACTAAGCTTCTTGTACACACAAGGTTCATCAGGATTCTGCACAAAATCATAACTCTTTATGGTTTCGTCAAATCTAATGTTCCAGCTACGAGAAGCTTGCTTGAGCCCATAGATGGATTTCTTCAGCTTGCATACTTTGCCATCCTCAGTCATGAAGCCCTGGGGCTGCTCCATGTAGATATCCTCCTCGAGATATCCATTGAGGAAAGCCGTCTTGACGTCCATCTGCCAGATGTCGTAGTCAAGATATGCAGCTATAGCTAGCAATGCCCTGATGGATTTAAGCATAGCCACAGGAGAGAACATCTCATCGTAGTCAATGCCTTCTCTCTGTGTGTAGCCCTTGGCTACGAGCCGTGCCTTGAAAGTCTCTACTTTCCCATCAGGTCCCCTCTTTCTCTTGAAGATCCATTTGCACCCAATGGGTTTTACCCCTTTAGGTGGATCCTCTAGGGTCCATACACTATTCTTATGCATGGAGTCAATTTCTGACTTCATTGCTAGCATCCATCTATCCATGTCATGATCCGCGAGTGCTTCATCAAATGAAGTAGGATCATTGTCAGTTTCACTTGACACATGGAATCCATACCTTTCAGGTGGTGCAACCACCCTCGAACTCTTTCGAAGAGGTATGGGTGTTTCATCTTTATTTACTTCTTCAGTTTCTGGTTCAGGAAGCTCAGAGTCCTCAGGAGACTCAATGAGTTCCTCTACTTCACGTTTGTCTTGACCTTTAAGGAAATCATCCTCCAGAAATTTCACATCTCTAGAGACAAAAACCTTTTGGGTCTCAGGGTCATAAAGTTGGTATCCAATACCATCTTTAACATACCCAATGAAGTAGCACTCACGAGAGCGAGATTCTAGCTTACTTGCATCCACATTCTTTGCATGGACCAAGCAACCCCAAACTCTCAAGTGATTAACACTAGGTTTGGTTCCATACCAGAGTTCATGAGGAGTCTTAGGTACAGATTTGCTAGGAATCTTATTCAGGATATATATATTGCAGTCTCTACTGCATATCCCCAGAAACTAAGTCGTAAATGTGCTTTGCTCATCATTGAACGAACCATATCCATGATGGTTCTGTTGCGTCTTTCAGCAACACCATTAAGTTGGGGAGTTCCAGGAGGAGTGAGATTGGAAATAATTCCATTCTCTTTAAGGTATTCCTTAAATTCATCTGATAGGTACTCGCCACCTCGATCAGATCGAATTCGTTTAATCTTCCTATTGATTTGGTTCTCAACCAAAATCTTGAACTCTTTGAACTTTTCAAAGGTTTGAGACTTATGACGTAATAGGAAGATAAACCCGTATCGCGAATGGTCATCAATAAACGTCAAATAATATCGATATCCATTTCGAGTCGCGGTACTGAAGGGACCGCATACATCAGTATGTATTAAGTCAATAATACCTTCACATCTTGTAACCTTGTTACGGAAAGGCATCCTAGTCATTTTACCTCGAATACAATGTTCACAGGTAGGTAAAGGCTGAACCTGTAGAAAATCCAAAGGTCCATCCTTTATCAATCTATTGATCCTATCAACAGATAAATGACCAAGCCTTTGATTCCAAATCATGTTTGAATGATTTATATTACTCCTGGACAATTTAGGGTTTTTATTAGTGGTTGTAACATTCATGACATGCTCATTAATGCACAATTCATAGAGTCCTCCAGAAGTCAAAATACCCTCTGCAATATATTTATCATAATGATTTATGACTAATTGATTACAAAATAGGAATGAATATCTATTTCTAACTAGCTTAGATACAGATATCAAATTCCTTCTGACTTCAGGTACATAAAGACACTCTTTAAGTACTAGCACTCTTCCACTAGATAATGATAGTCGGCAGGTCCCGACGGCGACTGCTGCAACACTTGCATCAGATCCCATCTGGATGACTATCTCCCCTTCTTCAAGCTTTCTAGTTTCCTGAAACAAATGCAACAAATTGCATACATGAATAGAAGCACCAGAATCAACTACCCAACTTATTTCTCGTCCAACGAGAAAGCTGGTTTCAATGATAAAAGTAGATTTCATACCTGCTGGGGCTTTACCTTTGTCGATCGACTTCAGGTAATCCGGGCAATTACGCTTCCAGTGCCCCGGCTTCTTGCAGTGGTGACAGACGTCGGTTTTCTTTGACGCTATTAAAGTGGATGCATTGGAAGATGAGGCAACACTTTGTCCCTTCTTCTTTCTCTTCTGGGCTGGGCCCTTCCGAGAACCTTGCTTCCGACCGCGCTTCCCTTTGACCTGTGCAACCATTGCAGTGCCAATGGGACCATCTTTCTTCATTACGTCTTCTGCAGACTTTAATGCAGCAAGAAGCCCAGCATTTGTCAGTTCCAGCTTATTCATGTGGAATGACACCACAAAGTTATTGAAAGATTTGGGCAATGACAGCAGAATGAAATCGGATTGCATGTCTGCATCCATCGTCGCCCCCAGAGTCTCAAGCTCCGACAAGTTCCAAACATTTTGAGTACATGTTCACGGACCGAAGTCCCTTCCTGCATCTTGCAGCGAACCAGTTCTTTCATAACATTGTACCGCTCGGTGCGGTTAATATCACCAAACATATCCTTTAGATTCTGCATTATTTCCTGGCAAGTACTCATCTCCACATGTTGTTTCTGAAGAACATTGGAGAGAGAACCCAAGATGTAGCATCTAGCCAAGACATGATCTTCATCATACTTGTCATTGTATGCTTTGTCTTCCTTAGATTTAGGGTTTTCAAGTTTGTTTTCAGAGAGCACATAGCTGATGCGCTCTGCCGAAAGCACAAGCTCCAAATTACGGATCCAATCCGAGTAATTTGGTCCGGTCAATTGGTTGACCTCCAGAAGCCTGCTCAGTGGGTTCATGGACTTCATTTTCTGAAATTGAGAATGCACTATATCAGAACATATAATCATATATTCAATTTAATTTTATTTGATTAAGGCAATTTTAAATCAAATTAGTCTTGCTATGTCAACTATGAAAGTTTATTCCCTTATTCACTTTCAAAGTAGGAGATATACTTACCGATATATCTCAAGCAAGAACTGGGATCTCCTCTTTGTCTTTGTTACATCCCAATAATATGAGAAACTGTAACTCCAACAAAGAGAAGCGGGAACACATTCCGCCTTGCAAGTCCAACTTGCATTTCCCAATTCGGTCTTTAATACCCAGGCCCACCACCCCTAAGGTGATGTTGACCTGTCATTAATTGAACCAACCATCAACAGGATTAGAACTCGCTATACGCAATCCAATATCGCCCCAATAATATGATGATCCGATATTGGGGTCACTACGCATACGGCCTTACTCTTTCGAGAAGCAAAGAGTCCGATCCAGATGCGCTTGTATATAGGAGCTGTCACTTCGTACAGGCGTCTCTTATATACAATCCCTGGCGACGGAAACCCTTCGCCTTGACGGGAGACCATGGATGTCACTTATGTGATCCTCCACCTCTTATTCAAATTTAATTAATTACTATGAATCACATTCATATAATTAATTCTTCCAAGGGAATTATTAACTCTAATCATATTAGAGTATTTTCAATTGGATATAATTAACTTAATCATATTAAATTAATTATCAATCCAATTCAATCAATCAAACTTAATTTTATGCTTGAATATATATATATATATATGATATTATTCTCAAAGTACGTATTAATTCGTATTTTAATAATTAGAAAAATACATCATAATCCCTCGGACATTATCCCGGCCCTACCCGTTGTCATGGCCAGTATCGACGGGAGTGGGGCGGACCACATACGTTGCAACCCGCTGACCAGCGATCCCCGACTAGACACCATATCCGCCTCGGGAAAGGATAATGCCAAATTGATTATTTTGTACTTGAGATGATCATCGGTTCTTCAACCGAAATTATACCATATAGTAATCAAAACAATTTTGAATTTTAAGGAAATTTGCTAGGCAAATTCCCAAGTCCTATTCAAGCAAGAAGTTTGATGATTGTAATTCCAATTATGGTTTAGATCAAATCTAATCAACTAATTGGTTGGGGCCAAGTCAATTAAGGAAATAATCATTCTCTAATATTTCACAAATATTTTTCATAATTATTTCTCTAAATTAACAATTAATTTCATTAATTGACAATCACATGGTTCTTGATTAGGAAAGCAATTTCAGCAGTGACCTCTACTTACTAAAATTGGCATATCTCAATCATATTAAATCCAAATTAAGCAAAGTCAATTTCTAAAGTTTGCTAATTTGATTTAGGACAGAATCTAAGTGATGTTTCACGCATTTCGAGGCAAGTCTAAACAGTAATTAACATTTTAATCACGTTCAGATTCACAGTTCCCGCAACAGTGCATACATGTTCATTAAATCGACCATATCTCGAGCATACGAAATCCGATTTACGCAAACTCAGATCTTATGGTTTTCTTATTTTATGGGGAACATAATAGAAGTATTAAATTCGTGTTTAAACAATTTAAACAGTGACGAATTTATTTATCAAACAGATTTGCGAAATCAAATGCGATGAAAACTTTCGCGACCTAAACGAACCCAAGTCGTCCTCGGTTAGCGAATCACTATACGAAACCGTCGACCTAAGGCTCTGATACCACTCGAAGGATATGGAGAGATCCTCAAGTGCATCACGGAAGCGTGAGCGTCGTATTGGATACGACGAAGAACGACTAGTCGTACTAGTTGTTCGGTGCAGCGGAATTTAAAAAAATTTATTCGATGAAACCACATGATCCAAGAACCATTCTCAGATCGTTTCATCTATAATCACAACAAGTATAATGCAATACCTCTTGAAGCATGGTTGATCTAGTCTCTAAGAGAAGAGACCTCCTGTCTCAAGTCCGATCGTCGGAGAGATCGCTTGCGAGCGCGGGGATGAACCGCGGTGTCCTCGTAATCCAAGAAGTTGATCCAAGCACGGTTGCTCCTGTTCTCGTCGCACGAGATCGAACGTCTCCTTCGTAGGCGAAGCACTTGAGTAGACGAAGAACCGCAGAGCGTCGAAGCGGTAGCACGAGGGCGCGGGCGACGACGATTCTCTCCACCAAGGTGGACGGCCACCAAGAAGAAGGGGGAGAGAGGGATGTCGAGTATGAGAGAAAGAGAGAGAGAATTTTGCTACAATAGCATGTGTAAAGAGAGAGCCAAGAATGCCTCTCTATTTATAGGGTTTTGGGATCCATGGATCTCAATCCATGTGTCATATAAAATCAATGGATGAGATTGATTTATGACAATCCAATGGTCAATATTGCTGTTGGTAAAAGCCAACAACTTGTGATTTAATTTTGATTAAATATATTTGATAAATCAAATAAATATAATACCAAATTAAACCACACAAATAGAGAGAGAGAAAATAAGGGAGATACACCTTCCTCTTTGGAAGGGGGGGACGGCCACCAATTCCCTCAAGGAATTGGTGCCGCCCCCTCCTTTCCAAAAGGGAGGGGCAATCTCCTTGATTTTCTCTCTACTCAATTTCCAACAATAATTTGTTGGTATTTTAATTCACCAAAATAATTCTCAATTAATTTTGGGAATATTGCAATCTTGACATTGAATTATTGTGAATTAAATTCACAACCCAAAACAAAATGTAATTTACATTTTCAATTAATTAAACAATGTGTATCCAATACACATTAATAATTAATCTACTAATATAAATTATATTTACCTCTCTCTAATACATTATAAATCACATTTATAATATATTAGGAATAATTGGATATTACTATCCACATTATTCTTATCCATAATAATTAAATCACATTTAATTATATTGGATAATATCTCATACATCATGATAATTAAATCACATTTAATTATCAATTTCTCTTTGCTTAGATCTCATGGAATTGTTCTTAAACCATTTAAGAACAATGCTATTTCTCCTCAGATACTTGGAGATAAGGACAGGGCGATTGTATTGTTCCACGTATAGTGACTTGGATATTGAGATCACATCACAAATCCAGATCCCATGGACCTCTCATAGATGCTTGATTAAATCAAGACCGTATACCTAATCTTCTTATTGCATCTGAATCTCATTCAGATCAATGTCCAGTAAATGGACTAAGATTAGGTCACTTCTCTGATGAGAGGAGTCACTAAAATCCAGACCTGTTTCATCACTCCCTCGGAATGGAAGCGTCATGGTTATACAATCGTTAGTGATCAAATCACCCTTCAGGTATTCCCAATACCTGCACATCCTGCATACTGGAAGACTCATGATCATCATGAAGATAAAGATCACTTTTACACTGTCATCTTCATACTCTGATCATTAAGTTTCTCAATCTTGGTCCTTGGGATATGGTACAGATCATATGCTTTCACAAAGCATATATCTTACCTTCAAATTCATATCATACTTCTAAAGCATGATGACCATGCATGGAATTTGGTCAATCCCAATACCTCATGAGTGAGCTCATGTCTCCCGGTTCACAAGTGAACCTGTATGATCCCTTTGAGAGATCATATTACTCATATGCCCTTACATGCACACCAGCTCGCCGGTGTATAGACCTTGATTAGGTCATCAACCTATTGGTCTGCCAAATGTACATGCTCAGACATATAGTGATATATCTGTCTCTGGTCAGAGGATGTTTGCCTGTGATGTGACAGTATTCATCATAGGTCTTTGGTTATCTCGATCTCGTTAAGTCAACTCATTGACTCAACTAATCTGATACCTCTTAATCAATATTCCTATGCAGAGGACCTGCATCAAGAGGTCGATCAGATATCAGTCTTCTAAGATGGGATTGCCATCTCCCACTCAGACTGGAGATCACTACTTGTTAATCATTGATGATACTTAATGAGTCCTCTATCTAACTCCTTAGATATTCATCCAAGCATCAGCCTCTATGATTCAATCATTGAATCAACAGTTGTATGATTATCAAGTTGGCCATGGTACATAACCCTTATTGTACAGTGGGACCTTATAGTGCATTCATTCATTCAATATCAGAAAGGGAGTGAAACAAAATCAATAACTTTTATTGATAAATCATTTATTACAATAACATTTATTGTAGGAATGGTTCGCCTCGGGCTCACATTGCTAACAATGCGGAGGAAGAACAACCGAGGAACTCAGTTCGAATGAACGTTGAGCACCAAAATCTCATTGATCAATGCTTTGTCTTCCTTTTTGATGGTCCAAATATCCTCCCAGGGACTTCTCACGTTGGATCTAAGTGTCAAAATGCCTAGGAAGGATCCGGTGATGGCAGGTGACATAGGGAGACCCGAGATGCTTCCTGCAGCCTCGATGAGCCTCGATGATGCTCCTTCCTTGCTTTTTCCTGCAGGGATTAGTCCACAAAAAGAAGACGAAGTGAGGGCAAACTTTGGGTGGTATGGAGGTGCTCCGGCGAGGCAGAGGAGGTGGAGCACCCGGATCTGATTTGGGGAAGATAGTTGGGCTAGAAATGGGTGGGATACAAGGAAGGCGTGGGGGAGCGAAGTGGAGTGGTAAGGTGAGGCAGAGATAGAGGGGGTGCATGGTGGAGCGAACTACGAGTCAGTGGATTTACACTACAATACGCAATCAAAAACTACACTAGTTGCAGGAATGGAAAGCTAATCTTAAACATAACCTAAAAAACATGAAAGTCTCAGCTCATACCTGCCAGCGAAGGCAGGGAGCAGAGACGTCCAACGAGCCACTATTAGTGCACCTCCATCCTCCTTCAGCCACTGTGAAACATCAGGGGACTCCCTCTGTCACTAGGATACGCTCTAAGCCTAGGCTTAGGGGCTTTAGGAGCTAGGTGATGACCAAAATGAGAAAGGAAGTCAGAGGCGGGCTTAGGGGTTTTATTTATAGCCAAGTATGCACACCCTTATTGACACGCGGTTTGGACAGAATTCACGTTATGTATAGGAGATTTGCAGGCACGACGTGATTCGTGGAACAACAATGATAATTTCTTATGAAGGAATCAAGGCCGATGGATTGATGATACACTCTTGAAAAAGGGAAGAAAATCGAGGAGTTGACAGGTCTGACGGGCAGAAGAGCCCCTAGGGGGAGTTGACTGGAGGTCAATGAAGGGCGTGACACCATTGGTCTACATCGGCCACTACATGACAAAACTACCTGGATTATTATAAAATAATTAATTAAATATAGTAAATGATTTTATTACTTTTTTATTATAAAAAAATGTTTATTATTTTGTGTAGTATTTTAATATGATTTTTATTTATTTTTTGGTGTTATTTATTACAAGTAATTTTTAAGAGTATATTTATATGTATGTTTATCTCTGTTTTGGCTATTTTATTTATATTTTGTATATTTTATTATATTATTTTCTTCTCTCATGTTATATATTTATAACTTATTTTTAGGTACATAAATATATTTTTATTGTATTTTAATGGTGTTATTTGTATACTTAAGTAAATAGGTATATATTATGCAGGTATAAAGACATGTATTTTATCTATGTATTTAAGCATATTATTTATTTTGAAGTATTTTTTGGTTTTATTTTATCTTTATATTTTTAATAGAATATATATAATATTTACAAGAGTATAAAAATATAAAAGAATAAAAGAATAGATTTCACTTTTATTGATATACTTATAAGTATTAGAATAGGTATTTTACCTATATATTTTATATACTTATTTTTATTTTAATCTTTTGTTGGTGATTTTATTTTGGTTTAATATGTACATGAGTTATAGATAATAATTACGAAATTATAAAAATATAAAATTATAGAAATAGTAAAGATTAAATAAATTGAATATTTTATTCTGGTATATTGTACAATAGGGTACCAAAACCAAAATTTCACACCTTAATTCCAAAAAATATGAAACCAACTTCAATAAATAGCTTATTAGAAGTTATATAAAATTAAAGTACTTCCTAGGTGAAATAAGAATTTTTTTATTAAACCGCACAGCTTGTTTTCTGTAGAACATGCTTAAAATGTGATATATTTTGAGTTTTTAATTGAGAGAAATGGGTCTGGGAAGTTGGGATTTTGGAATCTTATTCAGAGTATAACTTTTACACTGTATATTATTTTTTTATGAAATCAATTTTGTCAGTTTCTTTATATTAGTATCTACAATTTCATGTACAAGGTTTCTTTATTTAAGGTATAAAGAGTACAAAATAAAATAGGTCCCAAAAATAAATAAATAATGAATTAATAAATGGAATTTTTATTAGATTATTGGCCCTTATCTCTCCTACTTTATTCCTTGTCGACCTAGTCATCAAGATGCCCATGTCTCTGGGTTTAGGGTCATAAAATACCTTTGGAATTTTATTATTTTCTTGTTTTTTCTATATTCTATAATTTTGGCATTATAAACAATGTTTTATATAGTGTTTATACTACAAAGAATGGATGTTAATTTGTACAAATTAATGGTATTTACATGCATTAGCTCGGATTTTTAAGGCCAAAAAGATAGAATAAAGATGATGAAATGGAGGTTCATCACCCCTATACTTGCCTTTGTTAGTCCCTAGCAAACACATATGCAATAACTATAGAAAATGAAAAATAAAGAAAAGAAAAAGAAAGACAGTGGATTAAGTTTAATTGTCAAACTTGTCTTCACAAAATCTAAATTTGGAGCTTAAGTCGGACCTTTGGAATTTTAGTGCGGAAGGAGCCTTATTGGGTATCGGATTTGCAATACAACAGCCTTCGAGAATCCCGAAACTCTACTCAATTCTCCTCAATTGCCAGGTCAAGATACTTCAACTCATATGCAAACTCTTACGACTATGAATCTGACTTGTACAATGTATGTGATGGTGGCTCTCGCCAACTGAAATTACAAAGTGACTGACTTCTCTAGCACAACCCAATGATTCCGAAATCCAGCAACTCTTTCCTCGAGGAGCATGGTATTTCCTTCTAAGTTCAAGTGGCAACCAGCTCAAGAGGAGGAGGTGAAGAGAAGAATGAACAGTAGCCAGTATAGCTACCTATCCTTGGATGCTTGACTAATATAGCCAAGTCATCCAACTGCAGGTTCACATAATATACCTTTGAAGCACAAGCTTTTGACTATATAAACATGGACACTCCAGCAAGCATTGTATTTTCAATTAGGCCCGCTCACTTTTGGTGTTTTTATTTTTTGCTTTTTTTTTGAAATACTATATACAACAACATTTACATAAGGAGTTTTCCCACTAGAGCCAGTAGACTATCCCTCTTTTGAAGCATTATTGCAACCCACACTCTCCTGTCTTTAGACATCTCTACTACTGGATGGGTTGGGGTGCACTTCCCTCGCTAGACGATGACAACTTTTTCCACTTGTGTGTGTCTCATACCGGCTAATCCAAACCCCTCACCACTCCAACTAAGTTGAGCCAAGTGAAAGGTGCAAGCATCCAAGCTAGGTCATTTTCAATTAGAGTCATGCGTGTGCTATTAAATACCCTACTTAGGCAGTCAAGAATCCATAGATCCAAGTCTCATGCTTCTCAAAGAATTAAGTCAACTAGACTTGAAGTACCCCAATTCCAACTCCTATACGGTTCCTGTGATTACGTAGATTTAATGTCCAACCAAGCTCCAACCTTCAGATTTTACTTAGACTTATTCAATTATCAAACTCAATCTGAAAAATGCGAACGCTATGCAAAAGTTATGTATGATGCAGAAAATATTTTGTGATGCAACATTCGATCTTTGAACTTTTTATTGGTTTTTAAAAAGATGATGCAAATGCAATTTTTTGGTGTTTTTCAAAAAGACTTTGCAAATACTTTTGGTATTTTTTGTTTTGCAAATGTTTTTGTGGTTTTTGAGAACAAAAGATTTTGGATATAGGTACAAATATTTACACGAGGATGCATCTTATAATTACAAGAGTTGGATTTTTAAGAATTTGCAAGGGATAAGTTATCCTTTCTATAGACATGTATATAAAGAATTTAATGTGATGTATATATTCATGAACCTTATTTGAAAATTATTTTTCAAACAATTTTGAAAACTATATTCCAAAACAATTTTTCGAAATTATTTTTACAAACATTTATGCACATTTAAAAATCATTTTGCAAAGGTTTTTCGAACAGTATATATATATATATATATTCAAAATATTTCTGCAACCATTTTTCAAACCATTTGCAAATTATTTTTCAAACATTTTTATTTCACACAAAGTAAAGAAAATTTTACAAACAAAATATTTTTACAAAGGTTGAAAATATTTTACATAATCTTTTCCAAATAGTTTTCAGAAAATTTTCAAACTATTTTCAAATATTTTGCATAACATTTTACCTGATTTATTAATCAGAGTATACAAAAATTTTGTGGAATAATATGCATCTTTTTATTATGTGATTTTAAAGAATTTAATGATATATGTGTAGTATTTTATAAAGTATTTTAGTCATAGGTATTAATTTAAAATACGAAAGTACGAGTTATGGATAACATATATATGCAGTATATACGAGCCCCTATACTTAGTTTGAGATATGTCCTCATATATTAGAAAGAAAAAGAGAATACATAACTCATACCGAGTATGGAGAAGCGTAAAGAATAAACGCTTGAACAAATAAGCAAATGAAAAGTCGACAATCCCCCTATACTTAGGATCGAATAATCCTAAGTTTAGCAGACTTTACACAAAGCAGGGAGGGTCAAGGGTGGTAATGAACAGATCATACTCAGACAGTCTCCCCCTCTACCTAGAGTAAGTTATCCCTAAGTATGGTCTAGAAGAGGGGACAGGCGAGAGGGTCAATGAATGAAATAACTCAGGGTGTACACCCCCATACTTAGGATAAAGTACGTCCTAAGTGCAGAATACCAACAAAAAGGGGTGATACACACAGATTTATTTTCTTTTGAATAAAGAGAACTGAAAATGGAAAGAAGAAAATATGAAAGTGTAAAGGAAGGGTTTTTGAGTGGCATTATCTGAATCTTGTGATGCTTTTATTGTTGTAGATGTATCTTCAGTGTGCATTACATGGATAGAGTCGACAACGACAAAGAAAGTGTCATGCTCGAGGTAGGGCTTCAGTAAGTGACAATTGACAATAATTGGTTGTGCATCAAGAGATAATTCTGATATCACCATACTTCTGTTGTTACACATTTCTTAAAATTTTTAATGGCCTTGTTTATTTGCTCTTTAATTTGCCCGGAAAGATATTCAACTTTGCATCGAATAACCACACTTCCTATCCAATCTCGAAAGTCTTTCGTCTGATGTGCTGGTCATGCAAGCGTTTAACCTTCTCCTTGTACATCAATGTGTTATCATATGCATAATCTCAGAATTCTAAGAGTCTTTTCAGATCATCCTTTCTTTTGTGACCACCTTGTTGTGAGTTTAGATTGTAAATTGTAATTGCCCACAAAGATTTATGAATCAGATCTATCAGTAGGTGGAACAACTTACCATATTCAAGACGATAGGGAGACATGCCCAACGGAGACTTGTAAGCGATTATGTATGCCCAAAGGACTGAGTCCAATAGTTGGGTCCAATTTTTCCTGTCCACCTTGACAAGCTTCTAGATCTAGATTTCTCAGTTGGATAGCTCCTTCTAATATTAGTATCTTTGGAATCCCAAACCTTGAGATGATGTTTTCTTTCAGAATGTGACACAATGTACGGCTGTCTGCGGCTCCAGCAGGGATAGATTTAACCCAATGACTCACATAATCAACGACAAGCAGGATGTGCTTGTATTCCTGATTGTTGAGGAAGGGTCCCATGAAATCGATCCCCCTAGCATAGAATACATCTGCAATCTGATTGATCGTTAGGGGCATGGAATCTTTAGCTGTATGGGTACCTTTCAATCGCTAACAGTCAGTGTGACGTTTAACATATGTTGCACCATCCTTAAATAATGTAGGACACTAGAGGCCACACTGCAATACTTTCGTTGTCGTCCTGTCTCCAGAGTGGTGTACTCCAGATTCGAGCGAGTTGCAATGCTCGAGGATACTATGATGCTCCTCTTGATGGATACACCTGTGACAAACGCAATCTGCTCGTTCCTTGAATAGATGTGGGTCTTCCCAATGGTATAAATGGACTTGGGACAAGAATTTGTCCGTCTTGATCTTCATCCAATCTTGCGGGACTACATCAGAAATGAGGTAGTGCACAATATTGGCATACTAGGGGAGTGAATACACAAATATAATCGACTCATCACGAAAGGTGTTTGTAATAGGGGTGCTACTTAGTGGAGTCTCTTGCTGCTCAATTCCGGAGAGGTGATTTGCTACCACATTCTAGACCCCAAGATTGTCTTTGATTTCCAAATCTAACTCCTTGAGGAGAAGGCTCCATCTGATAAGTATACGTTTGACATCCTTCTTTTGCTATAAGTATCGGATAGTAGATTGCTCAGTGTAGATAGTGACTTTTGATCCAAGTAAATAGGATATGAACTTCTCAAGGGAAAATACCATAGCCAGCAATTCTTTCTTTGCCACGGTGTAATTTCTTTGAGATTCATCTATTGTTTTGCTGGCATAGTGAATGGCATAGGGTACCTTGTCTTTCCTCTATCCTAAAACAACCCCAACTGCAAAATCTGATGCATCTGTCATAATCTCAAAATTATGAGACCAATCTGGCAGATGTAGGATGGGAGCTTGAGTGATTAGCTTCTTTAGCTGAGTAAATGATAGGAGAACTTGTTGATCAACATTGAACTCTGTCTCCTTGCAAAGCGGTTCTATAAGAGGTCGGGTAATGCGACTGAAGTCACGAATGAATCGTCCATGATGTCCCACATGCCCTAGAAATTACCTCATGTTCTTGACAGTCTAGGGTGGCTCTAGATTGGCAATCACATATACCTTTGTCGGGTCGACTTCCATGCCACATTTGGAGACAACATGTCCCACCACAATCCCCTCTGTGACCAAGAAATGGCTCTTTTCCCATGATAATGCCAGACTGACTTCACGATATTTCTGATGTACTGTGTCTAGGTGCTCAAGACAAGAATAAAAGCTGTCACCGTAGACGGAGAAGTCATCCATAAACACCTCGAGAAAACCGCCTACCATCCCGATGAAAACTTCAAACATGCATTTGTGGAATGTCGCTGGTGCATTGCACAGTCGAAAGGGCATTCTCCTCAAAGCATAGGTGATGAATGGTAAAGTGAAGGTCATTTTCTCTTGATCTTCTGGGACGATTGCCACTTAGTTATACCCTGAGTACCCATCCATAAGGAGAAGAACTCCTTGCTATCCAGTCTTTCCAATATTTGATCAATGAACGGAAAGGGGAAATGGTCCTTCTTAGTTGCTACATTCAGGCAATGGTAATCAACAGATACATGCCAGGATGTCGGTACACGAGTAGTGTCTCCTCTCCTATGTCATTTGTAGTCACGGTAAGCCTTGATTTCCTCAAAACTTTGTGCAGTGGGCTCACCCATTTGGAGTCAGATTTGGCATAAATGAAGCCTATGTCACACCATTTCATGAATTCATGATGATGACCATTAGATTTGGGCTCAGACTTCTATGAAACTCTAGGGACGGTTTGGCATCTTCTTCCAAATAGATGTGGTGTGAGAACAGAGTAGGGTTTATCCCACGGAGATCTGAAACATGCCAACCAAGTGCTTTGTTATTTTCTATAGATTCTCGAGGAGTCGAGATTCTTGCTCCGGGATCAGCATGTTGTTGATGAAGACCGGATACATGTTTTCTGCACGCACAAGGAAATAATACTGAAGGCCTACCGGAGGTGGCTTTAATTCAGGTTCTAGTTTGGTCGGTTTCTCAGTCACATTGGAGACTGTGCTATTTAGAGGATGACCTGCCTGATTTTTTGCGGAATAACTTACCTCAGTGTCTGGTTGGTTTTCTGACAATGTGCCGAAGAAATCTGCAATGAACTCAGTGTGTTCGGGCTGGAGTAAATCATCTGAATCAAAGAGATCCATCAGCAACTGCCAAGTGTCATCGGAGCTTGCATCGACTGTACTTTCTAGGTCCTCCTCAAGAGAGAGGATTTCCTATGTCCATGTCCCATTCAAAGAGAGTGGTGAGTCTCTGATTTCCGCATAAAGTCACTGTCTGCTTCAGGCGGTGCTTCACGACTTTCATCTGTTACATCTTTAGGCTCGCAGATCATGTCTGGTGTTACTCTGTTGTTGCTCAAGCAGAAAGTGATCTTCCTAGACCCATAATCAACCACAACTTCTATAGTGCGCAAGAAAGGACAGCCTAGAATAATAGGAGTTTGGAGTAAGGGTGCAGGAGAGTCCATATCGAGGACTACAAAGTCAACTAGAAACTGCATGTCCCACACCTTTATCACAACGTCTTCCAAAAGACCTCGGGGTCTCTTAATGGATTGATCAGTAAACTGAAGGATCATTCGTGTCTGCTTGGGAGGACCTTGCCCGAAATCCTGCAATAATGAAGAGGGCAGGAGGTTGATGGAAGAATGACTTCCAAGCAAGTTTCTCTCAAAGACATGATCAAAAACTCGCAACTGATCAAAGGCTCTCTTTTCTCTTGCTTCTTTTGTGAGAGATTGCTGATGGTTGCAGCTGTGTCCATGGTAAAAAGTGCTTCTCTACCTGTTGGGCATCTGTTGTTATGTGCTAGCCGACGCTTGTTTGTACATGCCTCCTTCAACCGTTTCTTTACAAAGGACATGAATTCCATGGATTTTATCAAATGAATCTTAATAGTCAGTTTATTAATAATATCCACAGCTCAGGTATCAGATAATGAACTTTTTATTTTTGCAATTTTTTGGATTTTTCTATTACATCAAGAAGTAATATTCACATTACTGAAATCAAAATCATTGTTCGTATTTACAACAAAATTCCTATCCACAATATTATGTACATCCGGATCACAAAAAGGAGTACAAGATGGAGATGAAGATGCTGGTGCTGGTGGACAAGCAAAAAGTGCGGCCTCCGCTCTGTCGGATGGCATGGGATCGACTGCTACAGGCGGCGCCTCTGTGGCTGGCACGGCTTCACGTCGACTGCGGACATCTTTTTGATCTTTTTGCATTTTCAGATTTTTTTGTTGTTGTTTGCTGGAGTCGGTGGAAATGGGTGGCAGCTGGCATGTCTCATCCTCCTTCTTCCTCACTTGTTCCTTTGGTTGGTGTGGCTGATGCAGAAGATGACGATTAACATGTCAAAGCTTTATTCTTCCCATTACTTGTGGTATATGGAGGTAGAGTCCTATCGCTCCTTATAGTGACAACATTAGATAAAGCAATATTACAATTATTTGACTCTACAGGCATAGAATCAACATCACATTCTACCTGCTCTTTACACTTAAAATTATTGGGATTCGCTTTTACCTACGTCAGGATAGGAGTTTTAGTGTCTGTTTGGTCGTCTAGCCTCTTGTTCATCTCTGCTAGGCTTTCACAAGTTGGGCCAAGCAATCTATGGTAGGGTTCATAGGAACCGCCTTAGAAGGTTCAACGTGCAGACCATGTTATTGACAATTGTTGTGGTGCTGAGGCTGAGAATGCTGATGGTGCTGAGGAGGTGCAGGAAGATGGCACTACTGATATGAGGGAGGAGGGTACTACAAGGAGGTGTAGCCGCATACTGGTTATATAGTTTTGACTGGCGGTACTACAGTTGTGAATACTGCTGATTCTTCCTCCATTGATGTTGGTATTGCGAAGGCTGGTTATACTGAGGTGGTGGTTTTGAAGACCGCCCATAACGACCACCTTGAGTTTGGTGGTATGCCCTATTGGCCAGTGGCTGCCGCAGTGGGTGTCGGGTAGGACGAGCTAGCTGTGCATCGTTACTCCATACATCGTTGACTTCCTGAATCAATGGTGGTGGTGGAATGCTGGATCTGAAGGAGGAAGGAAGTCTGGCTAGTAAACTATCATCTGCTATTATGACGGGCCCTAATTGTGCGCATGCACGTCGTACACATGGTGGATGGCCGGTGGCTGCTGATTCAGCTGAGGTTATTGTTGCAATGATGGCTCATCTTTCCTCTCAACAAGAGTATCTGAAGATGGTGTTGCAGACTGAACAAATTTGATGGTGCTCACCAGCAACTCCAACTTCTTGGTGATGTGATCCATCTTGTCGAAGTGTTGCATCCACTTTTCGATCACAATGAGCTTCTTGAGATCCTATGATCACTTCTCGATAATGTCAACCTTCGAGAGATGGACCGCGATGGTGCTGAGGTTGGAGCTCTCATTTCTCTCAGTCTCATGAGACGCTACCATGTGTACTTGCTTCTGGAGGATTTGGGGTTATTTCTGATATGTGCAGGATGAAGAGAGGGGCCTCTCCTTCGACTATTTCATCAAAAATTTGCCAGACTACGTCTTCATCCTTGTTAAAATGAGAACCTGCACATGCTATGTCGACGAGCCATTGGCTTTATATATTCGAGCACCCGGAAAAGTTTTGGATCAGACTGGTCCTCGGTATCTCATAATGGGGGCATTTCTCCTGCAAGTCTGTGAATCTCTCCCATGCTTCATGGATAGTTTCATGGGCAGCCTGGGAGAAGTTGTTGATCCTGGATTGCATCTGGTTGAGCCTACCGAGAGGATAGAATTTGTGAAGGAAGGCAGATTTATGTTCCTCCCAAGTCGTCACAACCTTTCCCAAATGATTATCCCAGTATAGGGCCTTGTCTTGCAGACTTAAGGGGAAAGTCATAATCTTCACTACGTCCAAGGGAACATTAGGATAGTGGATAGTTCGGAAGATGCGCGAGAACTGCCACAGGTGAATGTATGGCTCCTTGTTGGTTTTACCGTGGAATGATGGTAGAAGAGCAAGGAACCAAGGCTTGAGCTCAAAGTGAGCATGTACCGATGGAATGCAGATCCACTTGGTCATATGTCTGTCTCCATGATTGTATGTCTCATTTAGCATCGTTTTTGCCTCTCACATTACGGTTCTTCTTCATCTAGGTCATCACAGGGACTGTCTCCTCTTCCTCCTTATGGTTTGTCTCGTCCTCCTGCTGATCTACTCATCACATCATTCAACATATCTTGAAATGCAATCTGTGCTAGTGCTTGCTTGGTCAGCTACTGCTATATGGCTCAAATGGAAGCCAGTAACTAAGAATTTACCTGATTCTGATCTGTCATTTGTCCCTGCTCAGGTTGGGGAGGCGGCTGTCCCTTGACCTTTCCTTGAGGTGCCATCTCTAGATCTGAGTCTGAAGAAGAAATGAACTATGTGTTGGGATCTAGGACTAGGTTTGGCTTCTATCTAAAATGTGAAAAGATCCAAATCAAACCACTTGAAATCGAATCTCAGCAGCTTTTCACTAGAAGAAGATATAGACTTCCATTTGCGATGATGGTTGTGGGACAATGGTGGTCCCAGTTTATTGGGTAATCAAAGAGATGGGAAGAGGATGCGAAGTTTGGAGATTGGTCCACTTGACCCAGGCCAGGTTCTCGGGAATCGCCTCGAATTATTAATGATTTCAGGTCTATGAAATCAATGTGGGTGTCGACGAAATCTCGACTAATCCATCCATAGATCACCATCTGGATCAAGAGAAGATCTATGCAGGATGAATGTATGAGGGTCAACAGGGAAAAAAATGGAGTGCAAAAAAGTAGAAATGCTTGAATGAGCGGGGGTCAAAAGTAAGATATGATGACAAAATTTGCGCAAATGTGCGGGACTTAATATTTGAACCTTAATCTAGATCCATAAAAACATAATACAAAATTGTGTTCATCAACTCACGTCATGTGAAGCCATGAAGGATCGGCTATTTATTATCTTTTTAGTTTGAGAGTTATTATTTAAAGCATGTCTTTTAACAAGTCCTTATCACGTTAACCCTATGGGAGAGAGAGTATTGGCAGAAAAGTATCCCGTACTTGTCCTCCTCCTTTGTAACATGTAGTCTTCACTTTTTGAGGTCCTTATAACCCTTCCAGAATCCCTACTCAGTCAAAGAAATAGAGAGAGGAAGCCGATAGGTGAAACCACTACTTTGGTCCTTGCTCGTAATGGAATCACCCGTGAGCGTGCAAGCACCTACTCGGACGCAAACCAATGAGATAGACGCACCCGTGAAGGCATGGTCGAAGCTCAGTACTTCATACCATGTCGATGTTCCACACAAGGTGGGAACACCATCGCTGCCAAGGCCTTACATGGTCACATATGATAAAAGCGTCAGTACTTCATAAATCTAGGCGATACACATGGCAGGTACAAACTGGGTTTTTGGCTCTAATTCTTAGCGGGTCGTGCATTGCTCATGGGAGGGGTTTTGGTCCCCTCCTAAGGTACCTGAAAAGAATGAGGTCTTTATGAATCCAAGACAATGAAAGTCCATTGCAGATTTTAATTAAGGTCAAAGTTTATTTAGCAGTCCCCTTCTATAAATTTGTGGGTTTTCACTTTTTTTGGATCTTTTTGCATATAAACGCCAAATATTTTTGTATATTTTCATTCAAGTCCTAGGTGCTCAATATCAAAGATAGATAACAAAAAAAGACATGCAAGTCGATTCGATGATGGAAATCTCATCGTTGAATTTAATGATGCATGTTGAGTTAGAGGACTTACAGTGCTTCCTGGCTCTCTCCATGTTCTATGCAAAACAGGATTTTCAAACCTAACTACAAGGTGGTGTGCAATCGACAAAATCATCCTAAATAGTAGTTGTTATTAATCGTGAAGAACCATTTGTTAATTATTCAGAAATGAGACAGAGGTCCGGTCTTCGATGTCGATCGATGCCCACTACAATGGATCCTGCAAGCACTATATACGACCTCTCTTGACATGTGATTTCAAATCCAAATAACTAACATTTATTAATTTGACTAGATCCAAACATACGAGACTACAGGTACATGCATTCTTATTATGATTTGGACCTAACTACCAAGGAAAGAAACCTAAGTCTGGCGGCTCCATGCACATTAAACAAAATAAAGGAAGGCGGAAAACTCAAAACAAAGTGAAAAAAATAAAAGAAGGCTATAAAAACACGGAAAACTTTGACGAGGCCCCTTGGTGAACAGACGCCCGGGCACTGGACCTCATTGTAGATAGTAGTGTCCAAGACTTAATTATTACAAATTATAATTGAATAACTCTCTCTCATCAATAAATAAATATCTAAGCTATTTCTATGCTAAGTCTTCTCTCCATGCTTCACTTGCTGCCTCTCCAACTGGTCAAAGGGTGAAGACCAGTCTCCACCAAGCTTGGTTGCTACGGCCTCCTATGAAGCCGTCCTTGTGTAGCGGTCCCTTGGAAAAAAGTCACAAAGAGATATATGCTAGCATAGATAATCAAATAATGTAACCAAAATGAGATATAAAGAATAATTGAATGAATATATGTAAAATAAAATCAATCACTAATTACATTAAGAAATCTATAAATAAGCAAAGAAACTTTATAAAATAAATGACAAAATTGGCTACGCACATTGCTCCCCGACAACGACGCCATTTGATGACAGAGGTCTTATTAAGGGTCGCATGGGTTCACAAGGAGAAACCACAATCGTTATGTTGACCACTCAACAAGCCTCAATCGATCAAGAATCAACCCACAAATAAATCCAGCAATGAATAACACAAAATGTGAGTCAAAAATTATCATTCTCAACAAAACACAAGGTATAACAAGCAAGCATGTAGAGGTCGAACCACGGAGAGAAAAATCGGTAGCCTATGGTTATTTTTAACCAAAGATTATTATGTACAAGTAGGTCATTCATTATAATTTTGTGGGTCTTTTTATATATATTTCTTTTGTATTTCATATATAATTTTTGTTTTTGGTTTTATAATTTTATATTTTAGTTTTACAGTTTATATATTAATTTTTATCTTTTCTTTATCTTTTTAATATATATATAATATAATATATAAGTCTATATATGCCATAATAGATGATATAGCTATAACTATAACTAAAAATAAGTAAATTATAGAATTAAATATTTATAGGTTTTAAATAATTCTTTAGTATTTTTGTGATTTTAATAGCATTTTTGCTAAATTTTATGGCTTTTAAAAAAAAATAGCTTAAAACATGTATAAAATAATAGGCCTAAATTGAAATGAAAATTAAAAATAGAAAATTCACTTAAAAAATTTCCCAATCAATTTTAACACATGGAAATAATATAGAGAAATTTATAAAATAGAAAAGACTATTTTTTGGATTTTTGAGAATTCTTTAGATTTCTATAAACATTTTCGGGGTTTTTTAGTTTTTAAGAGGTTTCTTTTTCTATTTTTAGGGATTTTTGGTTTGAAGTCTAAAAATAGTTAAATAAATAGAGTATATTTTTTGGTGAATTTTTCAAAAAGTTTTTCTAATTTTTTGTATTTTATAAGCTAGTCAGGGGCAAAACGTGCTCATTTAATTTTAGTAAATAGGGAAAAGATCCAAATTGCAAAATGAAAATATGTCGTGAAACTATAAACTATTATGAGCCTACATTTAATTTTTTGTGATTTTTGGAGAACCGTAGTTATTTTAAATAGATACTAGAAACACAAAAATACAATTGCTAATAGGGGCATATATGTAAATAAAATAAACTCTAGGGAACTCTGTACAATTTTTCCAAAAGTATACAACATATTAAATTTTCTTGGACCAAAGATAAATACAAAGAGTAATAGGAACATCTTTGCAAAATGGCCACCTCACGTGGGACGACATGTGGGGTGACCTGGCATGGACCTCAATGTAATATGAAATAACTACATGGGTCTGCATGCAATTTTACCCATTTATTTACACTGAATACTTTATTTACAAGACTAATTAATAAATAAAAAATGAGTGAGGCTAAAGGTGCAATTTACCCCTTATTAGGTATTGGACGGATGGCTGGATGTTGCCACTTAAACACATGGTGGCTCATCATTCGACGATGCTGGTTTGCAATAGGCATCTGAGATTAGATTTCAAATCAAGATCCAACGGTGAGGGGCTCAGAAGATCCGACGGTCGATGCTCGCCTGGATGAACAAGAGATGATTGGACGACCAGGTCTCTTGGAGGAAGAACAACCGATGAACTCAGCCTGGATGAACTTTGAGCTCCAAAATCGCCTTGATCAATGCTTCATCTTCCCTGTTGAAGGTCCAAATAGCCTCCCAAGGACCTCCTCCATTGGATCGAAGTTTCAAAACGTCCAGGAGGGCTCCGGTGATAGCTAGCGGCAGAGGGAAATATGGGAGGTTTACTGCAGCCTCGATGAGTCTTGGCGAAGCTCCTTCCTAGGTTGTTCATGTAGTGATTACTCCACAAAAACACGGTGAAGCCAGGGCGACCTTCAGGTGGTGGGATGAGCCAAGTGTGAGCGATATGGAGGTGCTCCGGTGAGGCACAGGAGGTGGAGCACCCGTATCTGATCTGGTGAAGATCAGTTGGGCCAGAAATGCATGGTATGAAGGGAAGATGCGGGGGACCCAAGTGGAGTGGTCTGGTGCGACGGAGATAGAGGGGGTATACGGTGGAAGGTTCATCGGAGATCAGCTCCGGCGAACTATGAGTGAGTTGTTTTACACTACAATACACAATCAAAAACTACACTACTTGCAGGAATGGAAAGATAATCCTAAACTTATCCTAAAAAACATGAAAGGCTCAACTCATATCTACCGACGAAAGCACGGAGCAGAGACGGCCGACGAGCCGTCGTGGGTGCACATCCATCCTCCTTCAGCCGTCGTGGAACCTCGGGGGACTCCCCCTATCACGAGGATACACTGTAGGCTAAGGCTTAGGGGCTTTAGGAGCTAGGTGATGACCAAAATGAGAAGGGAAGTTGGAGGTTTTCTTTATCGCCATGTATGCACACCCTTATTGGCGGGGCGGTTTGGACAGAATTCGTTTTATGTACACGAGATTTGCAGGCTTGTCGTGATTCATGGAACATCAATTATGATTTCTTATGAAGGAATCGAGGCAGATGGATTGATGATACACCCTTGAAAAAGGGGAAAAAATCGGGGACTCGACAAGCCTGACGGGAAGTAGAACCCCTAGGGGGAGTTGACCGGGAGTCAACGAAGGGCGCAACGCCATTGGTCCACGTCAGCCACTACAGGACAAAACAACCTGGATTATTAGAAATTAATTAATTAATTATAGTAAAGGTTTTTATTAACTTTTTATTATAAAAAATATTTATTATTTTGTTTAGTATTTTAATATGATTTTTTTTATTTTTTGGTGTTATTTATTACAAGTTAATTTTTGAGAGTATATTTATATGTATATTTTTTATTAGTTTGTTTATTTAAATTTTATTTTATATATTTTATAATTATTCGTAGGTACATAAATATATTTTATTTTATTTTTTTGATTTTATTTGTATACTTAAATAAATAAATATATATTATGTAGGTATAATACAATATTTTTTCTATGTATTTAGCCATATTGTTTATTTTAAAGTATTTTCTTTGATTTTATTTTTTCTTTATATTTTTAATAGAATATATATAATATTTACAAGAGTATGAAAATATAAATGAATAAAAGAATAAAAGAATAGATTTCACTTTTATTTATTTACAAGCATTGGCATGTGTATTTTACCTATATGTTTTATATACTTATTTTATTTTAATGTTTTATTGGTGATTTTATTTTGTTTTTAATATGTACATGAGTTATAGATAATAATATGAAATGATAAAAATATAAAAATATAAAAATAATAAAGATTAAATAAATTGAATATTTTATTGAGGTACATTGTACAATAGGAGTCTAAAACCTAACTTTCACATCTTAACTCCAAAATATATGAAACCACCTTCATTAAATAGCTTATTAAAAGTTATATAAAATTAAAGTGATTTTGATAAATTTTGAGTTTTTATTTGAGAGATATGAGTCTGGGATGTTTGGATTTTAGGATCTTATTCATAGTATAACTTTTTCACTGTATATTATTTTTTTATGAAATAAATTTTGTAATTTTCTATATATTATTAGACACAATTTCATGTACAAGGTTTCTTTATTTGAGGTCTAAAGAGTGGAAAATAAAATAGGTCCTAAAAATGAATGAATAATGAATTAACGAATGGATTGTTTATTGGATTATAGGCCCTTATGTCCCCCTATTGTGTTCCTTGTGAACTAGACATCAAGATGCCTAGGTATCGGGGTTTTGGCTCATAAAATATCTTTGGTATTTTATTCTTTTTCTTTTATTTTCTTTATTCTATAATTTTAGCATTGAAAACAATGTTTTATACATTGTTTATACAACAAAGAATGAATGTTAATTTGTACAAATTAATGGTATTTACTTGCATAAGCTAGGGTTTTTAAGGCCAAATTGATAGAATAAAGGTCATGGAATGGATATTCATCACCAGTCCCTCAAGTGAAACCTCGACTCATCTCATCAACCATGCAGTTGTGTATGTGATATGCTCCTCATATTCTTAGAAGGTAGATATTAAGAGTGCTTTTATCATTCATATATTTTAAAATAGGTAAGTGTGGATTCTTAAGTCTAAAATCCTAATGACTAAGGATGGTTAACTCTGAATCAAAGGACCTTAAAAACTTGAGTTTCTTTCATTCCTCATGTCTTGTGATAGAGAAAATGTCATGGATAAAACTATAAGTTAGTTTTTTTGTTTTGTTGTTTTTTTGTTATACCCCCTAATTTAGTATAATATTTTGAAAACATGTTTTATTTATAAAAAGAATTTTTGTATAGTATAGACAGTATACACCATTTATACCCATACTCGATTTTTGATGTGAAACAATTAAAGAACGAAGTATGGATAAAGTGTATAGTATATATACATACCCCCTATACTTAGCATGTACTATGTACTTATGGCACAATGTGAAATGTAGATGTATCTCGTACTAAACATGGTTGAGTAATAAGAAAATGAAGTCGACCCTCCCCCTATATTTATGCTTTTGAGTGCCTAAGCATAGAAGAAGATTAAGAAATGGGGTGGTCGAGGGTGAGAAGGAAAGAATAGAAGTGATGTATATACAATGATATCAGTCCCCCTATACTTAGACTCAAGTTAGCCTTAGTATGATCGAGTAATCACAAGTGGGGGACGAAGTAGATTTAAGGATGTACAAGGTTAAGGAGTTTTGCGGTGAATCTTCTTGCGGGAGTGTGGTGGAAGATAGTATAGAGATGTAGAGGGTGGTGAAGGGGAGGATGAAGAGGTCCAACCATTATTAGAGTCATTCTTAGAAGAAGAATAATAGTAATACACAGAGGATCTCCAACTGTTGTTAACAAGAGGTAAGTGTCCTTTGATCACAGTTGCACTTATTGCACTTACTTACGAACCACTTCAAAACCAGACGAGGAATCTTCAGAAATCTCCTGGTTTCTAAGGTCAAAGGTGACTTTCTTGGTCGGTTTGTTTCTATTCGAAGCATTGGGAGGAAGATGGTCAGAATTCTTCTCCCTATCATGAGTAACTGGTGTGGCATTTATAGGTTCCTCGTCTGATAAATCTCTGTTAAAATCGACCAATTTTTGAAGGGTCACAACATACTTCAAGTGAGGGAGTTTGTTCCTAATGGCCTTGTGAGTGATGGTTGGGGATGATGATGTCACCTTCTGATATCCATGAGTTTTTGTGACATAAAATTTTTCCTGAGTTGTCTCCTCATATGGTTCAAGTATTTCATGAATTACTGTCGACACAAAAATTGGACCACTCAAATAATTGTGACGATCTTCATAAACATGGTCCAATTCCTCAAAAGCTCCAACATATTGTTTCCTCCTAGGAGCAGTTTCATTGTGGGAGGAGTAGTGAGAATAAAAAGTCAATCCAACAATCAGTCTCTCGGTTGTCTCTCTTAAGGTTTGTGTATGTGTTTCATGAGGAGAGTTCTGGTCATGTGAAGTGCTCTTGTCCTGATAACGACTAGCGATTGATGGTTGGGTCATCTTAGGGTTAGACATGCCATTGAGGGCTTGTTCATTTTTGTCCTTGTTTGAGAATCTTATGTCCCGAGTCCTGCAATCGACAATTGCCTTAGCAGAGGATAAGAATAGATTTCCTAGAATGATAGGAGACTCAGACAATTCTCCGTGGTGTTCATTGTCAAGGACCATAAATTCCACTTTATGTTTGTCACTGTAGAAGTTTATGACGACATAAACAATTCCTAGTGGTCTTTTGGTAGATCCAACTGGCAGTTAAACGATCACCTTTGTTTTTTTGAGTTGTCCGAGCTTGAGATCAAATATGGATTTTGGGAGGATGATTAATGTGGAGTTGTCATCTAACCGAGCATGGGTAAAAATGGAATCCTCAATCTCACATGTGATCCAAGTCAACATCTTGACTTCGTATCTTTTGATTTTATGATTCATTACCAAAGAATTGGCCATATATATGACATGATATTCAGTCCTTAATCATTTATTTCTCATCTATCTAGAGTTTAATGATTTATTTCCTACAAATAATTAGTGGGTTTCTCTCCACCACACACAAAGGTTAATTTTATGTCAATTTATTTACAATCGTCTTGATTAGTGGTCCCAATTTTAAATTAGGGTTATCACTTAAGCCTTATGTGAGCATACAAAAATCATGCCTAACGAGCAGTACCAATTTCTTTAAATCCTTTGTTGTAAAATTAAGGATTATAGAGTCGGAAAAAGTAGATGCATGCGTTAAACCAATGATGTATGCTTAGAAGAATGCTTAATGTGATTCCAAACGTTTTTCATGTGGGATTCAATAAAAGGAATTAAAAATTTACACTAAATAATATGCACAGAAGAAAATGCCCTAAGCATATAGTTTATATTAGTAGTGAAGAATGGAACTAAAATTGGCTAAGTCGAACGATCTACATTGTGTGTAGTTAGTAAAAAATATGTGGCCAAAAAATAATGAGCACACTTAAAAATAGATAATTTAATATACCTACTGTGTACCAAATTTCTATGCCACTCAAGTCGGGTCCCAACCGCACAGAAGTGATTGAAACAGACCTAACACACCTCAGAGAGTTCAGTGCAAATTATTACAAAAAATCAGGGTTCAGAGAGAGGGACCCACTAAATGATGAAGAAAATAAACTAATATAAGCTTTTTCTCTGAAAAATTAAATTAAAATATTCTTCGTACGTCCATGATTTTTATCTAAAAATTCGCACTTAGTTATCTACTAAGAGAGAAACTACAGTTAGTATCTGGAGTAAGAGAAAGATACAAATAAAATGTAAAAAATAAAATGCAAAATAAAAAGAAAAAATGACATAGAAATTAGATTTACAAAAAATTATTATAGAAATTTATTTAAAACCCTAAAAATACATCATTCCTTAGCAACATTGCCATTTTATGAGTTGATTTCTCACCTCTTTAATAATCGATAATTTGAGTACAATCTATCAAAAACCACAAATCTTGAATATTGTATAACAATTTCATTTGGAAATTCTACCAAGGTCGAATACATGGAACGTTGTATTTTTAATTGCTCAGTTCTAAATTGATTTCAATAATTTATTAAAAGCTATGTTAATCTATGTGTCAAGAAATAAAGTAAAAATAAAAGAAAAGAAATGTGATGATGAAAATGTAATGCAAAGAAGTAGAGCTCAAGAGATGTGATTATGTATAATTTAATCCTCAATTAAAATAATCAACTAATCCTCAAAATTAATCACAGATCAAAAGAGATCAAATATAGAAAATTTTATCAATTGAATTTTAACTTGCTGGCTAAAATATTAGACGGTGAATGATCATGTTAAAGAAGAGGTCAAATTGATAGATTTATCTAAGACATATCCTCAAAATTCCCTATGATTTATTCCTCTAATATTATGAACTTTATTCACATAAAATTTCAAGGAAATAAATTGATCCCTCCTTGATTACACCCTTGCAGAGATTAATTCTTTAAAGAGTATGATCAATAATCACAAGAGGACTAATAAAATTAGAATCTTCTCAAACGAAGACTTACAAATTAGATATTTAATTTCCTCAATGCAACATAGCACAAACTGCCAAAATTAGTCTGCATTAATCAATAGATTCACCAAGTAATAAACATCAATAAATAGCTTCAGATCTGTCCACTAAATATATAATATGGTAAAATGTTCAATAAGCTTCAAAAAGACATATTATGTGTAAGTATCGAAGTCCAAATGAGAAAGTTATGCTAAATTGAAGTTCTAGGGACTAAAATTCATTAGAATAAATAGTTTTCTCCTCAAATTAGTCACTGGAGGACTAATCTACAATAAGTAAAATTTGCATGGGTTCTAGCGTAATATTTCCTTGGTGCCACGTGCAATTCATGTGACCTTGTTGGGCAAGGGCCTTTTTACAATTTCTGGCCCTTGCGAGGACCTTGGCACAAATTGTTCCAAAGTGCACGTGCTTCGCACATGCTCAGGAAGGTTGATGGCAGACCAATGCCTCGTGGCCCTGAGGCTGGGGTACGGGGTCCGGAGCCTCCACATGTCTCATTCCTGCTTCTGCTGGTGATAATTGAAGCTCGAGGCTCTTATCCGAGGCTTCTAGTTGATCTAAGGAATCGATTGTAGATTGATCAAATGTCTAAGTTTTGGGCACACTTCAATGGCCACGATGGATCATGTTATTCATTGTGTGGTATTTGCAGAGTTGACCTGGGACACCACTCGTCTTCGTCAATGGTGACGTTGCTTCGAGTAGCTGGAGATTGTTCTAGTGGGGGAAATGGAGGTTGATACACTAGTGGCCGACACACAACCTCGTTGGAGTAGTTGATCATCTTACTCTTGGTGTATTCCAGAGGGCGGCTCCACCTGCAAGGTTAGAAGATAAAAGAAGGGAACATGGGAGTGGAGCTCCTTCATAAGTGGAAGACATAGATACACTTCGGCCTGTGCAAGATCGGAAGGGGGGTCTGGAATATAGATGGGAAGCGGTGATGGAGATTAGTGAGGGCGAGGTAGAGTGGCTGCATAGGTCACGAAGATGCGGGTCGAAGCGGGTGTGGTCGTGGGTGAAGGAGCTCGAGATGGCGAAGAAAACTATATAGTCTAGGCGGGAGGTGAGCTTTTCCCGAAGTGATGTAAGTTGAAAGGATCACTATAGTGATGTGATGAGAGGATATCTAGGAAAGGAAAAAGGGTTGATGGTGAACGATGAAGCGATGGAGAGAGATGGAGGTGCGACGATGTCACAGAGGATAGAGGGGGATATCCTGGAAGAAGGAGAGGTACAGAAGCTCACTTCTGATTGTTGCTTCAACTCCATGGTGTTGGAGGAAGCTTAGCAGTTGTCAAGGCACCGCAACACGGCTAAGGGCAGTAGCGGATCGCACTGGAGGAGGATTCTTGCCATGGGTCGAGGCACTGTCACCACCCTGTCCTGAGCTTCCTCTAAAGATGGAGGTTAACCGATGTTGTGGTCGATGCAGGCAAGGCTCGATTTAAGTAGGAAGAGTGGGATAACGGCTGGGGAGGAGGTCACATTCGAGGGGCGCGTAGTGGTGATGTTTGTTGGCGTCGGTTACAAGAGGTCGAGGAACATGCGTTGAGAGAGGAAAGGTAGCGGTAGGGGAAATAAGAGGGGGAAGGGTAGGGTAGGTGATGTGCACGTGCGTGGCTGGCTTAGGAGGAGGTCATGCATGGAGCACATGACTAGGAGAAGAGATTAGAGAGAGAAAGAGAGAGAAGAGGAGAGAGGAAAAAGAGACAAAAAGAGAGAAGAGAAAACGAAAGAGGGAGAAGTAAGGGAAAAGAAAGAGAAAAAGGAATAGAAAATAAAAGTAAAAAATAATTAAATAGAAATTACAATTGAAAATAATAATAATAATAATAAAATAAAGGGTAAAATAAATGAAGTCAAATCAAAAGTGGTCAACATGAAAGTTGTTCATCTCGACGAGATCTACAACTTTCGTGAAGGACCTAAAATCAAAAGAAATCAAATGTACACAATGAATTTTTGGACGTACTCCATTGATAATAAGATATTGTATTTTGCATTTTGTATTTTTTGTTTTTTTAATTTATTTTAATTAGTGGATTAATTTATAATAATAATAATAATAATAAAATAAAGGGTAAAATAAATGAAGTCAAATCAAAAGTCGTCAACATGAAAGTTGTTCGTCTCGACGAGATCTACAACTTTCGTGAAGGTCAACTGATGCACCGGTTAGGAGATGCGAGTGTTGGGATGTTGAGCCGGCTAAGAGAGGGCGAGGACGGCCCAAGAAGTGTTGGAAAGAGACTATACGAAGGGATCTTAGTTTTTTGGATATAAGTCCGAGATTGACCCAAGATAGATCTGAATGGAGGCGAAAAATCCATGTAGCCGACCCTACTAAATTGTGGGAAAAGGCTTTGTTGTTGTTGTTGTTGTTGTGATTAATTTACAATAATATATACATAATTTATCTAATTCTTATGGATTTTTTATAGGTTAGGAAAAGGGGAAAAAACCACAAAGAGAAAATATGTACAAAATATATAATGTCAGATTTTAGTATTTTCTTCTGATTTTCTGATTTTGGTGTAATTATTTCTTGATGCAAAGTTTGTTAATTAATAATAGAAAAAAATTAGAGAAAGTATTAGGTTAAAATATAGATTATTTACCTATAAAATAATGAGCTTAATAAGGGTAAAAACATAGATTATTTAATTACATATTTAACCCTTAATAAAACATTGTTAGCGATTGTTTATTAAGTGGATTTATTAGTGAATTATTATGGAGATTTTTGTAATATGTCCATATAAAGTAGATGAATCATGGATTCATTAGTGCCATGCTTCTTGCTTCTCCAACTTACAGCACCACTGTTCAACATGAACACAGAACCTTTAGTTGACTTGCAGATGTCTATATCAGATTGGAAATCTTATTTTGTGTATCCTAAGATTTGGAGATCATCATCTCTATAAACCAAGATGTAATCTTGCATCCCCATAGAAGGATTGGTAACGACCTACTGTTCCCACTGGATGGAAGATATCATGCCTAGTACACATCAACACATAATTTTGGCTTCCCACAACTGATGCATAGGGCATCTAGACATGGCTTTCTTATCCTCAACACTTTGAGGAGCCCTCCAATGGTGCATGCCATGTCTTAATGGAAAGAAGCCTTTCTTGGAATTCTCCATATGGAAACGATCCAAGATCTTATAATGTACCCATGTTTTTACAATCCCAAAAGTCTCTTTTATCGATTTTTGAACAATTTGAGACCCAAGATATATGAAGCTTCTCCATGATTGTTCGTCTTGTAGGTATGGTACAACTAGATCTTAACAATAGTTATCATCCTTTTATCATTCCCAATGATAACGATGTCATATACATAAAGCTTGATGAACACAATGACGCTCCCACTAAGCTTCTTGTGCACACATTGTCCATTAGGATTCGGAACGAACCCATAACTATCAATGGTTTCATCAAATATGATGTTACATATATGAGAAACTTGTTTGAGCCAATAGATGTATTTCTTCAGCTTGCATACTTTTCCCTCCTCAGTTATGTATCCCTGGGGCTGCTCCATATAGATATCCTCCTTGAGGTATCCATTGAGGAATGCAGCCTTGATGATTATCTATGAGATGTCATAGTCAGGATAGGAATCTATATCTAGCAGTGCTCTGATGGATTTAAGAATAGCCACATGAGAAAATGTCTCATCGTAGTCGATGCCTTCTCTCTATGTGTAACCCTTGTCTAGAAGTCACACCTTGAATGTATCTACCTTCTCATCAGACCCCCTCTTTCTCTTGAAGATCCATTTATACGAATGTGTTTTATCCATCTAGGTGGATCGCCTATTGGACTTGTGAGCCCATGGTGAACCATTTCTACAATAAATGTTATCATTATACTTTTTATATAAAACAATAAAAGTTATTTATTTTTACTCTGTGTCTGAGATAATTGAATGCAAGCACTTATTGGGTTCCATAGTACAATAAAGGTTATGTATCATATCCATCGTGATAATCATACAGTTGTTGATTCAATGGTTGAATCATAGAGGATGGTGCTTGGATGCTATCTAAAGAGTTAGATTGATGACTCATATAGTGTTGTTAAATGATTGTCAATAGAGGTTCTTCAACTTGAGAACTTGAGAAGGAGTTGGCAATCCTACTATAAAGGTTGATATCTAACTGATGTCTTAATGTGTGCCCTCTACATAGGAATAGAGAGTCAAAGCTGTCAAATATGTTAAGTAAAAGAGTTGACGTGGTAAGATCGAGATTGTTAAGACCTACGTCTTATGCTATCATGATATGGGCTTAGATCCTCTGACAAGATACATATGTATTACTATATGTTTATGTCTGTAAATTAGGCGAACCATTTGGTCAATGACCGAATCAAGGTCTATACACCGACAAGCTGGTATGAATATAAGGGCTTGTGAGTAATATAATATCTCAAAGGGATTACATAAGTTCATTATTGAACCAGAAGACATGAGCTTACTTTTGAGATATTGGGTCCAATACAATACTATGGATGATCCTCTCGCTTTCGAAGGAAGACATGATTTGTAGGTATGATATAAGCTTTTGGAAATCATATGATTGATACCAACTCCCAATGATCGAATGAGAAACTTAACAATAAAATCGTAAAGGAGAGAGTTTAAAATGAGATAAAAACTTTGGGTTTAATTGTGGTATTCTAGTAAGCAGAATGTACAGGTACTAAGAATACTCAAGGGTGATGTGATCTTAAATGTATACCAAGATGCTTCCATTCCGATGGAGTGATGAAACAGATTTGGATTTTAGTGACTCCTCTTAGTGGACTAGATATCGAATCTTAATCCAATTGTTGTACATTGATAAAAAGTGATTTGGATGCAATGAGAAGAAGGAATATCAAGTCTTATTTGTTTAGACACCTTCGTGCGATCTTCAAGATCTAGATAAAAGATTAGAACTCACTATTTAAGTTACTATGCCTATACTATACAATCGCCATGACCTTATCTCCGTGTATCTTCGGAGAAGGCATACAATTCTTCGAGAATTGTTTCATGAGAAATATGATATGAGCATTGGAAATTTAGATAATTAAATTTGATTTAAATGTAACAAATAATGTGGATATGATTCACATGTGATATCCTAGATAACTAAATTGGATTTAGTTATCTGATAAGAATAATGCGGATAGCACTATGCACATTTATTATGGATAATGTGGATATGATACATATTATAATAGAGAGATTTAACTATCAATGTGATTCATAATTATTTGGTAAATTTGAGTTTCGCTCACACTGATCAATTTAATGTAAATGTTATTTACATTGAATTATGGAAGGAAGTTTATATTTAATTATTATCAGTGGTAGAATTGAAATTGTCATAAATAATTTGAAATTATTTTGTTATAATTCAATTGTTAAATTAATTAATGCATTGATGATGATAATTATTTGTTCATAAAGGGATAAGAGAGCTTTCAACCATCCTTCCTTAATTAGAAGGGGCGGCTACCATGATGACACATGGAAGTAGTCCCTTCACAATAAACATGTTGGAGAAGGCACTCTTTCTTGCCTTTTGTCTCTTAATTAGTTGATTTAATTTAGATGATGATTGGAAGAAGTTTTCAAATATTTTCTATGAGATTTTGTGACTTTGAGAAATCACAAATAAATCTCATCTATTGATAAGAAAACACAAATTAATTTCAACAAATAGTTTTGTGTGCACATGGATTATAATCCATAGACTTCTATGCTATTATATAATAGAGTCTAACCCTAGCCTTCTTAGGAGAAGGGATAGTCAACAACATGATCTCTCTCCATCTCTCTTATTCTTTACATGCCATCACCATCTTTCCATGTCTTTGTCATCCCATGTGATGAATATGGATTCTGTGAGGGTCTAAAATATCCTCACTAAAAGAATGGCGGTGATGGAGTTTCATTGAGGCGACCGCTAATGAGATCCCATGTTCAATCAACAAGTACCCACAATGTATAAATAAGCAATGGATAGCCCAAAGTGTGAGGCACATTTTATTATACTCTACAAACAAAGACGTAAAGCATGTAAGCATGTAGGCCGAACCACAGAGAGAAAGCTAGGTAGTCAAATGATTATTGCTAATCAATGTGAGCTATGTTCATACATGTCTTTAAGTTCCATTTTGGGGGTTTTTGGTTTAATACTTTTTATTTGGATTTTTATGTATTTGTATATATATAATATTTTTTTAATTTTAGTTTCCTAATTTTAACTTCTTTTTAATTTTAATATAATATAGATATATATAGTAGTAATATAGACAAATATGAAAATATAGGATAATTGAATTGCAAATATACCAAAAAATAATGAAAAATAGCAGAATAAGATGTTTTGGGTCTTTTGTCTTTTTTCCTATTTTTATGATTTTCAAGTAATTTTGCTTATTTTTAGCATTTTTAAAGAATATCATAAAACATGGATTAATTAAATAGGCCGAATTGATTTGAAGATTAAAAATAGCAAAATGTGTCAAAAGTTCTCTGCCAAAAGTTCATCAAATAAATTTTAATATATAAATGATAATATAAAGAAAATTAAGAGACAAAAAATATTTGTGGATTTTTTGGTGATTTTCCAATTTTTTAGATTTCTGGGCTTTTTAATTTTTAGTCCTTTTTTTCTATTTTAGGGATTTTTGGTCTAGAGTCAATATAAGTAAAAATAAGCACAGTTTAATTTTTTATTTTTAATGACATTTTGATTTTTTTTGGCATTTTTTATAGTTAGACAGGGATAAAATATCCTCCCCATGATTTTTAATAAATACGACACATGCATAATATGCATAATAAAATTCATGTAGTTGAAGAACATGCGTCATGTACACTACTCGTTTTTTAATTATTTTTTTGAGCAAAAAATATCGAAACGTGCAAAAATCCTTGAACTAAAAAAGACGTATTTGCAATTAATAATAACTATAAGGAGGTACATGCAAAATCTACATAACTTTACAACTGTATTTCAAATTTTATAAATTCTTTTACAATTTCAAAACCCACAGGGATTAAGATGTAAAAGGTCATAGCATGTGGTGGTCTACGTGAGGTGACCTAGTGAGGATACAAATGCAATATGGAATATCTACAGGGGTCTTCATGGAAAATTCACACATGTATTTGTACTGTGAATTGTATTTATAGGACTAGAAAGTAAAATTAAAAAGGTAGAGGAGGTTACTTGAAACTTACTCCTTCACACGCCATCGGACGGTTGGGGAGGATACGCACATCGGACGACGAGGGACTGCATCGGTTTGATCTTGATCTAATGACGTTGATAGAACCTGGAGGTGCACCTTCATAGGACGGTCCATGCTCTTCACGAAGAACAGTAAAGAACATCGAGTGTAATCCCTTGTTCTTCCAAAACCTCACGATCCGGGGCTCCTCCCATGATGTTGTGGCTCTTTATACTTTCCTACTGATGTTCTGCATCCAACAGTGGTATCAGATGAGTCCGGGACCCAGCGATGGGGTCTAGGAGCGTCGATGGGATTTGACCCATATTGGGTCCTTAGACATGCTAACCTACAGAAGAATGAATGTGGGCTTGAGGCGATTCGCCTCAAGCAAATTTGAAGCTGTTGTGCGGGGTGAAATGAGGTGGTTGAAGTGATCTGATGAGCGGCGAAGGAGCATGGGTGGACTGATCTGATCAAGACCAGGTGAAATGAAGTGGTGCTGGATATCAAGAACATGGAGGGGAACGAAATGGTGGTGATATGGGATCGAAACATGGTCAAAATGACTGTGAACTGGTCAGATACCCAGCAGCTCTGATGAACGAACTACTTTGATTTTACGATATACTAAATATCTAAAGGCGAAATAAAATGTGGAATTGAAATTACATAATCGAAATCTACCTTGGAAAGATAAAGATGCAACTCATACATGGTTGTGACACTAAGGAGCAAAGGTGGCTGGAGAGCCGCCTTGGATCACACCTCTTCCTCCGATTCACATGCCAATGCCTCGGGGGTAACCTCACTATCGTATCACTCATGCACATTGGCTGAGGGGGAATCAGGGCTTAGAGAAGAATTAAAATCTAGCATAGGGGAAGGAGGCTTTATTTATAAGCATGGGTTTCCAGCCAACTCTGACTAGCCTTATTTATTAGCTCGATGGAGATCAATAAGATCTCACGATGGCACGGGAAATACGATGTGGTGGGAGGAGAATCAAAGAATGACTCATGGCATTGTGGTGATCAGAATGGCATGGAGAAATCGAAAAAATGGAACGCTCAAGGTTCTTAATTGGTCAGAAATGCATAAAGGGGTAGTTGATCGAGGTCAACAAAGAAGGGGTGTGTGTTGGAGGTTAATGCATTGGATTTGAATGGGAGAGAGATTCCATGCATGGGAAAAGGTTTGGTGAAATTGCAAAAACAAACCTCCCATTTTCTTGTCAACACTAAATGTTGAAGGCAATAGAAATCAAAATGTGATTTGAAATAATGATCAACTTTAATATGATAAATATGTAAATCCAAAGTGATTTAATTTCTCCCTTTCTATAATAAATATAAATATGATTTGTTATAGATAAATATTTTAGTTATATTCTGGTGATTAGCATGTATAGTTATTAATCTTAGTATAATATCACCATATAATTCATAAATAATATGTAATTAGGGATTTTCGACAACATTTTATCCGGATATATAACCATCAACTGTCAATTTATGTTGTGATTTAATTAATTCTTCATAGTTAAGACAGTTTTCTCCGTTGAGCATATGGAATAAATAACATGTGAATTGTGTGCAATTGGAGATTATATGTTCAATACTAAGGTTGTCTTTCACAAAATTTGATCATATTATATAAAAGTATATAATGTAATCATCACCCTCCGATCAAGGATGCTATTCCCTAGATATAATCACGAGCGTCCAGTTTTGCCCAATTCCTAGCTGTGGATCAAAGCTCCAGATTTATTATGCGCCGCCCGAGCACGCTTCATCCTCAGCCATCAGATCAAAGCTTCAACAAATTCCAGCCGTATTTCGTGCCATGTGGAATGGTAGAATATTTGTGCTTCAACCCCTACCATTTTTTATTTTTGCAAATAAGTCCGCTTGGGACACATGTCCGTTTGTCGACACTTGAACAATTGCATTTAATTCCCTAGCATTTATTTTAATTACTTTTTTGTCCTACTTGAACTGTAGAACGTTCTACACATGTGTTTCGTATGAAAATTGCTAAAAAGGTCCTTCATGTTTTGTGTTATTAATTAGCCCTTGGAATTAATATATTTGCATTTAAGACCTTGCTAGCATGACACACGTGTGCTGACATGCATGTTTTTGAGTAAATTGCACATATGGTCCTTCCATTTCTTTAATTATTTTCCATCATTTAAATAAAAATAATTACATTCATGTCGCTATGAACCATAGAATTATTTTGTTTATTAATAGCATGGATTAATTTGCTAACCTTGATTAGGAAATCTATAAAAATTATCTTAACCTCCTACTTTTCTCATTTATGCACACTAATTTTCTTTTGGTATTTTAATAAATTTTATTATTTTTAATAAATAAAAAACTAGAAAAAATTCCATGTCTATATTAAAAATTAATAAAAAAATATGAAAACTTTTCAAAAATTCCAAGAAAAATCAATGTTGTTCTTTTTATTTGTTTTATTTTCTAACCAATTTTCATTCGCTAACTCTTCATAAAAACCAAAAAATATAAAAATATTTAAAACATTAAAAAAATCTTTTTAAGCCAAATGAAATCAAAAAATGCAAAAAAATACTTTCTAGAAAATTTGGAAAATATTATCTCTGATTGTCGAAGTTTCCCTGATTTTTAATTTCAATTTCTATTTCAAAATGCAAAAACTTTTGTTTTGTTTTCTGTTTGCATTATTATCTGTTTTTCATTATTTAAAATATCTGAAAAATTCTCGAAAAGTCACAAAAACATACGAAAAACTTCAAAAAAATTTATATTTTAATTTCGTGTATATTTTTTCTATATTTTAAAGAAACCAAAAAGTTACATTTCTCATTCTTTGTCTTTATTTCTTTTATTTGTTTTTATTTTATTTTATTTTTAAAAATTAAAAACATTTGAAAAAGTAAAAATCATTAAAAATTACAAAATCAGAAAATGTAAAAAATAGTAAAATAAAAAATTCATAAAAAATTAAAAGACAAATATCTCACAAAAACCAAGAGTAGTGTGCATAGAATTTTGTCATTTACTTCATTATTTTTCTTTGAATTAAATAACCCTCAGGATTTTTGTAGCATCCCTGAGTTCGATCTTGTATGCTATACATGTAAATAAATAGCAAAACTCTTTTGCTACATTTCTTCAATTTATTTTGGCTTGAGAGTTCAATAATTTTTGTTAAGGGTTTTTTAGTGTTGCATTGATACTGTAATTAATACATCTTAATGAAAACCCACAAAATTCTTTGTTCATCAACAGTGGTGAAAATACAAAAAAAATTACTAAGTGAAATAAGTGGACCAAAAACCCAAACCCTAGTTGCAGGATTTTCGGGCTAAAACCTCGATGTCTTCCTCATACAGTGTACGATTTGATACTACTCACTTTTGAACTAATATAAGTTCAAATACCTTCAAATCAAGATCTAGTTCAAATGTATCGGAGCTCATACATGAAAGTTGGGTTTTGGGTCTCTTTTGTACATTTTGTATTTTAGTGGTTTTTGACTTATTATTTTACGTGCATAATTAACCAATTTTATTTTATTTATTTTTCAATTATTTTCATCAAAGTTTTATTAAATTGCCTAAAAATCGAAATCCAAACAACTATTGAAATCAAAGAAATTAACTGAGTCCGAGTCTTCACTAACCGTTTGTATAAAAGTTATCACTTTCGCATTTTATTTTATTTCCTCATTATCTTCATTAATAAAAAAATTCCAAAAAAATATATTAATGTGTAAAAATTTATCTTTGATTTTATCCTTTTTTCCGTATTTTTTTCTATTTTGAAAATTGGCAAAAACATTAGAAAACCCAAAAATCAAGGTATTCTATGTACATGGTATACCCCAAAGGTATCACTTTATGAAATTGATCAATTTTGGTTTTGATCCCTTCATGATATTGTAGATCTCATCGAGACGAGCCACTTTCGTGAAGAAAACATTTTGATTCGAGGTCATTTACTATTTATTTCTGATTTATCTTTATCTTTTATTTTCGGTTTTTTTAGAGCTGACATATGGCAGCTCCTGGAGCTGCCATGTATCACCCGTTTTTGACATTTATTTTCGTTTAATTTATTAAAAAAATTAAAAATTAATTAAATAATTATGTCAAATATATTAAAAAAATAAAAGAGTCACAATGCTGGGCATGTGCCTCCAGTGCACGTGCCACGCACGTGTATTCGACTTCGCTAATGTCCCCTCCACCTCCTTTCCTAATATAGGGGGCGACACCGTCATCCCGATTAATTCTGGCCTCCTTTCCTATTCCACCTTGCCGCCACTCATTCAAATCACCATCTCCCCTCCCTCGTCAAAATCAATGAACCCCGGACACCGTCAATCATCGACCGTCGCCTTCCTCTTCAGGCCCTCGTCCGATCTCCCACGATCCATTTTCACCATCACCGGCCACCCTTCCATCTCCGGTGCTTCTCCAAATTCCTATAAAATCACCTTGCCACCCCTCAACCAACCCATCAACCGATTCACGCAACTCGAAGGGGTGGCCCGACGGCGACAGCGCCATTAACGACTCCCCCTTCAGGCTGGCGAGATCCAAGGCTCTGTGGCCTCGTTGCAGCGCATCCAGCTACACCTACTGCTACCCTCTCTCTGGCATCGTGACGTCGAGCCACCTCCTTCATCAACAATACAAACTTCATTCGATATTCACTGCCCATCGCCCATAGTCGTACTCCCTCACCTCTAGAAGGTTAGCCACCTCCACAAGACACTTCTCCAATCGCCACCTCCTGGCCCTCCATCGACCGCCGCAGGAGCTGGTGCCCTCCGCCCTGACGACACGTGCTCCAGCTACAAGGCTGTCGAGCATCCTTTCACGCACCTCCACTGCACTTTGGAGCTCGACCGCCTCGTCTGAAGTTGCTCCGCTGTTATGCAACATCACCCCATGAGCCACCGCCCGACGACCTACAATCGTGTATCGGTCGCTCCAGCCGCGAGCCACCACCGCAGAAGGAACTCCTCCACCAATGCTCCTCCGCACCAGAAGCATGCACCGCTACCCTCCGCCAAAGCATCACCGGGCATCGGTCCCGAGACCCCCGCCCACGTGCTTGGCACGTGCGTTGGAGGGGACAACTTGCAAAGACCCCCTAGTGGTTCACCGTATTTCAAAAGACCCTCGTTCACGTGCTTCACACGTGACACTCTGGAAATTTTGCAGAAACCCCGTGGAGGGGTATGTAATTACCAATAAGTCATTGCATTGCAAGTTTTATTTTTATTTATTTATTATAATTGCAATTAGAACCCCGACTTCTACAACATTTTATCATCATTTTATTTATCAAAAATTTGCATGTTTTTCTACAGCTATTTCTCTACAATAAGACATACATGTGATCATTTTATTTTCTGTGGTTAATTAATAAGAATTATTCTTGCAAAAATTGATATATTTTGCCCATCTCGTTCTTTAAATTCATAAGTAATTAACCATAGATCTGAAAATTGCCAAAAATTCTTAAATTCGAGGATTAATTGTGTTTAACATCATGCCCAAAATGAATTCCATTTGAATATATGATTTGCTCTAAAAAAAATCATTTGCATATTTCAATCTTTAATTTTTAATAGGTATTAAAACTCATATTTTTGAGGTTTAAAATTTTTTTGAGATCAATCAATTAGTGATAGATCTTGGATAATTTTATCTCTTGTAAGTAATTACATCTAATATTTATTGTAATTAATTATTGAAATTTATGGTGTTTGCATTGAAAAATTCATAAAATATTTATCATGTATCCAAAAAACCCAAAAAAAATTATAGTGCATTCATTTTACCATATTTTACATCATGACCAAATTTCATATTTTTCGGACATCATTGGATTGATCTTTGCATTTTAATCCCTAAAATTGGCCACATTTTCATTTGCATCCCAAAATTGCATTCAAAATACCAAAAAAATATCGTCTTGAAAACCGTGTACGAACTTTGATAGAAAAAATTCTAGGTTGTTCCTTTACCTCCTTGAGTTCGACCTTGGGACATGCCGAAGTAAAATAACATAAAAACATGATGATTACAAATCGAATAAATTCTTGAGGTTATTTCTTGACAAATTCTGAAGTTCCACCTACAACGAAATGTCAAATTAAAGCTTAATTCACGCATATTAAATAGGGCATTCTCAGACTCGTCAGACGGTGCCATTGCCGGGAGGCAAACGACTTAGTTTTTATCTAAAAATTTTTGTGTTCGGTTTTCCACATTCGGGTAGTCTAACCCCTGAATCTTCACTGTAAATTTCCATAATTTTTTCCTACATTTATTTCATTCCCAGCATTTATTTTCTTTTTTATTTTAATAATTTCTATGTCACTCTCTTATATTCTCTCCTATTTTTCTTACGAGGCACCTGTCGTACGTCAAGCAGTTTCTCACAAAATCGATGCATCTTCACCAACGCTCGAAAAACCACAATTAAATTAAGATCGAGTCGAGTTATGAGAGAGCGTATAGTCTAGGATTTATTTTTCTGCAATTTTAAATTTTGTAGTTATTTTCTCATTTATAGGGTGTCTGTTTGGACTCTCGTGTGTGTAACAAGACCATGAACTATTTCTATGGTGTGTCGTGGCATGTTTCACTCTATGATGAGGGTGTTGCCCGACTTGAGTGGTTCGTAGGATAGACCTACACATACAGCTATTAGTGCTTTTAAATTTTATTGACTGTGCTCATAGAACCTACGACCACACTTCACATTATTCGAGACACACATTAGATCGTTCAATTTAGTCAAATTCAACGCAATTCATCACAGCTAATAAAACTTTCAGATAAGTGTGGTTTTTATCAGCTTGCATTCATCTAGATTAATTTTCGATTTTTGTATTGCGAGGAATCACTATAAGTCTTCTATCTGAGCATACATCATTGTTTCATGTGCATTTGCTTTTTGTGAATTTCTCCCTCCTGTTTTGTCACATATATTTAAAGGAATTTGGGATTGGACGGTAAACATGTATTTGTGCTCACCTAATTTTTCAGTGATCACCTAATTAAAATTGGGACTGCTAAAAATAGCCGACTTTAATTAACCCATAAAATCATGAATTTTTGCGGGAGAGCAACCCTGACCTTGGATTGGATTATTTGTCTGAGTGAGCGAGAGACGACATGTAAGATTAGAGCCCAGCTCTGGAATCTTCGTTCAGACTACTAATTCTAAAATGATTATCTACTGCTTAGTGAGGATCTACGGGTAGCCGATAAACGGTCCGGATTTCCTTAGCGGAGTGGGTGGTTTAAAGGACACTGTGTAAGTCTCCGTCCTTAAGTAATGCGGGTTGCTATTTTATGGTCCGTACTACACACCCATACAGGCTGAAAGTAGGTGCAACTAGTCATAAGAATTCGGTCCGGTCTTTAAGAAAATTTTTGGCACCTAACGACTTGCTAAATTTTTTCCAAGATTAAGTTTATCACTAACTAAAATTGAAATGATAATTTGCTAAACTCTTGCTGCTTCATTGTGTGAGTTGGTGAATCTGGGGTTTGGTTTGAGTTTGCATTGGTCTGCGTGAACCGATTTCGAAGATAAAAAACTACCCACTTGTGCCATCACTCTCCTTGATAAAATGTTTTCTTGTGAATATCCTCTATACTTGCACCGCGATCAACCATGTCAATTCAACGTCAACCTCATCTGACAAAGACGTGGCAATGGTCCGAGTACCCATTTTATCTATATTATGAAAATGAATTTGTTTCGGTTAGACCCAAATACTAAACCCCCCTTTTGCCATATATCCTCCAACATTTGCAGAAAACACTCACCCCCGAATGAATCCAGTTCAATCTACAAATCCTAGTCATCCGGTTGAATTCAACATTCCATATATGCCACATTCCTCAACCTTTGATATACATGATCACTTGTCATCCTGGACGGAACCATCTTATTCCCAGTTTCTCGCTGAAACTAATGAACCATTAAATGATCAGATCACTTCTGAGACTCATAATTGGTTGAGACACCAGACCCAACCGCCTTCTTTCTTTCCTCAAAATCTTGTTAGGACGGGTCCGCAATTCACAGAAATGCATCTAGACTGGACCTTAGGGAATAATATGATGGCCTGATCAAACCGCAAGAAGAGGTCCACACCTAATGATCAACCATATTGGATTGACCCTAACAATTTAATCCCTATTGACCAACCCGAGTACCACTCCTTCGATCAGCCTACACATATAGAGGACCAGACTAATGATATCGACAAATATAAACCCTATATGACTCCATTATTTGGGATACGATCAATCCTGACCATGGAAGTAGACTCTACTCAAACCAGCATTGCATGCCTGAGTCACGACATGCTGAGTATGAGACCTACAGATTCTGACAAAATCATTCCACTAAGAAGACTCCTTCCATAATTGTTAAGGAGAAATTTTCAGAAAATAACAATCATATATTGGATATTCTAAGAGAATCTCCTCCCAGCTCATATAGAAAAATGGAAGATCAAATGACTAGATGTCTAATTCAAAAATGAGAACACACACTGACTACTCACATGATTGATCATGAAAATTTTTTGGAGGATGAAATTCAAGGACAAATAAGAGATATGAATTAATGGAGGAGAAATTTAGAAACTTCACTGACAGACTAATTTCTTTTATGGTAGATTGGATATAAAAATGGATGATGAAAAAATTGGATCTCATGTTGAAAATTCTGAGGATATTCAGAAACCTAGAGACCATGATCACCCTAGGGATGACTCTGACAATGATTCCTATGCATATTATTCCCCTCGAGATCACTCTGAATTTGACTCGGCATATCTAAGCTCATCCTCATCATCTTGAGAAAACACCACATCCACACACCACACAGAAATACCAAAAAATCAAAATATTCAAAAACACCCAAAAAATCAAAAATCCAGAAAAATTAATAAAAAAATGGAATTGACGAAGATTTAAAGAATTTAGATCCCACTCTAAGGGAAGCAATGAAGAAAAGACTGATTTTTGAACTTCCCTTAATACGAGCCATTGAACACTTCCCCGACCTTATAGGATTTGTAATTAACAAATTAATGATGAAAAATTCGGTCAGGATAAGAACAAAGACTGAAAGATATATCTTGTCAATGGCCACCTCGTTGTTGTTGAGGAGAAAAACCAAGAGCTGTATAGTGAAGCGAATTCCCAGATTTGACTGTGGAATTGAAGACACCCTATTTACCCATGCTCGAATCGATGACGACTCACCAATCAATATCCTCCCGACCTCTGTATTTGACAAACTCAAACTCGGACCTATCAAGAAAATAAGAGAGATCGTTCGACTGGTTGATCGATCAAGCGGCCAAGAGGAAGAATTGCAGTCATCATTACATTGCAAGGTGCTATGCTCAAAGTGGATTTCTCAATCATTGATATTGAGCATCAAGGAGAATTCACTCAGTCTCCAATCATTCTCGGAAAGCCATTCTTGGCATTGACTAAGGCAATTATTGAGCGTGAGACTCTGGAAATTAATTTTACAGCATTGGGAGCACTTCGATCTCACCCAGTATTTGAGGAAACACGGTATTCTGAAGTGACCCACGAATCATGAACGGTTGTAACCACCCAACGGTAGAAGAGCCCTACCCCACTGCTACACCTTAGATAACGTAATGTTGAAGAGACTATTGGTTTAGAGACTCTCCCCCTATCCCATTTCCTGTTGCTCTTACCATGGGAAATCACTTCTCATATGATCCGGAGATATACGCATGGGCGCATCCTGAGTCGGCCGAGATCTCCTCTGACCACTTTAATCAAATCAACTTGACAAAGGAATGCACCAACATCAAGTCAATTGAGAATGAATATGCAGAGGCTCTCCCTCATGTTCCATTTCCTGCTGCTCTCACCATGGAAAATGGAAAATATAACTTCTTATATGATCGTGAGACATATGCATGGGCTCACCCTGAGTCGGTCAAAACCTTCTCTGACTACCTCGACCAATTTAATCCAACTTAGGAGTGCATTAACATTAAGATAACTAAATACAAATCAAGACGTAAACTGACCAAGGAAGAATATTTCAATGCTAGAGAATCAATTGTCAACACCTCATTCCCAGGACCAACTCCTTCACAGACAACACAAAACAAAATGGATGCTCCTTCATCTAAAAAGAAAGTCACCTTCGACCTTCAGGAAGAGGAATCGTCTAATGATTCCACATAAGGTCCGGAAAGAGTAATCTACATCAGTGAGGTCTGTTCGGCAGTCCTAAAACCCTATCTTCGCAAGTATCCAATCTTCGATTCCTGTTGGACGACTCTCGTTCCTCACTATTATTCATCCAAAGTCGATTCTCCTTGTCTATTTAAATATACTGGAATAATTTCTTATGAGCTGACTGAGACTGGTGCTTCAAAGTATTCATCATCCGATGATGAATCGCTTGATCCTAAGAAGGAACAAATTTTGAGAAAACAACTGAAGCAGCTAAAGAACAAGAATATCTGTAGTGCATCCACTTTCAAATACTATTCTGCTGAGGATAGCTCCGATGATGGTTATCTTTCATCTGATTCATATGCTTCATCTACTCTCCAACATGATTTCTCTGAGGATAACACTGATAATGGTTGGGAATCATATGATTCATCTCCTTCTTATCATTACATTCTCCCACCACAGGCTCACAAAAAGATCAGCCAAAAGCCGCCTTAATCATCGGGTACCCTCCCTCCCTCCTGACCCCATCAGTCTCCTTATACGTCTTCTTCCTCTACTTAGGCCAAGGCCTAAATATAGGAGAGGACCGATGCCATATGTACATACCATTCTCCCCACCACCTCATTTTCATTCTTCTTCTATACTTAGGCTGACAAGAGCCTAAGTATAGGGGGAACCGATGCCCTCTATATATACTCTCGTCATTCACATATCTCGACCGCCGCATTTCGCTCTTCTTCTATACTTAGATTGTTCACAACCTAAGTATAGGGGGGCGAGCCGATCTATATTTTTCTTTTTCACTCTCTTACGCTTAGCACGAGCTAGGTCTTCTCTACGCTTCTTATGCTATGAGGACGCGACACTCTCTAAGTATAAGGGGGTGTATATATACTACGTATATATTTTACCCATAGCTTGTACTTTCGCATAAGTCTATATGTATTTACGGGGTGGGTACCTAACTTGAAAAACAAAAACAAAAACAAAACAAAAAATGGCTTCTTATTCATTTTGGCATAAAAAATAATTCCTTCCAAAAGAAATCACAAAAATCTCCAAAAAAATGTGTCTACATTTCACACACCTGCACTTCATTCAGCATTACATTCATTACGTTGGTTCTGAACCGAGTGATGAGCAGAAACTGAGAGTGGTCTGGACTTGACCTTAGCCCACCTAATTTTCGGAGAAACTTCACCGAGAAATAGGATTTTAGAAGCTTCGGGTCTTTGACTTAATTCTTCGAGTTCCACATGACAATGTGCAACGTTTGACTCTTAGTGTCTAACCTGGTCTCTTCATTCTGGGTACGACTCTAGAATAGGGAATTAATTTGTACTCTCGCACTATGCACTTAGCTGAACTCAGACGGGGTGTTGGAAGACTATGTGATTTCTTTCTGGTAGAGTGGACATCTAAAGACCGGAGTACGGGTTGAAATAAAGCTTCGAAAAAGGGATAGACGAATGGTCACAATTTTTTTCTAAGACCCCAAAAACTAGTACGGAAAAAAAGATTTCATATCCATATGGGCACAACAAGATCCATGCAGAGCCACCAAAAATCCAAATACAAAGAAGCCTACTACCAAACAAACATTTGACCAAAAAGTTCCAAGCTTCAAGAAAATTTACGGATCTTGGTGGAGACTTGGCTAACCTGTCCGACTTCACAAGGAGAGATGACTACATTGGCCACCCTCTAGTTCTTTTCTCCTTCTTCTAATCTTTCCCTCTATTCGATTGTGAACACAACGCAACAAACCTTAGAAGGAAATACCTGGCTCCCCGAGGACGGGTTAGTGGAGAGGTGGTTTGCATGGTAGTCCAGCATTATGGATGGGAAGAGCTAAAACCTTTCACACATATGAGTCGATTGTTCAATGTTCATGGGGTATGCTTTGGGATAAGATGACTTCTGAGCCAAAACTGTGACAATGATGTCTAGAACTTGAAGGCTAGTTTCACAGAAGTTCCGCCAAACTAATAATCCAAAGGTCAGGGCTAGTTTCATTTTCACCTTCTGCTCATGGTCTTGGTATGGAAATCAACCTCATTTCACATCATTGCATTTCTTTTGATGCTCAGGGACGAGCATGGTTTAAGTACAGGGGGATGATAAATCTCAGATTCATCTCTCTAAAAATGATTAATTAAGCTCAAATCCCTAAAATTCATTGGAATTTCTTCATTTATTTTGCATAATTAGCATTCATGCATGTATTGATAATAATTATATTTTATCACTCATTATTGCACAAAATAAGAAGCTAAATACCTAACTTCCTCGATTTTTAACTAATTCATACTAACACCAATTGACCTGAAACTACCTCCACTGTATACTTATTACTAACAAGAATAAATGCAAAATTGAAAAATTACTAATTGAAATAAGTGGACAAAAACCCAAACCCTAGTTGCAGGATTTTAGGAGTAAAACCTCAATATCTTCCTCATATAGTGTCTGTTTTGATCCTACTCACTTTTTAACTAATATACATTCAAATACCTTCAAAACAAGACAAAGTTCATGTGAATCATAGCTCATACATGAAATATGGGATTTGGGCCTCTTTTGTACATTTTGTATTTTAATAGTTTTTGACTTATTATTTTATGTACATAATTAACCCATTTTATTTTATTTCTTTTGAGTTTATTTTCTTTGATCAAAGTTTATTAAAATGCATAAAAATCCAAATCCAAACTAAGCTTGAAATCAAATAAATTAACTGAGTCTGATTCTTGACTAATCGTTTGTATAAAAGTTGTCATTTTCGCATTTTATTTTATTTCTTCTTTTTCTTAATTAATAAAAAATTCCAAACAAATATATTAATGTGTAAATATTTATCTTTTATTTTATACTTTTTTCCCGAATTTTTATCTGGTTTAAAAATGATAAAAACATTAGAAAACCCAAATATCAAGTTATTCTACGTACATGGGATATCCCAAAAATATCACATTGTGAAATTGATCAATTTGGTTTTGATCCGTTCATTAAAGTTGTAGAACTCATCGAGACGAGCAACTTTTGTGAAGAAATTTTTTTGATCTGACGTCATTTGCTATTTATTTCTGATTTAAATTTATCCTTTATTTCCGATTTTTCGAGGGCAGACACGTGGCAACTCCTTAAGTCGCCATGTGTCACCCATTTTGGCATTTATTTTCATTTGTTTTTTTAAAAAAAACTAAAAAATTAATTAAACAATTATTTCAAAAAAAAAACGTCGCACGTGTTGGGCATGTGCCTCTAGTGCACCCTTCCATCTCTGGCGCTTCTCCCAATCCCTTTAAAATCACCGCGCCACCCCTCGACCAACTCATCCGTCGATTCACGCAACTTGAAGGGGTGGCCCAGCGGTGACATCGCCATTAACGACTCCCCCTTTATGCTAACGAGATCCGAGGCTCTGCGGCCTCGTTGCAACTCACCCAGCTACGCTTGTTGCTGCTTTAGCTCCGGCATCGCATCGTCGAGCCACCGCCTTCATCTACAATACAAACTTCATTCGATATTCACTGCCCATCGCCCACAGTCATACTCTCTCACCTCCAGAAGCTTAGCCACCGCCATGGGACGCTTCACCAATCGCCACCTCCTGACCCTCCATCGACCACCGCAGGAGCTGGTGCCCTCCACCCTGACGATACGCGCTCTGGCAACAAGGTTGTCAAGCATCCTTTCACGCACCTCCACTGCACCTGGGAGCTCCACCACCTCGTCTAGAGTTGCTCCACTGCTCCGCGACTTCACCCTAGGAGCTACCGCCCCAATGACCCACGGTCGTGTGTCGGTCGCTCCAGCTGCGAGCCACCACCATAGAAGGAGCTCCTCCACCAAGGCTCCTCCGTGCCAGAAGCCTGCACCACTGCCCTCCACCAAAGCGTCATCGGGAACCGGTCCCGAGATCCCCGTCCACGTCCTTGGTACGCGTGTTGGGGGGACAACTTACATAGACCCCCCTAGGGGTTCACCGTATTTTAAAAGACCCTCGTCAGCAAAGGTCACGTGCATCGCACGTGACGCTCTGGAAATTTTACAGAAACCCCCTGGAGGGGTAGGTAATTACCAATATGTCATTGCACTACAAGTATTAATTTTATTTATTTATTGTAATTGCAATTAGAACCATGACTTCTACCTATTGTTAAGTAATATTTTGTCATTATTTTATTTATAAAAAACTTGCATGATGTTCTTCAACTAATTCTCTACAATATGGCATACTTGTGATCATTTTATTTTTTATGGTTAATTAAAAATAATTGTTCTTGCGAAAATTGACATATTTTGCCCATCTCATGCTTCAAAATTCATAAGTAATTAACCATAGCTTTGAAAATTACCAAAAATTCATAGATTTAAGGATTTATTATGTTTAATACCATGCCCAAAAGGAATTGCATTTGCATACATAGTTTTCTCTGTAAAGATCATTTTACATATTTCAATCTTGAATTTTTAATAAGTATTAAAACTCATATTTTTGAGGTTTAGGATTTTTCTGGGATCAATCACATAGTGGTAGATCTTGGATAATATTATCTCTTGGAAATAATTAGGTTTACTAGTTATTATAATTAATTATTGAAATTCATGGAGTTTACATTCTTAAATTCATTAATGTTTATCTTGCATCCCAAAATTCCAAAAAAATTTACAGTGCATTCATTTCATCATATTTTACATCTCGGCCAAATTTCATATTTTTCAGACATCGATTGATTGATCTTTACATTTTAGTCCCTACAATTGGCCACATTTTCATTTACATCCCAAAATTACATTGAAAATACTAAAAAATATCGTCTCGAAAACCATGCACGAACTTTGATAAATAAATTTTTATCTTGTTCCTTTGCCTCCTTCCGTTCGACCTTGGGACTTGCCCAAGTAAAATAAACATAAAACCACACCGATTAAAAATTGAATAAATTCATGTGGTTATTTCTTGACCGATTCTGAATTCCCACCTACAACGAAATGACAAATTAAAGCTTAATTCATGCCAGATTAAATCATGCATTTTTTGACTCGTCGGTTATGTATGCCCAAAGGACAGAGTCCAAGAGTTGGGACCAATTCTTTCAGTCATGCTTCACAAGCTTCTACAAGATCATCTTGATTTCTCTGTTCGATAATTTTACCATGAAATTAGTCTGGGGATGATAAGGAGACGCGACTCAATGCTCGATGTTGTAATCCTTTGTTAATTTTCTGACCTCTCTATCAATGAATTGACTACCATTATCTGATATCAGAATCTTCAGAATCTTGAGCAATGAGATGATGTTCTCTCTCAAAAAATCAGCACATAGTGCGGTTGTTAGTGGATCGGACAGGAATAACGTCATCCAACCAAAACACGAGTCAGTGGCAAAAAGGATGTGCTCAAATCTCCGATTGTAGGGAAAGAGTCCCATGAAATCAATGCCCCACACATCGAACACATCTGAAATATGAGTAAATTTCAGGGGCATTGAGTCCTTTTCTTTGAGGGTGCCTCCCAATCTCTGATAGTCTGTGCAGTGCTTCACATATGACACGACATCCCTAAATGTGTCAGCCACCAGAGGCCACACTGAAGTGCTTTCGATGTCATTATGTATCCAGAGTGGTGTGCACTAGATTCAAGTAAGTGGCAATGTTCAAGGACACTTTGATGCTTCTCTAAAGGTATACACTGTTGCGAAATGTGGCCTACTCCTTCAATGAATAATTACGGATCTACCCATTGATAGAAATGGATTTGTACAATAACTTGTCCTTCTTGATCTTTATCCAATCTCATGGGACTACACTAGAAAAGAGGTAGTTCACAATATCAGCATACCAAGGGAGTGAATCCATGGCCAGAATAGACTTGTCGGGAAAGGTGCTTGTTATGGGAGCATTTCTTAGTGGAGGCTCTTGCTGTTCAATTTTGGATAGGTGATCTGTTGCAACATTCTGAACTCCATGCTTATCTTTGATTTCCAAATCGAACTCCTCGAGGAGAATGACCCACCTAATTAGTTTGACCTTGGCATCCTTCTTATGTTGTAAGTATCGGATAGTAAAGTGGTCAGTATAGACTATGACTTTTGAAGGATATGGTAAGATCCTTAAGTGCATCACAGAAGCGTGAAGATCGCATCATATGCAATCAAGAGAGAGTAGTCTCACTAGTTGCTCGAGGCAGCGGAATTTAATTTTTTTTCAATGAAACCACATGATCCAAGAACACTTCTCGGATCGTTTCATCTAAACCAACAAGTATTAGGATTACCTCTTGAAGCGTGGTTGCGATCAAGTCTCTAAACGAAGAGACCTTTTGTCTCAAGTCCGATCCGACGGAGGAGATGCTTACGAGCGCGTTGATGAAACACATGCTCCTCGCAATCACGACAAATCTCCTGATCTCAACACACAAGATCTAACATCCTTCACGAGCAAGGCGCACTGAAGGAGACGGAGATCCACGAGCAAACGATCCGGCTGCATAACGACAATTTTGCGTCGACGGGGACTCTCTATAGGGATCCATGATGGACGGACACAATGAGAGAGAGAGAGAGGGCGTGTAGAGAATGAGAGAGAGAGAGAGAAGTTGTTGTTCACAACTTGTGTGTTGTAACCAAGAAGAGCAAGGGGTGCCTCTCCTTTTAGAATATTTTGGTATCCATGGATCTCAATCCATGGATAACACAAATCCAATGGCTCACATTGATTTGTGATTCTTTTAGTGGCCATGATTTTGTTGTAAATTTACAATACAATTAATTTAATAAAATCAAATATATATTGTATATAATTTGATTTATATCAAATCAATCTTCATTAGAGAAATATGAAGGAGGCTCCTTCCATAAGAACAAGGGGGACGGCCACTCATTCCATAAGGAGAGGGTGGTCGTGCACCCTCTTCATATGGCAAGGTAGCTCCTTCCAATTTCATGAGAATCCATATCTCATGTGTATCTCAAATATTTTACAACAACTTTTTATTGCAAATTTATTTCACAAAATTAAATCCAATTTATTTTGTGAACATTTCAACCATGCCATCGGTAGTTTGTGAATTCACAATCCAAAATAAAATGTGAATCACATTTTCAATTAATTATCCAATGTGAATCCAATTCACATCAACATTTAATTAATAAATGTAAATTACAAATAACTCTCTCTTATATATAATAAATCACATATATAATATATATGATTAATATGGATAGTGCTATCCACATTATTCATATCCATGATAATTAAATCACATTTAATCATGTTGGTTCTTTATTCTCAATTGCCCAAATAATATGAATCACAATCACATTATTCATATGAGTGATAACTAAATCACATTTAATTATCTTAGATAATTCTCCTTATAATATGAATCAAATTCATATTATTCATGACAGTTAAATCTCATTTAAATTATCAATTTTCTCAGTGCTCAGATACATATATCAACAATGAAATTATCATGAACTCTTTCAAGGATAATGTGCTTTCTCTGCGGATACTTGGAGATATGGACATGGCGATTGTATTGTTCGATGTATAGTGACTTGAATATTGAGATCACATCTAAAATTTAGATCTTGCAGACCTCTCATAGATGCTTGATTAAATCAAGACCGCAAATCTATTCTTTTCATTGCATCTGAATCACATTCAGATCAATGTCCAACATTTAGACCAAGATCATATTACTTCTCTACTGAGATGAGTAACTAAAATCCACACCCGTTTCATCACTCCCTAGGAATGGAAGCATCATGGTTATACAATCGTTTATGATCACATCACCCTCAGGTATTCCTAATACCTATACATCATGCATACTAGAAGACCCAGATTAAACCTGAAGTATAAGATCAATTTTACACTGTCTACTTCAGAGTTTTATTATCAAGTTTCTCACTCAATCATTGGGCGTTAGTATCGAACATATACTTTCCAAATACATATATCATACCTAGGTGTTGATCATATACTTTCCAAAAGCATATATCAAACCTACAAATTCAATCATGCTTTCAAAGCAAGATAACCGTGCATGGAATTTGATCTTCCCAATATCTCATGAGCGAGAACATGTCTTCCAGTTCAGTAATGAACCTGTAAAATACCTTAGAGAGATCCTATTACTCATATTCCCTTGCATGCAAACCACCGTGCTGGTGTATAGACCTTGGCTAAGTCATCAACCTATTGGTCTGCGAAATATACATACTCAGACATATAGTAACACATCTATCTCCGGTCAGAGGATGTTTGCCTATATCAGGATATCATACGTCATAGGACTTTGGTTATGGTTAAGACAACTCTTTGACCTAACTAATCCGACACCTCCGAATCTCTATTCTTATGTAGAGGACCTACATCAAGAGGTCAGTCAGATACCGGCCTTTAGAGAAAGGATTGCCATCTTCCGCTTAGGCTGGAGATCCTCTCTTAATAATCATTTGATGGTGCTTGATGAGTCCTCAATCTAACTCTTTAGCTATTCATCCAAGCACCAGCCTCTATGATTCAATATTTGAATCAACAGTTGTATGATCATTAAGATGGCCATAGTACATAACCTTAATTGTACTAAGGGACCTCTTATGTAAATTAGTTATTCTTTATTTCAGATCAGGGAATGATATTTTCAATATCATTTATTGCATAATAGCCCAACGTGGGCTCGCATGTCCAAAAACTTTAGATCCAAGCAGAGAGGATCTGAACTTCTCATCGGTTAATACCACAACTAGCAATTATTTCTCTTTGTTAATGTAGTTTCTCTTAGTTTAATCTAGCCTTTTTCTGGCATAGGGCGCCTTGTCTTTTATTTGTCCTAAGATGTACCCAACTGTAAAGTCTGATGCATCCATCAAGATCTCATATGGTAGAGACCAATCAAGCGGCTATAGGACTGGAGCTCAAGTGGTCAACTCCTTCAGTTGATTGAATGAAAGGAGAACCTATTTATAAACATGAAACTCGATCTCCTTACACATTAATTCAGTAAGAGGTCTGGCGATGCGGCTGAATTCTCTAATGAATTTACTGTAGAAACCCACATGCCCCAGGAATGACCTCACATTTCTGACAATTGGAGGTGGCTCTAGATTGGAAATCACAACCACCTTTTTCGGGTTGACTTCCATGCACATTTAGAATCACAATCCCTTCTGTGACCATGAAGTAGCTCTTTTTCTAAGATAGTACGAGATTGATTTCTTTGCTTTCTAAAGTACTTTGTCTAGGTGTTGAAGACAAGAATCAAAGCTGTCACCATAGACGAAGAAGTCATCCATAAACAACTCGAGAAAACTGCCAACCGTATCAGCAAAGACTACAAGCATGCACCTCTGGAATGTGGCAGGTGCATTGGACAAACCAAAGGACATTCTCCTTAAGGCGTAGGCTCTGAACGAACAAGTGAATGCAGTTTTCTCCTGGTCTTCTAGGGTGATTGCCACTTGGTTGTACCTTGAGTACCCATCCAGAAAGTAGAAGAACACTTTGCCGGTCATTTTTCAGTACTTGACAAATAAAAGTCAAGGGAAAGTGGTCCTTCTTTTTTGCGGTATTAAGGCAGCAATAATAAACACATACATGCCAAGATGTCAGTATTTGAGTGTAAATCTCCTCTCCTCTTTCATTTGTAACCATTGTAAGCCTTGATATATTGGGAACTACATGTAGAGGGCTCTCCCATTTTGAATCGGAGATGGGACAAATGAAGCACACGTTACACCATTTTGTGATTTCTTTCATGACGACATCCCACGAATTTGGATTTATCCTTCTTTGAAACTCTCGGGATTGTTTGACATCCTTTTCCAGATTGATATGATGTGAAAACATGGTAGGATATATCCTGCAGAGGTCTGAAATGTGCCAACTAAGTGCCTTACAATTTTTCTCTAAAATCTCGAGGAGTTGAGACTCCTGATCCGAGGTCATCCTGTTGCTGATGATGACCAGATACATATTATCTTCACTCGTAAGGAAAGCATACTTGAGCTCTGCCATAAGTGGCTTTAATTCTTGTTCTAATCTGGCATGCTTCTTGGATATTTCAAAAACTGTGTTGATTGATGAATGACCTGTTATGATTTTGGAGGTGTTTCCCACCTTAGTATCTTGTGGTTCAAATGATAATGTACCGAACAAATATGCAATAAATTTATCATGTTTGGACTCGTATGAGTCTTCTGAATCATATAGATGCATCAGCAAATTCGAATCAGTCTCCTAAGTGGTATTGGAGCATATGTCAATTGTGCTTTCTAGGTTGTCCTCATGTGAGGATTTCCAAGATCCACGTGTCTTTCAAATAGAATCATGTGTCTTTGATTTCTGCATTATAGTCATAGTCTGTTTCTGGCAGTGTTGTATTTCTTTCATAAGATATGACTTTTGGCTCACAGACAATATCAATGGTAACTCTGCTGCTGCTCGAGCTGAACGTGATATTCCCAGACCCATAGTCAACCACAACCTCTATAGTTCGCAAAAATGGTTGGCCAAGAGTAATTGGGGTTTAAATTACTAGTACACAGGAGTCCAAATCTAGGGATACAAAATCAACATGAAACTGCATGTCCTTCACCTTGACGATAACGTCTTCCAACAGACCTCGGCGTCGCTTGATGGATCAATCAACGAACAAAAGGATCATATATGTTGGCTTCAATGGACCCTACCTGAATTCTTGCAGTAAGTATGAGGGCAGGAGGTTGATGGAAGAGCCATTGTTAAGAAGAGTCCGCTCGAAGATCTCCTAAAAAATCTCACATCTGATCAAAGTTGCTCCTCTGTCTAGCGTTTTATATGGGAGATTGCCGATAGAATTTACTGTGGCCATGGTCAAGACATGCTATGCTACTAGCTGGCATATGTTACTGCAGTTCGGCAATGCTTAATTGTACATGCTTCTTTCATGCACTTCTTCACAGCGGGCGTGTATTCCATGGCTTGCACCAAAAGTAATTCAACAACCAAAATTTGGAGAATATCCACAACACTTGGATCAGACAATGCACTTTTTCTTTTTACATTTTTTTTGGATTTTTCTATTAATCTGGGAAAATGAATATTTATAGAACTGAAGCCAAAATCATTGTTCTTATTTACAACAGAATTCTTTTCCACAATATCTTGTACATACGGGATACAAAAAGGTGTACAATCACTAGCATGGGGTGGACATCCAAAAACGACGGTCTCCGCTCATTGCTCCTCTTTTGATCTTTTTCATCTTGATGATTTTTTTGTTCTTTTTATTAGAGATTGTTGTGGCTGGCATGGCTCCTCCTTCTTATTCTTCCTCACCTAGACTTGTAACTAGCACAACTAATGCAGAAAATGATGATTCACCAGATGAATCTTTAATTTTCCCTCTGATAGTGGTAGGTGAAGGCAAGATTCTATTGCTCTTAAGAGTAAAAACATTAGACAAAACAAAATGACAATCTACTGAATCTACACACATACGGGATAACACATTCTAATTGCTCTTTTCTTTTACAATTATTGGGGATGGCTTAAACATGGGTCGGGATTGAAGTTTTGGTGGTCGTCAGGTCATCTAGCTTCCTTGTCATATTTGCTAAACCCTTTACCAATTGGACCAAGCAATCGAGGCTCGGGTTCATAGGAACCGCCTTAGATGGTTCGATGTGCTGACCACATTGTGGCTGGTGGTGTAGAGGCTGAGGCTGGGACTATTGATATTGTTGTTTAGGAGTAGGAAGCTGATACTGTAGGTATGGAGAAGGGGGATAGTGCTGAGGAGGGGCAGCCACATACGTATGGTACGGATGGTGCAGTTGGTACGACGATTATGAGTACTGATGAGTTTGTCTCCAATTGTTTTGGTATTACAGATACGGGAGGAACTGCGACTGAGAATAGGACTTGGCAAATCTCCCTCCTTGATGTTGAGAGAATGAGCAAGACTTGGCATGCTAGACCTGCTGAGGTCGGCCTAGATGGGCTAGTTGCATGTCATTTTACCATACTCCATTCACCTCCTGAATGATAGGCAGTGGGGGAGAGAAAGGATCGCAGAAAGACAATGGCTCTGGTTGGTGAACCACCATCTGTTGTTGTTGTGTTGTGTCGGGGTCTGCACATAGTACACATGCTAAACTACCAGCTATTGCCGGCTCGGCTGAGCCTATTGTGGCAGTGTTGCTTGTCTTTCTTCTCAACGGGGGTCTCGCACAGTGGAGTCGTAGATTGGCAGGCTTTGACTGTACTTACAGCAACTCTAGTTGCTTGGTAATTTGACCCAATTTTTCTAGGTTCTATGTTCGATCGCATTTAATTTATCCATATCTTCTAATCATTTCTCGATATTATAAACCTCTGAGAGATGGCCCCCAATGATACTGAGATTGGATCTCTCATCTCTCTCTGCCTCGTGAGATGTTGACATGTGCACTGTCTTCTAGAGGACCTGGGGTTGTCTCTGATATGCACATAATGAGGAGAGGGTGGTCACTCTGTCAGCCATTTCTTCAAAGATATTCCAGACTACATCTTCATCCTTGTTAAAGTTGAATCACCCACATGCATCATTGACTAATCTCCGGCTCTCAACATCCAGTTCCCCGAAGAAGTGTTATACCTAACTGATCTTTGGTATCTCATGATGTGGTCATTTCTCCTGCAGATATGTGAATCATTCCAAGGCTTCATTAATGGACTCGTGGGTAGCTTGAGAGAAGTTGCTAATTCTGTCTTGCATCTGGTTGAGCCGACCAAGATGGTAGAACTTGTATAGGAATGCAAACTTTAGTTCCTCCCAGGTCGTCAGACCTTTCCCAGATGGTTGACCTAGTACATGGCCTTATCTTGGAGGTTGAAGGGGAATGCAGTCATCTTTAATACACATAACAAGATGTTAGGGTAGTGGGTAGTTCCGTAGATGCGAGAGATGCTGCATGTGAATGTACAATTCCTCATTGGTATTCCATTCGAATGAGGGTACAAGCACAAGTAACTGAGATTTAGGCTGGAATTGAGCATGCACCAGTGGGATGTGAATCCACTCGGTCATCTAATTGTCCCCAGGATTATAAGTTTCTTTCAGCATTGGTTTGGGATTCTCATTCCTTGGCTCTTCTTCCTCTTCTGGATCATCATGGGGTGGTCCCTCATTTCTTTCCTCCTCCTCCTCTAGGTTTGTTCCTTAAATCCTCTAGTATATCTTGAAATGCAGTCTTTACGAAGGCTTTTTCCATCAGTTGCTACTGGATGGCTTGGATGGAATCCAGCAATGGATCGTTTACATGGTTCTGATCAGGCAATGGGTGTTGCTATGTATAGGGGATTATTATCCTTTTCCCCTTTCCTTGAGGAGCCTTCTCTGGATCTGAATACGAAGAAACGAATTCCAGATTGGGATCCAAGACTAACTTCTATCTGTAATGCAAGAGAATCCCAATCAGACTACTTGTGAAATTGAATGCCAGCTGCATTGATGAATCTGAGATTAGGGTCAATCCAAGATGGTTGTGAACAGAGTAAAAAATGTACTCCGAAATCGACTCCATTTGCAACGGATGGACATGGGACAAGAGTGGTCCCAGTTTATTGAGAAATAGTTGAAGAGTAGAAAGAATAGGAGGAGTCTAGAGATCAGTTCACAAGGTCTGAACTGGATTATCGGGAATCACCTCGAATTTTTGATGATGCTTAGTCCAAGGCATCGATGTAGGTGTCGACGGAGTCCCGACTAAACCACAAATGGATCAACATCGTAGAGCAAAAGAAGATCGATGCAGGAAGAATGATATGTTGGTAAACAATGAATAAGGAGTGTGAGCATAGTAGAAAGGCTTGAAGCGAGAAAGGGTTCAAATATGAGGCATAGAAAAAATTTTGAGCAAATGTACGAGAATTGATCTTTGAAACTTAATCTAGATCCATACAAACACAATACGAAATTGTGTTCACCAACTCAACACAATGTAAAGCTATAAAGGGCTGGCCATTTTTATCTATTCATTTTTAGAGATATTATTACAGGCCTATCTTTTAACAAGTCCTTAGATGCTAACCCTATAGGAGAAAAAGTACTATAAGAAAAGTAACTTGTACTTGTCCTTCTCCTTTATAACATGTAGTTTGCACCTTTTAACGTCGTTGTAACCCCGCCTGTATCCCTACTCAACCAAAGAATAAGAGGGAGGAAGTTGATAGACACCACTATTTCGGACCTCGCTCGGAACAGAATCACCCGTGAGTGTGCAAGTTCCTACCCCGACGGAAACTGATGAGACAGATACACCCGTGAGGGTGTGGCCTAAGCTCAGTACTTCGGACCAAGTCGATGTATCACACAAGGCAGGAACACCATTGATGACAAGGCCCTACTAGATCACGTAAGATAGAAGCGGCAATACATCAGAAATCCAGACAATACACAAGGTTGTTACAGACTGGATTTTTGGCTCTAATCCTTAGCAGGTCGTGCCTCTCTCATGGGAGGAGTTTTGGTCCCCTCCTAAGATATCTGAAAACAATGAGGGCCTTATGGACCCAAAGCAGTGATATCTATCACATATTTTAATTAAGGTCAGTTTATTTAGCAGTCCCCTTATTTTAGATTTTTGGTTTTCACCTTTTTTGGATAATTTGCTTATAAGTGCCTGATGATTTAGTAAATCATCATTTAACTATTAGGTGCTCAAAATCAAAGGGAGATAGAGGAAAAGTTGTGCAAGTTAATTCAATGATGTAAGTCTCACCATAGAATCTAATGATGCATGCGGACTTAGAGGACTTCCAGTACTTCCCAGCTCTCTCCATGTGGTATTCAAAAAAAGTTTAAACCTATCTACATGGTGGTGTGCAATCGACAAAATCACCTTAAACACTGGTTGCTATTAGTCGTGAAGAACCATATGTTAATTATTCAGAAATGAATCTGAGAGTCCGATTTTCGAGACATATCAGTGTCTGCCACAACGTGTCCTACCACCTCTGTATGATGGCTCTCACGATGCGTGGGTGAATGTCCAGAGAGTTAACAATTATTAGTTTGTCTATATCTAAATGTGAGAGACTATAGGCGCATAATTCCTTTTAGGGTTCGGACATTTACCAATACAAGCAATCCTAAACACTAGGGGATCCATGCACACAAAATAAATACAGAGGAAGGCCGAAAACCCAAAATAATGAGAAACAAATAAAACAAAGAGATGAAAACATGAGAAAATCATGACGAGGCCCTAAGGTGAACAATCACCTGAGCACTGGACCTCGTCGAGTAGAGTAATGTCCAAGTCCAAAAACTATTACAAATAATAATGAATAAGTGAATCACTCTCTCACACCAAAATAAAATAAAATCATAAGATAAAAATCTATACTAAGTCTTCTCTTTGATGTGCTTGTTGCCTCTCCAACTGGTCAAGGGAGGAAGATCAGTCTCCACCAAGCTCGGTTGCATCGTCCTCCTAATAGGTCGTCCTCGAGCAGCAGGTACTCGTAATAATCATAACAAGAGATATAGTATTAGCACAGATAATTAATTTATAAGTTCAAAGAAATAAAAGGATAAATATGTATAAGACAGAAGAATGTAAAGAAATGTATACAATAAAATGAATTAAAAAGAAAATAAAATTATGTACAAAATTAGGCTACACATGTTTCTCTCCAGCAACGGTGCCATTTGATGAATGGGGATCCTGCAATGGTCTAAAATATTCACAGTATAACAATAACAAAGGTGGAGTGTCGTTGAGGTGACCACTCACAAGATCCCATGTTCAATCAACAAGTACCCACAATGTATAAATAAGCAATGAATAGACAAAAGTGTGATCCACAATTTATTATAATCTACAAACAAAGATGTATAACATATAAGCATGTAGAGGTCGAACCACAAAAAGCAAGCTAGATTGCCTAATGATTATTGCCAATCAATGTGAGCTATGTACATACTTACGTTTAATTTTTTTATGTGGCTTTTTGGTTTTAAATTGTATGTTTGGATTTTTTAGGTATATATATATATATTAATTTTAATTTTCTGATTATTAACTTCTTTTTAATTTTAATATTATATATATAAGTAATATAGACATATAAGAAATTATTGGACAATAGAATTATAAATATACCTAAAAAATGAAAAATGGCAGAATAAGATGTTTTTGGCCTTTTATTTTTTATAATCTTTTTATGATTTTTCAAGTGATTTTGCTAATTTTTATGCATTTTTAAAATCAAACATTTCCCAAAATATGGATTAAATAAAAAAGCTGAATTGATTTGAAGATTAAAATATCAAAAGTGTCAAAAATTCTTCAAATCAATTTTAATATATAAGAAATAATATAGAAAAAATGTAGAGATAAAATAATTTTTTGGAAGTTTGTATGATTTTCATATTTTAATGGATTTTGGAATTTTTTAAATTTTTAATCTTTTCTATTTTAGGGATTTTGATCTGGAGTCAATATAAGTAAGAGGAAGAACACTATACTTTTTTATTATTTTAAAGGCATTTTGATTTTTTGGTAATTTTATATTTAGATAGGGACATGATAGGCTCCATTTCACTTTTAATAAATAGGAAATGCACATAATATGCATTATAAAATTCATGGGTTCGACATGAAAACACCCAATCCCATTCCGAACTCGATATGTGGAATCGTATCACTTCAAAGACAATCAGAAACAACAAGTAGATAACTGGGCCCTCCACGACAGTGTCTCAACCCTTTTTCCACCACTATGTACCCCACTCTTCGAGGGGCATGCATCGAGGGCTGAGGGATGCGACTTGGATAGTCGACAATCTTTCGCTTCACGATGCCCTAAGGGGGTGTCAGGCTAGCCGACCCAGGTGTGGAGGAACAAGCATCCAAGTACATTACATGATTTTTAAATAATTTTTGGATCACAAATGATATTTATAAAAATTATAGAAACATGCACAAAATGCTTGAACTAAAAATGATGTATTTACAATTAAAAATAACTATAGCATGGTACAAGCAATTTTTCCAGAACTTTTACAATTGTATCTCAAATTTTATAATTTTTTTTACAATTACAAAAACCATAAGGGTTAATATGCAAAATTTCATCTCATGTGGGGGTCCACGTGAGGTGACCTGGCATGGATAAAATGCAATATGAAATACCTACAGGGTTCTTCATGCAAATTTCACATATATTTTTACACTATGAATTGTATTTACAGGATTGGAAAGTAAAATAAAAAAGGTTAAGGTGGTTACTTGAATTTTACCCCTTTGAATGCCATCTGACGGTTGGGGATGATCCACTTACGCACATCAGATGGCGGGGGACTACATCAGTTCAGTCTTGATCTAACAACGCTGACAGAACTAGGAGGTACACCTTCATCAGACGGTTCCTGCACTTCACAAAGAACAGAAAAGAACACCGAGGTTGAATCCCTTTTACCTCCAAATCCTCGTGATCTGGGGCTCCTCCCATGATGTTGAGGCTCTCTACTCTTTCCTATTGTTGATCCGTGTTGAACGGTGGTATGAATGAGTTCGAGACCTAGTGATGGGGTCCTGGTGCATTGATGGAAGGCGGCCACTTGGAGAACCTCCTTGCTCTAGAAATAGACCCATATTGGGTCCTTATACGTGCTAACGTACAGAAGAATGATCATGGGCTCAAAGCGATTCACCTCGAGCTAATTTCAAGATGTTGTACGAGTAAAATGAGGTGGTGGAAGTGCTTTGATGAACGGAGGAGGAAGTATCACGGGTGGACTTATCTGATCAAGAACAGGTGAAACGATTGGTGCTGGAGATGAAGAACATGGGGAATGAAATGGTGGTAAAATGGGATTGGAACATGGTCAAAATCACGGTGAACTGGTTGGATACCTTGCAGCTCCGACGAACAAACTACTTAGATTTAATGATATACTAAAGATTTAAAGGCAAAATAAAATGTGGAATAGAAATTGCGGAATTGAAATCTACCTAAGAAAAATAAATACGCAACTCATACTTGGCTGTGACACCATGGAGCAGAGGTGGAAGGAGAGCCGCCTTGGATAGCTCCTATTCCTCTAATTCACATGTCAAAGACTCGAGTGTAACCTTGTTGTCACTGGTATCACTCAAGCACACTGGCTGGGGGGAATCAAGGCATGGAGAAGGATCAAAAATCAAGCTTAGTGGTAGGAGGCTTTATTTATAAACATGGGTTTTGGCCAGATTTGATTAGCCTTATTTAGTGTATCTATGGAGATCAATAAGATCTTGTAATGGCGTGGGAAAGATGGGTTTGATGGGAAGAGAATGAAAAAAGGACTCGAGGCATTTTGGTGATTAGAGCAGCTTGGAAAAATTGAGGAAATGGGTTGTTATGGTTCTAACGTGGTCTGAGATGTCTAAATCGGCAGTTGAGCGAGGTCAACAAAAGTAGAGCTCTGGTTGGTCCATGTGGGCAAACCAGAGAAATGCAAGGCAAAATGCCTTTTAAAATAAAGAATAAATAACAAATCAATTTATTAATTTTAGGTTATCAAATACAAAATCTTTAGTATTTCTTGTAGTATTTTATCCCCATTTTTATTTATTTTTATGGGTTAATTTATTGTAGGTTACTTTATAGGGTTTTATTTATAGGTATATCTACCTATATTATGTATATTTTATATTTATTTTGTTTTTTTTATTTTATTATTTTATTTTCATAATTTTCTCATTATAACTTAATTAGATATACATAAATATATTTTTTTGATGTAATTTGTATACTTGAATAAATATGTATACTTATTATATAGATACAAGCATTGTGTTATTCTTCTATGTATTTTTGTCTATTATTTATTTTATTGCTTTCTTTATGGTTATTATTGTGTTTTGACCCTTATCCCCCCCTTTTATTCCTTATCGACCCATTCATTAAGATGCCTAGGTCTAGGGGTTTAGTGTCGTAAAATACCTTTGTATTTTATTTTTTTTTATTTTCTTTTATTCTTTTATTTTGACTTTAAACAATGGATTTTATACAATATTTAAACAATAAATAATAATTATTAATTTGTACAAAATAATGCTATTTACATGCATTTAGATGGGTTTAAATGCAAAAATGAAAGAATAAAGTTGATGAAATGGAGATTCATCACCCTGCCTTGATTGTTGGAGATTGTTATTGTTGACATGTTGTCGCCGTACATGCAAATCAATCCCTTGAGGAACTACATCTTCTTCGATGCCTCATCCTCATTAAGAAGACGACGAACTTTGTGCGATGAAATCAGGTCCTTTGCTTGGATTGTTGTTTTGGATTGTAGGGAGAACATGTCTCATCGACGCCCCAGTAAGTGCACTCTCGTCGTATCAGACTTAAGTCAGAGGACTCTTCCTTTAAAGTATATTGTGATAACAACCATGATTCAAGAGATAAGACTAAAATTTGTGTGATCTTGATGAAATGATACGGAAAAGGTTTCCATGTCATGTGGATTCATCTTAAAAATTTTGTTATTCATGTACCATACTAGCCAATATGACTAGTTGACCTACATCAAGTTTGATCTGATCTCCATGCTTCCGTAATGAATGAGGCTAAAAACCCCGCCTTCAAGTGGTATAAGAGCCGATTTTTAAAGGTATTTAATATGATACAAACCCTAGGGAACAAGGCTTGAGAAATATGTAACCAAAGGTTTGCCAATGGTTGGCATTAATTGGGCATTATCTTGGATTCGAATAGTTCTTGCAGTTTGTTGTTTTTGCATGTAACCCAAATCTATAACTCAACGAGTTTTAGTCTGTTTTTCAATCATTGAATCAGATTTACCTAGCTATTAAATTGATGTTTGTTGTAGAAACTGCTCAAATAAATTTAATTAACAAATAAAATATAACAAAATCAGGAGAGAGAGAGAACGAGAAAGAGAAAAATATGCAGGCAACTCTCTTCTCATTTTTATGTTTCACTGTTTATTTTACCACGAAAGTGTTCCTGGATCAAACACGAGGTTGAAAATCATGCATCAATTTTTGATAGAGAAAATTTTTTTGTGATTTTCTTCTATTTCTTCTCATAGGAGATCTTTTTATCAGTTTTGTTTTTATTTTTTATTTGATTTTAAATTTACATTTTTTATTTAATTTTTTAGAGTGATATTTTTGAACTCAATGTGATCTACAATAAAGTAATATTATGTAGAAAATATGATGTGATGCTATATAGTAGATACTCATAAAATAATAACTCAAGAAACGAGATCGAAAAAATCCCAAAAAAAAGACGGAGTCAAAAGTCAAATATTAAAGTCCCAATAAAATTGTAATAAAAATCTTTGAAACTAGACTCAAAATAATATCCACAATTGTTCAATAGTGTCCCAAAGTCTCAATGTAAATAAATATAAACAAACATAAAAGGTATTTCAATTTGGTCCCTAGATAGGGTCCTAATTGTAGTATAAGTTTCTAGAGTTTAAATTTAGGTCACCACATGCAGACCTAAATGTAATATAAATAAATTATTTGGGCAAGTTGAGATTTTGGAAACTTATATGGGACATTATGGCATTTCTTCTGTCGATTCGAGGAGCAATGGTTGGGATTATATTTCTTGGGCAAATCTCAACCATCAATGTGGGACACGTGTCGATCAGTTGTGGCTTGAGTTATTGAAGGGAGTTCTTCCCCAATTCCAGGGGCAGCGACGGATGGGCTCTAGATCACTTCTCATGCTATGTCGCGGCTATGGTAGACCTCATGTAGGGGCAAAAGGGGGTCGCCTACCCTCTTCGATCTCCCAGACCTTGGGGGATAGTGAAAGAAGGGTGACATAGATACTGGCAAAGCTCCCACTGGGGTTTCGATTCCGGGATAGGCCCAACTGCTTGGATAGCGCGCTCCAAAAGATGTACGAGAACCTGCAATGCATCTTTTGGTGCTCGATTCAAAGAAGAATTGACCGAATATATGAAAGTTTGCAATTTAAGTAAATGAGTTCCAAGATAGGTTTATATCAAAATGAAAATTGATCGAATTGAGGTATGTTGGAATAAGAATTTGGTTGTGGATTAAGAAAGAGAATTAGGATGATCTAATGACATGATTACTTGGTCTAATCTAGCATGAAAATTGAGGAATCGAAATGAAGAAAATTCAAGGGGATGAAGGAATACCCAGGACCCTTTGGTCGTAGCTTGAGGGTCGGTATTGCCCGAGCTCCACGCTGCACTAGGCTGTGATTTAAGGCCAAACGAAGCCTTGGAACTTATCCTTTATCGTTCCTCCTCTACACAGACCTTCTCCTTGAGCTCTATCACAGTCGTGTACAACAGAGCTCCACGAAAAAGAAGGCACAACAACCAGTTGATTCTGGAGCAGATTAATTAGTTTGGAATGGTGACTTTTGGTTAATTAAATAGGATGATCGAAGAGGGGTAGAGGTAGATCTGATGGTCGATGTGAGGACTGGTTGTTAGATGAGTAGAATGGAAGGAGTAGATCAAACGTTGGTTGAAGGATGAAGTGATAATTAATCCGTGAACTGGAGTTGTTTAAACTAAATGGCCAACATCTCTTGAGGTTGAAGATGGTCGTGGTGCTAACACGTGGGCACCACAATGGCCAAAATTAATTGTTTATAAATTAGATATTATATAATAAATAATGTTAATTTAAATAGGTATAAAAAGGAAATTGTAAATAATTTATTTATCTAATTTAAGGTATAATTTATTTTTATAAACAAAATACATTTTATGAAATATAAATATAATTCAAATGAATACATATATAATATACTTAGTAAATGCTTTTATATTGTTAATCAGTAATTTAATAAATAATATATTATTTTTATATTTTATTGATTAAGATAATAATAAATAGGAGTGGTATGAATTTTAATAGATTTAAAAAAATAATTTATATCTATTAATAAATAAAGGTATGTAGTCTACATTTTGATTTCATCTATATTTTAGTGTTCTTTATTTAATCAAGATAATAAATAAAGGTTTTAAACTCTGAATTTTTATAAATAACTACAAAATCAAGAAAATAATTTTAAAACATATAAAATCAAGTATTCTCAAAAAAGTATATGCAGAATAAAATAAATAGCCTAGAAACCTAGTTGTCATAAAGTCCCAAAATCGACTTCTTGCAAACCGACTCCAATTTTAGTGAAATCACCATTGTTTATTAGAGAATACTACTTTATGAACTTTAAAGGTTAGTAGAGTGAAATTGGAGTCCGTTTGAAGAAGTTATAAGGTTTGAAAGTTGGGAATTTGACAGTTTGGAAACTAGATTTCTTGACATATACACATCTTAGATTCTTTTATGGTTTTCATATTTTTATATACATTTTAAAAATAAGGAAAAAAAAGTTTGGGTAATATATATATATATATATATAAATGAATTAATTAAAAATAGGTTATGTTTTGATAAATATTGAATAAAAATAAGAATTGATGTATGATGTACAAAGTGAGTTATTTTTGTTGTTTTCTTTCATGTCCCCCAACATTATTGTTTGTTGACCAATCCATGCTGACTTGTTCTTGGGAGTTAGTTCATATAAATATATCTTTCATTGATATTTATACTTAATTAGTCATATTGTATAGTTTATACATATTTATAGCTTGACTTCTTTTCTTTTCTTTCTTTTTATTCTTTTATTTATCTACATGATTTTTGAACAAAAATGCATTTTTATTCATGAATATCATTTTGATAATATGTGAAAATTAACGCATATTTACATGTATTTGTTAAGGGTTTTAAGACAAAATTCTATAGAAGTGTTAATGAATCATAGATTCATTAGTCATGATACCTCGGTATAAGACATTAATTATTTCATGAATAAAACCTGAAAACAAAACAAATTTATTTCGTGTGATTCCAAGTCTGTATGCTCTAGATATATGATATGTAGTGCACAGGGGTCGGAAGATGATTATATCATCATGTATACATATATAATTGTGTCAATAATTCATAAATAATGATGAAAATTTGGAATATACCTTGATTAGTAGTTGTTTCATTTATTTAGTGAAATACATGATTTACAACAACCTTAAATGATAGGTTCATGACATGAAAATGCTAGTTTATCCTACAATAGTTGTAAACTTTTACATGCCAAACCAAACATGATTGCTTGATATGACTAAAATTTAGGGTCTTTAAAAATATTTTCAATCAACCTAAATCCATGAGTCAATATTATATAGTATCATGTCAGTCATCAAAGGAATGATTGACAAAACTGTTAGCCATGTGAGCTCGAGGCGAACAATCTCTACAATAAATGTTATCGTAATCTCTGATATATCGATAAAGATTTTTGGTTTATTTCACTCTTGTATGAGATTAAATGAATGAATGCTCTTATAAGTTCCCTTAGTATAATTAGGGTTATGTAGCATGTCCATCTTAATAATCATGCAACTATTTATTCAATGGTTGAATCATAGAGGCTTGTGCTTGAATGGTATCTAAAGAGTTAGATTGAGGACTAATCAAGAACTGTCAAATGATTGTTTAGAGATGATCTCTAGCTTGAGAAGGAGATGGCAGTCCTTCTCTAAAGGTTGATATCTGATCGACCTTTTAATACATGACTTCTATATAGGAATAAGGATTCAGAGGTGTAAGGTAAGTTAGGTCAAAGAGTTGACTTAACAAGAATGAGATAACTAATACCTATTTCATGTACTTTAATGATATAGGCATGCATCCTTTAACTAGAGATAGACGTATTACTATATGTCAAAGTTTGTTCACTTGGTATACTAATAGGTTAATGACCTAAGCAATGTCTATACACTGGTGAGCTAGTGTACATACAAGGGCATAATCACCAAATGAGAAATTTAATGATAAAACCCAAAGGAAGAAAATCTAAAGTGATCTAAAATTTCATGTTTATTCTAGGAGTTACAATATACATGATGTACGGGTATACAGAATACTTGAGGTTGAAGTGATAAGAAACGATTGTATAACTAGGACGCTTCCATTTTGAGGGAGTGATGAAACAGGTTTAGATTTTAGTGACTCCTCTCATTAGAGTAGTCTATATCTTAGTCCAAATGTTGGACATTGATCTGAGTACGATTTAGATGCAATAAAAAATTAGAATTATGTCTTTGACTTAATCAACCATCTTTGAGAGTTCCCCGAGATCTGGATTTGAGATATGATCTCAAAATCCCAATCACTATACATGGAATGTACAATCACCGTGTCCTTATCTCCAAGTATCCGCGGAGAAAGCACATTATTCTTGAAAAGTTTCGAGTGTAATTCCATTGTTGATGATATGAGCTCTGGGAAACTGATAACTAAATATGATTTAATTATCATGAATAATATGAATATGATCAATATTATATAGACATCTGAGAATGGATATCCAAAATATTTACATATGATTAAATTATCAAGGATATGAATAATGTATTTATTATGATCGATATTAATCATATGTATTATAAATGTCGTTTATAATATATTAGAGAGAGCTAATTGTAATTTATATTTATGAATTAAATGTTAATATGAAGTGGATTCACATTGTACTACCAATTGTAAACACAATTTACATTTTTTGATGTATTAATATGATTCATATTTTAAATTGCACTATTGAAATTATCAAAAATTTATTTGGAATTGTATTTGTCAATAAATTTGCTATAAAAGTTGTTGCAAATAATGAAGGATTATGTGGGATGCAAGATCTCACATAATTGGAAGGAGGGAGTTGCCTTCCTCTAATGTAGAATGGACAACTAACCTTGAGTCCTTAATCAATGTGGTTAATAACTCCATGATTAGAAGGAGGGTTGCCTCCTTCATAATTCTTTTATGCTTATTAATTTGATTGAATTAAAGTACATTTATGATTATTCAATATATTTAATTTAATTTAAAATATTTTTTTGCAAATTTATGAAACAAAATCATGTCCATTTATTAAAAGTACAAAATAATCTAAACCATTGATTTTGTGAGCGCATTTGTCGTGATCCATGGATATCCAAAATTGTATAAAAGAGAGGGTGTCCCTAGACTTTTTTCTACAATAACAAAATTGAAAAAGAAAACTCTCTCTCCCCCAATCTCTCTACACTCCTCTTCTCTCTCTCAAGAGTGGTTGTCCACATATTCTTGAGAGCATCGTCGTCATCGCCACACCATTACTCGACTTCTCATGGATCTTCATCTTCTACGGTGCCCCTTTCTTGTGAAGAAGATGTTGGATTTTGTGAGATGAAATAAGGAGATTCATTGCTTGGATCATTGACTTGGATTGTGAGAAGCCTTCATCTCATCTATGCTCTCGCAAGTGTTTCCTTCGTCAGATCAGAATTGAGGCAGGAGGCCTCTTAATTTTGGGACAAGGATCATAATAATGCTTCAATCTGTATTCTGATATCTTGTTTGTGATCCTGACGTCTGTAATCAAGTGGTTTCATCGCTTAAAAAAATTATTTTTTTTGCTGCCTCGAGCAACTACTATGACTAGTCTCTCTAGATCGCATTTAATGCGGTCTTCACGCTTTCGTGATGCTCTAAGCCTCAAATAATAGCCTTCAAGTGATATCAAAGCCATGTTAAAAGTCTTGTATGGATCCAAACACTAGGTGAACAAGATTTTGTACATCGATTGCGTGAGGACTCGTAGTTTTCGCATATCATGTGTGTTCTGAATTGTTTTTCTCTAAAATGAAAAGCCCATGTTTATGAACTGTTTGGATAAACTTTTTTGGGTAACAAAATGTATTTAGAATGTCTAAATATGATCTCAAAACAGTAGCCTATTGTTGGCACCAAAATTACATGATAAAAATTCAAAGGGATCCCGCAACGAAATTGTTTTTGCATGTATTCACGGATCTCTAAGAAATTATTTTTTTCTTATTGTTTACATGTCTTGAGATGTGAAATTAATACTTTAATTAAGTATATATTTAAACCAGCAAATCACTCGAATTTATTTCATGAGCTTTCGACTTCATTTTCCCTAGCTATTCCATATCTAGTGGAGAGGGTTCGGATGATGATTGAATCATCAAAAATCGCTTTTTTATTGTGTTTGTCGTACAATGAAAATCAAGGAATATTATGAATTTTCTCTTATTAGCTTTTATGCTTAATATTTGTGAAAATATTTTATTGACATCAACAACCATTAAATGAGACTTTCAAGGAAAAACCCTAGTTTATCCTACAATAGTTGTAGGACAACTTTTACATGTAAAACCAACAACATGTTTGCTTGATATGCTTAGAAATGTAGGATCTCAAAAGTGTTTTAAGATGACTAATATTTTTGAGTGATTACTATATACTATAGTGTCGATCATCAAAGTTGATCGATAAAACCACATGTACATTAATCCAACGATTGTAGTTTTTGTGTCGTGTTGGTGATGGTGTTTTGGTCGTGGATATGGTAATGGGTTAACTAATTGTCACCTTCTGAGGAAGTTCTCCCTGTTATCATTATCTATCTGACCTGACTTGATCCATTTTGATGAGAGGGTAATGTGAATAAATCAAGTTGTACTCTAATCACTAAAATAAAGAATAATATGTACTTTGAGAGATAGTACTATATAGTAATATCAAGCAAACCCTAATTGTTTGTTGGTTGAATTGGATTGATAATTAATTTCATATGATTAAATTAAATAAATGCAATTAAAATAAACTCTTTATTATGAATAGAGATGTTATCCCTTGGTAGAACTAATTATGTAAATATTATTCATAATAATTAATTAAATTTTGTATGAGATATGGAGGATCATATAAATGACATACATGGTCTCCTGTCAAGGCGAAGGGTTCCATTGCCATGGATTGTATGCAGGAGAAGCCTATCCAAAGTGACAGCTCCTACAAACAAGCATACATGGATCAGGCACTTTGCTTCTCTAAAGAGTAATGTTGTATGCACAGTAACCCCAATATCGGTTCCTCATATTAATGTGGCGATATTGGATTGTGCATAACGAGTTCTATTCCTGTTGACTATTGATTCAATTAACAACATATCAACATTACATTAGGGATGATGGGCCCGGGTGTCGAAGATCTAATTGGGAAATGCATGTTAGACTTGCAAGGCAGAATCAGTACTCGCTTCCTTTTATCCGAGTTGCAGTTTCTAATATTATTGGTATGCAACAGAGGTAAAAAAGAGATCCCATATCTATCTAGAGTTATAGCCGTAAGTATATATCTTTCTTTCAATGTTTAATAAGGGAATGTACTATCAAAGTTTAAAAGGCAAGACTAATTTAATTAAAAATCCTTAATCAAAGAATTTGAATTTGAATATATAAATATTTATGTGTTCTAATGAAGTGCATTCATGTTTTCAGAACATGAAATCCATGAACCCGCTCAACAGGCTTATGTAGGTCACCCAATTGACTAGATCAAAGTATTTAGATTGGATTCATAATTTAGATCTTGTTCTAGCAGATGACATTTCTTATGTGCTCACAAAGAACAAGCACACAAACAATCAAACATTGGAAGAAATAAAGATCAATCAAAAATATGATGAAGATTATTCATTAGCCATGTGTTATATTTTGGTGTCTTTGTCCAACGTGCTTCAAAATCAACATGTGGACATTGACACAACTCAGGATATAATGTTGAATCTAAAAGAGATGTTCGGTGATGTGAACCACACTCAGTGTTATAACATTATGAAAGAAAGTAATCGCTGTAAAATGCAGTAATAGATTTCAATTCGAGAACATGTAATCAAAATATTTAATTATCTCCAGTGAATTGGAAACTCTCGAGCTAAGATGGAAATAGAAATGCAGTTCGACTTCGTTCTGTTGTCTCTACCCAAGTCTTTTAACAAATATGTGGTATCATACCACATGAAGAAGTTAAACTTGACTAAAGCTATATTAAAGTCTGCAGAAGATGTAATGAAGAAAGAAATCCCACTGGCAGTGCAATGGTTGCAAAGGTCATAGGGAAGCATTGTCGGAAACAAGGGGCTTAGAAGGGTCCAGCTCAGAATAAAAAGAAGAAGAGTTAAGATGTCGGCTCATCTTCTCACGCTTCTGCATTGATAGCATCTAAAACACCGATGTCGGTCATCATTGCAAAAAGCCAAGGCATTAGAAGCGTAACTGCCCAGAATACCTAACACCTGCCAAGAAATGTAATGCCCCAATAGGTATAAAATCTATTTTTGTCATTGAAACTAATTTTCTTGTAGTACGAGAAGGTAGTTGGATCATCAATTATGGTGCTTCTGTTCGTGTATGTAATTTGTTTCATCTTTTTCAAGAAACTAAGAATCATGATGAAGGGGAGATAGTCATCTAGATGGATCTGATGCAACTCTTGCAGGATTGGTTGTTGGGACCAGTAGACTATTATTATATAGTGGGAGAGTCCTAGTATTTGAGGAGCGCCATTATGTTCCAGATGTTCGAAGGAACCTTATATATGTATTTAAGCTAGTTAGAAATGGACATTCATTCTTATTCTGTAATAAACTTGTCATAAGTTGATACGAATAATGTATTGTGGATGGAATTCTTACTTCTGGTGGAGACTATTAATTTTGAAATTATGAACATGTCATGAATGTTGCTACCTCTAATAAAAACCCTAAAAGAACCAGAAAGGATGGAATCATTCAAACATGATTTGGCATTAAAGGATTAGTCATTTATCTGCTGATAGTATCAATAGATTGATGAAGGATGGACCCTTAAATTTCTATAGGTCAAAAATTTTCCTACCTACGAAATTTTTTTGAGGTAAAATGACCAAGATGCCTTTCCGTAACAAGGTTACATGATGTGAGGTTATTCTTGACCTAATACATATCGATGTATGTGATCCCTTCGGTACCTCAGCTAGAAATGGATAATGATATTATTTGATGTTTATTGATGACAATTCGTGAAACGGGTTTTCATCCTATTACGTCATAAATTGAAACCTTTGAAAATTTCAAAGATTTTATGGCTTTGGTAGAGAACCAATTTGACAGGAATATTCAACAGATTCGATATGACCGAGGTGGCGAGTACCTCTAAGATGAATTTAAGGAATACCTCAAAGAGAGAGGAATTGTCTCCAATCTCACTTCTCTTGGAACTCACCAACATAATGGTGTTGCTGAAAGATGCAAAAGGGCCATCATGGATATGGTCTGTTCAATGATGATTAAAGCACATTTGCCTCTTAGTTTCTGGTGATATGAAGTTGAGATTGCAATATATATCTTAAACAATAATCCTAGCAAATCTATACCCAAAACTCCTCGTAAGCTTAGTTATGGTACCAAACCAAATGTTAGACACTTGAGGATTAGGGGTTGCTTAGTCCATGTGAAGAACATGGATGCAAGTAAGCCAGAAACTTGCACTCGAGAGTGCTACTTCATTGGCTATGTAAAGGACAGTATTGGATACCAACTTTATGACCATGAAACTCAAATGGTCTTTGTCTCTAGAGATGAAAAATTTTTGGAGGATGACTTCTTTAAGAGTCAACGAAAAATAAAGTAAAGGAACTCATTGAATCCTCTGAGAATGATGAGCTTCCTGAACCAGAAACTAAAGATGTAAATAAAGATGAAAGACTCATACCTCTTCGAAGGAGTTAGAGGGTAGTTGCACTACTTGAAAGCTACAGATTCCATGCATCAAATGAAACTGACAATGATCCCGCTTCATTTGATGAAGCACTCGCGGATCATGACATGGATAGATGGATGCTAGCAACGATATCTGAAATAGACTCCATGTATAAGAACAATGTATGGACCCAAGAAGATTCACCTAGAGGGTTATAACCCATTGTGTGTAAATGGATCTTTATGAGAAAGAGGGGACCTGACGGGAAAGTAGAGACCTTCAAGGCACGGCTTGTATCCATGGACTAACACGGAAAGAATGCATCGACTACGATGAGACATTCTCTATTGTGGCTATGCTTAAATCCACCATGGCATTGCTAGCTATAGCTGTATATCTTGACTACGACATCTGTAAGATGGATGTCAAGGCGACTTTCCTCAACGGATACCTCGAGGACAATATCTATATAAAGAAGCCCTAGGGATTCAGTATTGAGGAAAGAAAAGTATGCATGTTGAAGAAATCCATCTATGGGTTTAAGAAAGATTCTCATGATGGAACATCAGATTTGACAAAACCATACAGAGTTATGATTTTGTTCCGAATTATGTACCATGTGTGTACAAGAAGCTTAGTGGGAGCACCATTGTGTTCATCGTGCTTTACGTAGATGAAATCCTTATCATTTGGGATGATACAAGGATTATGACTAGTGTTAAGATTTGGTTGTCCATACCTTCGAGTTGAAAGATCACGGAGAATCCATATATATTGGGTCTGAAGCTGTTTAGAAACAGAGAGAAAAGGATTTTGGGACTGTCACAACATGGGTACATTAAGAAGATCTTGGAACGTTTACGTATGGAGAATTCAAAGAAAGGCTTCCTTGCCTAAAGACATGGTATCCACCTATCTAAAGGGATGGATCCTCAAAGTGTTGAGGATAAGAAAGACATGACTAGATGGCAGTCTTTAAGTATCTAAGACGGAGACAATATTATATCTTGATCTATGGAGATGGTGATCTCCATGTCTTAGGATACACAGATTCAAGCTTCCAATCTAATATAGATGACTGCAAGTTAACTTTCGGGTTTGTGTTATTGTTGAACGGTGGTGTTGTAAGTTAAGGAAGAAATAAGTAGGATACTACAACTGATTCAACAACATAAGCATAATACATTGATGCATCGAATGTTGCAAAGGAGGAGGTTTAGTTCCGCAAGTTCATCCTGGAACTTGATGTATATTCCTCTGATACTCCCATCCCTTTGTTTTGTGATAATACGAGAGCCATAGCTCAAGTGAAGGAACCTAGATGGCATCAAAAGGGCAAACACATGGAAAGGAAATACCAAATCATTTGGGAGATCTAAAGGTGTAGTAACATCATAATCGCCAAGGTGGCCTCTAGCGACAACGTTGTTGATCCACTTACCAAACCTTTGACAAAAAAGGTTTTCGAACAACATGTAATGAGCATGGGTTTAAAGATTGTACATGAATCATTCTAAGGGTGAGTAAGAGATTATTAGCCATGGGAGCCAGAGCAAACCAATTCTACAATAAATGTTATTGTAATCATAAATATATCAATAAAGGTTATATGGTTTTTTAACTCCTTGTCTAAGATTAAATTAATGAATGTACTTATAAGGTCGCTTAGTATAATTAGGGTTATGTATCACGGCCATCTTAATAAATATATAGTTGTTGATTCAATCGTTGAAACATAGAGGCTAATGCTTGAATGGTATCTAAATAGTTAGATTGAGTACTCATCAAGCATCATCAAATGATTGTTAAAAGAGATGATCTCCAGCATGAGAAGGAGATGGCAATCACTCTATAATGGTTGATATCTGACTGACCTCTTGATGTAGGTCCTCTACATAGGAATAGAGATTCGAAGGTGTCGGATAAGTTAGGTCAAAGAGTTGACGTAATGAGATTGAGATAACCATGACCTATGTTGTATATCGTCATGATATATGTATGCATCATCTTATCAGAGAAAGATTTATTATTATATGTCTAAGTATGTTCACTTGGCAGATCAATACGTTGATGACCTAATCAAGGTCTATACACCGATGAGCTATTGTGCATACAAGGGCATGTAAGTAATTCGATCTCTCAAAGGGATCAAACATGTTCACTACTAAATTGGAAGATATGAGCTCACTCATGAGGTATTGGGACCGATCAGATTCCATTCATGGTCGTCTTGCTTTGGGAGCAAGACAAGAATTTGTAGGTATGACATATGCTATTGGAATGAGAAACATAATGATAAAACCGTGAAGAAGATAATCTAAAAGTGTTCTAAAACACTGGGTTTATTCTAGGTCATCCAGTATGTAGGATGTACCAGTATTAGGAATGCTCGAGGGTGATGTGATCATAAACGATTGTATAAGAATGCCACTTCCATTTTGAGGGAGTGATGATACATGTTTAGATTTTAGTTACTCCTCTCATTTGATAAGTATTCTTATCTTATTCCAACTGTTGGACATTGATCCGAATACGATTCAGATGCAATGAGAAGATTAGATTCATGGCTTTTAATTAATCAAACATCTTGAGGAGGTACCCGATATCTGGATTTGGGATATGATCTTAATATCCAAGTCACTATACGTGGAATGTACAATCGTCTTGTCCTTATCTCCATGTATCCATGGAGAAAAGAACATTACTTTAAAAGAGATCAAGAATAATTCCATTTTTTATAATATATCTGAGCATTGGGGAATTGATAATTAAATGTTATTTAATTATCATAAATTATATGAATATGATTCATATTATTCAGACTTTTGAGAATGGAGATCCAATATAATTAAATATGATTTAATTATCAATGATATGAATAATGTGGATAGTACTGTCCATATTAATCATATGTACTATAAATGTGATTTATAATATATTAGAGATAGTTAATTGTAATTGGTATTTATGAATTAAATGTTAATGAGAATTGGATTAACGTTAGATAAATAATTGTAAATACAATTTAAATTATATTTTGGATGTATGAATATGATTAATATTTTTCAATGGCATGATTCAATATGTCACTGAATAATTTAGAATTATTTTTACGAATATATTTGCAATAAACATTGTTGCAAATAATGAAGGATTATGTGAGATACAAGATCTCACATAATTGGAAGAAGGAAGCCACCTTCCTCTTATATCGAGTGGACGGCCACCCTTGAGTCCTTAATCAAGGTGGTCGTCCACTCCATGGTTGGAAGGAGGCTTGCCTCCTTCTAATTATTCTATGCTTATTGATTTGATTCAATTAAAATACATCTATGATTATTCAATAAATTGAATTTAATTTAAAGCATTTTTTTCAAAATTATGAAACAAACTCATGGCCATTTATTAAAAGCACAAAACAATCTAAACCATTGATTTGTGAGCACATGGATTGTGGTCCATGGATATACAAAATTGTATAAAAGGGAGGGTAGTCCTAGCCTTTCATTATACAACAATATATTTGCAAAAGAATACTCTCACCTCCATTCTTTCTACGTGCGCCATCTCTCTATCAAAAGTGGTCATCTACATCTTGATCTAGAGAGCATCACCGTCGTCACCATGTCATTGTGCTGCCGAATCGACTTCTCAAGGATCTCTGACTTCTTCGTTGCCCCTTGCATGTGAAGAAGATGTAGGATTTAGTGAGATAAAATCGGGAGATTCATCTCTCGGATCATCGACTTGTATTTCTAGAAGCATGTGTCTCACATATGTGCTCGCAAGCGTCTCCTTCATTGGATCAGACTTGAGACAAGAGATCTTTTACTTTAGAGAGAAGCATCACAACCATGCTTCAAGAGATATTCCTATATCATGTTTGTGATCTTAATGAAATTATTCAAGATGCATTCTTGAATCATGTGATTTCATATTTTTAAAAGAAATTTAATTCTGCTTCCCCGTGCAACTAGTATGAATAGTCACTCTAGATCACATTTGATTCCATCTTCATGCTTCCATTATGCATTAAGGCCCAAATCCCAGCCTTTAAAAACCACAAGTACATTGATCCAATTGTGTTGTTCTGGGTTTGGATGGAGAAGGTGTCTAGACACGATTATGCTGGTTTGGTTACTTAATTAGCACTTTACATGTCAAGAAAATGCACCCTTCAAGAATATACTTGAGTGTCTGGTCAGATCCATTTCCGATGAGGGGTAATATGAGTAAGTCAAGTTGTACTCTAATTACTGAAATCAGAATAATATGTACTTATGTGAGATATTACTCTATAGGTAATATCAAGCAACCTAATTGTTTGTTGGTGCATTGGATTGATTAATTTAATGTCGTTAATTTAATTTTATCAAATTAGAAATAAATAATCTATTATCAATATTACTATAATTCCCTTTGAAGAATTAATCACAATACTCTGATTCTAAATGATTAATTAAAATTTGAACAAGATATGGAGGATCATAAGATGATAGCCATGGTCTCTATCAAGGCAAAGGGGCCTGTTGACATGGATTGTATATTTGGAGACGCCTATGCTATGTCATAGCTCTGGTATACAAGCACATATGGATTAGGGCTCTTTACTTCTCAAAAGAGTAAGATCGTATGTCTAGTGACCCCAATGTTGTTCCCCATATAATTGAGGTAGCATTGGATTGCACATAGTGAGAACTGTTCCTATGGATTGTTGGTTCAATTGACGATGAGTCAACATCACCTTTGGGGTGTTGGGATCGGGTGTCAATGATCGAATTGGGAATGCAAGTTGGACATGCAAGGTGGAAAGAGTTCTCGCTTCCTTTACCCCATTAATAGGTTCTCATATTACAAGGATGTAAAAAGGTGGAAGGGAGATCCCAAGTCTTGCTAGAGATATAGCGCTAAGTATATCACTTGATTTGAAGGTCATAATAAGAGAATGGACTTCCAAGGTTTAAAAAGCATGACAAATTCAATTTAAAATTCATTAAGCAAATAAATAAAATATAAATACATAATTATTTGAACTAAATTCTAATAAGTACATTTTTTTAGGAAACCAGAAAGCTTGAGGATGGAGAGATTGTCATCTAGATGGGATCTGATGCAACTGTTGCAGTGGTCGTTGTCGGGACATGCGGTCTGTCTTTACTTAGAGGGTGAATCTTGTTACATAGATAGTGTCTCTATGTACATGAAGTTAGAAGGAATTTAGTATATTTATCTGAGTTAGTTAGAAATGGATATTAGTTCCATTTTTTTAATAAAGTTATCATAAGTCATTATTTGTAAATATATTGGAGATGGTTTTCTAACTTCTTGTGGCCTCTTTGAATTGTGCATTGATGTATGTGTCATGAATGTTACGACCACTAATAACAATATCCTCATGAGATGTAGAGAGGATAATCAAATATACCAAGATTTGGCATCGAAGGTTAGGTAATTTATCCGTTGATTGTATAAATAGATTGGTAAATGATGGACCTTCATATTTTTGTAAATTCAAAAGATTACCTTACTGTGAATAATGTATTTGAGATAAAATGACCAGATCGTCCTTTTAAAAAAAAGGAACTAGATGCGAAGTTTTACTTGACCTAAAAAATACCAATGTATGAGTTCCCATCAATACCACGACACAAAATAGATATTTATATTATTTGACATTTATTGTTGATCATTCACGATACATATTTATCTTTCTCTTACATCACAAATTTGAAACCTTTGAAAAGATAAAAGAGTTCATGGTTTTGGTTGAGAACCAATCCGATAGGAATACTAAACGAATTCGATCTGACCAAGGTGGAAAGCACCTCTTAGACAAATTCAAGGAATACCTTAAGGAGAGAGGAATAGTTTCCAATCTCACTCCTCCCGAAAGTCCGCAACGGAATGGTGATACCGAAAGACGCAACCGGACCATCATGGACATGGTCTACTTTATAATGAGTAAAGCATACTAACCTCTTAGTTTATTGGGATATGCAATAGAGACTACAATATATATCCTTAATAAGATTCATATCAAGTCATTACCCAAAAACCCCATGAGATTTGGTTTGGAACGAAGCCCAGTTTTAGACACTTGAGGATTTGGGTTTGCTTGGTCCATGCCAAAAATGTGGAAGCAAGTATGCTAGAATATTGCACTAGATAGTGCTACTTCATTAGGATGTAAAGGATGGTATTGGATACCAACTTTATTACCCTGGGTCTCAAAAGGTATTTCTCTCTAGGGATGCTAAGTTTTTTGGACATGTGAGCTCACGACGAGCCATTATGCAATAAATATTATTGCAATTCACTCCTTAATCGGAAATGAAGAATAACTAATTTGAACAATAGGTCCCTTAGTACAATTATTCTTGTGTACCATGGAAATCTTAATAGTCATACAGCTGTTGATTAAATGGTTGAATCATATAGGTTGGTGCTTCGATAATATCTACAGAGTTAGATTGAGGACTCATCAAGCACAATCAAATGATTATTAAAAGATGATCTCCAGCCTGAGAAGGAGATGTCAATCCTTCTCTGAAGTCTCATAACTAATTGATCTCTTAATGCAGGTCTTCTACAAAGGAATAGAGATTCAGAGGTGTCAGACTAGTTAGGTCAAAAAGTTGACTTAGCGAGGTTGAGAGAAATAAGACCTATGTTGTATTATATAATGATATAGGCACACATCATATGACTGGAGACATATGTATTACCATAGGTCTGAGTATGTACATGAGGCATACCATTAGGTTTATTACCTAATCAAGGTATATACATCAGTGAGCTGGTGTGAATACGAGGGCATATGAGTAATCCGTTCTCTCAAAGGGATCATAAAGATTCATTATTGAACCAGAAGGCTTGATTTCACCCATAAGGTATCGGGATCGATCAAACTCCATGCATTGTCATCTTGCTTTAGAAGCATGAAAAGAATTCGTAGGTATGATATATGCTTTTGTAAAGTATATGATCTATGCCAGCTCCCAATGATCAAATGATAAACTTAATGATAAAACACTAATGGAGATAGTTAAAATGTGATCTAAAACTTTGGGTTCATTATAGATCTTTGAGTATGCAGGATGTACATGTATTTGGAATACCCGAGGATGATGTGAACATAAACAATTATATAACCATGGCACTTCCATTCTAAGGGAGTGATGAAATATGAATGGATTTTAGTGACACCTCTCAATAGAGAAGTAATATGATCTTAGTCCAATTGTTGGACATTAACATGATTTAGATGCAATGAGAAGATTAGATTAAAACATTGATTTCATCAAATATCTTTGAGTGGTTTCCAATATTAGGATTTGAGATATGATCTCAATATCGAAGTCACTTTATGTGGAATGTACAATTGCCATGTTGTTTTATCAAAGTATCCACGGAGAAAGTGTATTGTTCTTGAAGGAGTTCAAGAATAATTCTTTTGTTAATAATGGATCTGAGAATTAAGGAAAATCAATAATTAAATGTAATTTATTTAGTATGAATAATTTGGGTATGATTCACTATGTTTTGGCTCGTGAGAATAGTCATCTAAGATAATTAAAGTAGTTTTAGTTATCAAGGATATTATTAATGTGGAGATCACTATGCATAATAATCATATATATATTATGAATTTGATTGATAATATATTTGAGAGAGTTAATTATAAATGGTATTTAAAAATTAAATGTTGACGTGAATTGTATTCATATTGAACAATTATTTGTGAATGCAGTTTACATTTTGTATTGATGCATGAGCATGATTCATAAATTGTCAATGGCATGATATAAATCATCACAAAATAGCTTGGAACTATTATGGTAAATAGTTTTGTAACAACAGTTGTTACACGTGGAATATTTGGTGAGATATGAGATCTCAAATTTTTTGAATAAGGGATCCACCTTCCATACATTGTGGGTGGATGTCCATCATTGAGTTATCAATTAGGTGGTCGTCCACTCAATGTATGGAAGGAGGCTTGTACTCTTTTCAAGTATTTCCATATTTATTGATTTGATTTAAATAGAATTATATTGAAGATCCTTCAATATATTTAATTTATTTTGAATTAATTAATTGTTGTAGAGAATATTATGTAACTAAATCATGGCCATTTATTGAAAGCACGAAACAATCTAAACTATTCATTTTGGTGTACACATTGATTGAGATCCATGGAAATCCAATTTAATATAAAAGGGAGCATAGCCCTAGCCTTTTCTACTACATCAACTGAAAGAGCAATAACTCTCTCTCTCTGTCTCTATTCTCTGCACATCCTCTCTCTCTCTCTCTCAATATTGTGGTCATCCACATATTGACCTAGAGACCCTCATTTTTCTTGTCACAGAGTTATGTTGCTGGATCGACTGCTCATGGATCTCCACCCTCGTCGGCACTCCTTGCTCATGAAGAAGGCATTACATTCCGTGAGATGAAATCAAGAGATTTTTTTCTCGGATCTTTGACTTGGATTACGAGAAGCACGCATCTCAATCCATGTGCTCGCAAGTATCTCCTCCGTCGGGTCAAACTTGAGATAGGAGGTCTCTTAATTTAGAGATACACTCACAAATATACTTCATGATGTAATCCTTGTACTTGTTATTGTTGTATATGAAACAATTTGAGAAGTATTCTCGAATAATGTGGTTTCATCATTTTTTTAAGAATATGTTGCATGATGCAACCAGTAGTGCTTCTGTTATGTGCTAAGTCTTAAAACCTAGACTTAAAGTGATATAAAGTCTTGGTTCAAAGGTCATGGATGTAATCCAAACCCTAAAGGAGCAAGGTTTTCCATATCAGTTGCACGGGGACTCGTGGTTTCATGCATGTTTCAAATTATTTTTCTCTAAAATGAAAAGCAACTATTTGTGCAATGTTTGGAAGATTTTTTTTAAAATTAAATGTACTTATAATATCTAAATATGTCCTTAAAATAGTCTCTAATTTTTGGCGCTAAACATGCATAAATTAAACTTCGAAAAGTTTCCGCAGTGAAATTGTTTTTGCATGCATTCACGAAACTGTAATAATTTAATTTTTGTTAATGATTTTCTGTCATAAAAGTGAACTAAACATCTTAATTAGTTAGAGAATTAAACAATAAAACAACTAAAATTTATTTCTTGCGATTCTGACTCCGTTTGTCCTAGATATCCCATATTTAGTGCAGATGGGTCGGATAATGATTGGATCAATAAGAACTTTCTTAATGTATTTATCATTCAATGCAAATCATGGAAAATATGAATTTTCCCTGATTAAATAGATTTTAATATTTATGAAAATATTTTATTAAACATTAATAATCGTGTCGGGACCCCGAATCTCGGGCCGTCGGATCCTCCCATATCAGGATCTGGTTACTCAGCAATAAATTATTCAGCAATCACAACTAACATTCAGAAACAGACTGCAAATAAAAATACTCAGAAGGAAGTATTTCAACACTTTGTCATTAACAAAATAATGTTTACATGATCCATTATCCCACTACAACCCTTTTACATGTACATCAGTTTGAAGGAAATACAAAGAAATATTACTAACTACCTTACAAAGAAAAGCTACTGTGGTTGGCTGGATGTCTAGTATGTAAGCTTGATGGATTTTTAAAGTCCATGCGATGGATCACCGACACCTGTTGGGTTTTCCATAAATCATAGGATAAAAATTAGCGAATGCTAAGTAACGAAGAAGAGAAAAGCAAACAAATTGTGTAATTTTTGAAAACTTGTTATTACAAAAAGTTTCATTCCTTCTTATTAATTTAAGTCCTATTCCTTTTCTATTCCATGTCAGGGATTATTCCAGGGGAACCCCACCATTCTTGGACTCTGAAGATGTGGATCCTTCAGGATTGGAGATTGTGTTGTTCTTGGTAAGCTTATGCCGTCGCACGTCACCTCAACCAATCCTCCAATACTACCCTGACAATTTCCTTTTCTTTTATTAATCAGGGTCTCAAACCCTCAGCCTGGCAAATAAAGGAGCATACCGTCCTCGAGGACTCGTTTGCTTAAAACCTCAGGCAAACATTTAATTATAAACTTAGCGGCTTTAAATACATGTTTTCGTGACCCAGCCGCTATTGAACCACCCATGCCTCCACATGTCACGACTACATATTCCGTCGTTCAACCCGAATATATTGGCTCCTGGTACCACGCATTGCAAATCATTCATTTGGTACACACTTATCATAACAGGGCAACTGTGTACCACCTAGCTGGGAAATGCCAATACGGGTTCCTTCCGACAAACCTATAAGTTGCATTCCCGACCTGTAGTTCTACTCCCAGTCATCCTTAACATGATTCACGATCCTTTTCAGGATCCAACTTAAAACACATCAATTCCCATGACGTAATTCCTCAATTCAGCCTTATATTTGCATAACCATAAAATACTGAGTATAGACATCACATATATTAATTCATATATTTATATATTCATAATTATGCTCTTTTTAACTTCCAAACCTTAACTTTCCAAACCACTGCATCAGTTCGATGCTTAGACCTTATTTTAGTTGAAGTCACAAAGCAACTTTTCATATTTTCTTAAAAATAACCAAATTAGGGTTCTTCTAAGAAAAGAACATAAAATCAGAAATTTAAACGATCTCATATGAAAACTCAAGAGCAAAAGGAAGGATTTCGTTACCTAATCGATCTCTCTCTCGCGTATGAAGTGCTTTATCGTGTTTCGTTTTCAGAAAGGATGATTTAAGGCTCCTAATCGAGCTCTCTCTCGCGTATGGAGTGCTTTATCGTGTTTCATTTTCAGAAAGGATGATTTAAGGCTCCTTCCTTCTCCTCATTCTCCCGGCAGCGCTTCGCTAGCGCTCTTTCCCTGCTTCCCACTCCTCCTCCCAACCTCTCAACCCTAGCCCTTGGGTGGTGGTGGTAGTGGAAATCGTAGAGAATGAATGGGTAAGGGGGTATTTAAAGGCTCTAGAATACAACTAACCATGATTAGAAAACTATGGTTTAGACCTTAACCATTGTTTAGCGGCCCATGGTTTTGGCCAAAACTTATCCCAAACTTGGGGCTTAAGTTAGAACATTCCAGATGATTCTAGATTCGCTAATGAAGCTTAATAACACTAATCATGATTAAATTTCACTAATCGTGATTTAACTTTCGTGGTTTACGCTTATCTTTTGCTAACTATTGATTAGTATTGCTAATGATCATTAGCGGTTTTCAATCCGTCATTAGTTTCTTTAGTCACGCTTAATTAGTCTTAATGACATTCATTATGGGTTAATGACTTCTTAACCCTACTTACTTCTCTTTCTTCCGAAAATTATAACAAATCAAAATAAAGTCCCATTCACACGAAACAAATTCCGTTGGTTTCCTTTTGACGAGTCGGATCTTATGATATAGGATCTGAGAGATGCCAAGTTCGTGGCTTTACAATTATAAAAACCTTAAAGGAAGTCTCGTCCTCGAGACTAGAGATGCAGGCATAACAACCTTAAAGAGAATGAATGTCCTTTCATTTATAATGAACATATACAGATTACATAGTGTTATCATTCAAACAAGTACGGGTATTTCTCTCTCATTTCTGCCTCAGGTTCCAATGTGGCTTCTTCAAACTCTTGGTTCCGCCACAATACTTTAACTAGAGGCACCTTTTTGTTTCTCAACTTCTTGATATCCCTTCAAGTATTTTCTCAGGTATTTCTTGGTATGTCAAGTCTGGCTCAACATGTAAATCATCATAACTTATCTTATGCTCTGGATCCCTAACGTACTTTCTCAGATTTGATACATGAAAAACATCATGTATTACCGAAAGATGTGGAGGAAGTGCAAGTCTATAAGGGACCTACGAACCTGGGTGCCAATTTCCCACGCAAGCCAAACCTCTGAACTCCCTTCATAAGCGATACTTTGATTAATACAAATCGCCTACTTCAAACTCAAGGTCTCTTCGCCTGGTATCACTAAACCTTTTCCGGCGACTCTGTGCAGTTAATAGTCTTTTTGAGCATGCTCTGCAGCTTCCCGTGTCTCCTGGAGTCTATCTGAATCATAAAGGTTCTTTATCCCAACCTCTTGCCAACACAAAGGAGTAGTACACCTACGTCCATAAAGTGCTTCAAATGGTGCCATGCCAATACTTGTATGGTAACTGTTGTTGTATGTGAATTCTGTAAGAGGCAAATGTTTCAACCATGATCCTTTCCATTCTAAGGCACATGCTCGTAACATATCATGTAAAGTATGAATAGTACGTTCTAATTGACCATCCGTTTGTGGATGATATGTTGTGCTCAAGCATAACTGTGTGCCTAAAGCTTTCATGAAGTTCTTACAATAGTATGAGGTGAATCGTGAATCTCGATCGGAAACTACTTCCTTTGGGATACCATGGAGGCAGATCACATGCGTAATATATAACTCAGCAAGCTGATCTGGAGTAAAAGATAGTCTTATTCGAATAAAGTGTGCTACCTTGGTCAGACGATCTATTATTACCCAGATACTATCTTTACCACCAGTCGTCTGAGGTAAACAAGTAACGGAGTCCATGGAAATGCTTTCCCATTTCCACTCAGGTATAGGGAGGGATTGTAACAATCCTGGTGGCTTTTGGTGTGAAGCTTTTATCTGTTGGCAAGTAAAACATGAATTCACGAACTCAGCAACATCTTTCTTCATTCCTTGCCACCAAAAGTCTAAATGAAGATTCTTATACATCTTCGTAATTTCTGGATGAATAGATCATCTAGAACAATGAGCTTCACGTAAGATGTCTTTCCTCAGTTCAGGTATGTCTGGTACACAAGCTCTGTGATGTTTATATAGTAACCTATCTTGTATCTGGAATCCCTCTATCTCATTCTTCTCAAATTATTGTCTCAAGTCTTTGAGGACTGGATCATCATCATGTCCTTTCTTTATTTTAACCTAGATCTCTGGTATGTATCGGTGAGGAATAGTTATAGTATCAGCACTACTATCAAATGGTTTCCATTCACTTAACATTGATAGTAAACCCCATAAGTGGATAGCACTCACTAACCCAAGTGAATAAGTTCTTTTACTAAGCGCATCTGCTACGACATTCCCCTTACCAGGGTGGTAGGAGATAGTGCAATCATAATTTTTCAACAACTCTAGCCACAGTCTCTGTCTCATATTGAGCTCCTTTTGATCAAACAGATATTTCAAGTTTTTATGATCGGTGAAGATTTCAAAAGTAATACCATACAGGTAGTGTCTCCATATCTTTAAAGCAAAAACTACGGCAACTAATTCAAGATCATGTGTTGGGTAGTTCTTCTCATGTGTCCTGAGCTGTCGTGATGCATACGCAACTACCTTACCATGTTGCATAAGAACCACCCCAAGTCCTTCTTTAGATGCGTCAGTGTACACTGTAAACCCTTCACTCCCGGATGGTAGAGCAAGGATGGGTGCAGATGTTAGGCATTCTTTCAGTGTTTGGAAACTAGTTTCACATGCATTGGACCATATGAATGGAACTTCCTTCTGGGTCAACCTAGTCATTGGCAATGCTATTCGTGAAAAGTCCTTCACAAATCTTCTATAATACCCAGCTAGTCCCAGAAAAGATCGTATTTCTGTGACAGTCTTTGGGCGTTCCCAACTCATCACCGCACTAACCTTTGTAGGGTCAACTGATATTCCTTCCCCAGAAATTACATGGCCTAAGAAAGATACTTCAGATAGCCGGAAGTCACATTTGCTATATTTAGTTACAGTTTGTTCTTACTTAGAGTTTCAAGTGCTTGCCTGAGATGGTGTTCATCCAGATACTTATCCTTGGAGTAAATAAGCACATCATCAATAAAGACTACTACAAAGTGATCTAAGAACTCCTTGAATACTCTATTCATGAGATCCATGAAGCCTGCTGGGGCATTTGTCAGTCCAAAAGGCATAACTAAGAATTCATAATGCCCGTATCTAGTTCGAAAAGCTACTTGGGAATATCTGTATCTTTAATTTTCAACTGATGGTATCCAGATCTTAAATCAATCTTGGAATACACGGTTGAACCCCTTAACTGATCAAAGAGATCATCTATTCTTGGCAGAGGATACTTGTTCTTTACGGTCTTCTTGTTTAGTTGTCTATAGTCAATGCACAACTGTACTGACCCATCCTTTTTCCTAACAAATAAGACAGGTGCACCCCATGGTGAAGTACTAGGATGAATGAATCCTTTATCTAACAGTTCTTGCAGCTGTACCTTTAACTCTCGTAATTCAGCAGGTGCCATCTTATACGGAGGCATAGAGATAGGCTGAGTATCAGGTATGAGAGAGATTTCAAATTCAATCTCTCGCTCAAGTGGTAATCCAAGTAGTTCCTCTGGAAATACATCAAGAAATTCGCACACTATAGGTATATCTTCCATCATTCTGTCTGACCCTGATGTAGTGGTTACATAAGCTAAATAACCTTGGCATCCTTTCTCTAACAATTATTGTACCTTCAAAGTAGAGATATATTCGATATTATCATTGGATGTCTTTCCAATGAACTGGAACTTTATCGAGTTAGGAAGGTGAAATGTTACTATCTTCTTGAAACAATCAAGACATGCATGATACCTTTCTAACCAATCCATTCCTAGTATAAGCTATCAGTACTATACAGTTATCCAGTATTTTGCGGATTATAAATACTTGTCCTCTTGGTCCCTTAATTAGATAAGACTATTGTACTTCTACTGGTATCTTACCCAAAGTGGGTACTAACCGTCGAGCAATAAATGAATGTGAAGCACCAGAATTAAATAAGGCATGTACTGAAAAGCCATGAATAGTAACAATACCTCGTATGACTGTGCCTGAATTGTAGGCTTGTTATTCAGTGATTGCATTGAGCTGGCCATTAGGATTAGGCAAGCTAGAACCCGCAACACTTTGTGGTGGTTGCTGTGTAGGAGACGCTCCTTGTGAACCACGACCTCTACCATGTCTTCCTCCACGTGTTGCTCCATTGCTCGAGGTGGGTGTTATACTATTAATTGGGGTTGGTTTAAACCCTGACCCTATCAACTTCGGACAATCTTTCTTGATGTGGCCTTCCTGATGACGGCAAAAAGACACACATGCTCATGTTTGAGCTGAAGACCCAGCCATAGAGGTGCTAGCTCCTGCTGCTGAGTCGCGAGGATATAATGGAGGTCTAGAGAAACCCCTTCTTCCAGATAATTCCTGGCCCAAAGTATGTGGCGAGCTTATATTAGACCCGACTGGATGATAACGATTATCTCTTCGGTTATAATTCACCTTACTTTTGGATGGTCCACCAGTAAAGTGAAAGCTTCTACTTTGGCGATTTTCATCCCTCTCCATCTCAATACGAGATGCGATGTACATGGCTTCATCTATAGTGGTGGCTCTGAAACCTGCAAGCTTCTCTCTTAAATCTCCCTGAAGACCGCTAACAAATTTGGTAAGACACTCTTGTGGTGAAACTTCTAAAGCTGGGGAGTAACGTAGCAGCTCCGTAAAGTGAATATGGTAATCTTGTACATTCTTGGATCCTTGGGTCATAGAAACTAACTCCCTCCTCTTCAATTCTTCCCAATGGGAGGGACAAAAGTGAGCTCCGAACCTTTCTTCAAAACATCCCATGGAACAAGATCTACTAATTTCTTGGAAATGGCTCTCCACCATCGTCTTGCATAGTCTGCTAAGGAGTAATCAGCAAAGTGCACCCAAGTTCCTATTGGGCGTGTATTATTCTCAACATGTTGATGACTTCGTCAAGCCATAGTTCGGCCTCAACAAGTGTCTCTATGCCTTGAAATTGAGGAATCTTTTCTTTTCGGTAATTTTCTAGTAATGTTTGGTGTCTAAGAAGGGCCTTCTCCATTGCTCCTTCATCTGGGATCGAAGCAGACTTAGTGGAAGGATGGTAACTCGATTCTTCCTCAGAAAAATGGACAGAACCCCCAACTCTAGCATCCACAGGTTTTGATGCCTCGGATCTTTCAGATTGTGCATTGAGTCTGTCCTCCAATGCTTGCTGCCTTTACCCCATGTCTTGGAACATTGTCATCATAGATGCTAATTGTCTAGGTACGTTTAGGCCTGCCATGATCCTATTATGAATCAAGGCCAAAGGTCTGATCCTATATGTCTTTGCATGATGTACATAAGGGACAATGACTTGTGAATGGTATTGCAGTCAATTATTAAGATCAAAGGATCTTAATACAACCTTAGGTTCTGAATATTGTTCATATTGTCAATTACTAAATAAATTACTGGAGTAATCGGGCTCGGATACCAATCTGTCGCGACCCCGAATCTCAGGCCGTCGGATCCTCCCATATCTGAATCTGGTTACCTAGCAATAATTTATTCAGCAATCACAACTAACATTCAGAAACAGACTGCAAATAAAAATACTCAGAAGGAAGTACTTCAACACTTTGCCATTCACAAAATAAAGTTTACATGATCCATTGTCCCACTACAACCCTTTACATGTACATCAGTATGAAGGAAATACACAGAAATATTACTAACTACCTTGCAAAGAAAAGCTATTGTGGCTGGCTGGATGTCTAGTATGTAAGCTAGATGGATTTTTAAATTCCTTGCGATGGATCACCGACACCTGTTGGGTTTTCCATAAATCGTAGGATAAAAATTAGCGAAATCTATATAACGAAGAAGAGAAAAGCAAACACATTGTGTAATTTTTTGAAAATTTATTATCACAAAAAGTTTCATTCCTTCTCATTAATTTAAGTCCTATTCCTTTTCTATTCGACGTCAGGGATTAGTCAAGGGGAACACCACCATTCTTGGACTCCGAAGCTATGGACCCTTCGAGATTGGAGATTATGTTGATCTTGGTAAGCTTATGCCGCCACACGTCGCCTAAACCAATCCTCCAATACTACCCTGATAATTTCCTTTTCTTTTATTAATCAGGGTCTCAAATCCTAAGCCTGGCAAACAAAGGAGCACACCGTCCTTGAGGACTCGGTTGCTTAAAACCTCAGGCAAACATTTAATTATAAAACTTAGTGGCTTTAAATACATGTTGTCATGATCCAGTCGCTATTGAACCACCTGTGCCTCCACATGGCACGGCCACATCTTTCGTCGTTCAACCTGAATATGTTGGCTCCCGGTACCATGCGTTGCAAATCATTCATTTCATGCGCACTTAACATAATAGGGCAACCGTGTACCACCTAGGTAGGGCAAATCATTCATTTCGTGCGCACTTATCATAATAGGGCAACAGGTTCCTTCCGACAAACCTACAGGTTGCATGCCTGACTTGTAGTTCTACACCCAGTCATCCTTAAGGTGACTGACGACCCTTTCAGGATCCAACTTAAAATACATCAACTCCCATGACGTAATTCCTCAATTCAGCCTTATATTTGCATAACCATAAAATATAGAGTATAGACTTGCACATATATTAATTCGTATAATTATATACTCATAATTATGCTCATTTTAACTTCCAAACCCTAACTTTCCAAACCACTGCATCAATTCGATGCTTAAACCTTATTTTAGTTGAAGTGACAAAGCAACTTTTCACACTTTCTCAAAAATAACCAAATTAGGGTTCTTCATAGCAAAGACATAAAATCAGAAATTTCAACGATCTCATATGAAAACCCAACAACAAAAGGATTTCGTTACCTAATTGAGCTTTCTCTCGCGTATGAAGTGTTTTATCGTGTTTCGTTTTCAGAAAGGATGATTTAAGGCTCCTAATCGAGCTCTCTCTCGCATATGCAATGCTTTATCGCATTTTGTTTTCAAAAAGGATGATTTAAGGCTCCTTCCTTCTCCTCGTTCTCCCGGTAGCACTTTGCCAGCGCTCTTTCCCCACCTCCCACTCCTCCTCCCGACCTCTCAACCCTAGCCCTTGAGTAGTGGTGGTGGTAGTGGATATCGTAGAGAATGAATGGGTAGGGGGGTATTTCCAGGCTCAAGAAAACCACTAACCATGGTTAGAAATCATGGTTTAAACCTTAACCATGCTTTAGCGGCCCATTGTTTTGGCCAAAACTTATCCCAAACTTGGGGCTTAAGTTAGAACATTCCAAATGATTCTAGATTCGCTAATGATGCTTAATTAACACCAATCATGATTAACTTTCACTAATTGCAATTTAACTTTCGCGGTTTACGCTTATATTTTGCTAACTATTGAGAAGTGTTGCTAATGATCATTAGCGGTTTTCAATCTGTCATTAGTTTCTTTAATCACACTTAAATAGTCTTAATGACAATCACTATGGGTTAATGACTTCTTAACCCTCCTTGCTTCTATTTCATCCGAAAATCATAACAACTCGAAATAAAGTCTGATTCACACGAAACAAATTCTGTTGGTTTTCTCTTGACGAGTCGAATCTTATGATATAAGATCCGAGAGATGCCAAGTTCATGGCTTTACAGATCGTGAACGAGAGTTTCATGATAAAAACCTTAGTTTATCCTACAGTAGTTGTTGGACAACTTTTACACATAAAACCAAGAACATATTTGTTTGATATGCTTAGAAATTTAGAATCTCAAAATTGTTTTAAGATGCCTATGATTTTTGAGTGATTACTACATATGTATCATGTCGGTCACTGATGAATCTGTGATTTATCACTCTAAAAATTGAAAATAGAGCTTTGTTCTCGAGTAATTAGCTGCATATTTCTACTTATATTGCATAATTAGCATTCATGCATGCATAAATAATATCTGCATTTTAGCATTCATATTTGCATTAAATAAGAAGCCAATTCACTTGTAAAAATCACATGTAAATACCATATTTATATCTATTTTGTACTAACTCCAAATCCAATAAATTCAACTCTATTGTGTATATCTTACTAACATAAATAAAGAAAAAATATCAAAAAAATACTAACTTGTAAAATTGACCAATAAAACCCAAATCCAAGTTTGAAGCTGGGAGCCTTAAAATGTGCATGTCTCTCTCATGCTGTGTCCGATTTATGTCCACTCACTTTAAATTAATATACATTCAAAGGCCTTCAAAACAAGACTAATTTCATTAAAATCGGAGATCGTATGTGAAACTTGGGTTTAAAGCCCCGATTGTATATTGTACATATTGACCTTTTTGCCCTTGTATTTTATCCTTTTCTTTTTTTAAATTTTTAAAAAATCTAAAAAAATATATTAAATTGTAAATATTCCTTTCATATTTACTCTATTTTTATTTTTGATTTTTCTCTTATCTAAAAATGACAAAAAATCTGCAAAAGATAAAAATACAGTATTTTATATCTATAAGGTACCACCCAAAAATATATTTTGTACAGATGACTTCCTTTGATTTTCAGTCCTTCACAAAAGCTGTAGATCTCGTTGAGACGAGCAACTTTTATGTTGACCACTTTTTGATTTGAACCTTTTTGTTATTTCTCCCTATTTTTTATTATTATTTATTAATTTCATATTCTATTTTATTATTTTATTTATTTTATTTATTTATTTTGTTTATTATTTTATTTATTTTACTTTATTTTACTTTATTTATTTTCTTATATTAACGTTCTTTTCTTTATTTTTAGTAGCCTTCTTTTTTTTTATCTATTTTTATTTTATTTTCTCCTCTTTTTCTTCTTCTCCCTTTACTTGCCCTCCACTCCAAGTCACCACTCAACTTCCTCCACCACTCTCGCATATTCTCCACCACTTTTCTAACTTCCCCTCTCCTTCTTTTTATTCCCATCATCACTATCATTTTTCATCATCCGCCTTTCGATAGGAGAGTAGCGAGCCCCCCTTGGAGTTTCAAGTGACACCTGCAGCTCCTTCACAATTGAGCAACAACCTCCTCGAGATTTTTCTGTTATCCGGCGACCGCTCACCGTTGCAGCCCCACTCGTGGGGCTGCCAAGCTTCGAGCTTCTCTCGTCAAGCTCTTGAGGCCATGAAAGGAGTCACGCACCGTAGCTCCACCCTTCGGCAAAATCCCACGTAAGTATTTCTCTCTCTCTCTTTTCCTTTATTATTTTATTTTATCTAAACAAATTTTGTTGTCTCATTTTCATCATATCATCAAAACCACCAAACCAATCATCACACAATCACCATTATTATCATCATTCACCACTTTTTTTATTCAATTTCTACATTTTTTGTTGTTAAAAAATTACAAAAAATAAAAAAAGATGAACCAGGAGGACGCAGCAGCACCCATCAACACTGGCCCCCTGGAATCGTATGCGCCCAGTGGCGGCGGCACCGCTAGCGTCCCCTGGCCGCTCGATCACCGCACCTACGCCGTCGGTCTCTGCTCCTGGCCGCGCAGCGACCAGCCCCGCGCCCTACCCACCTAGTGCCTCCCCACACGCGCCCCCAGCTCCTGGATCCAGTCCCAGCGACGGCGCCGTCGCCACTTCTGCCACCATCGTACGACCGTCGCTCCCTCTCCAGCAGGCTGCTTCCATGCGCGCAGCTGTTCCGTCCACGCCAGCGACTTCCCGCACCCTCATTCCGCACCTGCAATAGCTTCCCCGCGCGCCGCTCGCCGTGCGAGCGTTCGCCCAGCCACTTCGTCGTTGGCTATAGTCCACGTCGACCGCATCCCGCTCCGCCCAACCGCGGGCGGCTATCCGCCCCGTGCATCCCCGTCAGCCAGCAGCCGCTCCCAGCGGTGGCCCACCGCGCGTGACGCCGCACGCTCCTCCTACACCTTCTGCCGCGATGCCCCGCCCCGCGCCGCTCCCTCCTCACGTTCTTCTCGTGCGGCGGCCCGCCACCGACCAGCACGGGCTCCGCTCTCTTCCCTCGCTCTGCCTGCTCCGTCTGTCCGCGGCTGATCGCGTCGCTACGCGCCGCCTCTTGTGGTCCACACGCAGTCGCCTCCTCAAGATCCCGTGCCCTAGTGGGTGGGTTTCAGAAAGTTTATTGTTATTTTATTTGTTTATTTTATTTTGTAAAAAATGTATTTTCATACCTCTAGGTTTCGTTATTTGCAAACGTGCCCCTATGCATTTCAGTTCATTTAATTTTATTTCCTGTATTGCATAGACATCCCTGAATTTATGCATTTATTTGCACAGTCATCTTGCATCAATTATTTTAATGAAAAATAGCACGTTGATGAGCAAGTAATTCTTTATCATTATGACATTTATTTGTATTTTTGTAAGCAGTTGATAATTTATTTAAAATCAGAGTTTGAAATTGAGCAATATTTTATCCATTTTAGCTCTGAAATTTGATCTTAATCAAATATTGGTCAAAAATTGTGAAAAAATTGTAATTGATGTCTTTAAGTGTGACTTAATTACTTTCCAAATTTCATACAAATTGGAATTCTCTGGTGCATAAAATAAATTCTAGAGTGCTTTCTTTAATTGATTTTTACTTAAATCCACGAATATCATCTTTACAAAATTTCAAGTCTCCTGGATTGCTAACTTAAATATCTGTTTGAGATAATTTTGCTTCTGGATAATTTAATTTTGTGGATTTATTAAAAACTAAATACTAGCAGTCACTCAGTTTTCAATAAAAAATGCATAAAAAATCATAAAGTCTCAAAAAATTCTAAAAAAAGTAGTGTAGCTTCCTTTCATCATATTTCACTTCCATTAAACTTACCATAATTTTTGCATTTTGTTTTCACGAAAAATTGCATAAAAACCCCAAAAAATGTGCATTTTTATTTGTGTATCTTAAGCCCAAAATTCCAAAAAATATATTTGCATTCGTCGTTAGATTAATTTTATAAGAAAAATAAAATTTGATCGAATTTAGATTAATTTCACATTAAAATTAAATTTGGCTAAGTCGTGTGTTTTCGTAATAACCTAATTCATCCGCATTTGCGCATTGGCATTTTTTATTGCATAAAAAGATTACAAAAAAATAAATATCGCTTTGAAAACCACGAGTTAATTGATCAAATCTGATACGAAGTTGTTCCTTTGCCTCCTTGAGTCGATCATGGGGCTAGCCCAAGTTAAATAAACATCATACGGTGCATTAATTAATTCAATGATTCATGCGATTATTTTTTTGATCGATTTGAATTTATCTGACTATAACGAAATTGTTAATTCGATACTATTAAAAATGATAAAATTCAGACAAATCAGTCACAAAGAGCAAGTGATTGATAAAACCTCTAAGTACAATTTGTACCAATTATGTTGTCTTTAATAATTCAGTCATGGTGTCTAGGCCGTAGATATGCTAATGGGTTACTTAACTTGCACCCTACACCACAGAAGAAGAGCTCCCTATTAGCATAATCTGTCCAACTTGTCTTGATCTATTTCATGGATGAATAACATGAGAAGTCTCTGCATACTTTAATCAACTAATTAGAATAATACAATTGTGTAAACGTTAGGGAATATGCTATATAGTAATATAAAGCAGACCCTAATTGTTTGTTGGTTGAATGATTGGAATAATAATTCATTTTATGTGAGCTCGTTAATTATATCTAATTAAAATAAAACTCCATTATGAATGGAGATGTAATTCTCTTGGAAGAGTTTACTATAGCGAATATGATTCGTGACTATTAATTAAAAATTGAGTGGGATATGGAGGATCATATAAATGGCAGCCATGGAATCCCATCAAGGCAAAGGTTTCTGTAGTCATGGATTGTATGTAGGAGATTCCTATCCTCAGTGATAGCTCCTGCATGTAAGCACACATGGATCGTTTGATGAGCGCGAAATTCACCTCTTTAATAATCAGTAATTGTTGTATAGGAGGTGAATTTTGGTCGATCAAAACACTATAATCTTTGAATGTCGTGGAATATTTTTACTTGGCAAGTATACCAAGGTCGAACTCAGGGAACGGTGATTTTTAGTTGCGTGGTCTTAAATCAAATTAAATAATTAATTAATGCTTGGTTAATTTCAGTGTTGAGAAAATATCCAATGTAATGATGAAGATGCTATGCACAGAAAATAAGCAGAGATGATTAAGCCCAAGATCTGTGAAGTATACAATTCAATCCTTAATGAAATTTGGAAATTAATTCTTGAGAGATAATCACAGATCAAAAGATATTAACGCCCAGAAAAATTATCAACTCCAAGTTACAGGAAAATAGATTTAATCAATGAATAATCCTATCAAAAATTCCATGTAATATGCTCCTCAAAATTAATCATCGATCATACAAGTAGAGAGTTAAATAAATTGATCCTCGATTTAACCCCTGTAAAGATTAAATTTTTGGGAATAATCAACAATGAGCACACGGGGTTAATCAAATTAAAATCCTCATTGAACTCCTGCAAAAGATATCGTTAATTCCTCAAGCACGAACATGTCAAAAGTGGCCTACAAATATCGACAGAGATCCTCAAATAATCAATATCAATAAACAACCTCAGATCTGTCCACAAATTATGCTAAGTGATAGAGCATGGAAATAGCTTCAAAATGACATATTATATGCTCAAAACGGAGTTCGTTTGAACAAGATATGCAAAATTGAAATTTCAGGGACTAAAATGTAATTAAAATAATGTTTTTTGCTTCAAATAAATCCTTGGAGGGGCTTATCTGCAATTTCATAAAGTCGGCGGGGCCCTTCTGTAATTTCATCAGACTGTATTTTTGCAATATCTGAAACTTCAGAGGGCGTCAGTGCAATTTTTCCAAAGCGCACGTGCGTTGCACGAGGCCTGGAGGCTCGGGTCGGCGGAGGAGGCTCGGGCTGTTGAGTCTGTGGTTCGGGGCGACGGCTGAGGCTCGGGCTGCCGATCCTGAGGTTCGGGCGACGAATGGAGGCTGGGGTAACCTGAACCTCGAGGTTTGGAGGGGCGCCTTGGGGCCTCCACGTGGCAGATCAGTAGCCGTTGGATCAAGGGCTTCGCCCGATCAAACGGTGACTGTTCGCCGTGGAGCAGGCGAGGCTCGACAAGCGCGGGGACGACGAGACGGTGCTCGGTGCGCGGAGGCTGAGGCGGAGGCGTGGAGGTGGTGCCTCCGCGCGGGCGGTGGCCGCGGTGCTCGGTGTGCGGCGAGGGTGCCTGGAGTCGAAGCACGACGAGGTGATACCTGGAGTCGAAGCAGTGGCCACGGTGCTCGGTGTGCGACGAGGTGCGCCTGGAGTCGAAGATGAGTTTTGCCTGAGGTAAGGGGAAGCAGAGGCTTCTCCTGGTGGTTGCTTCGAGGAGGTGGTGGAGCTCCGAAGCTCGGCCGTCTTCAAAGAAGAACAACACAGAGCACGTGGGACCTCTGGATCACGCCGAGGCGGCCGCTGTCATCGGCTCTTCAGGGAAATGGGGGATGACCGTGATGGCGGGGGTGGGCGCAGCTTTATAAGGGTTCGTGGGTGTAACGGTCGGAGGTCATAATGGCCAGAGTGAGCGGGGGTGGGGGGGGAGGGTTTTGCAACATGAAGCGACGACAACGATTTTGGAAGGGGAGGAGGAAACGACTGAGTGGGGAAGAAACTCAGGTCATGTTCTGGGCACGTGACCCGGGTGTGATCAGGAAAGAGAGGGAAAGCGGGGTGCCACGTGGCATGCCCTGGAGCTGCCACGTGGCATCAAAAAAATTTCAGATTTTGGAGAGGAAAAAAAGGGATAGAAGAAGACCTCGGATCGAAAAATTTCCTTCACAAAAGTTGTTCGTCTCTATGAGATCTACACCTTTTATGAAGGACCCATGAGAAAAAGAGGTCATTTGTGTGAAGTAGCATTTTTGGTGTTTTTCCATGTGTATAGAGAACCAGATTTTGGGGTTTTGTAATTTTTTTGGTGCTTTTAAAGAGGATAAAAAATCTAAAAAATACGATAAAATACAAGAAAATTAATTACATAGTAATATGATTTTTTTTTTGGATTTTTAGTAAATAAGAAATTAGGAAAATAAAATAGAAGTCAGAAACACTCAACTTTTGCACAGATTGACAACGAACACTTAGACTCAGTCAGTTTCTTTAATTTCAATTTTGATTTGGAATTGGATTTTTGCGTCGCTTAATAAAACATTCATCAAAGAACACAAATGAAGAAGAAATAAAATTAAAAGGGTTAATTATGTGCATAAAAACTTAAGTCAAAAATAGCAAAAAGTCAAACTGCACAAAAGAGACCCAAAACCCAACTTTCACATATGAGCTCCAAATTTTACAAAATTGTCTTGTTTTGTAGGTATTTAAAAATGGAGTACTTTAAAAGTGAGTAGACCAAAATCGGACACTGTATGAGGGAGTTATGCTCGTTTTAGTCTGCATATGTGAAATTAGACTTTGGGATTATTTGACACTTATTGGAGTTAGTAAATTTTTTGTATTTTTTTATTTAATAAGATCAGTAATATCTACACAATGGAGTTAGTTTGTGATCAATCGGAGTTAGGATGAATTAATTAAAAATAGGAAAAGTTAGCTGCTTTTTGGGCTGATTTACACTTGGGATTTTTAATGCAATTTATGCATGATGAAATGCAAATATTATTTACACATGTATGAATGCTAATAATGCTCTATTAATGATTAATTACAAGTGAATGATGGGGAACAAAGCCCAAATGACCAAATTTAGCATGATGAATACGAGATTCATCATCGTTCTCTTTGCTTTTTGAAATAGTAAGGCCATATGTGCGGTGATCCCAATATTGACTTCGGGTATAATTGAGGCGGTATTAGATTCTGCATAGCGAGTTATATTCCTAATGTCAATTAATTCAATTAAAAAAGGGTCAACATCACCTTAGGGGTGGTGGGCCCATGTGTTAAAGATCCAATTGGGGAATGAAAGTTGGATTTGCAAGGAAGAAAGATTTCTCTCTTCTTTTTATCTAAGTTGCAATTTCTCATATAATTGGGATGTAATAAAGGTAGAAAAAAGATCCCATATCTTGCTAGAGATATAGCAGTAAATATATCTCATGCTTTGAAAGTAAATAAGGGAATGAACTTTCAGAGTTTAAAAGGAAAAACAACTTTGATTTAAAACATTAATAACCTTAATCAAAGATTTATATATTTAGCCAAATTATCTTATTTCAGATAACCTTCATTAAATCCACTCAAATCAATACTCAATCATAACAAGAATCATGGATTGGATCCATGATAATGATGTAGTACTTGCAACTGGACACATAATGTATGTGGTAACAATGTGCAATTTTTCCTTATGCTTATGAGGATTGACAATTAAATAGACAATAGGAAAACAACCTAAGGTTTGTGTATCTATAAAGTCTTGATCTCTCATTGAGTTTTGTTTTGAAGTAGTAGGTTAGTGATGATCGTAACTGTCAACATCATTCTTAAAAATAGAAGAAGATGTTTTGACAATTGTATGTGCTCTCATCATTTAAACATGAATGACATGGTTCACTGCATTATGCAGAATGGTGGCTCGATAAGAGACGATGTACTATAAATGTTTGAGTACATGCCTGAACACAAATCCTTTTGTGTTAAGATGAGTGTGGATATGATGAATGTCATCATTTTGCCACCTCTACTGAAGTCTTTCATGAAGCATCATAATATTCATATTGTTGAATGCACTGAAGCAAGAATAAATGTTGAAATACTCTTATATTGAAATTCATTGATGATTTGCTCAATTTAAGAGATACGTTGTCTTAAGCAATAGTTTTTTAAGTGTTAATGAAGTGCAATGGAAGCATGGGTATAACCTATGTAAGAAGGAGAGTCAAAGAGTTGAATGAACTTCTATGATTTCCATACATATGACATTCAAATACTTAGATGGATGCAAATATTGCAACAAGTCAATGTATTGATAGTATGACTATCTAGTCTATTTATGATCTCTTGAGAAGGAGCAAGATAGTGCATAGGGATAGTCAACATTTACATATCATTATCGCAATTGTCTTACTTATTATATAAGATTATAAGTCTAATAATTATATCTCCTTCTTCTTATAACACTTGCAAATTGGTTGAACATGTTTTAGAAGACTTCATATCTTCATATTAAGGTATAGTAATCCTCCGCAAGGGAGTTTATGCAATTGTTGCAAAAACCTCCATTGGATAGATAGATTATATATTTTCAGTGGGAGAGCCCTAAGTCTTAGATAATGTGACTATGACCAAGATATTAGAATACATTCAATAATTATTTCTAAACTTGTTAGAATTGGACATACATTCTGGAATAGACCTACCGTAAAGAGTTATGATGGATATAATTTTCAATTGGTAATCTAACATCTAGAGGACTCTACTAAATTTTAATATTAATTAATGGTTGATGGATCTACATTTCATCATCTTTGTTCATTTATTTTAGCTTTAAATCCATTATAAAAATACATGTATATAATATTAACTCCATATTCTTACTAACTTGCATATGTGTGTAAATATTGTACACTTATTACCATTTTAACCTAAAATAAATAATTAAAGAAAGAAAGGAAAAATAAAGAAATGAAAGAAAAATAAAGAAAAGAAAAAAAGAAGACTGTATATATTTAATAGATACAGGCTAACCCGAACCTCGAGAGATGGTCAAGACTTGACCTGATCGACCAGGAATAAAGTAGGGGGAGATAGGATACTTAATCAAAAAAATCGAAAAAAAATGTGATTTAATTATTTCTATATTTACACTATTTTATTTGTATATAAATTGACCTCTAATTAAATAATTTTCAAAGCAAAAGTTGTAAATAAAAATGTGTCTTAAATAATAAAAATAATTGCACAATCAAATCATGTACAAAATAAAAACAACTACACTTAGAAAAAGTAACTAAGCGATAATTGAAAGACCAATTCCAGCTCCATATGAACTCAAATTGAACCAAACTCACTTCCATTGTATTCTAAATTAAATTATCTTTAAAAAGGCTGTGATTTCATAATTTTTGGAGTTACGGTTAAAAAGTTAGTTTTCTGGGGTGGTTTCTACAATTTTACCATTTATTTGTACATATTGTATTTGTAATATTTTTACTAATTATTTAAAAAAATTAAAAATTTGTAACAAAAAAAACTAATATCCTTATTTGCCTATGTATATAATGTACCATATGTATATAGTTGCTATTCTTAAATAACTACAACAAAAAAATAACATTTTTTATTCAAATTAATTGAGTGATAAAAATACAAAAAAATTAATTTTTTTAAATAATTTTAACTTTGTCTCATTTCAAATTTTCACTCTTATCTCTTATCCTCATTCAAAATTTCAAAAAAAAATTCAAACTCCATTTTTTATCTATTAATATGGCTCTCTTTCCCTCATTTCGACGTGATCAATCTTTGGTGAGAGGAGCCCGATGTGCTAGAGTCTTCTTGTCGCAGAAGGGTGCCTAACCTCCAAGTCGTCCGGTGACAGTGTGTCGGCCTTGGTCAAGGTGATTAAGGTCTTTTCCGCTCCTAAGGTGAGATCCACATTTTCTCTTGTTTTATCCTAGATTAATCGTAATTTTATTTTTTTTCTTTCGCATTTTTATTTCGTTATCAAATTTTCTAGATCTTAGAATCCATCATGAGTTCTTTCACCTACGATTCCGATTTTTTATCTTACTTTTCGATCTCTAAAAGTTTCCGTTGTAGCTCGCACGATCTCTCACCTCGAACCACGCACGGTGGTCGGAGATCCGGTTCCATCCGCCATTTTCTGCGGAATCGCACTCGTTCATGGCTTCCGTTTTGATTTTTGGGATCGAGCCATCATGTTCGCACTCTAATTGTTTATAAATAAAAAATTAAAATATATATTGACTTTCTTTCTAACATTTGTATTGCAGGATCATCTTAAAAGAACTAAATAACAAATTAAAAATTAAAGAAAAAAGAATTTCTGTCATCATGTTTTCAAAAAAATAAAAAAACATTTTTTATTCTTCTATTTCTATTTACAAAAATAAAAAAAATTAAAAAAATTAAATAAATCCAACACATAGACGTCTCTGCTACGCCGACCGTGCAGGTTGCCCGCCGCCCAATTACGATCTGTTGTACGCATGCCGTCGCGCCCGGTGCGCCGCAGAACGTCACCTAGAACCGCTGCGACGCCACCACCGACCTCTCGTAGGAGCCCTCTACGCCTTTGACCTTCACCAACACCATCACCGGAGTCTACCGCAGCCCTCCACCGAGCTGGGCGTGTGTCGCCCAACATCGCCGCGTATCCTCAGACTAGTGCCATCAATCGCTAGCCCGCCAACTGGAAGCTCCTCTCCACCTGTTCACACGCATCTCCATCGCACACCTCAGATCCCCTGACCGCCGCCTGAAGCAGCTCCTCCTACGCGAGCGGTGGCACCTCTCATTGTCGCGCTCCACCAGCCAGCGGGAAGAAGAAAGGGGGCGGCGCCACTTTGGTTTTGAAACAAAGGAAACATGGAACAATCCACATGGAACCCTAGGGAAATTATTAAAAATGGTGAAATTACATTAAAGCCCTCTGATATCTTTGACATTGCATGAAGACCATTGTCGGCTCCAGATCAAACTTTATTAGGCGAAAATTGCAAATCCACCCCCGGATATTTCTGAAATTACAAACGAGCCCCTACTAGGAACACATGTGTTTAGTTGGGTAAATTACATTATCCATCCTGTAGTTTATTTTTTTTATTTTTTTCATGCAAAAACTTGAACTATTCACATTTCAGTCCTTGTGATCCAGACTATTATTTTCTTGCATTTTTTGGATTGAAATAATTATTGCCTTTGTTCAAATAAATTCTCAGAAAACTATGCCATGCTCCTGAAGTGTGTATCTTACTAGCATAATTTTTCATTGCATTTTATCATTATTTATTAAAATTAAAAAATAAAAAACAATGTCATTTCCTCTTCTTGAAATTCAAAAATTCATAAAAAAATCGAATATTGCTCTACAAATTCCAAAAGTATTAGATTCGTTTTATTTTTGATTCCTTTATTTCCTATCGAAATTTCTTGCATTAATTATTTATAAAACCCCCAAAAAAATGCAAAATACTAAAAATCTTATAAAAATCATAAAAAATGTAGAAAAATCCAAAAATCATGATTTCACTTCATTTTTGTAGATATTTGTCTATAGTTTAGCATAAAAGTAGTCTCTGGGGTTTTGGGCACTTAAAATATATTTAAGTTGCAAATTACTCCAGGCTATGCATTGTTCATCATTTTTAATTTTTAGAAAAAAATACAAAAAACATCTGAAAATTCTATAAAAAAATCTCAAAAACATTTCAAAGCCTTTAAAAACCAAAAACATTTTCTCTGGATTTTTTGAGCATTTCTAACTATTTTGAAAAATACAAAAAGAGTGTGGTGTGCGTATTTCCTCACTTGTGAATATTGTTCTTTAATTTTGAAAATAAAAAAAATCAAAAATCGAAATCATTAAAAATTTGAAAATCAGAAGATAAAAAAATTAGAAATAAAAAAATTTTAAAAATTTAAAATGGCAAAGAAATTCACAAATAAACCAAGACAGTTATCATTTGAGATTGCCTTTTTCTTTTAATTGATTTTCGATTGATTGAATAACCCTCAGGAATTGTAGCCTCCTTGAGTTCGATCCTATCCGCTATACAGGTAAATAAGTAGCAAAAACATTTCTCTCACTTCATTGTTCTTGTAATTATTTTTATCACTTGAGAAGAGAAAAATTGTTTGTTTGTTGCGGGATATTTGGGTTGCAATGACCACTGTGCATTTTATTTCATATCTTGAATTCAAAACCCGAATAACTCGCTCAACAAAATGGCGCTATTGCCGCGGAGGCACATCGAGGGTAGTTAGGTTTCTCTTTTGACCTGCTATTCTATGTTGTATATATTTCTGTATATTTTTCCACATTCACTCCATTGTTCACATTTACTGCATTTATTTCATTTTTCTTGCTCATATCTGATAATTGTGTTTCTTACACATTCTCTCTTTTCTATTTCTTGCGAGGGCCTGCGGAGCGAAGGAGGCGATATTAGGAGAGACGAAGCACCCAAGCGATGTGGAGGCAACTTGATTCTTCACCGAGCCGCATGCATGAGAGGTGAAGAAGAAGAATTGAATGAGACCAAAAAAGGACTTTTTTATTATTTTTTCTAGCATTTGACCATTGTAAATGGGCATTCATTTGTTGCGGGGTCTGTTTCGCCAAGTGTCGGTGCACTTGGGGGACCTTGCTAGTTTTGTTTTCATCACCTTATTTTTCTTTATTTTACACGGATTTCGTGAGCTACCTATTGATTGCCTTAATTAATTGCTTGAGCTAGGTAATAATTAGGTCCAAACACCCTAAACAAGAATTTCTGTACCTATAAAATAGAGTGTAGTTGGACTTAGTCAAATGAACCTGTTCTTGACCGTTAATAGAAGCTACTGATTAAGATGGTTCACTTGCATTTGCATATAGGTTAGTTTATTTTTCTGTATTTTAATTCTATGTGGATCACTTGCATGTAGAGTATTGGCGACCAGGTATGCATCTCTGACCCTTGCATGCATCATTGTGTTTAATCGTGCATTGGCATTTTTGATCTCTCCCTTGTTTTCACTCACGCAAGTTAAAAAGGAAATTGGATACTCGGTAGACGATTCATTGAAAATACTCAAACCAAGTGAAAACTGCCTAAAGCTGGGACTGCTAAAGAAAATTCGACCCTAAAATAAACATAAGGAAAAATAATTATTTTGGGGAGAGCAAACCCCGTCTTGTTTGATTTATCTGCAGTCAGTTTAGGATAGAACTCTCTTCATACTACCATCTTGTGATTAGTTGTTCTCTAGTGAGGACTTCGTCGGGTAGCCGGTAATTGGTCCGGGATTTCCTTAGCAGAGTGGGCAGATCAGGTAGCCGATAAATGGTCCGCACCCATACTGGCTGGAAAAACTAGTTGTGAGATTGGGACAGTCTCCTGGGAGCATTGGGTTCCTAACAGCACGCTTTAAGTACTCTAATAGATTTTATTCTCACCAAACTCTAAAAATTGACAAGATAATTGACCGAACATTCACGATCTTCACATTGCGTTGAGTTGGTGAGCTGGGGGTTTATATTGTGTTTGATTGCTAGTGATAGAGATCCTTCTGTGCAATTGCACCTTCGTTCACTTTCACTCTTGCATTGACATTCTCGCTCTCGCATCCTGCCTATTGATTTCTAAGATGTCGGATCAGAGTATTTTTCATTCGGACTCTACGAACTCATTCTACACTCCGATCCGTTCACCTTCAACCTTCACTACATCCATAAACCAACTATTTGAGATTTACTTTAATCTCGAATTGATATCTGAGACTCCATTAATTCTGAGCACTAATCGAGTATCATGCACATTTTCAGAGTCAGACACTGGACTTGATGCCACCAAAGGGAAAGGGAGCCATGTCAGAGCATAGCGAGATCAACAGCACCATGTTAGCCTCCATTCAGTCAATTCAAGCCCAGTTAACAGAGCAGGATAATTTTCATACCACATTGAGAGATATGATTCTCAAGATGAGACAGGAAAGAGGAGATAGGAGAGAGGAGGATAGAAACAACCCCGGAGGGGGAAATGAGGGAGAAGACCCTAACATAGAACCAGGGTTAAGCCAACATTAAAGGATGTTCATAATCCAGGGGCAGGACAAACAAATTTTAGGATATAAATCCTTACGATTCACGGGCATTTCGAGCTTAAGTCCACTATTATACTTCTTCTCCCAATATTCCATGGAAATATTAATGAAGAACCTTATATGCACCTCTAGCAGTTTGATCGCATTTGTGGAACAGTACACTACCCAAATGTCCCATTAGACTAGTGTAGATGACCGCCTTTCTATTGAGTCTGATGGAAAAAGCTTTATATTGGTTGAATCACTTGTGGAAGGTTGTCACTACATGGGAAGAGTTGAGGTCCGCATTTCTAAAAAAATATTACCCGCTTGGACGACTCAACCAAATGTGATCCTTAATTGCTAATTTCTCCCAGATGCCCAGGAGCCTATTCATGAGGTGTGGGAAAGATTCAAATATCTGACGGAAAAATGTCCCCATCATGATATTCCAAAGACCAGCCTTGTGTAAAATTTCTTTAGGGGTTTAAGCATAGAGAATCAGAAGCTAGTAGATGCTGCTTGTGTGGGGTGCCACTACAACAATGACGTGGATGTCCTTTATCATATCTTTGAGGAGATGGCAGAGAGTTCAGGATCTCTTTCTTCTTCACGTGCTTTTCAGAAGCATCCTGTCAACTCCCCTGCAGTACCCCATAAGGCTGTAAATATGACGGCATCACATGAAGTGAATAAGGTGGATAGCTCTGACTTGGCCATGTTTGGAAACCACCTATCCAAAGTGAACATTATCGAGAAACGATCCAAGGAGCTTGATAAGCTTCAAGTGATCGAGCAGAGGACGAATAACCTTGATAAGCTGGATGAGATAACAAAGCACCTGGAGTTTCTTGTGAGTAAGATCAGTGCAGTTCACAGTGTGGGTGCAGCAGCCGATACCTCTACTAGGGAGCAGACTTCTTCCACCCAACAAAGAAGCGGAGGACCATCTAAAGTTCAGCATGCCTATTACGTGCAGATACCTGATCAGGTTCAACACCATTTACATCAGATAGTTCATTACGAACAGGAAGTAGCCTACATTCCTGAGCAGCAGTCTCCACCTCCACCTGTAATTCAGGAGGTGAATGTCATCTGGTTCGACCGTGAGCGAAACCAGGCCCGTCCATCAGGACAAGGCCAGTTTGGTTTACAGCAAGGTTATAGAATTGCCCACCAGTTTTTGGGAAGCAGACAACAACCATACTAGCACCAGCAGTTCCAGCCTCACTACCAGTCTCCACCAAAGTTCCAAAACTGGAGACAAGGCCAGCCACGACAGCAGTCTATGTATTTCCCTCATCCTAACCAACATTAGACTGCATATTATGGGCAGTACCCTCCTTTATCTCCTCATTATCATAATCCGTGTGGGCACCAACAACCTCCGTACTATCAGCCTCAACGACAACCAGTCAATCAGTAACCCGAGGCCCCTTCAGTCAATCCAGCACTGGACCAACTTGCATTTCTCATGTAGAACATGAATGAACTGACTCAGCGGATTGACGACCTGACCACCACCAAGACACTGATTCCAGCATAGGTCAAAACCAACCCCAACAACATCAGACGTAAGGAGCAGGTAGACAATAGCCCACCCACCCCGAGACAGGTATGTCCCTTTATTTTACATGTTTTTCTGACACCATTCATCTCATGAGCGGTAGGAGATTGCAGCCGCCTACACAACAGTTAAGGTTGGGAGATCGAACCACTGAGAGAGCATCATCTTCTACATCATTTCCTTCACCATCAGTCGAGAGGTCGATTGTAGCAGCACCCACATCTGGAGTTTCACCGCCTTCACCACCATCTTCACCATGCAGATGTAGATTACCATCAGCAAGGGAGAATATACCAGTCGCGATTCTTCCTCTTCACCAGCAACAACATCCCGTTCTGTTATAGATTCTATTTTTCCTTCACCTAGTTTGGACAACACTGTACAGACTTATTCTAGTTGTCCTTTTGTACATGAGTATTCAACTTTGAATAATGGAAATGAATGTTTGCATGTTTATTCTGATTCCATGACATTTCCTTCTGCTCTCAAAGCTAAGAAAATTCAAAAATTAAAACACAGTCCTATCTGATCCTAGAGTGGTTGAGATCTTACAGAACATTTTTTTAAAGATGCCACTCCTTAAGGTCATGGAATACATGCCTACAGTGAAAAAGGGAAAGAAAGAGGCTTGTACACAAAAGCATCAACCAAGGCAGAATAAACGAAAGGAAACAGAGAAACACATCTTGACCATGACCACACTCCATGGCATCCGTAACCTCCCGCATCAAAAGAAGGACAACGGAGCACCTCACATCCGTTGCCATATCTTTGATCAAGAATTTTATCGTACTCTTCTCGATAGTGGTTCTTCCATTAATCTCATACCTTCATCTTTACTAATTGAATTTTGGTTAGGACCTCTTAAATCAAGCAGGATGATCCTTCAGTTTACTCATAGATCGATTAAGAGGCCAAGAGGAATTTTAGAGGACATTATTGTAACAGTACAGAGAATGAAATTCCCTGTAGATTTTGTTGTCATGGATATGGACACACCTGCACCATTACTCCATACCTCGATCATACTAGGTTGACCGTTCCTCCGAACGGTTGAATCAACAGTTGATTATTGTATTGGAGAGATCATCTTTGACTCTCGCAGTAATAAGGTGAAAATCGAGACGATCTCTCATCCCAGACCATCACCGCCACCATCAGCAGATGATACAGAGAAAGTTATATCAGAGCCAGAGGACTGTGATTTTCTTGTTGAATTCAAAGAGATAGATCTTTTCACTTTTTTTATAGATACCCAGGAGTTTCTTTCCCAAAAGGACTCTATGGAAAGAACAATCGACATGAGTTCCCTCGGTGGTCCAATTGAGATAGTTGCTGATGAGCAGTTTGAGCTGACTTATGGGGATCAATCTGAGTTTCTAGAGGCACCTTCTCATATTCCTTTGATACACCTTTCTGAGACTACTGACGATATGCCTCCTTCTGAGAGTTTTGAGGTCCATATATCTAATCCATTCGTTGAATTTCCTGATTTATGCACATACGAGAGACATCTTTCTGAGATTATTATTGAGATATCTGAGCCGTTAATTGATAAGAATATTGAACATCCTGATGAACCCTTCATTTCTAAGCAGAGATCATTCATGGAAGATCTATCAGATATTCTATATGTTGAGCTCTCAGTAGCCAAGGTGGATAGTCCACAAAGTACATATCACATACCGTCTACCAGTACAGTGGTAGAGGTTGTTGCAGAGCCGATTCAGACCCCACCTGAGCTCAAGGTTTTAACATCAACATTGAAATATGCCTTCCTTGCAGGTCCCCACAAATGTTTCCAATCATCGTCAGCTTGTAGTTGACCGCTGAACAAGAATCTCGTGTGCTATAGGTTCTTGAAAGAAACCGCAAGGCCATAGGATGGAATATCTCAGATCTCCGTGGGATTAATCCAGCATTGTGTTCGCATCATATCAACCTAGAGGATTATTGTAAACCCTCCCGTGAATGTAGAAGGATATGGGAAGATCCTCAAGCACATCACGGAAGCATGTGCATCGCATCGAATGCGATCGGGAGCGACTAGTCACACTAGTTGCTCGGGGCAGCAGAATTTAAAAAAAATTAAATGATGAAACCACATGTTCCAAGAACCTTTAATGGATCGTTTCATATAAACAACAATTAGGTATAAGGTTTACCTCTTGAAGCGTGGTTGCGATCGAGTCTCTAAACCAAGAGACCTCATATCTCAAGTCTGATCCGACGGAGGAGACGCTTGCGAGCACGTTGATGAGACGCGTCCTTCTCACAAACCACGTTTATGATCCAAGCGACGAATCTCCTGATATCATCACATGAGATCCAACGTCTTCTTCATGAGCGAAGTGCGCCAAAGGAGACGGAGATCCACGAGCAAGTACTCTGGCAGCATAATGACGATGTCATGACGATGTCGACTCTCTCTATCGCTCCATGGTGGACGCCCACAAGAGAGAGTGGGAGAGAGGCACATGACGCGTAGAGAGAGAGAGAGAAAGAGAGCATTTGTTGTTGTCGAAAAACGTGTCTCCAAAGAGCAAGGGGTGCCTCTTCTTATATAGGGTTTTGGGATGGACAACCCACAATCAATGGTTGATATTGATTTATATTTCTTTCAATGGCTAAGATGTTGTTGTAAAAATACAACAACAATTGATTTAATTTTGAATTAATTTATATTGATAAATCAACATAATTAATCCCAATTTAAATAACTTTGACTGGTCTTGGAGATAATGAGATATAATGAGTCTATCTCCTAAAAATATCATGAGATCTCATTATCTCATGAGATCTCATTATCTCATGAGATCTCCAACATTTTACAGCAACAATTGTTGTAAATATTATTTATAAAAATAATTCACAATTATCTTGTGAAAAACATCAATCAAGCCATTGAAATTATGTGAATCTCATTCACAACCCAAAACAAAATGTAATTATATTTTCAATTAATCATTCAATGTGAATCCAATTCACATTAACAATTAATCAACAAATATAAATCACAATATACTTTCTTTAATATATTATAAATCACATTTATAATATACCTGAATAATATGGATAGTGTTATCCACATTATTCATATCCACAATATTTAAATCACATTTAATCACCTTGGATCTCTTTCTCTCATATTCCCAAATAATATGAATCACATTCATATTATTCACATCTTTGATAATTAAATCACACTTAATTATCTCAGATAACTCTCCTTATAATATGAATCAAATTCATATTATTCATGATAATTAAATCACATTTAATTATCCATTTTCCCAATGCTCGGATAGATAAATCCACAATGAAATTATCCATGAACTCTTTCAAGAATAATGTGCTTTTTCCGCGGATTCTTGGAGATAAAGACAGGGCGATTGTATTGTTCCACGTATAGTGACTTGGATATTGAGATCACATCTCAATTCCAGATCATGCGGACCTCCCATAGATGCTTGATTAAATCAAGCCCGCAAATCTAATCTTCTCATTACAATTGAATCACATTCAGATTAATGACCATCAGTTGGACTAAGATCAGATTACTTCTCTATGAGAGGAGTCACTAAAATCCAGACCTATTTCATCACTCCCTCAGAATGGAAGCGTCATGGTTATACAATCGTTTATGATCACATCACCCTCAGGTATTCCTAATACTTGTACATCCTGCATACTGAAATACCCAGAATAAATCTGAAGTATAAGATAAATTTTACTCTGTCTACTTCGGAGTTTTATCATCAAGTTTCTCATTTGATCATTGGGAGTTGGTATCAATCATATGCTTTCCAAAAGCATATATCATACCCAGGTGTTGATCATATACTTTTCCAAAAGTATATATCAAACCTACAAATTCAGTCAAGCTTCGAAAGATAGACGACCGTGCATGGAATTTGATTCTTCCCAATATCTCTTGAGTGAGCTCATGTCTTCTGGTTCAGTGATGAACCTGTATGATCCCTTTGAGAGATCATATTACTCATATACCCTTATATGCACACCAACGCGCAAGTGTATAGACCTTGATTAGGTCATCAACCTATTGGTCTGCCAAATTTAGATACTCAGACATATAGTAACACATATGTCTCCGGTCAGAGGATGCGTGCCTATACCATGACAGCATACAACATACATCTTTGGCTATCTCGATCTCGTTAAGTCAACTCTTGGATCTAACTAATATGACACCTCTGAATCTATATTCCAATGCAGAGGACCTGCATCAAGAGGTCGGTCAGATATTAGCCAAGAGAGAAAGGATTTCCATCTCCTACTCAGGCTGGAGATCCTCTCTTAATGATCATTTGACGGTACTTGATCGGTCCTCAATCTAACTCTTTAGATATTCATCCAAGCACCATCCTCTATGATTCAATAATTGTATCAACAGATGTATGATCATCAAGGTGGCCATGGTACACAACACTAATTGTACTAAGAGACCTATTTTGTAAATTAGTTAATATTCATTTCAGATCAGGGAATGATATTCACAATAACAGTTATTGCATAAAGGCTCGCCGTGGGTTCGCATGTCCAACAATCTCCCACTAGCCCAAAGAACCATTAATGGGCTAATCTTTAAACCCACACTCATGTGACAATCATAGGCTATTTAGAAAATAGCTAGGTAAACAGATCAGCCACTCTATTCCCGAGAGACTACGCCATGTCCTTTTATAGCATTTGCATATCCCCTGGTAACAATGCTCGCATACAATGCAAATGTTGCATCTTATGCAACCAATACTCAATCTTGTCAGTTATAGTGTCCTTGACACTACAGCTTAATAATTATTATAACCAGTATTTCCACAATCCTTATCAGAATATCCTTATTCATGGAGATGTATATCTCCTAAGGTATCCAAAGTTAAGACCTTTTAGATCACTATCTATAAAAGTCTTAAGTTTTTGAAGATACGACTTTTGATATCACTATCTGAAAAATCTTTTCATCTTTGAAGATATTGTTATTACTGCAATCGGTGTTTTATCTCCTTAGTAGGATTAGTAACATTTACTTCTCCCACTGCATGGCAGATATCTGACGTTTGTACACATCTAGCATACACTCGGCTTCTCGTAGCTAATGCACAAGGGCAAGTAGTTCTAGCATTTTCTTCCTCAACTCTTTGAGGTGCAATCCCTTTAGATATGTCAGTACCATATCTTAAGGAAAGGAAGCCTTTCTTGGAATTTTCCAAAAAATGGAGCATGTACAAGTGTACTACTAATGTGATGGTCCCAATACCCTCTTCTCTTTGCTTCTGAACATCTTCAGAACTTAGACCTAAGAGATATCCTTGAGATCATATCTCAAGCTATGGAATAACCAGTCTATAAAACACTTATTATTATCCTTATATCATTATGAATGATTAGGATATTATCTACATTTAGTATGATGAACACACATGGCACTCCCACTAAGATTCACATGGCTCATCAAGATTCTATCTGAAATCATAACATTTATAATTTCATCAAATCTTATATTCCAACTACAAGAAGCTTATTTGAGTCCATAGATGGAGCTCTCTAGCTTGCACACCTTGCTTTCCTCAACCATGTAGCCTTGGGGCTACTTCATGTGAATATCCTCAGAGAGGTATTCATGGAGGAATTCAATCTTGACTTACAACTTAAAGATGCCATAGTCAAGTTGTGTAGCTATAGATAGCAATATCGCGATGATTTTAAGCATGGTTATGAAGAGCAAGTCTCATCGCAAGCAATGTCTTCTCTTCGGTGTGTATCTTATGGCTACGAACCAAGCTTTGAAGGTCTCTACCTTCTCATCAGGTTCCCTCTTTCTATTGAAGATCCATTTACACCTTAATGGGTCTAACCCTTATAGGTGGATCCTCAAGGGTCCAAATACAACACTTGTATATGATGTCTACTTTAGACTTTTATTTCTAACATCCATATTTCCATGTCATGATCCTCAAGAGCTTCATCACATGAAGTCCGATCATTACAAGACTTAACTGACACGTAGAATACATACTCAAACTTATTTGAAGAAGTATTAGTGTTTCATCTTTAATTATTCTTTCAGTTTCTAATTTCAGGAGCCTCATTATCATCTCATGATTAAATGAGTTCCGTTACTTCATTTTCATCTTGATTCTTAAGAGAGTCATCCTCTAAGAATCACATTCTCAGAGATCTTTTAAGAATCTCAAGGTCATAAAGTAGGTATCCAATACCATCCTTTATTTTCCTAATGAAGCAGCACTCTCAGGTGCTAAATTCCAGCTTACTTGCATGGAAATTTATCAAGGATATATATTGTAGTCTCTACTACATATATACCTTTGAAAACTAAGAGATAACTATGCTAAGATTAATCATTTATCAAATCATGTCACACATGATCTAAATGTATCTCCCTACAACTCCATTGAGTTTATGTGTATTAGGAGAAGTGAGATAGGAATGATATTCCTATCTCCATATGGTATTCCTTGAATTCATCTAATATGTACTTGCTATCTAGGTTAGATCAAATTCATTTCATCTTCCTTCAAACTTTGGTTTTAAACCAAAATTGTGAAATCTTTGAACATTTCAAAGCTTAATAAGGCGAACGGAAGGAATCTCATATCACAAATAATCATCAAATGATATCACATATCATCGATGTTTATTATGATACAGATGATCCACATACATTAATATGTATAGGATATTGAATACCTTGGCATCTTACACAATTCTTAGAGAAGAGTGTATGGGACATATTTACTTTGAATACAATATTCACAAGTATGTATGATTTGAACCTTTAGACAATTTAAAGTTCAATATCTCACTAGTCTATCGATCATATCAATAGACATATGCCCAAGACTTGGTGCCGGATCATTGTCAAATGACCTTCATCCTCCTATTGATCTATTAAGGTTTAATTTTCAGTATTAGAAATGTTAATGAACCTTTAATTAATATTCTAATTTAGTAGAGTCCACTATCATAACTCTTTATGATAGGTCTATTCCAGAATACATGTTCATCTCCAACAATGAATGCATTCTAATATCTAGGTCATAGAGACATTCTCTAAGACCAAGGGCTCTCCCACTGAAAATATGAAGTCTATCTATCCTATGGAGATTGTTGCAACAATTGTATCAATTCCCATATAGATGACTATTAATGCTTAAGATCAAATTGACTAATCTTCTACAACATATGCAACAATTGCAAGTGTCATTAGAAGAATGCTATACAATTATTAGACTTTATTCTTATTTTATAAGAAAGTCAATTTCAATGATTAAATGTAGATTATTTCGATGCACTATCCGAGTCCCCAAAGGATTCTATATAGATTTGATAGTCATACTATCAACATATCAGCTTATTGTAGTATTGGCATTTATCCAACTCTTTGGATGTCATATGGAAGTCACAGAAGTACAGTTAACTCTTTGACTTCCTTCTCACATGGGTCAGACCCACGCTTCCACTGTGCTCCCTTCATCTATAAACAACAATTTCTTAAGACAACAGATATCTTACGTTGAATTCAAAAGATTTCAATATAGGAGTATTTCAAAATTTATACATACTTCATTCAAATCATACGGTATGAATATTATGAAGCATCATGAATGAATAGAGTGTCGATAGTAGAATGATGACATTCATCGTATGTACAACCATCTAAACTCTTAAAACATTGGTTCAGGTAGGTATTCAAGCATTTCGAATACATCATCTCTTATAAAGCCATCATTCTGCATGATGCAATGAACCATGTCATTCATGATTAAATTTTCAAGAGCACAAATGTATGCCAGAACATCTTTCTTAGATTTTATAAGGATTGTTTGACAATTGCGATCATTATCGACATGTCACTTCCAAAGTACATTCGATGAGAGATCAAGACTATAGAGACATACAAACCCTAGGGTTGTAGTCCTATTATTATTTAATTATCATTCCTCAATATTATGAGGAAACATGCACATTGCAACCACATACAATATGTATCCAATTGCAAGTACAATATCTTGATCATGAATCCAATCCATGATATTTTTCTAGTTATTATTCAGTATATTATTGAGTGGGTTTAATGAAGGATTATCTGAAACAAAAAATTTGCATAAATATATCTAAACATATATATATATATATATATATACACACACACATAGACTTTACTTTAATTTATGATTTTTATATCAAAGTTGTCTTGCCTTGTCAACATTGAAAGTTCATTCCCTTATCACTTTCAATGTAAGAGATATACTTGCCATTATATCTCAAGCAAGATCTGGGATCTCCTTCCTTATCTTTGTTACATACCACTAATATGAGAACTTGCAACTCGGATAAAAAGAAGCAGGAACACATTCCTCCTTCCAAGTCCAACTTGCAATCTCAATTCGGTCTTTAACACCTGGTACCACCACCCCTAAGGTGATGTTGACCCACCATTAATTGAACCAACTGTCAACAGGATTAGTACTCGCTATGCGCAATCCAATATTGCCCTAATAATATGAGAACTCGATATTGGGGTCACTACGCATACGGCCTTACTCTTTCAAGAAGCAAAGAGCCCGATCCATATGCGCTTGCATACAGGAGCCGTCACTTTGGACAGGCGTCTCCTACATACATTCCCTGACGACGGAACCCTTCACCTTGATGGGAGACCATGATAGTCACTTATGTGATCCTCCATATCATGTTAAAATTTAATTAATCATTATGAATCATATTCATTATGATTAATTCTTCCAAGGAAATTAACAACTCTATTCATAATAGAGTGTTTTAATTTTAATTGGATTCCAATTAATCTAATCATATTAAATTAATGATTTAATTAATATCCAACAAACATTTTAATTTGTTACTTAAAATATGGTATTATCTCAAATACATTTATTTCTAATTTTAATAATTAGAAAAATACATCATGATCTCTCAAGCATTATTCGTTCCCTACCCGCTATCATGGCTAGTACCGACGGGAGTGGGACAGACCGGACACGGTGCAACCTGCTACCCCAACACTCCTCGACTAGGCACCATATCTGCCTCGGGAAAAAATAATGCCAAGTCAATCACTTTGTACTTGAGATTATAATCGGTTTTTCAACCGAATTTATACCATATAGTAATAATCAAAATCATTTTGATTAACATTATAAGGAGATTGCTAAACAAATCCCCAATCCTATTCAAGTAACTTGTTTGTTGGAAAGTGTATGATGTAACCAATTTGTTATTTAGATCATATCTAATCAATTATTAATTCAGACAATGTCATTTAAGAGAACAATTATCATTCAAATATTTATCTAATTCTATCCATAATTGTTGCATGAAATGAAACATTAATTTGACAACTTTTTTAAATGACTATCACAAGGTTCATGATTTGGATTTCAATTTTCAGCAGTGACCCTCACTTACGAAAATTATCATATCTCTGTCATTTTAAATCCAAATTAGGAAAAATGAGTTTCTAAAGTTTGCTAACTTGATTTAAAACAGAACCTATGTGTTTAACACGTACTTCCAGGCATTTTAAAGCAGTAATTAACTCTTTAATTACGTCATTATTCGTAAGTCCCGAAACAGTGGATATATGTTCATTATAATGATCATACCTTGAGTTATCGGACTCCAAATCACGCAAATCAAATCCCACTGTTTCCTTAATTAATGGAGAACATTATACAATTTAAAATTTAGTGTTTAAACGTTTTAAACAGGGCCTAAATTTTATCACAAAATAAGGCTGCGAAAATTGAAATGCGATAAAACTTTCATAATCCTTGTGAACCCAAGTCTTCCTAGGTTTATGGATCGCATCCAAAATCTCTATCCTGGCTCTGATACTACATGAAGGATATGCGAAGATCCTCAAGTGCATCACGGAAGCGTGTGCATCGCATCGAATGCGATCGGGAGCGACTAGTCACACTAGTTGCTCCGGGCAGCGGAATTTAAAAAAATTTAAATGATGAAACCACATGATCCAAGAACCTTTCTCGGATCATTTCATATAAACTACAATTAGGTATAAGGTTTACCTCCTGAAGCGTGGTTGTGATCGAGTCTCTAAACCAAGAGACCTCCTGTCTCAAGTCTAATCCGACAGAGGAGACGCTCGTGAGCGCGTTGATGAGACGCGTCCTTCTCGCAATCCATGTTGATTATCCAAGCGAAGAATCTCCTGATCTCGTCACATGAGATCCAACGTCTTCTTCACAAGCGAAGCACACCGAAGGAGATGGAGATCCACGAGCAAGTACTCCGGCAACATAACGACGATGCCGCGACGATGGCGACTCTCTCTATAGCTCTATGGTGGACGCCCACAAGAGAGAGAGGGAGAGAGGCACATGACATGTAGAGAGAGAGAGAGAGATCATTCGTTGTTGTCGAAAAACATGTCTCCGAAGAGCAAGGGGTGCCTCTTCTTATCTAGGGTTTGGGAGTCCATGTATCTCAATCCATGGACAACACACAATCAATGGTTGAGATTGATTTATGTTTCTTTCCATGGCTAAGATGTTGTTGTAAAAATACAACAATAATTAATTTAATTTTGAATTAATTTATATTGATAAATCAACATAATTAATCCCAATTTAAATCACATTGACTGGTCTTGGAGATAATGAGATAGAATGAGTCTATCTCCTCAAAAACTCATGAGATCTCATTATCTCATGAGATCTCATTATCTCATGAGATCTCCAAGATTTACAACAACAATTGTTGTAAATATTTTTCACAAAAATAATTCGCAATTATCTTGTGAAAAACTTCAATCAAGCCATTATAATTATGTGAATCTCAGTCACAACCCAAAATAAAATATAATTATATTTTCAATTAATCATTCAATGTGAATCCAATTCACATTAACAATTAATCAACAAATATAAATCACAATATACTATCTTTAATATATTATAAATCACATTTATAATATACCTGATTAGTATGTATAGTTCTATCCACATTATTCATATCCATGATAATTTAATCACATTTAGTTACCTTGGATCTCTTTTTCTCATGTGCCCAAATAATATGAATCACATTCACATTATTCACATCTTTGATAATTAAATCACATTTAATTATCTCAGATAACTCTCCTTGTAATATGAATCAAATTCATATTATTCATGACAATTAAATCACATTTAGTTATCCATCTTCTCAATGCTCGGATACGTATATCAGCAATGAAATTATCCATGAACTCTTTAAAGGATAATGCATTTTCTCTACGGATACTTAAAGATAAGGATGGGGCGTTTGTATTGTTCAACGTATAGTGACTTGGATATTGAGATCACATCTCAATTCTAGATCTTGTGGAATTCAGTCAAGCTTCCAAAGATAGATGACATTGCACGGAATTTGATTCTTCCGAATATCTCTTGAGTGAGCTCATGTCTTCCGGTTCAGTGATGAACATGTATGATCCCTTTGAGAGATCGTATTACGCACATGCCCTTATATGCACACCAACTTATTGATGTGCCAAATGTACATACTCAGACATATAGTAACACATCTGTCGCCGGTCAGAGGATGCGTGCCTATATCGTGATAGCATACAACATAGGCCTATGGTTATCTCGGTCTCGTTAAGTCAACTCTTTGACCTTAGTAATCTGACACCTCTGAATCTCTATTTCCATGCAGAGGACTTGCATCAAGAGGTAGGTTAGATATCAACCAAGAGAGAAAGGATTGCCATCTCCTACTCAGGCCGGAGATCCTTTCTTAACGATCATTTGACTGTACTTGATGAGTCCTCAATCTAACTCTTTAGATATCCATCCAAGCACTAGCCTCTATGATTCAATAAATGAATCAACAGCTGTATGATCATCAAGATGGCCATGGTACATAACCCTTATTATCCTAAGGGACCTATTATGCAAATTAGTTATTCTTCATATCAGATCAGGGAATGATATTCGCGATAACATTTATTGCATAATGACTCACCGTGGGCTCGCATGTCCAACAATTGTCAGCGCTGTCTAAATCCAAATCTAAGGGAGGTTGTCATGAAGGAGATCAGAAAATTGTGTGATGGTGGCTTTATATATCCCATTTCAGATTCCAAGTGGGTCAGCCCTTTACATGTGGTCCCAAAGAAACCTGGGATTACGATCGTAAAGAATTACCGTGGTGAGGTGATTCCGGCCTAGGTACTAACTTCATGGCGAGTCTGTGTAGATTATGGATGCCTGAACTCAGCTACCAAGAAGGATCACTTTCTGCTGCCCTTTATTTATCAGATTATTGAGAGGTTGGTATGGAGAGATTTCTTTTGCTTCTTTTATGGGTACTCTGGACACAACCATGTTGCTATCACTCTTGAGGATCACGAGAAAAGTACTTTCACTTGTCTGTTTGGCACCTACGCCTTTCAATGGATGCCCTTCGGATTGTGTAATGCCCCCGCTACATTTTAAAGGTGTATGTTGGCCGTTTTTTCTGACATGGTGGGTAATTTTCTTGAAGTCTTCATGGACGATTTCTCGATTTACGAGGATAGTTTTGACACATGTCTTGCTTATTTAGATCGAGTTCTTCAATGTTGCTGTGTGGTAAACCTAGTGCTCTCGTGGGAGAAGAGTCACTTTATGGTGACTAAGGGAATTGTATTGGACCATATCATCTTCAAACATGGTATGGAGGTTGACCCAGCTAAGATTGATGTGATTCAAAATTAGAGCCACCGCAGAATTTGAAGCAGTTGAGGTCATTTCTGGGACACGTAGGATTCTATAGGCAATTCATAATGGACTTTAGCAAGATCGCCAGACCTTTGACTGAGCTTCTGTGTAAAGAGAGTGATTTTATTTTCGATGAGAAAGTCCTTCTTATATTCAATCATATGAAAGAAATGGTTACTAGTGCTCCTGTCTTACAACCACCAGATTGGTCTCTTCCTTTTGAGATTATGACAGACGCCTCAGATTTCGCAATTGGATTTGTTTTAGGACAGAGAAGGGATGCTTTATCATTTGTTATACATTATGTTAGAAAGACTCTGGATGAAGCACAACGGAATTATACACCTACAGAGAAGGAGATGTTAACAGTTGTGTTCGGGCTAGAAAAGTTCAGATCTTACCTCATCGGTTCACTCGTTATTGTATACACGGATCACATTGTCATACGATACTTGCAAGAAAAGAAGGATTCTAAACCATGCCTTATCAGATGGATCCTTTTCTCAGGAATTTGATTTAGAGATTCGAGATAAACCTGGAGTGAAAAATGTTGTGGCAGATCACCTTTCCTGTATCACAGATGCAGACACCTCTAAGGAGAACATGATCCCTATTTCCAAAACCTTTCTAGATGACTCCATCTTGTCCATGGACTCATTCCCATTGTATGCTTATATTGTGAACTATCTTGTCTATAAGAAAGTTCCACAAGATTGGCCAAAGTACAAGGTAGACAGATTTCTTTCTGTCAGAGATTCATTATTACCTGTGGGAGGATCTGTACCTATTTCGTGAGGGTGCGGATTGTATCTGGAGAAGGTGCATTCCTTAGGACGAACACACCAGTGTACTTGAGCACTATCACAAACTGGAATCTGGTGGGCATCATTCGGGGAAACACACGGTAGTAAAGGTTTTACAGAGTAGCCTATGGTGGCCTACATTGTTTAAGGATGCTATATAGTATGTTCAAGGGTGTACTGATTGTCAGAAAATGGGAGGAACCATTGATTCCAAAGATACCATGCCTTTAAGATATATACAAATTTCTGATGTTTTTGATGCTTGGGTCATATACTTAATGGGACCATTTCCTATAAGTAAGGGATTTCGGTACATCTTGCTCACCGTCGATTATGTTAGTCGATGGGTGGAGGCTATTCCCACCCAAGCCGCAGATAGTCGTGAAGTGTGTTCCTTTCTCAAGGACCATATTATTGTGCGGTTCAGGATTCCCAAAATACTGATTTCTGATAGGGGAAGCCATTTCATTAATAGAGAAGCAAAGAAGCTTGTGAAGGAGTACGCCATTGAGCACAGAGTTGCGTCTCCTTACCACCCTCAGACTAATGGCTTGGTAGAAATTTCAAATAGGGAGATCAAGATGATATTGCAAAAACTTGTATGTCCAGATAGGAAGAGCTGGTACCAGATGCTTGATTCGGTTCTATGGGCTTATCGGACGACGTACAAGTCTCCTTTGGGTATGTCTCCCTACAGATTGGTATATGGAAAGCCTTGCCACCTGCCAGTGGAATTAATTCACAAATCTTTATGGGCACTCCGTGTATGCAGTCTAGATTACGAGAAGGCATGAAAGAACTTGAAGTTGGATTTGAATAAATTACTAGAATTCTTAGACTTTGCAGATGATAACTCACTCATGTATAAGGAGAAAGTCAAGCGCTGTCATGATAAACACATTCAAAGGAAGACTTTCTCCCGTGATCAGAAAGTTTGGTTATTTGATGCTAAGTTGAAGTTGTTTCCAGGAAAATTAAAAAGCAAGTGGTCAGGACCGTTCATCGTGAGATCTATGCATGACAATGGGAGTATTGTCATATCTGGGTTGTCATCTGATGCATAGCCATTTGTTATGAACGGATAGTTGTTGAAGTATTTAGATCATGATATATTCATGTCCATCGTTGATTCTGTATCTTTGGTATTATATGATGATCTTTTGATTCCATCTTCTACGTTGAATACATGAGAATCCACTCCTCTTGTATATCCTTTTGTTTCACTCTTTCTTCTTCTATTTTATCATTCACCCATTTTCCGTGTGTGTGTATGCTATACTTAGGATGTGTTTTATCCTAAATATAGGGGAGGGTGAATGATTTGTGTTGTTCATATTCGCCGTGTTCATCACTCTTGCTGTTGCCTATACTTAGGGATACTCTCCCCTAAGTATAGGGGGGTGATGTTGTTCATATCGTCTTTTTTATTTTTAGTCCGTACATTCTCTGCATCGATTTTCCCCTTTTGTACAGTCTTCTATCCTAGGTATAGGAGGGATCACCGACTTTTATTCATTTCATTTATTCTTTGAGTCGTTGTAACATAGGAGTCTTTTCACTTTTCTATACTTAGCATGAGTTATGACTTCCTTTGCCACTCTCTGATCACTATGAGGACATAGTTCGAGCTAAGTATAGGGGGTGCCGTATATATTGTATATATACTTTAGATATAACTCACACTTTTAATGTTTTTATTGGGGATATGTAAATAAATTCATAAAATCTATGTGTGTGTGTGTATAGACTTTGATCACCATTCAAAAAAAAAACAAAAAAAAAACAACAACAAAAAAACAAAAAAATCAAAAAACAAAAAACAAAAAAACAAAACAAAAAAAATTTGTATATACTTGTATATATTTTACTAACCCTTTTTCCTTTTTGAAAAAAAAACTACAAAAACTAAAATCTATAAAAAGTTGCATAAAAACTCTTTTTGCATGTTCATCATTTTTCCTTTCTTTTCCAAAACACATAAAAAGTTTAAAATTAGACAATCGTTTGAAAAAATGCTTTCTTTTTGCATTGTGCATATTTCTTGCATTTGCATGTGCATTTCTCAGGATAGTATTGACATTAAAACTAAGTCTGAAATAAAATTGAAGAATGGAGCTTAGCTTGGCCTTAATCCACTTAATTTCAGAGGAACCTTATAAGAACTAGAGTTAAGTCTTTTTAGGTCCTAGTGACTTATTTCTTTGAGTCCATAAGACTATGTTCACATGTCATCTTGATTAGTCTAAGTAGAACATTTAACAACATACGCATGATTCTTTCAGGCCGTGGCTTATCTTGGACAAGCAATCTACACATAGCTCTTCATGGAGGATGTAGTGAGAAGGCATAATCTTTTAGCTTGGAGTAGCATACGATGGTAGTACATCTAGGCGGAACCTCTCATCTTCCTCTAGGTAGGGAAGTGCGTCTCAACCTAGTCTGGGGGTATTGAGGTTTATAGACAGGATGTTGTGGGGTTGATATAATGCTTCAGAAGAGGGACAATCTACTAGATCAAGAGGAAAAACTCCTTATGTACATGTTGCACCTTGTATATATTCTCAAAAAAAGGAAAAAAATGCAGAATCTCCGTAAGTGGATAGGCCTGATTAAGAAGTAAAATGCCTACCGGAGTGTATATACAAGGATAAAAAAATTAAAAAGAGCTTCAAAGTCAAATTTTTGTAAGCTTGCAACTGGATGACTTGGCTATGCTGGTCATGCATCCAAGGATAGGTAGCTACACTGGTTACCGTCCATTCTTTTCTCCATCTCCTCTTCTTGACCTGGTTGTACTTTAAGTTAGAAGGGAATGTCCCCGCTCCTCGAGGAAAGAGTTGCTAGATTAGGGAACTGGAGTTACCTTGTTGCGGGAGGTTGTTTCTTTGCTACTTTTGAGATGGGGAGCTATATTTCACTTACACCGTACAAGTAAAGATTCATAGTTTAGGTTTTAAATCCATATCCCATTAAGGTTCCGCCACACTAATAATCCAAAGGTCTGATAGAGCTCCATACTACAATTTTATGAAGATACGTTAAATACTCAATATTGTCCTAATTTCATTATTTTTCCTTTCATTTTCTTTTTCTTTTTATTCACTTATTCTTTAAAATAAGTGTTTACTAGGGGACTAGCAAAGGTAAAGCATAGGGAGATGATGAATCTACATTTCATCATCTTTATTCATTTATTTTAGCTTAAAATCCCTTATAAAAATACAAGTATATAATACTCACTCCATATTGTTACTAACTTGCATCTGTGTATAAGTATTGTACACTTATTACCATTTTAAGCTAAAATAAATAAATAAAGAAAGTAAGGAAAATTAAATAAAAGGAAAAATAAAGAAAAGAAAAAAAGAAGACTGTATATATGTAATAGATACAGGCTGACCCGAACCCCGAGAGAAGGTCAAGACTTGCCCTGATCGACTAGGAATAAAGTATGGGGAGATGGGTTCCTTAATAAAAAAACCCAAAAAATTGTGTTGTAAATATGACTATACTTACACTATTTTTTGACCTCAAATTAAATTATATTCAAAACCAAAGTTGTAAATAAAAATGTGTCCTAAATAATAAAAATAGCTCCGCAATCAAATCATGTACATAATAAAAGCAACTACACTTAGAAAAAGCCACTAAGCGATAATTGAAAGACCAATTCCGACTGGATATCAACTTAAATTGAACCAAACTCACTTCCATTGTATTCTAAATTTAATTATCTTTAAAATGGCTGCAATGTCATAGATTTTGGAGTTACAGTTGAAAAGTCTGTTTTCTAGGGTAGTTTCTGCAATTTTACAATTTATTTGTACATATTGTATTTGTAAATATTTGTAAATATTTTTAGTAATTATTTTAAAAAATAAAAAAAATAAAATTTTAAAATGAAAAAAAACTAATTTCCTTATTTGACTATGTATATAATGTACCATATGTATATAGTATATGTATATAGTTGTTATTCTTAAATAACCACCACCAAAAATAAAAAAATTAACATTTTTTATTCAATTTAATTGAGTGATGAAAATAGAAAAAAATAAATTTTGTAAATAATTTTAACTTTATCTCATTTCAAATTTTTTCTCTTATCTCTTATCCTCATTCAAAATTTCAAAACAAATTCAAACTCCATTTTTTATATATTAATATGGCTCTCTCTCTCTCTCTCATTTCAACTTGATCAATCTTTGGTGAGAGGAGCGCGATCTCCGAGAGTCTTCTTGTCGTAGAAGGGTGCCTAACCTCCGAGCCATCCAGTGACAACGAGTGCCTTCGTCGAGGCGATTAATGTCTTTTCTGCTGCTAAGGTGAGATCCACATTTTCTCTTATTTTATCGTAGATTTATGGTAGTTTTATTTTTTTCCTTTCGCATTTTTATTTTGTTATCAAATTTATTAGATCTTATAATCATGAGTTTTATTCACCTTTGATTCCGATTTTTCATCTCACCTTCTCGATCTCTACTCGTTCTTGTTCTACCTCGCACGATCTCTCACCTCCGACCACGCACGGTGGTCAGAGATCCGGTTCCATCTTCCATTTTCCGCGGAACCGTAGTCGTTCACGTCTTCCATTTTGATTTTTGGGATAGTGCCGTCGTGCTCACATCCTAATTGTTTATAAATAAAAAAAACTTAATATATATAATATTTCTTTCTAACATTTATTTTGTAGGATCATCATAAAATAATTAAAAAAAATAAAAAAACAAAAGAAAAAAAAGAATTTCTGTCGTCCTATTTTCAAAAAAAATTAATCTTCAATTTCTGTTTACAAAAATAAAAAAATAAAAAATCTAGCACACATGCGTCATCGCTCCACCGTCCGCGCATTTCACCTGCCGCGCCACCGCGATCTACCTTACGCCTGTCGCTGCGCCCGAGGCACCGCAGAACGTCGCCCAGAACTATTGTGACGTCACTACCGACCTCTCGCTAGAGCTCCGACCTTCACTGACACCATCACCGGAGTCCATCGCAACCCTCCCCCGATGGGCATGTGTCGCCCAGCATCGCCGTGCATCCTCAGACCAACGCCATCTACCGCTGGACTGACGACTGGAAGCTCCTCTCCGCCTGTCCGCGCGCATCTTCGTCGTACGCCTCATATCCCCCGACCGTCGCCTGAAGCAGCGCCTCCTGTGCGAGTGGCGACACCTCTCATCGCTGCACTCCACCAGCCCATGCAAAGAAGAAAGGGGGCGCCGTCACTTTGGTTTTGAAATGAAGGAAACATGGAACGATCCACAGGGAACCCTAGGAAAATTATTAAAAATGGTGAAATTACATTAAAGCCCCCGGATATCTTTGAAATTGCATGAAGACCCCTACCAGCTCTAGATCAAACTTTATTGGGTGAAAGTTGCAGATCCACCGCCCAGACATTTTTGAAATTGGAAACGATCCCCTGCTAGGAACAAACGCGTTTAGTTGGGTAAATTACGTTTTGCATCCTACAGTTTATTTTTATTATATTTTTTATGCAAAAACTTGAACCATTCACATTTCAGTCCTTGTGATCAAGACTATTATTATCTTGTGCTTTTCTGATTGAAAAATCATTGCCTTTGTTCAAAACTATTCTTAGAAAATTATGCCATGCTCCTGAAGTGTGTATGTTTTTAGCGTAATTTTTTCATTGCATTCTAACATCATTTCTTATTATTAAAAAACAATGTCATTTTCTCTTCCTGAAATTCAAAAATTCATACAAATTCGAATATTGCTCTAAAAATTCCAAAAAAAAAAGATTAGTTTTATTTTTATGTCTTATCTTTCTTCCAAATTTCATGCATTAATTATTTATAAAACCCTGAAAATATGCAAATTACTAAAAATCTTACAAAAATCATAAAAAAGTGTAGAAAAATCCAAAAATCATGATTTCACATCATGTTTGTAGATATTCGTCTATAGTTTAGCATAAAAATAGTCTCCAGGAGTTTTGGGCACTAAATTTTTTTAAGTTGCAAATTACTCCAGGATATGCATTGTTCATCATTTTTCCACTGTTTGATTTTTAGAAACATACAAAAACATCTGAAAATTCTACAAAAAATTCTCAAAAGTATTTCAAAGCCTTTAAAAACCAAAAACATTTTCTCTGGTTTTTTTAGAATTTGTAACTATTTTGAAAAATACAAAAAGAGTGTGGTGTACGTATTTCTTCACTTGTGCATATTGTTCTTTATTTTTGAAAATAAAAATTGCAAAAATCAAAATCATTAAAAATTTGAAAATCAGAAAAAAATAGAAATAAAAAAATTAAAAAATAAAAAAATTAAAAAGACAAAGAAATTCACAAAAAAACCAAGATAGTTTGCATTTGAGATTCCCTTTTTCTTTTAATTGATTTTCGATTAATTGAATAACCCTCTGGAATTGTAGCCTCCCTGAGTTCGATCTTGTAGAGAAAACAATTCTCTCACTTCGTTATTCTTGTAATTATTTTTGTATCTTGAGATAAAAAAATTTGTTTGTTTGTTGCGTGATATTTGGGTTGCAATGACCACTGCGCATTTTATTTCATATCTTGAATTCAAAACCCGAACAACTCACTCAACAATGGTTCATTAACATCTCTAATACTGAAAAATTAAACTTTAAAATTCTAATAGGAGGAGGATGACATGTAAAGAGTTAGATTGAGGATTCATCCAGCACCGTCAAATGATTGGTAAAAGAGGATCTCCAGCCTGAGAAGGAGATAGCAATCTTTCTCTAAAGGCTGATATCTAACCGGCCTCTTCATGCATGTCCTCTACATAGGAATAGAGATAAGGAGGTGTCTGATAAGTTAGGTCAAAAAGTTTCCTCAGCAGGGTTGATATAACCAAGACCTATGTCATATGCTGTCGCAATATAGGCACGCATACTCTAACCAAAGACAGATGTATTACTATTTGTCTGAATATGTACATCAGGAAGACCATTAGGGTGATGACCTAATCAAGGTATATACATCAGCAAGCTGGTGTGCATACAAGGGCTTTCTAGTAATGCGATCTCTCAAATGGATCATACATACTCACTATTGAACTGGAAGACATGAGCTCACTCATGAGGTGTTCGTACTGATCAAATTCCATTCATGATCATCTTGCTTTGGAAGCATGACATGAATTTGTAAGTATGGTATACAGTTATGGAAAGTAAATGATCGATACCAGCTCTCAATGATCAAATGAGAAACTTAAAGATAAAACCATAAAGGAGACAATTCAAATGTGTTCTAAAACATTGGGTTTATTCTGGTCTTCCAGTATGCAGGATATACTGGTATTAGGAATACTCGAGGATGATGTGATCATAAACGATTATATAACCATGATAATATTCCATTCTGAGTGAGTGATGAAACATGTTTGGATTTTAGTGACTCCTCTCAATAGATAAGTAATTTGATCTCAATCCAATTGTTGGACATTGGTCTAAATATGATTCAGATGCAACGAGAAGAATGAAACATCTATGAGAGCTTCCCAAGTTCTCAATTTGAGATATGATCTCAATATCCAAGGCACTATATGTAGAATGTACGACCGTCATGCCCTTATCTCCACGTATCCGTGGAGAAATCACATTATTGTTGAAGGAATTCAAGAATAATTATATTATTGGTAGTTAATCTAAGCAATGAGGAAAATTGATAAATAAATGTAATTTTTTATGAATAATATGGATATGATTCATATTATTTGGTATCATAAGAATAGTCATCTAAGATAATTAAACTTGATTTAATTATCAAGGATATGATTAATGTGTATATCACTATCCATAATAATCATATCTATTATAAATGTGATTTATAATATGTTGGAGAGAGTTAATTGTAAATAATATTTACGAATTAAATATTGATATGAATTGGATTCACATTGAACAATTAATTGTGAATGTAATTCACATTTATATTCAATGTATGTATATAATTCACAAACTGCCAATGGTATGATAGCAATTATCACAAAATAGTTTTGAATTATTTTAGTGAATAACTTTGCAAAGAAAATTGTTGCATATGTAGAAGATTTGGTGAGATATGAGATCTCACATTTCTAGAATAAGGGAGTGTAAAGCCTTGAACTTGGCCTCTCGGATCCTATATCATAAGATCCGGCTCATCAAGAGGAAACCATCGAAATTTGGTTCGTATGAGTCAGAGTTTGTTTGGAATTGTTATGATTTTCATAAGAAAGATAAGTAAGGAGGCTTGAGATGTCATTAACCCATAATGATTGTCATTAAGACTAATTACATAGGATAAAAGAAGATAATTATATATTGAGTATCGCTAGACCATTAGCGAACACTAATCAGAGGCGGAGAAAGTTAAGCGCAAGTCACGAAACTTAAATCACGATTAGTGAAAGTTAATCGTGATTATAGCTAATTAAGAGTCATTAGAGCATCTAGAACCTTATGGAAAATTCTAACTTAAGACTTAAGTTTTGGATAAGCTTTGGCCAAAACCATGGGCCGCTAACCGCAGTAAAGCGTTAAACCATTGTTTACTAAATGTGGTTAGCGGTTTCCTAAAGCCTATAATTAGCCCCCTACCCATTCATTCTCTACAACTTCCACTACAACCACTAACTTGAGGGATAAGGTTGAGAGGTCGGGAGGAGGAGAGGGAGGCAGGGAAGGAGCAATGGCGAAGTGCTATTGGGAGAACATGGAGGAGGATGACGATACAATCCTCTCCTAGTTGTCTTCGTATGCAAGTAGCTCTAACTTGAGATAATTTCTTGATTTATCTGGCTTTTCGATTTATTTTGTGTTTTGGTTGGAGGAGAAATATGTGTAACACCCTATTCGGTGCGGGCAGCTATGCATGTCGATGAACCCTGTGATTTGTTACACCTTCACTCTCCTATGACTTATGGTATCTGTTTATTCTCAATCTCTTATACTTCTATTATATTCTTTCAATTTCACTTTTATACTTGTTTTGAGGGAGAAATCTTTGTAACACCCTACTTAGGTGTGGGAGGCTAAGCACATCAGTGAACACTGTGATTCATCATGCCTTCACTCACCTAAGACTCATGGTATCTACCAATTCTCCACTACTTGTAGTTTGTTCGATTTCGTTATTGTTTTCCTATCGATAATTTTATAGAGGAAACTCTTTGCGTTTTTCTTTTGAAATATGTCCCGATAAAAGGGGAAATTCTATCAAAATTTTCCTAGAAATATGTATGAATATAAGGGGAAACTCTGCCAAACTTTCCTAGAAATATCACCTCGTATAATGGGAAACTCTGTTGACATTTTGAAAGAAAATATATTCTTTGCATTATTCATATTCTTCATATATTTTTCACATTCTTCGTGTTCATTCGTTCTTCTCATTCTTGGCATGTTCTTGATAAGAAAATAAAATTTGATCGTTTCAAGAGCCGTAAATCAACCTTTCTAAAAACGAATCACGATAAAGCACTTCATACGCGTGAAAGAGCTCAATTAGGTAACGAAATCCTTTCTTTAGTTGTAGGGTTTTCATACAATATCGTTGAAATTCTTGATTTTCTGTTCTTCGCTACGAGAACCCTAGTTTGGTTTTTTTTTTGAGAAAATATAAAAAGTTGCTTCATAAAATAACTTCTAAGAATCGAATAGATGCAGTGTCTTGGAATGTTAGGATATGGGAGTTAAAAAAAGCATAAATATGGGTATATATACATATGAATTAATAAATATATGTGAGGAGATACTCAATAATGATGAATATAAAAATCAAAGGCTTAACAGAAGAATTACATCAAGAGTGACTTGGAGTAGATACTATAGATTGGCATTCAACTTGTAGGTTTTTCAGAAGAATATATGTATTAGCAGGCAAAACCTAGGTGGTATACGGTTGTCATGATATGTTTGGCACGCGAAATAAATTATTTGCAACACACGGTACTTGGATGCCATTAGGCAGATTGACTGACTGATGATGTGGTCATGCCATGTTGAGGCACATATGGTTTGATAGCTGTTGGGTCACGATAACACGTATTCAAATCCTCTAGTTTATGTGATTAAATGTTATCTTGTGCTTTTAAGCTAACAGGTCCTCGAAAACTCTGATAATAAAAGAAAATGAAACTATCAAGGTATTATTGGAGGATTTGTTGAGGCGATGTGTGGCGACATAAGCTCACCAGATCAACGCAATCTCCAATCTTGAAGAGTCCACATCTTTGGAGTCCATGAATGGTGAGGTATTCCCTGGACTAATCCCTGACGTGGAATAGGAGGAATATGACTTAAATAATCAGAGGAAATGAAACTTTCCGGTATAATAAGCTTTTCTAAACTATACTCCTTGTTAACTTCTCTCTTCTTCGTTACTTAGCACTCGCTAGTCATCATCCTATGATTTATGGAAACACAACAAGTATTGGTGAGCCATCGCAAGGACATTAATAATCCAACCAGCTAATAATAGAAGCCCGCTAGCCTACCATAGTAGCATCACTTATAAAGTACTTGGTAATCTTTTTGTGCATTTCCTTTCTAGTTGATGAACATGTAATTTGCTATAGTAGGACAATATATCATGTAAACTTTGTTTTGTGAATGAAAAAGTATTGAAATACTTCCTTCTTAGTATTTTTAATTGCAATCTATGTTTGAATGTTAGTTGTGAGTGCTGAATAAATTATTGTTGAGTAACCAAATATGGATATGGAAGGATCCGATGACCGAGAATTAGGTTCGTGATGGTTTGGTGTCAGAGCTCAGTTACTCAAGTAAGTTATTCAGTAATTGACAACTATGAGTGGTATTCAGAAACTAATGGTGTATTAAGATCCTTTGATCTTAATATTTGACTACGGTACCATTCAAAAGTCATTGTCCCTTATGTACATCATGATAAAAAATATAGGACCTAACCTTTACACTTGAAACATAACCATATCATGGAAGACCAAGACATGTTTAGGCAAATAGAGGCTATGATGGCAATGTTCCAAGAGATGGGGCTAAAGCAGCATGCATTGGAGGAGAGGCTCAATGAAAAAGATGAGAAACCTAAGGCATCCAAAACTATGGATGCTAGAGTTGAAGGTTTTGTCCACCTTCCTGAGGAAGAATCTAGCTACTATCCTTCCATAGAGTCTACTCCTACCCTAGCTGAAGGAGCAATGGAGAGAGCTCTTCTTAGACACCAAAAACTACTTGACAATTACCGAAAGGGAAAGATTCCTCGATTCAACGGCATATAGACACCTGTTGTGGTAGAACTATGACTTGATGATGTAATCTGAATGTTGATATTAATACATGTACTAGCAGACACTTGTGCGCACTTTGTTGATTACTCCCTAGCAGACTATGCAAGACATGGTGGAGAGTGATTTCCAAGAAACAATTATATCATGTTCCATGGGATATATTTGAAGAGAGGTTCCGAGCACACTTTTGTCCCTCCAATTGGGAATAACTGAAGAGAGGGAGTTGTCTTCTTTGACACAGGGTTCCACAGAATGTACGAGATTATCATATTCACTTATGGAGCGACTACGTTATTCCCCAACTCTAGAAGCTTCACCACAAGAATGTCCCGCCTAATTTGTCAGCAGACTTCAACGAGATCTTAGAGAGAATCTTGAAGGTTTTCGAGCCACCACTATAGATGAAGCAATGGACATTGTCTCTCATATTGAGATGGGAAGGGATGAAAAATGTCAAAGAAGATGCTTCCACTTTACTGGTGGACCATCCAAATAGAAGATGAGTTATAATCATAGAGACCATCGATATCATCCAGTTAGTTCCGGTATAAGCTCACCACAGACCTTGGGCCAGGAATTATCGCGAAGAGGGGGTTAAACTAGACCTCCACTATACCCTCACGACTCGACAGAAGGAGATAGTACCACTATGGTTGGTCCTTCATCTTAGACAGGAACACATATGTGTTATTACTATCATCGGGAAGGCCACATCTAGAAAGACTGTCCAAAGTTGAGAGGTTCATGGTTTAAACCAACCCCAATTAACAGTGTAACTACCATGCCGAGCAATGGAGCAAGACGTCGAGGATGGCACGATAGAGGTCAGGTCTCACAAGGACCATCTCTTACTCAGCAACCACCACAAAGCAGTGCGGGTTCTAGCTTGCCTATTTCTAATGGCTAGCTCAATGCAATCACTGAAGAACAAGCCTACAATTCATGCATGGTCGTACGAGGACCGTTACTATTCATGGCTTTTCAGTACATGAACGATTGGTACTCACTTTGGGTAAGATACCAGTAGAAGTACAATAGTCCTATCTGATCAATGGAATAGGAAGACAAGTATTTATAATTAGAAAAATCCTGGATAATTTTGCAGTACTGATAGCAGGACATTAGTAACTTGTTTCCCTACTAGTTATTTTAATGGATGACTTTGATCTCATCCTAAGGATGGACTGGCTAGAAAGGCATCGTGCATTCCTTAAATGTTTCCAGAAGACAGTAACTTTTCACAATCCTAACTTGATAGAGTTCTAGTTTTTTTGAAAGACATCCTGTGACGATGTCAAATACATCTCTACTACGAAAGCACATCAGTTGTTAGAGAAAGGGTGCCAATGATGTTTAGATTATGTATCCATTACATCAGGGTTAGATAGAACGATAGAATATGTGCCTATATTGTGCGAATTTCCTTATGTATTTTAGATGAACTACCTAGATTACCACTTGAGAGAGAGATTGAATTTGAATTCTCTCTTATACCTGATACTCTGCCTATCTTTATCCCTCCATATAGGATGGCACCAACCGAGTTACGAGAGTTAAAGGTTAAATTACAAGCAATGTTCATTCAACCCAGTACTTCACCATGGGGTGCACCTGTTTTGTTTGTAAGGAAGAAGGATGGGTTGATGCATTTGTGAGTTGACTATAGACAGCTAAACTAGATGACAATAAAGAACAACTACCCTCTGCCAAGAATAGATTGACCAGTTGTAGGGTTCAACTGTGTATTCCAAGATTGATTTAAGATCGGGATACCATGAGTTGAAAACTAAAGACGCGGATTTTCCCAAGACAGATTTTTAAACTAGATATAGACATTATGAATTTTTTGTTATGCCTTTCGGACTAACAAATGCACCAGCAACCCTCATGGATCTCATGAATAGAGTATTCAGGGAATTTCTAGATCACTTTGTAGTAGTTTTCATTGATGACGTACCTATTTACTACAAGGATAAGTACCAACATGAACATCATCTCATGTAGGCACTTGAAACACTAAGGAAGACTAAATTGTATGCTAAATATAACAAATGTGACTTCTTGCTATTGAAGTATCCTTCCTAGGCCATGTTATTTTTGGAGAAGGTATATCAGTTGATCATGCGAAGGTTAGTGTAGTGATGAGTTGGGAATGCCCGGAATGTCACAGAAATACAATCTTTTCTTTGTCTAGTAGGGAATTATAGAAGTTTTGTGAAGGACTTTTCAGGAATAGCATTGCCAATGACTAGGCTGACTCAGAAGGAAGTCCCATTCATATGGTCTAATGCATGTGAAACTAGCTTTCAGATACTAAAAGAATGCCTAACAACTACACATATCCTTACTCTACCCTCTATGATTGAAGAGTTTAAGTGTACACTGATGGATCTGAAGAAGGATTTGGAGTAGTTCTTATGCAACATGGCAAGGTAGTTGCCTATGCATCCTAACAACTCATGGCACATGAGAGGAAATACTCGACACATGGCCTTGAACTAGCTGTTGTAGTCTTTGCTTTAAAGATATGGAGACACTACCTTTAAGGTATTACTTTTGAAATATTCATCGATCATAAAAGCTTGAAGTATCTGTTTGATCAGAAGGATTTCAATATGAGGCAAAGACAGTGGCTAGAGCTATTGAAGGACTATGATTGCATCATCTCCTACCACCCCGGTAAGGGGAACGTCGTAGCAGATGCCCTGAGCAGAATAACTTATTCAACTAAGTTAGCATGTGTGATTCACTGATGTGGTTTACTATAAACATCGAGTGAATGGAAATTATTTGATAGTAGTGATGATACTAAAATTATTTCTCATTGATACAAACCAGTGATATGGGATAGAATAAAGAAAGGAAAGGAGGATGATCCAGTCCTTAAGACTTGAGACAACAACTTGAGATGAATGAGATAGAGGTATTGCAGATACAAGATGGGTTACTGTATAACTATTATAGAGTTTGTGTTCCAAAACACACCTGAACTGAGGAAAGACATCTTACGTGAAGCGCATTGCTCTAGATTATCTATTCATCAAGGAATTACGATGATGTATAAGGATCTTCGTTCAGACTTTTGGTGACCGAGAATGAAGAAAGATGTTGCTGAGTTTGTGGATTCATGTTTCACTTGCCAACAGGTAAATGCTTTACATCAAAAGCCTCAAGGATTGTTGCAAGCTCTCCCTATCCCCGAATGGAAATGGGAATGAATTGCCATGGACTTCGTTACCGACTTACCCTAGATGACTAGTGATAAAGATAATATATGGGTTATAATAGACCATCTGACCAAGGTAGCACACTTTATTCCAATAAGCTTATCTTCCACTCCAGACCAGCTTGCTGAGTTATATATTATAAATGTGATCTGTCTCCTTGGTATTTCAACGGAGGTAGTTTCCAATCAAGATTGATTATTCACCTCACACTACTGGGAGAACTTTATGAAATCATTAAGCACACAGTTATGCTTGAGCACAACATATCATCTGCAAACAGATGGTCAATTAGAATGTACAATTTAGATAGTAGTGGATATGCTATGAGCATGTGCCCAAGAATGGAAGGGATCATGGAATATACATTTGTCTCTTGCATAAATCACCTACGACAATAGTAATTGTGAAAGTATTGGCATTGCACCATTTGAAGCACTGTATGGATGTAGGTTTACTAATCTATGTTGGCAAGAGAATGGGGTAAAGAACCTTTATGATTCAGATAGACTCCATGAGACACATGAAGATGTAGAGCTTGCTCGAAAAAGACTAATATCTGCTCATAGTCGCCATAAAAGCTATAGTGATGTGAGACAAAAAGATCTTGAGTTTGAAGTAGACAACTTTGTATTTATCAAAGTATCACCTATGAAGGGAGTTCAGAGGTTTGGCTTGCATGGGAATCTGGCACCCAGGTTCGTGGGTCCCTTTGAAATCATTCAGCGGATTGGAAAAGTTGCATATAGACTTGCACTTCCTCCACATCTTTTGGCAATACATGATCTTTTTCATGTATCAAATATGAGAGAGTATATTAAGGATCTTGACCATAAGATAAGCTATGATGATCTGCATGTTGAACACGACTGGACATACCTAGAAATACCTGTACAAATATTAGACAGGGATATAAAGAAGTTGTGGAATAAGGAGGTACCTATTTTTAAAGTATTGTGGCGGAACCTAGAGTTTGAAGAAGCTGCATGGGAAACTAGGTAAATATGAGAGAAAAATACCCCCCACATGTTTGTATGATAACACTATATATTGTGTATATCTTCATTATAAATTAAATGACGTTCATTCTCCTTAAAGTTATTATGATTTCAATCCTCTTTAAGGTTGTTATGCCTGCATTTCAAGTCTCGATGATGAGACTTCCTTTAAGGATTTTATAATTGTAAAGCCTTGAACTTGGCCTTTCGGATCCGTTATCATAAGACCCGACTCATCAAGAGGAAACCAACATAATTTTTTCGAATGAATCAGACTTCATTTGGAATTATTATTATTTTTGGAAAAAAAAGATAAGGAGGCTTAAGATGTCATTAACCTATAATGACTGTCATTAAGACTAATTAAATACAACTAAAAAAAATAATGACAAATTGAGGACTGCTAATGACCATTAGAGAACACTAATCAGAGATCAGTGAAAGTTAAACGCAAGTCATGAAAGTTGAATTATTAGTGCTAATTAACATCATTAGAGAATCTAGAATCTTCTGGAAAATTCCAACTTAAGATGAAGTTTAGGATAAGGTTCGACCAAAACCATGGGTCACTAATCGCGATTAAGGGTTAAACTATGGATTATTAACCATGGTTAGAGGTTTTCTCAAGCCTATAAATAGCCCCCCACCCATTCATTATCTATGATTTCTGCTACCACCACTACCTCGAGGGATTGGTCGAGAGGTCGGGAGGAGGAGAGGGAGGCTAGGAAGGGGTAATAGAGAAGCATTGTCAGGAGAACGAGGTGGAGGATGATAGTACTATCCTCTCCTAGTTTGCTTAGTAGGTAAGTAGCTCTAACTTGAGATAGGTTCTCGATTTATCTTTCTTTTCGATTCGTTATGTGTTGTGGTTCGAGAAGAAATATGTGTAACACCATACTTAGGTGTGGGCGACTATACATGTCAGTGAACCCTATGATTCGTCACACTTCTACTAACGTAAGGCATGTGATGTCTATTGATTCTCCATCCCATATAGTCCTATTATATCTTTCGATTTTGCTTTTATACTTGTTTTGACGGTATAAATCTGTGTAACACCCTACTTAGTTGGGGGTGGTTATGCACGTCAGTGAGCCCTGATTCGTCACGTCTTCACTCACCTAAAATGTGTGGTGTCAACCTATTCTCCATTGCTTACTTGTTGATTATATTCTTTGCATTCTTCGTGTTATTCGTGTGTTCTTCACATTCTTCATGTTTTTCATTCGTTCTTCATGTTCATGGCACGTTCTTAGTGTTCCTGATAAAAAATTGAAATTTTACCATTTAGGAGTCGTAAATCATCCTTTCTAAAATCAAATCACGATAATGCACTACGTACGTGAGAGAGAGAGCTCGATTAGGTGACAAAATCCTTCCATTTGTTGTCATATTTTCATATAATATCATTGAAATTCCTGATATTATGTTCTTCGCTAGGAAGAATCCTAATTTGACTATTTTTGAGAAAATATGAAAAGTTTCTTTGTAATTATCACTAAAATATTGTCTAAGCATCAAATAGACACAGTGGCCTGGAAAGTTAGGGTTTGGGAGTTAAAATAAGCATAAATATGAGTATATATACATATGAATTAATATATATATGAGGTGATACTTAGTGTTGATGAATATGAAAATCGAAGGCTTAATGGAAGAATAACATCATGGGAATTGATGTATCTTGAAATAGATCCTGAAAAGGATCATACATTACATTAAGAATGACTTGGAGTAGATACTACAAGATGGGCATGCAACCTGTAGGTTTATCAGAAGAACATCTGTATTGACAGTCCAAACCTATGTGGTACATGGTTGTCTTGATATGTTGAGCACGCATAATAAATTATTTGTAATGTGTGGTAGTCGGATGCCATTTGGTAGATTGACTGACTGAAGATGTGGTCAAGCCATGTGGAGGCACGAGTGGTTGGATAGTGGCTGAGTCACAATAACACACATTCAAATCCACTGGTTTATGTGATTAAAGGATAGCCAGTGGTTTTAGGCTACCGGGTCCCCGAGGATGGTGGGCTTCTATATTTGTCAGGCAGAGGGCTTGAAGCCTTAGATAATAAAAGAAAATGAAATTGTCAAGGTAGTATTGGAGGATTGGTTGAGGCAACGTGCAATGGCATAAGCTCACCAGATTAACGCAATCTCCCATCCTGAAGTATCCATAACTTCGTAGTCCATCAATGGTGAGGTTTTCCTTAGACTAATCCCTGATGTGGAATAGAAGGAATAAGACTTAATCTAATAAGATGAAATGAAACTTTCTGGTATAATAAATTTTGCTGAACTACACTACTTGTTTACTTTTCTCTTCTTCGTTAAATAGCTCACTAATCTTCTTCTTATGATTTATGGAAACTCAACAAGTGTCGGTGAGACATCGCAAGGACTATAATAATCTTGCCATCTATCAGTAGTAACCCTCTAGCCTGCTACAATAGCATCACTTTGTAAGGTAGTTGGTAATCGTTTTCTGTATTTCCTTTCAAGTAGATGTACATGTAAATGGATATAGTGGGACAATGTATCATGTAAACTTTATTTTGTGAATGAAAATGTATTGAAATACTTCATTCTTAGTATTTTTAATTGCTATCTATTTATGAATGTTAGTTGTGATTGCTGAATAAATTATTGATGATTAACCATATTCGGATATGGGACGATCCTATGACCCGGAATTGAGGTCGTGATAGGGAACCACCTTACATACTTAGAGGGTGGACGACTACCTTTGAGTTGTCAACTTGGTGGTCGTCCACTCTATGTAAGGAAGGAGGCTTTCCCTCTTTCCTAGTCTTTACATGCATATTCATTTGATTTAAATTGAATTATATTGAAGATCATTAATACTTTTAATTTATTTTCAATTATATAATTGTTGTTGTCGATATTATGCAACAAAATCATGGCCATTGATTGAAAGCACAAAATAATCTAAACCAATGATTTTATGTACACATGAAGTTAAATCCATGAGCATCCAATTCAGTATGAAAAAAAGGGTAGCCCTGGCCATTTCTTCTACATCATCTAAAAAATAGATCTCTTTGTCTCTCTCTATTCTCTATAGATCCTCTCTCTCTCTCTCAATATTCTGTCCACTCGCATATCGAACTAGAGACCCTTGCCATGGTCGTCACTCTGTTGCATTGCCGAATCGATTGTGCAGGGATCTCCGCCGTCTTCTATGCTCCTTGCTTGTGAAGAAGGTATTGGATTTCGTGATATGAAATCAGGAGATTCTTCACTAGGATATTTGATTTGGATTGTGATAAGCACATGTCTCATCCATACGCTCTTAAGTGCCTCCTATGTTAGGTCAGACTTGAGACAAGAGGTCTCTTCGTTTAGATACGATCACAAACACACATTAAGAAGTAATCCTTGTACTTGTTTGTGTTGTCAATGAAATTATTTGAGAAGTGTTCTTGAATCATGTGGTTTCATGTTCTTATTTTGAATTTTGTTGCCCGATGCAACCATTATGACTAATTGACCTAGGTTGTATGTGATGCGACCTTCATGCTTCCATGATGTGATAAAGCCTAAACCCTAGCCTTAATGTTCTAGGTGGATGACTTCCTTAAGAATCAAGACAAAGATGATAGGAAATCATTGAATCCACTAAGGATATTGTCGTTCATGAACTTGAAACAAAAGAGATAAATAAATATGAAACATCTATACCTTTTTGATGGAGTTTGAGGGTGGTCATTCCACCTGAAATGCATGGATTCCATGTGTCAAGTGAGACTGACAATGATCTGACTTCATATAATGAAGCACTCACATATTATGGCATGCATAGATGGATGCTAGCCATGAAGTTTGAAATAGATTCCATGCACAAGAAAAGTGTATGGACCGTAGAGGATCCACCTGAAGGAGTAAAAGACAATTGCTGTAAATTGATCTTCAAGAGAAAGTGGGGGCCTAATTGGAAGGTAGAGACCTTTAAGCACAAAGAGAAAGAATTGACTACATTGAGACATTCTCTCCCATGGCCATGCTCAAGTACATCCATGCATTACTAGCTATTGAAGCACATTTTGACTATGGCATCTGGTAGATGGACGTCAAGATTTCATTCCTCAATGGTTACCTCGAGGAAGATATCTATATGGAGCAACCCCATGGCTTCGTAGCTAAGGAAGGAAAAGTGTGGTAGCTGACGAAGTCCATCTATGGGATCAAACAAGCTTCTCATAGCTGGAACAAAAGATTCAATAAAACCTTAAAGAGTTATGATTTCTTACAGAATCCTGATGAGCAATGTGTATGCAAGAAGCTTTGTGGGTGAGCCATTGTGTTCATCATGCCTTACGTAGATGACATCCTTATTGTTAGGAATGATACGAGATTGATGACTAGTGTTAAGGTCTGATTGCCACACACATTCAAAATGAAAGATCTTGGAGAAGCATCTTGCATTGAGATGATCAGGCAATCAGAAAACAGGGTGGACTAAAATAATGGGTCAGCTAGGTGGAGGATTGTGATTGGGCCACATGGCCCAATCAGGAAACTATAAAATGTGTAAATACTTACAAAATACTGAATAAATAGTTAGGGGCAAAATTAGAAAAAAATTGTTTAACATGGATCTTCAACTTTCATGCAGAATCAAAGAGAAAAAAAGTCAACTAAACAAAGAAAACATAATTGTAAGTATTTTTATGAATTAAAAATGTTTATTTTAATTCTTTTATTATTTTTTTTGGATTTTTAATTTATATTTTATATTTAATTTTTTATTGTTTTTTGATAAATAATATACACAATGAATATAACATAATATTAATGTTATTTAATAAACAATAATTAGTGTTAATTATATAGAACACAATAATCAATAATTAATGTTCATTGTTTGTGAATGTTAGTGGTTTTCTTAAGCTAGAATGATAATATAGATGAACAATGATGATAATCTTGGATTTATCAATGCACGAGGCTAAAAACCTAGCCTTCATCCTCTAGTGTCCATACACTGTTCTTGTACATGGAATCTATTTCAGACGTTATTGTTAGCGTCCATCTATCCATATCATGATGCATGAGTGTTTCATTAAATGAAGTTGGATCATTTTAAGTTTCACCTGACACATGAAATCCATACATTTCAGGTGGGACAACTACCCTTAAACTCCTTCGAAGATGTATGAGTGATTCATCTTTATTTACATCTTCAGTTTCTGGTTTAGGAAGCTCAATATCCTCAGGGGATTCAATGAGTTCCTTTACTTCATTTTGTCTTGTCTCTTATGAAGTAATCCTGTGGGAATTTTACATCTCTAGAGGTGAAAACCTTTTGTGTCTCAAGGTCGTAAAATTGGTATCCAATACCATCCTTTACATACCCAATGAAGTATCACTCTCTAGTGTGAGATTTCAACTTACTTGCATCCACATTCTTTGCATGGACCAAGCAACCACAAATTTTAAGTGTTTAACCCTGTGCTTGATTCAATGCCAAAGATCATGAGTGGTTTTGGACACATATTTGATATGAATCTTGTTAACGAGATATATATATATATATTTATATATTTATTATATGTACATATATATATATATTGCACTCTCTGCTATATATCCCCCAAAACTAAGCGGTAAATGGGCCTTACTAATCATTGAACAGACCATTTCCTTGATGGTCATGTTGCTTCTTTCAACAACATAATTTAGTTGGGGAGTTACAAGAGGAGTGAGATTCGTTACAATTCGTCTCTCTTTTAGGTATTCCTTGAATTCATCTGAGAGGTACTCGCCACCTTGGTCAGATCAAATCCGTTTAATATTTCGATCGATTTGGTTCTCAACCAAAGAAACTAATTCTTTGAACTTTTCAGAGGTTTCATAATAATAACGAAATAGAAAGATAAACCCATATCGCGAATGGTCATCAATAAATGTCAAACAATATCAATATCCATTTCAAGTCGTATTATAGAAGGAACCACACACATCGGTATGTATTAGGTCAAGAGTACCTCCGCATCATGTAACCTTCATGCGGAAGAGTGTTTTAGTCAATTTACCTCGAACGAAATATTTACAAATAGGTAAAGCTTGGACATGTAGAAAATCCAAGTGTCCATCTTTTATCAATCTATTGATCCTTTCAATAGATAAATGACCAAGCATTTTATGCCAAATCATGTTCGAATGATTTCCATCCTCTCTGGTTCTTTTACAGTTTTTATTAGTAGGTGTTACTTTCAAGATAGAATCATTAATGCACATTTCATAGAGTCCACTAGAAGTTAGAATACCATCTACAATATGTTTATCGTAATGACTTATGATAAGCTTCTCACATAACAAGAACGAATATCCATTTCTAACTAACTTAGATACATATAAGTGTTTTTTCTAACATTCGGAACATAGATACACTATCAAAGTAATATGACTCCACCACTAGATAATTATAGTTTGCAACTCCCGACGTTGACTGCTGCAACAGTTGCATCAGATCCCCTCATGATGACTATCTCCCCTTTATTAAGATTTTTGGTCACGTGATTTAGATGCAACAGATTGTATACATGAACATAAGCACCAGAATATACGACCCAACTACCTTCTTATCCTATGAGAAAATTGGTTTCAATGATGAAAGTAGATTTTATACATGATGGTGTAGGACATGTGAGTCCACGGCGAGCCGTTATGTAATAAATATTGTTGCAATTCACTCCTTAATCTGAAATGAAGAATAACTAATCTGCATAATATGTCCTTTAGTACATTTGGAGTTATATACCATGGCCATTTTAATAATCACACAATTATTGATTCAATGGTTGAATCATAGAGACCGGTGCTTGGATGATATATAAAGAGTTATATTGTTGACTCGTCAAGCACCGTCAAATGATTGTTAAGAAAGGATCTCCTACCTAAGAAGGAGATGGCAATTCTTCTCTAAAGGCTGATATACGACCGAAGTCTTGATGTAGGTCCTCTATATAGGAATAGAGATTCATAGGTGTTAGATAAGTTATGTCAAAGAGATAACATAACGAGATTGAGATCACCAAGGCGTATGTCGTGTATAGTCATGATATTTGGACATATCCTTTGACTAGATACAGATGTGTTACTATATGTCTGAATATGTACATTTGGTAGATCGATAGGTTGATGCCCTACTCAAGGTCTATCTACCGGTGAGCTAGTGTGCATACAGGAGCATATGAGTAATATGATCTCTCAAAGGGATCATACATATTCATTACTTAATCAGAAGATATGAGTCCACTCACGAGATATTTGGATCAAATTTCGTGCACAGTCGTCTCACTTTGGAAGCTTGACATGATTTATATGTATGAAATATGCTTTTGGAAAGTATATGATCAATACATAGGTATGATATATGTTTTTTGGATTGTATATGATCAATACTACTCCCAAAGATCAAATGAGAAACTTAATGACAAAACCTTGAAGGAGATAGTTCAAATGTGATCTAAAACATCAAGTTTATTCTAGATCTTCCAATGTGAAGGATGTATGGGTATTAGGAATACTCAATGCTGATGTGAACATAATTGATTGTATAACTATGACATTACTATTTTGAGGGAGTGATGAAGCAGGGTTGGATTTTAATGACTCCTCTTAATAGAGAAGTAATTTGATCTCAGTCCAATTGTTGAATACTAATTTGAATTTGAATTAGATGCAATGAGAAGATTAGATTTATGGTATTGATTTAATGAAACCTCTTTGAGAGATTCTCTGAGATATGGATTTAAGATATGATCTCAATGTCAAGGTCATTGATAAATCCATGATTCATTAACTTTTCTACCATATTTTAACTTTAAATCTTTAAATAATACATGTAAATATGCATTAATATCCACTTTTATCAAAATTACATTCATGAATAAAGATGCATTTTTATGCATTAAAAAGACATAAACAGGAAAAAGAAAAAAGAAAAAAAGAAAAAATAAGGCAAACTGTAAATATATATATATACATATTGTACATTATGACTCAAGAAATATAAATATAGTTGTATGATGTATTTATAAAACCTAACCCACGATATTAAGTCAGATAAAAAAATAGGGGGAGATGAGGATGAAATACAAAATAACCGACCTTATACATTACACATTAAATCTATTTATTATATTTACACAATCATCACCTGATCTTATTAAATTCATATGTACATATTTTCACAAATTCTTCACCAATTTGTATATAAAAATATGTATAAAAAATAAAATAATAAAAATCCAACCTAATATGCCAAGTAAAAAAACTTCTAAATTGTCAAATTCCCAACTTTCGAAACTCATAACTTCATCGCACGAACACCAATTTCAGTCTACCCATCTTTAAAGTTCATGTTATAAAATTCTCTTATTAATGAAGGTGATTTCTTCAAAAATGGATTCTATCAGCAAAAAGTTGATTTTTGGACCTAATGACATACCCATTTCTGAGCTATTTATTTTATTCCGTACATACTATTTATAGAACAATTGATATAATAAAATTTAATTAATATTTTAAACTTGTAGTTTATTTATAAAATAAAATCTATAAATAAAATCCTTATTCCATATTTTCAATAAATAAAAACCCCTAAAAACATGTAAATTTGAACTACATTGGATATACTTGTTATTTTTAATATTTTGTAAAACCATTTATTAAAATATATTAAATTTAACATGAACTCTATTTATTATTATATAAATTGATAAAATATAAAAATGGTTCTTTATTTATTGAAATATTAAATTAAAATGTAAATCCTGATTATTGAGTATATTATATGTATATTTATTGGTATTTTATTTATTAAACCTAAAATATATATGGGGCTGGGAAAGCTGCACTCGGGGTGCAACCAACTAGCTGCACCTGACCATTTTTTCATTGGTTGATGGAGAGGTGGTATCTATACTTAAGTTTCGATATTTTTTGTGATTTTTTTCTTATTTTATTGATCGATTTTCTTTGTTTCCATTTTACAATTTTTGTCAATTTTCTTTTATCTTTATTTCAGTTTTCTTTTCGAGCTTTGATTTCTCTCTTTTTTTTCCTATTTATTATTCTTTACTGTTTCTTTTGTGATTACAAGTAGAGTAGGGCCCACATGATCAACTGACATCCTAGTCATCGTGCGCCACCATAATCATCTAAAATGGCCACAACAATCGATTGGACATCACCATTACCATTGTTCTTTCCCAATTTACAGAAGATTGTGAAAAATGTCTAGTCGTATATATTCATGACACGTGTCCAACATGTACAGTTGTGATCATGGCATCACCTCTAATCCAGACCGTACAATCCCATTCCGAAGGGGTGTGACATTTGCAAATTAAACACAGAAACTTCAAGAACTTGTACGTGCAACTGAAAGTTTTCAGAGGTTCATTTAGGTCTCTCCACGAGTCCTAAATGTAAAACGTTCATTTTATTTTCAGACATTTTCTTACCATTCTACCCTTATACTTTATGTAATATTAGAAGACTATATGAACCGTATTTTCCCTTGATTTTTCAAGGCTAGTTACCCAACTATCCTAGTGTTGTTTTGACGACTTTTTTTTAGGAATTTCATTGCTTTATTATTGAGTTTTGATTTTTTTACTGAATTTTGTATCCATTTTGAGTTTATTTTATGTGTCTTTTGAGCTCGTTGCTCGGTCTTCCTTCATGTCACCTACCTATATAGTGCCATCTACAGTATATCACCTACATACTATATTTTGTATCAATTTGAAAAATATATTTCTCATGTATTTATAAAAATAAAATAAAATAAAATCATTTTCTTTTCATTTACTTCACTTTGACCATTATCATTGAATATTATTTTTGAATGACAAATAAAAATTACAAAATAAAAAATAAAATAAAAATAAGCAAAAATAAAAAAGAATAAAAACCATAAATACTAAACAACAAAAATGAACTTCATAAAGAAAAATCAATCTCAAACAATCTTGATTTCTGAGTACACATTTTGCCTTCTTGTGTTCGACCTAGGGAAACTTACATGGTTAATATCAAGTGAAAGGAGATAGTGAGAGGAGTTTATATTCTTCTATTCATTTTCTACATCTCTCACTCTCTTCTCATATTTTTGTTTGATCGAGCATTCTTCTCTACGTAATTGTCACAACCGACTACATATTCTTTTGCCGTGAGGGGAGGAGCACACATCAAAATGGCATCGTTGTTGGAGAGGTGATATCTATACTTAGCTTTAGACATTTTTTGTGATTTTTCTTTCTTTTTTTAATTATCGATTTTCTTTGTTTTCATTTTACGGTTTTTGTCTATTTTCTTTTATCTTTGTTTCAATTTTCTTTTCGAGCTTTTATTTCTCTCTATTTTTATTTTGATTTCATTATTCTTTAATGTTTATTTTGTGTTTAAAAGTGGAGTAGGGCCTGCAAGATCAACTGACTTCCTAGGAAGTTGAGTCAGTGAGAGTACAGAGATCGGCTTCTTCTCCACTAGGTGGTTGTAGAGGAGCAACACAAGTCAAATTTTCATACATTTTTTTCTTTGAGACTTTAGGGCACTTGTTATTTTTCTATTTTGGTGAGAGGAAGGGGCACTTCCCATTTTTCATTCTTTTGAAGGTGTCCCTTAAGGACATCCTATCTTTTATGCGGAGTTTGGATTTTTCTCTGGGTCTATTGCTCCATAAAGGTGCTGGAGGGGGGTACACCGTGGTTTTTTATTTTCTTGATTTTTCTTCGTTTCTTGTGATTTCTTTGAGCCTAGGGGTGCATGATCGATTGATTAGATGACAAAAATATAACTACTACCCTAATCCACACTTAGGCATAAAAATCAGATGATTTTGAAAAATCGTTTCATCCTTATGCTACCACTATCTCTATAGAGTTGTTGTTTTATCGCTTTTTGCATGAATTAGAATTATGTTTTTTTTATTTCTACGCATATCACTTGAATCGAGAGTGCTAGAAATAGGTATGATTTCTATCTCTGCATGCATCATGTTTTCTCACCGCATTTTGTGATTCTCCCCTTGTGTGACTCATTTTTCACTGAAAAAGAAAATTGAAATCTTGTTAGACTTGTTAAATATACCCAAAATATGTAAACAAAAAAATTAAATAAAATCTTTTGAAAATTCAACAAAATGGACTTAATCGCTTTGGGACAGAAATCCCCTCAGTATTATAGGTACTTACCTCCAAATAGATCGCGCGAGGACATAGCCCTTAAGGATTGTAACGAAAAATCCATGGACTTGTGCCCTAAGTATCAGATTATTACCTTTAGGTACATGATCGCAATTGCACGTACTTGCCTCCAACCATAGAAAGTTATTTTGGTGTTCTTTGCTCCACATTTCCCATTGGGCCTGATATAAACTAGTAGCCCAAGCAGATGGTTCCATTGTTTGGAGGAGTGTGAAGATGTACCCTTGGCGACAAGGCGACACCACTTGTGAGTCTGTTATAAATTACTGCTTAAATCACCTAACTTTAAAAATGAAAAGATAAATGATCAAACTCTTACTGTCATCACTGTGTGAAATGGTGAATTTGGGATTTCTATTGTGTTTACTTGTGTTGTGCTTGTGACTTTGTGTCTTATACGCCATCCTTATGTCTCTTTTTTTGACATCATGTTCTTATACCGTATTTCTAGGCATGGAAGATGACATGTCAATGGTCTTTATGCTCGAACTTTGTGAGTCATCGATCTTCCACTATGATGCATACATCTACACAAACTCGGGATGACACTCTTGGCAAGTCAGATTCACCTAGTCATGATGTGAGTCAGGCCTAGACTCCCTTTCCTCCTAGCCCTTTTGTCGAGAAAGACCTTGACCTCGACATTTCTTCTTCTCCTACACATTTTTCACTATGTGCTTATGTTGTCTTTTCCTTTTCGAAGTAATTGACTAACACCATGGTGAGACAAAAAGCACCAGTTGATGATAGATATGCTGATGAGAGACTAGACATTGGATCAGATTTGACTGCATGGACTCTAGATACATTATAGCAGATGAGTACACAAAATAGAGAGAAGTTTGGATTCCAAGAAGAATTAAGATATGAGATTTCCACCCTAAGAGCCAGATGAGGGAACCCATTAGTTGCATTTGTTCCAGTGGGCACATTACGTGATGGGTATGAGCCTGGAGTGAGTACATTACAACATTGGATTTGATTGCCACCAAACTGGGGTCCATATGATTTGAGGCCATCATTCATTTTACTATTCCTAGATTCTATGGGAACATGACTAAGGAGTCGTTTACCTTTCTACAACAGATCGGGATGATATGTGGCACGACTAGCTATCTGAACATTACGCAGGAGTCTATATGCCATAAGGCCTTCCCCTTCACCATAGAAGATAAGGTGCTTTACTAGTTGAATCGTTTAGGAAGGCAGTACTCTACTTGGGATAATCTGAATTCCACATTTCTGCGTAAATATTTTCCTCTTGCGAGAACAAACATGACGAGGAGTCAAAATGTGAATATCAAGCAACACTCTCATGAGTCGTTTCATTAAGCAAGGGAGTGCTTCAAGGATATGACAGAGAAATGACCTCATGATGAGATTCCATTGAAGGTGCTTGTTCAAAATTTCTTTGGAGGACTACATGATGATATTCAGATATTAGTGAGTGTCACATGTAGCAGTAATTATCTGAATTAGGATGATGAGTCAATTAGGACCATTTATAAAGGGATGGACAAAAACTTTGGAGTTGTTGATTCTACTCGGGCATGCTAGAAGAACACACATCCACCACATTATAGAGATCATCATAAGGTGGCTAACATAGCTGAGTCTGATTCATGATTTGCTGATATGGTATACATTAGTGAGAAACTTACTGTCATAGAAGTGATTCAAAAGAAAGTTTGAGAGTTACAGAAGTTGCTAGAGCAGGAGAAGCATTCTTCATTCCCTCAATAGATGAGTGATTTGGAGAAAAAGGTGGACGATATTCCGAGATAGAGCTATAAGCCACCTACACTTTAGCGTACACACAGATCTTTATTTGCTCCTCCCACCGGTCAGATACATGTTATACAGAGAGAGACAAGGTTTTCTACTAAGACTCCGTAGTTAGCTTGGCTTGAGGGTTTTTCCATAGTCGGTCAAAGCCATATCATGACACCTATGGTAGATGATGTTGATACTTCGTCTACATTTTAGATCAATGGAATAAGGTATGCTTCAGTTCCTTACCAGACTCCACCGCATATTACACCACAGAGTATATACCATACGCAGCTGCAGATGCGCCAGCAACATGATCGTCCACATTATCAACACCGAGGACAATATATGCAACACCAATCTCATCATTCTTCCTATCAAAGACCAGATCATCATCCTCCAGTTCCATATTACCAGCAGTAGCATTTGTTACAATATACATATCAGAGATCTCCATAGCCATACATATCACAACCTACGAACACATCTAGGCAGGAGAAATCATAGAGCCATAGACATGCTTCTGAGCCTGAGTTGTCTGCACAGTCCTTACCCTGAATCATATTATGGATATGTTGAGTATGCTCCAGGTAGCACACAAGATAGAGATGGAGTGGGTTAACCATTGCCTTGATGAGTTAACAGTGCCCACGACTACCCTTCCGGTGCAGAAACATTTGAATCCGAACAACAAATGTCATCATCCAGATCAGGTTGAGAGAACAAATAGATTCCTTGGTAAGGTCACTTATTCTGAATTTTTACTAACTTCGTTTGTCTTAGAGCAGTTGATAGCCACCAATACCTAATACAAATGAGGAGGGAGTAATACATCATGAGGCGCATCAATCCATACTTGGTGAGTCACATTCTGATGTTGAGGAGGAGCGCTATGATGATGCCATAGTTGATGATGCCATACATGGAGATGCAAGAGATGGAGCGACACTGAGACAATAGACATGGACATAGATGATTCTGATGATGATACCATGCCAGCCCATGTAGGCACTCCTGAAAGATTTTCTTTTACTATTTTTGAGATTTTTGCACATAATTTTGATACTCTCAGTGTACATGTTGATTCCCATGACATGAATAAAAATGAGAACTTTGTTGTTCCAGAAATTGCTCCTTTTACTGATGCTTTATTTGGTAAAGGAAAGGAAAAAAATGAATGATGTGACTACAGAAATGGAAAAGGATGCTTAAAGATAACATATTTTTGAAGATACCACTCCATGATTCCTTGGATCATTTTCTAATATTCAAGGAGCAATTGAAGAATAGATGTGCACCACAAAGGAAAAAGAAGTCATGTATTAAGAAACATATTTTGACAAAGAGCACATCTTGTGCTATTCAAAACAAGTTACCAAAGAAGAGGAGATAATTAGGTGCCCATTATTTCATATGCTTGATTTCCAATGGCACATTCGATCGCACTCTCTTAGATAATGGTTTCTCCAGTAATTTGTCACCATCTTTGTTAATCCATAAATTTAAGTCAGGTCCTCTTATATGTCACACATGATTCTTTAGATTGTTGATAGATTAGTAAAGAGACCTACTAGAATTTCGAGGAGCATTATCGTAACCGTACAGGGTTAGCAATTCCCAGTAGACTTCATTCTCTTGGACATGGACTGCCCTACACAGTTACACCTTACCCCAATTATTCTTGGGAGGGCTTTCTTGTAGACAATGAAGGCTTTTTTTATTATGATACTAGGAAGGTATCATTTCACACTAAGGGTAAGAAGGTACACATTGAGATGGTAAGAGAATCACCCACTTCTAGCGTTGCATCTACACACAGTTCATATGTCCCGAGTTTTCTAACCAGCTATGATTACATGGATATGGTTCGTTACAACGACCTTGAGAGGTATCATATTGATACCCATTATATCCTAGCAGGGGAAAAGTCATGCATACCAGTTGGCAGTTCTTCTGAGGGCAGCTTATACATAGAGACGGATCATATGGATCAACATCTTGATGTGATTATTGTAGATATATCAGAGAGTTTTCTTGATCTCTTCACTTCAGATGATCTAGAGCAAGATTATCACTTACTGGAGTTATTTAGTTCTAGTCCTTCTGAGGAGGAGTACAACAAAGAGTCAGATGGTGTGATGGACACATTTATTGAAATCTTATTTAGTCCGACTCCAGAGACATTTAGTATGGTAGAGAGATCGATGTCGTATACGGTACCAAGCTAGAGGCAAATCTACTCAATCAACCAGGGACATATCATAATGTATGATCTAGGTTGAGGTGATCTACACTGTACAAAACTTGTGGCTACTTTTACTCTTCATTTTGTCACGTACAAAGACCTTGATACCATTCATTTCTAGAGCACAAACCACTTGTACATTCTTCTTAGAACCCAATCCTCCCCATTTTTGCTGGTCTTTATGATTAGGATACTATATCATTAGTACAATAGGGATCAATTATTTCAGTTTATTTTCCATTTTCTTTTTATTTTATTCTTTTACTTTTCTTTATGTACATTCTTTTACACCTATCGCTCGTCTTCAATTTTTTCGACATTCTTTTCTATACTTAGTATAGTTGTTGCTATGTATAGGGGGGCCCGAGTTATCCCCTTGAGTTCGTTTCTTTTCTTTCTTTGGTTTGTTTATTTCTTGCCCTCTTTTTTCTTCCACTATACCTATGATGACTAGATCGTAAGTATAGGGGGTGACTAATGTCCATTCTTTCATTCTTTTACCCACTTTTACTTAGCATGAGTTATGTCCTCCTTTTTCTCTGTTTGGCACTATGATTACATAGCACAAGAAAAGTATAGTGAGGTGTGTATATATATATTCTATATATACTTTTGTTCATAACTCATACTTTTATGTGTTTCCTTTATATATAAAAACCAATAGAAGTGGGCGGGTAAAATTTATTTAAAAGTTATTTATTAAGTACTTAAAAAAGCTTTTTAAATAAGTAATTTATATGTAAAACTCTTATTTAAAATTTTTATTAAAAATTTGTGATTAAAAGTGTATAATGCCTATTTTAAAATTCTATTTATTAAAATACATAAAAATAATTTCATTTTTAAAATCTTAATTTTTAATTTATTAAAAATGATAAATTCAGAAAATTCGTAAAAATACAAAGTCCTAAAGTTCATAAAATTGTAAAATTCTTAAAATCCATAAAAATGAGTAAAATTCTGAAGAATTACCTCACAAAAATATTGTTGCATTTACATTCGAATTTTTCGAAATAAGTTTGAGTTCTCAAACTAAAGATTGAAAATAATCTAAAGGTAGAGCTTGATCATGGCCTTTTGCCTAAATTATACAGAGCCTAGTTATGACATGGAATTTAGACTTTTCAATTCTTTAACTTTAAATCTTAGGGTTCCATAAGATCATGTGTTGGAATTCAACTTAAGACTGCATATGTAGGACACTTGGTGCCATCTGTTTAACTCTTCAATTGTGGACCAATTTCGACACATGCACTCCGCACTTATTTCGACTTTCATGGGGTTGTGAAGGGTAGTTCATTTAAGTGGTGCATTTTTATCCGTGTCTAGTGGCACAGACGTTTAAAGACAAGAGTTGAGGGGTTGACATAAAGCTTCATATGATGGATGGTCATCTAGTACAATTGTTTTAAGACCCCAAAACATGAACGGAACAAAAGATTCTATATCCATCAGGGCACATAAGAATGCAGTGAAATTGTCTCTATTACCCCAAAACATGGGCGGAAAAAAGATTCTATATCCATAAAGAAAAAAATACATGAAGGACATTGATGAAAAAATGGTCTATGCTTAATATAGCTTGCATATCTTGGTGGAGACTTGGCTACATCGGCTAAGCTTCGCAAGGAGATGTGACTACACTAGTCACGCTCTAGTTCTCTTCTCTTTCTTCTAACTTCTTCCCCCTTTTGATTGCGGATACATCATAACCTGAACATAGAAGAGAATAACCCCCTTCTCAAGGATCGAGTAGCTAGATGATGAAGCTATGAGTGTGTATTATAGGGGTGGTCGTTTTTTTCACCTCCTTATGCAGCAAGAGCAAACACATTTCACACACAGTACAAATTAACTTCTAGGTTGACAGAGTCAGCGTGATGGATAAGAGGATCTGAGCCGATTGTTGAGGTGAACCTTAGTAAGGATTTGTGGAACTTGAGGACTATTAAGACTAAATCCAAGTCCTAGTTAAGGCTCTGACAAAATGCATAGTCTAAGTCCCAATCATGCTCTGTCCTTTGTCTATTTTCATGAATTGATTTAGGAAAGCAAATTCATTCTAACTTTATTTTTTTTCCTTATTTTTAAAACTAAAGTTTAAGTATGGGGGTTGATGAATCTATGATTCATTAACATTTTTGTTGCATTTTAACTTAAAACTCTTAACTAATACTTGTAAATAACCATTAATATCCACTTTTTATTAAAAATGACATTCACGAATGAAAATGCTTATTTTATGCATCAAAAAGATATAAAAAATAATAAAAATAAAGAAAAAAAAGTTTAATTGTAAATGTATATATTGTACAGTATGACTAAAAAAATATAAATATAGCAGTAAGAGATAATTATATACCTAACCACCAAGACTAAGTCATCATAGCTTGGTCGACAAACAATAAAGTAGGGTGAGATAAGGAATAAAATACATAAATAACTGACCTTGTACATTACATATTAATTCTATTTATTTATTATATATACACAATAATCACCTAATTTTATTTAATTCATATGTACATATTTTTCACTAAATTCTTCATCGATGTGTATATAAAAATACGTATAAAAATATAAAATTATTAAAAAAAATTTTAACTTATGAACATCTTAACTTCGTCATACAAACTCCAATTTCCCAACTTCTGAACATCATAACTTCGTTATACAAACTCCAGTTTCACTCTACTCACCTTTAAAGTTCCAATTATAAAATTCTCTAACTAATGAAGGTGATTTCATTGAAAACGAGGTCTGTTTGCAAAAGGTTGGTTTTTGAACGTAATTACAACCAGGTTTCTAGCTATTTTTTAATTCTATATATATTATTTATAGAATAACTGATTTAGTAATTTTTAAATATTTTCTTGATCTTGTAGTTCCAAAAAAATCATTATTTAATATTTTAAATATATCAAAAACCCCTAAATAGGTAAATTTGAATAGCATTATATATAATTTCATATACTAATACATGTAAAATAATTTATTAAAATCTAAAAAAATTCACAATAACCCTACTATTTATTATATAAGTTAATAAATTATAAAAAAATGTACTTTATTCATAGAAATATTAAATTAAAATGTAAATCCTATTTATAGAGTATATTATATCTATATTTATTAATGTTTTATTTATGTAGCCTAAAACATATTATATATATAATAATAATTTAAATAATGTAATTATATTTATTTTCTATTTAAAGTATTTTCAAAATAACATTATATGTTATTTATTGCATAATTATTAATGTATTTTTACATCTGGAATTATGTGTGCTGACACTTGTCTGCACCGCAACCATCTTCTTCAAGAACAAGTCAGTTGCAGCTTGTTTCAACAACCCAGCTTCGACTAATTATTTCAGCCATTGATCTTCACTTAACATCATTCTAATCCGTCCAACTCCTCACCTGATGATCAACCTTCCACACTTGATCTTCACGTCACTCTACTACATTTTCATTTCATCTTTTTAAATTCATCAAGTTTGCTAGATCCATCTAACTTCCTCCACACTCTAGTTCCAACTAAGAGCCCAACTTCCATGTTGTGTATCTTCATCCTCGGGTGACAAGCAAGGGTTCTAGAACCTCTGCGAGGGAGAAGAAGGAATGGTGAGGAGTTCCATGGTGTTTTCACCTTGAATCATGACCGTCGCCGTCGTGTTTAGATCGATAAAGTATCGTGCCTCGAGCAAAGGCCTAAAGGTCTTATACCTTAAACCTTTTCCCATTTACATTTCCTCCAACAATTTTTAGACTTTTTAATTTGTTTTTAGTAATGTTAATCACTTTCCTAGTTACAATAATGATTCATCTTACGATAGCATCCAAAAACTCCTATCATTTTGATTCAATTTGTTGCCATTTTTAGATGAAATCTCATGTTCTCAATTTCCTTTTGGCGTAAGAAATGTATAACCTTCTTCTAAGGTCGATTCAACCTGAATCGAACTATAAATAATTCTTGCATGTATGCCAAGTTGATGGAATGATTTCTGTAGCAAGGTCATGCAATTCATTGCATTACTGTAGAGAAATATCTGGAACTGAATCGTGAAAGATGTGGATGAATTATTCCAGACATGAAACCCTAGCAACCTTAATCTTTTGTCCTCAACCCTCCCGCAACAAGGTATCTCGAAGGGTGAGGAGCCCAATTCTAGCCCTGTAGGAGGCTCCATTCTAAGCATCATGCACCGCCGTCATCATCTACAATCGCCACTGGTGCTGATCAAATGTCACCATCGTCAATATTCTTCCCAATTGGGGGAAGAATGTGAAGAACGTCAGGTCGTACATATTCCGGACACGTATCCAACACGTACGGTCATGATCATGCCGTTGCTTCTAATCCAGACACCACAATCCCAATCTGATGGAGTGTGACATTTGCAAACTAATCCCAAAGAACTTAAAGAATTTGCAAGTGCATCAGAAAGTTTCCATAGTTGCATTTAGGTCCCTCCATATGGACCTATACATAAAACTTTCATTTTATTTCAAAACATTTTCTTACAATTCTACCCTATACTGTATGTGGCAACATTGCACTATATGGACCTTGTTTTCCCTTTTATATACCCAACTACCCTAGGGTGGTTTTAACGTCTTTTTCGAGGATTTTCATCACTTCATTATTAAGTTTGATTTTTTTTCAAATTTATCTCCATTTTGAGTTTATTTTATTTGTCATTTCAGCTTGTTGCTCAGGCTTCCTTTATGTCACCTACATATATAGTTCCATCGACACTATATCACCTACATACTATATTGTATATTAATTTTCGAAATATATTTCTCATTTCTTTTTTATAATAAAAAAATTCATTTTCTTTTCATTTATACTACATTGATTATTATCATAGAATATTACATTACACTATATTCCATGTACTATATTGTATCATTTCTTTTGTCAAAATAATATTTTTTTAACAATCAAATACAAATTACAAAAATTATAAAAAAATAAAGAATAAAAAACCACCAAAACTACCTTCATAAAAAATCAAACACAAAACAATATTGATTTCTATGTACACTTTCTGCCTCCTTATGTTCGACCTAGGGACACCTACTTGGTTACTATCATGTGAAAAGAGATAGCGAGAGAAGTTTATCTTCTTCTATTCATTTTCTAAATTCTCTCTCCCTCTCCTCTTATTTTTCTTTGAACGAGTGTTCTTCTCTCTGTGGTCACTACAACCTACTACATATTTCTTTTAGATGTAAGGGTAAGAACAGGCATCAATCACTATAAATGGAATGTATAGTCACCATGTCATTATCTCCAAGTATCTGTAGAGAAAGCGCATTATTCTTGAAAGAGTTCAAGAATAATTCTATTGTTCATAATATATATGACCATTAATAAATTGTGATAATTGAATGTGATTTAATTATTACGAATAATATGGTTATGATTCATATTATTTGGCCACATGAGAATAGTCATCTATGATAATTAAATATTATATAATTATCTAAGATATGGTTGATGTGGATATCACTATCCGTAATAATCATAAATTTTATCAATATGATTTATAATATGTTGGAGAGATTTATTTTTAACTATTTTTTATGAATTAAATGTTGATGTTAATTGGATTCACATTGGACAATAAATTGTACAGACAATGTACATTTTATTTTCATAGTGTTAATATGATTCCCAAATTATCATTGGCATGATAGAAATTATCACAAAATATGTTGGGATTATTCTTTTGAATAATTATGCAACAAATGTTGTTGCTCATGTGGAATTTTAGAGAGATATGAGATCTCATCAATTAGGAAACGGAGAGCCACCTTCCTGTTGAATGGATGTTCAGAAAAGAGCAATGTCCGATCTTGGAGGAGCATGCGATGTCCAACAAGTCAGATTCTACAATCATTGTATCAGACCTCTTTCGACACACGCCTAGTGAATAATCAAATCAAGCAAACAATAAAAACACAATATGAATAAACAGGGAATAAATGATCCGGGTGAAATTTATTATACCCTATAAAAAGATGTGTAATGACATCATTTGTAGGGGTTTAACCACTAAGAGATACGAGGATAAGTATAATTATTATTAATTATAAAAATAAACAACAATTATTTTTGTACTCTTTCTACTTTTTTTGTGGATTTTTAATAATAATTAATTTTTAGGGAATTTTAATGTGTTATATATTTATAAAAAAATAAAATTTTATTTTCTTTTTAGTTTAGTAATTTTTAGTTTCTTTTCTTTTTAAAGACATGATATATATAGTAATAATACCGATATCACTGATTATATATAATACATAAGTCTATATAATAAATAAATATAGAGGTATAAGGAAATTTATACAAAAACTGCACTTTTTGTATTTAAAGGTTTAATTGTATATTAAGCATTTAAAATTAATAATAGTAACAATTTTATGAATATAAGTAAATATAAATATATATAGTCCATTTAGGCTTTTATAATTTTAAATATATCTATATATACAAAAACAATTACAAAATAAAATGTTTTCTATTTTTATACTTTTTAAACATTTTTGTGATTTGTCTTATAATTATTGCTAATTTTATGGTATTTTTAATTACTTTAAGTACAGAAAATAGTAACGATAATAAAATGGTCGAATTATTTTGGGTATTTAAAACATATAATAAGTTCGGAAATTCCCAAAAATATATCTAATGTATGTAGTATATAATATAACAAATAATCGATCTAAATACATTATTTTTGATTTTATATTAGTTTTTACTAATTTTTTTAGTGTTTTCCATTTAGTGTTTTTCTTTTATATTTTTAGTGATTTTTGGTCTGGAGTGAAAATATGTAGTATTATAAACTATAATTTTTTTAAATTTATAGTAGGTTTTATATTTTTTATTTCTTTATCTAAATACGAAGTAAATAACTCCTATTTGATTTTTAATAATTTGGCAAATGCAATAAAATCTAAATTAAAATATGTGCGTGAAAGAGCTATATATCAACCATCTACAACATTTTTCGTGGAATTAATAAGGCACATGAGCTATTTAATAAAAATCGAAACACATAAATAAAATAAAATAGCCTTGCAGGGGTATAATTTTAAAAAATATAATACGAGGGCTTACTTTCAAATAACCTGAAAGTTAATAACTTTTTTTACAATTTAATTGACTAATTATAAAAATAAGGGGCTGGGAGGCCTTCCTTGCAATTTACCCGCCACACGTGGGCCACCACGTGTAGTTATATAGAGTAGACCTCGATGTAAAATACTATAAAAGTGGAGGGTTCTTCGTAATATTTACAAAAGTTTTTTCACTAATATTAATATTTGCATGATAAAGTAGGAAATACACAAAGGTGGAGAGGGGCCGATGTAGTTTACCCCATTAAGTTGTCCATTGTAGCACTTCTCCTTGTGCTAGATGGACTAATTAAAGGCTGAGGAGTGGCAACGATTCACCTTTGATCGATGGAAAGGATTAGAATTGGAGGCACATCTTGATGGGACGATTAAGAAGCCCAGTAGAAGAACAACAAGAACTTGAGCCAGAGACTCATTCAATCAGCAAGATCATCACATCCCAGCCGCCATTTTCTCCTCTAATGGGTGCTCTGACTTCAGGGAAGTACTACGAAACTGTAGGATGGCTCAAAGGGGTCCATACTCCATCAAAGTGACCATGTAAGTTAGGATGACATGGAGATATGAATTGGGTCATTAATCTTCTTCAGAAAGCTCATTTAGGCCCATGACCTACACAAAATGAATGCTTGGCTCGAGACAAAGGTCCTCGGCATGTTGTTGAAGCTGGAAGCGGGGAGGATGATGGGGGTGAGTAGCTCTGATTATGGGCGATGCGAGGGAGATTAGGAGATATGATTCATGCGGAATTATAGATGAAAATATGGGGGAAATGTAGAGAAGGTGCTGAGGTGCGAAGGTGGAGTGAATATGAGTCGAAAACGGTGGAGATCACTGTGAAATCAGATTGGAGCCTAATGCTCCAATGGATCGTAAATCTAAAAATTAAATTATGCTATTTGGTAAATGCACGAGTTAGAGGATAATCTATATTGCAGAATTAAAATGCTAAATGAAAACCTAACTAGAGGATCGTACCTGGCCGAAACAAAGGCGAAGAAAGCTATTGTCGGGGCAAGCTTTCGTTGATGGCGGACCTCTAAATCTTTCCATTTTCTTCGCCCACAAGACGAGGAGTTCGATCTATCACCAGGAACTTGACTCAAGAGTTTCCTTTTTGGGTTACGAGATGAAATGGGATCAAAATTCAAAAGGTCGATAATGAGTTTTATTTATAGTCGAAGGGGGAATGTGAAGATCACAGGATGTTGGTGGTTTGCGTTATCGAATGGGGACAAGTATGGCATGGAGTGATGCTTAATCATGTACTGCAAAAGTTTTCTTCTGGAAGCAAGCTTCCTCGAGCTGCAAATTGAGCCCAAAAATGGAGAAAAGGTGGTGGTAGATCGTTCTAACAAAAGGAGAGAATGAAGACCTTGCAGTTGACTTGGGTCAACTCACAAAGTCGCCTGATTGTTCTATGTGGACTAATCAGGGAAATTAGGGGGATAATTCCCTTATTAAGCCATTTTAAAGTAACGAATGATTTTATTATTAATAGGTCAAAACATGAAATTGTTTATTATTTTATGTTGTATTTTATTCTGAATTTTATTTTTTACAAGAATATTTATTGGATGTTATTATTTACTTGTGTATATAGTTACATATACATGCATATACAATATTTTATTCTTATTTTGTATTGTATATTTATTTGTATATTTACTTATTTTATTTATTTATAACTTATTTAATTAAATATTTACATATTTTTATTGTGTTCTCTAATTTTATTTATTTACTTAACAAATAATGTACATATATTATATAGATAAAGTTTACCTATATTTTGTATTACGTTATTTAATTTAATGTTATTTTAATGGATTTATTCTATGTTATTATTGGAATGTATTCTGATCATAAGTATATAAAAATATAATAAATCTAAAACTACAAATAGTAAATATATTGATTATTGCATACATGTAAAGAGTACAATAAGGTTGCAAAAGCCAGCTTTTGCATCTTAACTTCATTTTCATTGAAACCATCTTTTTTAAATATATAATTTAATTTTATAAACAATAAAGGTGAGTTTGCTCATTTTTAGGCCTCTATGGAGAAGATACAAGTCTGAGAAGTTTTTTTTTGCAGCCTTTTGTTTTGTATAATCCTGGTGCTCTATGTAACATTTTTCATTGAAATCAAAATTTATTTTCTTTATATTTTTATGTACAATGTGCATGTTTAAAGTTTATTTATTTGAGGTGTAAATAATGAGGAATAAAATAGGTCCCAAAGGCATTAAGGGTAAAAGAATTAGGATTTTATGAGTGTACTCCGTACAATTTCTGTGCTCGATCTCTCCCTAATTTATTCCTTGTCGACCAAGTCATCATGATGATTGGGTCTCTGGGTCTAGGGCTACTCAGTGTCTTTGATAAATCATTCTTTTTCTTTTCTTTCCATTATTATTATATTTTGGTATTAAATGCATACACGTATACAATCTTTACTATCAATTATTGAGTGTCATTTTGTGGAAATTAAACTTATATAGATGCATATAGCTAGGGATTTAATGACAAAATGGACGAATAAAGGCGATGAAATGGAGGTTCATCACCCCCCTATACTTGTCTTAGCTAGTCCATAGCAAATACTTATGTTAATGAGTGTATAAAAAAAAAAACAAAGAAAAGGAAAGAACTTAAAATAATTTAAATTTAAACTTGTCTTCATAAAATCAAAGTTTGGAGCTCAGTTAAGACCTTTGGATTCTTAGTGTGTTCGAAGCCACATTAAGGTTAGGAAGTGTGACAAAACATACCTTAGGTTCCATAATCCTTTGTCCAATCAATCCACGTTGGTAAGAACCATTCTTTTAGTCACATACTCTTGTAACCTTGAAAAGACAAGTACCATGTGATTGAATTGGGTTAGCTCTTCCCTGACAAATCACAGAAATATCAAGGAGTTTGCTCCTCTATTAACTCGTCCTCGGGGAGATGGATATTTCCATGTAAGGTCAGGTACATGCTAGTTCACAACCGAAAGGGTGGAGATGCTAGAAGATAAGTAAAAGAAGTGGGAATGGACTGGTTTAGTTGCATTTCCTTGTGAAGCTCGGTATGTGTCACTGAGTCATCACCAAGAAGTAGGCATTTTCAAGAAGCTCAATATTTTTGGAATTTTTCGGTGTACGCTTCTTTTGGATATTATGTTTGATTGGATTGCTCTGCATTCTCATCTTGCCCTGACGAATATAGAATCTTTTGGTCCTCCCATCTTTTTATGTCTTGGAAAAAGTTGTTCTAGTAGACCATTCCACATCCGAAGCTTTGTTTTAATCAAGTCTCCAGTCACTAAATGTCCATGCTACAAGAGGAAGTGGGTTGATGCATCGGTTTCAGCAAGCTCCAATAATGGTTCATGAGCCACCCTTGATGAAGCAACCTAGTATCATCCCGACTTAGACTCCAAGATCTTTCAACAATACATCTAAGATGAGCTAAATCTTAAGTGTGAGTTTTCTAGTCCTGCCACTGCCTCAAGAGTCGTACGGATGACATGAAGGGTTCTAGTAAGACACATTGAATCGACTCGTGAACATAGTCTCATGGAATCTAAAGAATTAAGTCAAGGTGACTTGAAGCTTCTCAATTCCAGTCCTCAATGGGTTACTCTGAAATTAGGTGCAAGCTCCAATCTTCAGACTTTATTTAGACTTGCTCAATTATTATGATCATTCTGAAGAGTGCAAACGTAAATGTAGATGGAAGAACATAATTATAGAAACATTTTCCGATTTTGAATATTTTATGGATTTATGAAAAAATGCAAATATTATGAAATTTTGAAAGCATTTTTCAAATTTTTATGGGTTTTGAAAATTTTGAGATTTTAGGGATTTTTTATAAAGTTTGGTGGAAGAAGTGTGTGCAAATATTTATACGGGAGTGAGTACTCATTTGTGAGAATTAAGTGTAGGATTTACACTAGGAATATAGATGAGTTTATTGTTATTTACATTCTTTTGTATATGCAATGTTTCTAAAGAATTTTATTTGCCCTATTTATGTGCAAGGTTCTCAAAATAGCTTGAAAACATTGTTACAAACATTTTAGGAACCTTACTTTGCAAGTTATTTTTACAAATAATTTTGTAGACATTTAAAAATTTTGAAAATCATTTTGCAAAGTTTTTTCAAAGGTATGTATAGATTTTGAAAATAATTTTTACATCCACTTTCCAAATCATTTGCAAATTGAGTTTTCAAAAAATGTTATTCAAACAAATGAAACTAACATTTGCAAACATTCACAAATTATTTTACAAAGGTTTGAAAACTTTTCACAAAGATTTTTCAAACTATTTTTAAAAAAAATTATAGTAATTTGACAACCATTTTTCAAATCATTTGGAAAACATTTTGAACTCTATTTATTAATCATATTTACAAAAAAATTAGAAAAATAATTTATGCATCATTAAAGTGTATTCCTTACAATTGGTTGATAGTATACCGTTAGCAGTATAGTATATTAGTCATATTTATTAAGAAACATGAAAGTACGAGTTATGGATAAAGTACTTATAATGTTTATACGACCCCCCATACTAAACTTGAGCTATGCCCTCATAGTGATCAAAAAGAATAAGGAAGACATAACTCATGCTGACTATAGGAAATTCTATACTACAATGACAAAAGAATGAGAATTCGGTCATGCCCCCATACTTAGGATCAACTAATCCTAAGTATATAAGATTGTATACAAAATAGGGATGATCGAGGATCAGAATTTATGAACTCAAATGGGCTCAATTTGTCACTGCCATACTTAGGGTAAAATATCCCCAAATATAGATAGAATATCAGAAAGTTGAGAGAAGCAAGAGAATAAATAATGAATACTCGAATACACTCATCCCCCGATACTCAGGATGAAGCATATCCTAAGCATATCACAAATGATTGGGATGGGTGGCATACAGAATAATGAAAGAATTGAAATGAAAAGAAGAAAATCAGTTAAAGATATTTGTATTTGCATTGTCTAGCTCGGCTGCTACAGGAAATATATCTTCATCAAGTACCACTTGTATTGAATGAACAACAACAAGGAATGTGTCGCGCTATAAATACAACTTTAACAATTGATCAAGGGTACTGATCTTCCTATTAGTAGAAGTGAATATGAGACATGAACTTGTCTTATTGATTCTCGTCCAATCTAGTGGGACTTCCCCAGAAAGAAGGTAGTTCACAATAGCGACATACCAATGGAGTGACCCAATGCTGAGGATGGATTCATCAAGGAAGGTCTCTGTGATTGGTGTACAACCCAGCTGAGTATCTTGACTTTAGATTATATATAAGTGATCCGATAGCATGTTCTGAACTCTAGGCTTATCACTGATTTCTAAGTCGAATTCTTGGAGGAGGAGGATCCATTAGGTTAGGCGTGATTTCACATCCTTCTTTCGCTGTAGGTAACTGATAGTATAGTGGTCCGTGAAAATAATGACTTTAGATAGTAGAAGATAGGATCTGAACTTCTCTAAAGTGAAAATAACTGCCAGCAATTCTTCCTCTATTACTGTATAATTGCTTTGTGATTCATCTATTGTTTTGCAAGCATAGTGAATGACATGGGAAGTTTCATTCTTCTTTTTTCTAAGACAACCCCAACTATGAAATCTGATGCATTTGTCATGATATCTAATGGAAGAGACCAATCGGGTTGCTGTAGGAAAAGAGCTTAAGTGTCTAACTCTTTCAGCTAAGAGAATGATTGGTGAACCTTTTGATCAACAATGAACTCGGTCTCCATGCAGAGAAGCTTTGTGAGAGGCTGGGCAAGTCTACTGAAGTCCTTGATTAATCTTCTATATAATCCAACATGCCCAAAGAATGACCTCACATTCTTCACGTCCCGAGGTAGAGCAATGACATATACCTTTTTTGAGTCGACTTCCTTGACTCGCTTTAAAATGACATGGCCCAACAAAATCCCTTCAATGACTGTGAAGTAGCTCTTTTCCCTTGAAAAGACCGAATTCACTTCATAGCATTTCAATAGTACTCTATCAAGGTCCATAAGACATGAGTCAAAGCTGTCACCATAGACTGGGAAATCATCCATAAAAACATTGAGAAAACTCCCAACCACATCGATAAAGATGGCAAGCATGCACCTTTAGAAAATCTCTGGAGCATTGCATAATCCAAAGGAAATTCTTATGAAAGCATAAGTGTCAAAAGAGCTGGTGAATTCTGGTTTCTCTTGGTCTTTTGGGGCGATCGCCACCTGGTTTTACTCGGAGTGCCCATCAAAGAAATTGAAGAATTCTTTACTAGCTAATCTTTCAAGCACTCAATTAATGAATGGGAGCGGGAAGTGGTCCTTTTCGTAGCTGAATTCAGGCAGCGGTAATCAACACACACACACACACACACCAAAATGGCAATACTCATGTAGAGATATTCTCTCCTTGGTCATTTCTAACCACAGTGAGCCCTGATTTCTATTGAACAACAAACAGGGGGCTCACCCATTTTGTGTCAGAGATGGGATAAATAAAGCTTGCTTTACACCATTTCATGATTTCCATCATAACTACGCCTCGAAGATCTGGATTTAGTCTTCTCTATAATTCTTGGGATGATTTGAAGTCATCTTCAAGATAGATGTGTTGTGAGCACAAGGACAATTTTATCCCTCAAAGATCTGATAATTTCCAACCAAATGCCCTATTGTTTTTTCTCTAGAACCTCGAGAAGTCGAGATTCTTGATACGAGGTCAAACTGATGTTGATGATGACTAGATACATGTGTTCTTCGCCGACAAGGAAATCATACTTCAGACCTACTAGGAGTTGTTTAAGTTCAGGTAATTTTGGAGTCTGCTCCGTGGACTATTCTAATACTATGCTGGTTGTTGTATGGTTTGTTGAAATCAATGAGGTATTGTCCACCTCTGTCACTCTTGGCTCTGAAATCAATGTACCTAACATATCTGCAATGAATTCTTCGTGTTTGGCTTAGGATGGTTCTTCTTTATATATGTTGACCAGTCATTCGGAATCTGTGTCCAAATTAATAATTAAACCTTGATCGACTGTGCTTGTCAGGTCCTTTTCTAAAGAGAGGATTTCCTATGTTAGAATATCATTCAAATATATTTGATGATCATTGATATCAATAATGTCAGAATCTTATGCAACGAATGTCTTCCCTTTGTCAGATGTGACTTTTATCTCAACAATCATTTCCATTGTGACCTTGTCATTATATAAGTGAATTGTAATCTTTCTGAACTATAATCGATGACCACTTCAGTTGTTGGAAGGAATGGTCATCCAAGAATAATGGGAGTCTAGGGTAACGGTGCAGGAGAGTCCATGTCTAGGACCACAAAGTCCATAGGAAAGCACTTTCCATGTACAATCATGATAACGTCTTCTGACAAACCTCGGGCTGCTTTATAGATTGATCTGCAAATTGTACGATCATTCGTGCGGCTTTAGGTGGTCCAAGCCCAAATTCTTGAAGTAGTGAGGAGGGAATGAGGTTCATAGAAGATCCGCTATCGAGCAGAGTTTGCTCAAAAACTTTATTAAATATCTAAAATCTTATGAGAGGTTCTCCCTTGTCTTTCTTTTTGTGTAAGAGATCACTAACAACAGTCGCATTGAACATGGTCAGCATGTGCATTTCTCCTCTGTTGTGTCTGTTCTTGCAGTTTTGATGCTCAGGGGTACATGCCTTTTCAAATCTTTAATCACAACTGACATGTATTTTGTGCCTTTCATCAATGGCTTGCTCAACAAAAGATATTTAATAATTTCAACAATGATAGGGTCGAACAATGCATTTTTCAAATTTCTGATTTTTCAGTATTTTTCAATGCTTTAGGAAAGGGAATATTCACAACAGAGAGTGCATTGTTCTTATTTACATCATTATTTACAAATAACCAGATAAAATAAGAGTGGTCATTCAAAATTGGAAGAAAAATATCCACTCGAGCTTCGACAGCACCAGTTGACTATGGAGTTATTGTTGGTGTTGGTTCCTCCTAGATTGGTCCATCTTGGCTTCTGCTCTTATTTTCGTTTTGTAGATTCACTTTTTGCTCATTTTTAATTCTTATTTCTCTTGATGGTGGTGGTGGTGGACTGGTGTTTCTTTTCCATCATCTTCTTCCTCACTTGTCTTTGGTGCTGGACCGGCTCATTTAGAATATGGCTCACCAGAAGATGCTTTATTATTCCCCTTCTGTGTGGTAGATGGATGTAACATCCTACTGCTCCTAAGATTCACAACATTAGATAAAACAAAATCTGAAATGCCTAAAGGCTACAAGATCGGACTGGATATCACATACTTCATGCTCCTTTCTTTTGAAATTATTGGGGTCAGCCTCAACCTGTACTGGAATATGAGTTTTGGTGGCAATGAGGTCATCGAGATTCTTGCTCATCTCCGTTAGGCCTTTGACAAATTGGGCCAAGCAGTCAAGAGCTGGGTTTACTAGAGCTGCTTCGGTTTCAATGTTTTGATCACAGTAGAAGTGATACTACTAGTGAGTATGTGAGTGAAAAATTGATGATTGCTTGGAAGATGGAGTTGTCGCTCATGAAATTTAGAAGGGAGGTACTATTGGTGTTGTGCAGCGTCGTAGTTATGATGTAGCTAGTACTGGAGGTACGTGAGTTGCTGGTATGAATGTTGTTGTCTCAAAGTATTCTTATATGGTGTAGACTATTGTTACAGAGGTTGATGGTTTGGGATAAACCTCCCACTAGATGGTTGGTGATACGGTTAAATAACCGATAATTAGCCCTATTGTTACTGCCTCGATGGGCCAATTGTGCATCATTATTCCAAATGTTGTTTATTTAATTTGGGGCGGCGGTGGGAAAAATGTATTAACATATGATGGAAGCTGGGCGTCGAGATGGTAGACTACAAGCTGTTGACACGACGACTTGGTGTCTAGTTAGGTGCATGCATGTAGTATACGTGCTGGACCTGAGGTAACTCTGAACTCGACTGAGGTTGATGTGGCGATGAAGATCCCTCTATTCAGTAGTAGTTGCAGTAGGTGGGATCGAAGACTGCACAACATTGATGGTGCTAACCAATAGCTCTAGCAACTTGGTTATCTGATGCAACTTGTTCAGGTCCTCGGTTCTTTGTTCGATCACTAACATCTTCTCAATGTTCAGTGATCTCTTCTCAATGATATAAACTTTTGACAAGTGGCTCCCATTGATGTTGAGGTTCGAGCTCTCATCCCTATCCTGCTTATGGGATGCTATCATATTGATGGGCTTATGGTGGATCTGAGGCTGTCACTGATAAGCTCACGATGAAGACAAGGAAGACTCTCCTTTGGCCATATCTTCAAATATCTCCTATACAATGCTTTTGTCCTTCTTGAAATGAGATCCTCCACGTGCGACATCCACTAGCCTCTGACTTTCTTGAGTTAGGCCCCTAAAGAAATGTTGAATCAGGCTGGTTTGAGGAATGTCACGGTTGGGGAATTTCTCTTGTTAATCTCTTAACCTCTCCTAGACTTCATGAATGGACTTGTGCGCTCCCCGAGAGAAGTTGATGATGTGTGCTTGCATCTAATCAAGATGACTAAGAGAGTAGAATTTTTGGACGAACGCAGACTTATGTTCCTCCCAGGTCGTCATGACCTTTTGCAAGTGATTTATCTAGTATAAATCCTTGTCTTGAAGGTTGAAAGGGGAATGATGTCATTTTGACTACACTTAATGGGATGTTAGGGTAGTGAGTGGTGTGACAGATGCAAGAAAATTATTTGAGATGAATATATGGCTCTTCATTGGTGTTCTCATGGTATGAGGGAAGAAGATCCAGGAAGTAAGGCTCCAACTCAAAATGTTCATGCACTATAGGGATCTATTCGCACTCAGTCATCTGGCCAGAGCCAGGATTGTATGTTTCTTTGAGAATGGGCTTGGAAGCCTCTCTCGTCAACTCATCTACCATCTCTCCACTGTGTCTATCTCCTTTGTCATCATCTCATCCTCCACCTCCTCCTCGGTTCTCTATGTCTCTCCTCGTGTTATTCAACATATCTTAGAAGGTGATCTGGGCAAGAGCTTGATTGGTGAGCTACTACTGGATAGACTGTATCAGAGTGAGCAATTGTGCGTTCACTTTGTTCCAATCATGCTGACCCTGATTTGACTATTGTGGTCCCTTTTCATTCCCTTGAGGAGCCATCTTTGAATCAAACTTAGAGGTATTTATCTATATGGTGCCTAGATTTTGTTCTACATAGAAAGATGCATCCCATTCAGACTACCAAATAATGGCACCGGATGGAAGGATGTATCAGTAATTAGGGTCAATTCTATATATGGTGAATGGGGCATTTGATATGAACTGAAATTGATCTACATCCACATAGGGTGAATGCCAGAACAAGAATGATCTTGATTTATTGAGAAATGAGAAGAAGTCGAGGAATCTAGAGATTGGTTCTCAATGTTTGTAACGGTTCTCAGGAATCGCCTCGAGTTTTTGAAGAAGTCGAATTCATGGAATCGATATAGGAGTTGGTGAGGTCCTGACTAAACCATCCATGTGTTGTCATCTTGGATAAAAGCAGAATAGACGAGGAATGGAATACTATGTTGAACAATAGGTTAAATGAAGAGGAAAACAATAGAAATCTTTCAATGAGCAAGGAAAAAAGAAATGAAAATAGATAAAAGGAAAATGGGTGCAAGTGTGTAGGACTGGATCTTTGTCCTAAATATAATTCTAAGAAGCACAATGCAAGTGGATTCACCAACATAATACAAGTGAGGCCATAAGAGTTCATCTATTTTTATCTATCAATTTTATTTTATTTTCAAGAAATCTTATAGCAAGTCCTTAGACACTAGCCTTATAGGATAATGAGTACTGCCAGAAAAGTATCTCATACTTCTCACTTCTTTTATAACATGTAGCCTGCACGTTTTAGGAGAATCCTTGCTACTAGGTCTTGATCCAGTAGTTAGTCAAAGAATAGAGGAGGAAGCAAATAGGAGAAACCAAAGCTTCCCCCTAGTAGGGTACTCGAACGTGGAATAATTAGACATACACCCTTGTGAGGGGATGGTCTAAGCTCAATAATTTAGACTAAGTCCGCAAGCAGACGAATCCCTACTCGCCCACGTATGGTAGAAGCACTGATACTTTGTGAATCCAGTCAAAAACAAGGCAGTACTCAGGATGGGTTTTTGGCTCTATTTCCTAGGATCGAACCTCACTCGATTTGGATGGTACTTGGAATGAATGTGGATTTTATGAACCCAAAATAATGATGTCCATTACGATTTTAGACTTTGGTCAAAGTTTATTTTACATTCTCCCTATTTAATTTTTTATTTTCACTTTCTTGAGTATTTTTTCAAAATAAACCCATAAAGATTTTTTTTATATTTCCTTTAAATTCCTATGTGATACAAAATTGGGAGAGGAGATGAAAAAGTGATGCAAGCGATAGTAGAATGGAAATCTCAACCTTGACTATAACGATGCATGTTTAGTTAGAAGACTTACAATACTTACCAGCTCTTCCATGCACGATGCAAGTCAAAGAATTTATATCTACACTACATGCGATATGCAAGTCGATGAAATCTCCTTAATTAGGAATTGCTATTATCACGAAGAACCATATTAATTTTTATCTAAGTTTGTATGTAGAACTATAGGCACATGCAAATATTAGGTTTTTGGACCTAGATTAACCGATCAAGCAAGTCTTAAAAATCTAAGGGCTCATTCACGTAAAACAAAGAAAATAAAGGCAAAAAACTCAAAATGTGGAAAATAGATAAAAACAAATGGAAAATAGGGGAAAAGTGAGAAAGAGAAGGAAATGTAGAAAAATCGAGCGGAACCTAAAGCGAGCATACGCTTGGTAAAATATGCCTGCGAGAGTGTTTAAATGTTTGAATTCTAGGATACCTATATTTACAATTTATAATACAGAATAATATATATCTCCACCTAAAAAGAAAAAGAAAAATCTACACTAATTACACTGCTCTGCTCTCTCTCTCTCTCTTCATTGCTCTCTCCAATCAGCCTAGAAAGAAAAAGGATGATATCCATGTAGCTCCAGTGCACCAATCTCCTAAGAAGTCACCTTCTTCATGTGTTCTCTTGTAAAAAATTCAACAAACACAAGTGGTCAAAAGCAGATAAACATTTTTTCCTAAAAATAAACTAAAAAATAGATAATGTATGTAAAGGAATATGTACAATAATATCCTATATTCCACCCTGAAAATGAAGCCATTTTGTTGAATGGATATTTAGAGGAGCCTAACATCCGGTCTTGGAGGAGCCTGTGATGTCCTACTAGTCGGATGCGACAATCATTATATCAGTACTCTCTTGGCACTCTACTCATGAACAATCATCAAGCAAACAATCAACCAACAATATGAATAAACAAGGAATTAGTGATGTAAGATGAAATTTAGTATAGCCTACATAAAGATGTGTATAGACAACAAGTGTAGGGATCGAACCATTGAGAGCTACAAGCATATGTATAATTATTATTTATCATAAGAGTAAACAACAATTATTTTGTTAGTTTTATGCTTTTTCTGATTTTCGTAAACTTTTAAATATATTTATTTTTTGTTATTTTCAATGTTTTACATATTTTTTAAATTTTTAAATTTTTTATTTTCATTTAATTTTGCATTTATAAGTTTCTTTTTATTTTTAAAGACATGATATATATATGTAGTAATAATATCAATATATCTTATTATAAATAATATATAAGGTTATATAATAAATAAAAAATAAGGAATATAGATAAATATATACAAGAATAATCCTTTTTATTTTCAAAAGATTTTAGTTATATACTTAGTGTTTATAATTAATAAAAGTGATATATATATATATATATATGAATATATGTAAATATAACTATATATGGTCTATTAAGTGTTTTATATTTTTAAATATATATATATATAGACTCAAAATTTATTTAAAATAAAATATTTTTGTATTTTTGTTACTTTTCTCTATTTGAATATTTTTTCTTAAATTTTTTGCTATGTTTTAGGTATTTTTAATTATTTTTAAATATTCAAAACAATAGCTTTAATAAATAGGTCGAATTGTTTTGGGTAATAAAAATATATAATAAGTCCTAAAATTCCCAAAACTATTTTTAATATATAATATGTAATATAAATAAACTAACAGTCAAAAATAAATATTTTTGGATTTTAAATTATTTTTTTCTAATTTTATAAATTTTAAGGTTTTTCATTTTTGTGTTTTTCTTTCATATTTTTTGTGATTTTTGTGTTTGGAGTCGCAATATGTAATATAATATATCATGTAAAATTTTTGGATTTTTTAGTGTATGTTTTAGAATTTTTTGAATTTATTTATATAAATAGGGACTGAATGGCTCCTATTTTATTTTTAATTATTAGGCAAATACAATAAAATGCTAAATGAAAATATCTACATGAAAAAGCAATATATCGAGCATCCAAGATATTTTCCCATAACAAATAGGGCACATGAGCTATTTAGTAAAAATAGAATAACATCAATAAAATAAAAGAGTCTAGCAAGGGTATATTTGAAATAAAAATATAGTCTGAGGGCTTACTAGAAAATATCCTGAATGTTTAACAAATATTTTACAATTTAATTGACTAATTATAAATTCAAGGAGCTGGGAGGGCTTCCTTACAATTTACCTGCCTCATGTCGACTGCTATATGTGGTGACCTTGTGCGGACTCTGATGTAATATAAAATAAATGAGCGTGGTTCTACACAATATTTACAAAAGTTTTTACACTAATATTAATATTTATAGGAGTAAGTAGGAAATACAAAAAGGTAAAGAGGGGTATACATAATTTACCCCTTTAAGTCGTCTGATCTGGCACTTCTCCTTGCACCACGTGGCTTGATCAATAGTAGAGTAGTAGAAATTGTTCGCCTTTAATCAAGGGTTTGGATTAGAACCGAAGGAACCCCTTGATTAGATGGTTCAGAAGCCTAGTGGAAGAATAACACGAACTCAGGCATGGGGCTCATTTATTTAGCATGATTTTGACATCCCAGCCACCATTTTCTCCCCCGATGAGAGCTCGAGCTTTAGGAAAGTACTTCATGTCTGCGTGATGGCTCAAATGGGTCCAGGCTCCATCGAAGGGAGCCGGAAGTCATTACGACTTGAAGCTTGGATTTGAGAGATGAATCTTCCTCAGGAGGCTTGTTTAGGAACAATACTTGTACAAAATGAATGTTTGTCTCAAGGCGAAGGTCCTCAGCCTATTGTAGAAGCTGGAAGTGGGTGCATTATGGGGGCAGATAGCTCCAATGAAGGGAAAAGGGAGGGAGCTCAAGAGCTTTGATTCTTGCTGAATTAGAGATGAAAAGATGTGAGAAATGCAAAGAAGGTGCTGAGGAGCGAAGGGGGAGTGAAGATAAGTCGAAAAACAATCGAGATCACTGTTATATCAGGCTATATCCTAATGCTCCGGATGATCTTAAATCTAAAAATTAAACTATGTTACTTGGTAAATGCATGAATTAAAGGCTAATCTATATTGTGGAATTAAAATGCTAAATGAAAACTTAACTAGCGAATAATACCTGAATGAAAACTGAGGAGGAGCAAGCCTTCATTGGAACAAGTTTCTATCGACGACAGACCTCCAAATCTCGCATGTTTCCTCATCGACAACGATTGAGGAATTCGAGATGTTAACTGTAACTCAACTCAATAGGTTCCTTTTGTGGTTATAGGGATGAAATGGGATTAAAATTCAAAAGGGGGTGAATGGGTTTTATTTATAGGAGAATGTGGGGTAGGTGAAGGTCACATGGTGTTTGGTGGTTTACGTGATTGAATGGGGACAATCTGGGCATAGTGTAATGATTGATCTTTCCCTGGAGAAGTTTGCTCAAGGAAGCAAGCTTCCTCAAGCCATAGATTGTGCCCAAAAATGGAGAAGAGGTAGTGGTAGGTGGTTGTTATTGAAGGAGATGACGAATACTGTATAGTTGACTTAGGTCAACTTACGGAGGGTTCCTGATTGGTCCACATGGACCAATGCGGGAAATTAGGGCAATAATCCCATTATTAATTCATTTTAAAATAGTGAATGATTTTATTATTTTTAGGTCAAAACATGAGAATTGTTTATTATTCTATGTAATATTTTACTCCGATTTTATTTATTTTTACGATACTATTTATTAGATGTTATAATTTACATCTATATATAGGTATATATACCCGCATTTATAATATTTTATTTTTATTAACGTACTGTATATTTTATTCAGATATTTACTTATTTTATTCTTTTATAACTTATTTAATTACACAATTAATATTTTTGTTTTATTTCTTAATTTTATTATTTACTTAACTAATAATGTACATATATTATATAGGTATATTTTACCTATATATTTTATTACTTAATTTATTATAATTTTCTTTTAATGGATTTATTCTTTATTTAGTATTGAAATATATTTTGAACAATATTTACAAATATATAAAAATATAAGAAAAAAATATAAAGAATAAATTTAGTTATTATTATATATAGGTATAAGTGTAGTAGGGTCTGGAAACCCAACTTTTGCATCTTAACTCCATTTTATTGGAACCACTATCATTAAATATATAATTTAATTTAAGAACAATAAAGGTGGGTTTTTTCAATTTTGATTATGTATAGAGAAAATACTGGTTTGGAAAATTTTCATTATGGATTTTTTTATGTGTGTCTCAGGTCCACTGTGTATTATTTTTCTTTGAAATATATTTTTTGTTTCTTCTTTGCATTTTTTATGTACAAATGTTCATGTTCAAAGTTTATTGATTTGAGATGAAGATATTGAGGTATAAAATAGGTCACAAAAGGTATTTACTAGTAAATGAATTAGGGTTTTATGAGTGTACTCTGTACAATTTCTCTGCCATATCTCCCCCTACTTTATTCTTTGCCAATCAAGTCATGATGTCTGGGTCTCGGGGTCTAGGGTCACTTAGTGTCTTTGACATTTCATTTTTTTCTGTTCTTTCTTTTGTTCTTGTATTTTGGTATTAAATACATATTTATACATTATTTGCTATCAATTATCAAGTGTTGTTTTATACAAATTAATGTTATATGCATGCATTAATAAAGGGATTTAAGGCCAAAATGAACGAATAAATTGATGAAATGGATATTCATAACTTACTCTTTTGTGGGGTGGACGGCCGTGGAGACCTACTCCATGTATGGTCGTCCACTCCATTAAGGGAAGGAGGTTTGTCCTCTTTCCTTTATTTCCACGTGAGATTGATTTGAATTAAATTGAATTTGTTGTAAATTATTTACAACAAATTCAATTTATTTTAAATAGATTATTTGTTATTGCATATTTATGCAACAAAATCATGACCATTGATTGAAATCACAAAATAATACAAACCCTATATTATGAGTGCACATCGGCTGAGATCCATGGACATCCAATTTGTTATAAAAGAAAGGCTAGTCTTTATTCTTTCCTTATAAAACAATACATGAATTGTTTGAGCAATAATGCTCTCTCTCTCTCTCCATATTCTCATACATGCCCACTCAATGTTTCAACATTGTGCCCGTCCACATTGTTGACATAGAGAGTCTCATAGTCATCGTGACACCGTTATAAAGTAGAATCGACTTCTCGTGGATCTCCTCCATTTTTGGTGCTTCTTGCTTGTGTAGAAGGTGTCAAATTTTGCGAGGTAAAATCAGGAGACTCCTCACTCAGATCATCAACTTGTATAGTGGGAAACACGTGTCTCATACACGTGCTCGCAAGTGCGACCTTCATTGGATCGGACTTGAGACAAGAGGTCTCTTACTATAGAGACGAGGGAGTGCGAATACACTACAAGAGGTATTCGATAAATCCCTTGTGATCTTGATGAAAATATTTGAGAATGTTCTCGAATCATGTGGTTTCATCTATATGAAATTTTTAATTTCTGATGTCCGATGAAACTAGTATGACTAGTTGCCCTAAGTCGTATTTGATGCAACCAACACACTTCCATGATGCTCTAAGGCCTAAATCCTATACCTCATATGGTATTAGAGATAGATTAAAGGTCTTGGATATGATCTAGACCCTAAGGGAACAAGGTTTTGCATATCAGTTGCGTGGTGACTCATGGTTTGTGAATATGATGCAAGTTTCGAATTATTTTCGCAAAAATGAAAAGCTCTTGTTTATGCACTGTTTGGATAAATTTTTTTTTGGATAATATTTTTTTAGAATACCTAAATATGTCTCCAAAATAGTTGCCAATTGTTGGCATCAAAAGTGCATGGATTTTTTAAAAAATTTCTTGGAGTGAAATTATTTTTGCATGTATTCATGCATCTATAATAAAGTAATTTTTACCCATTATTTCCCCTTCATGAAATGTGAAATAAATACCTCAATTAAGTATAGAAATAAACCAGAAAATGACTTGAATTTATTTCACATGATTCTGATTCTGTTTGCCCTAGATATTGCATATTTAGTTGAGACAGGTCTGATGATTACGATACCTAAGATTCCTGATTGATTATTATATATGTATCATGCAGGTCTCCATGAGCATGTGATCGATACAATTTCTACCAATTATGTTGTCTCTAATTAATTCGGGCATGATGTCTGGGCCATGGATATGCTAATGGGTAACTTTACTGGCACCCTGCACCATAGTAGAAACGCTCCCTATTAGCATAATCTGTCCCACCTAGCATCATCCATTTCAAGGATAGGTAGCATGAGAAGTCTCTGTGTACTTTAATCAACTAATTGGAATAAGACAATTAGAACTACAAATACGAGGGTATATGTAATATAGTAATATCAAGCAAACCCTAATCATTTGTTGGTTGAATTGGATTGTTGATTATTTTTATATGATTAAATTAATTAGATCCAATTAAAATAAAAACTCCATTATGGATAGAGATGTAATTCCTTGGAAGAATTAATCATGATGAATACGATTCATAATTAATAATTAAAAATAGAATGGGATATGAAGGATCATATAAATGACATACATGGTGTCCTATGAAGGATAAGGGTTCCAGCGACATGGATTGTTAGTTGGGGATGTCTATCCGAAGTGAAAGCTCCTACATACAAGCGAACATGGATTGGGTTCTTTGCTTCTCGAACGAGTAAGGTCGTATGCATAGTGACCACAATATTGGTTCCCCATATTATTGAGGCGATATTGGATTTTGCATAGGGAGTTCTATTCCTGTTGACGGTTTGTTCAATTAACAATGGGTGAACATCACCATAGGTGTGGTGGGCTTGGGTGTTAAAGATTGAGATAGGAAATGCAAGTTGGACTTGCAAGGTAGAATGAGTTCCTGCTTCTTTCTATATGAGTTGCAGTTTCTCATATTATTGTGACGTAACAAATGTAGAAAGGAGATCCCAAATCTTGTTATAGATATATAAGTAAATATGTCTCTTGCTTTGAAAGTTTAATTAGGGAATGTACTTTCAGAGTTTAAAAGGTAAGACCAATTTGATTTAAAACATTAATAACCTTAATCAAAGATATACATTAATGCAAATTATCGTATGTCAGATAACCATCATTATATCCACTTAAATATATACACAATCATAATAAGTATCATGGATTGGATCCATTATTAAGATGTATTACTTGCAGTTGAACACATAATGTATGTTTTTTGCAATGTGTAAATTTCCTCATGATTATGAGGATTGATAATTAAATAGAGAATAAGATGCTTACTTAGGGTTTGTATGTCTATAAATTTTTGATCTCACATCGAGTGTGATTTGGAAGTAACATGTTGGTGATAATCGTAATTGTCAAGGTCAATCTTAAAACAGAAAACATATTTTGGCAAACACATTTGCTCTCAACATTTAATCACGAACGACATGGTTTACCGCATTATGCAGAATGGTGGCTCGATAAGAGATGATCTACTCGAAATATTCGATAAGACATGGTGTCTCTAAAGTCCCTTTCGAGTTAAGTTGAGTGTGGATATGATGAATGTCATCATTATATTATCTGTACTCAAGTCTTTCATGATGCATCATATTATTCTTATTGTATGAATACAATGATGCAAGAAAAAATGTTGAAATACTCTTACAATGAAGTCCCTTGAAGACATGCTCAATTTAAGAAATACTTTACCTTAAGTAGTGGTTGTTTAAGTGTTCAGTAAGCACAGTGGAAGCATGGTCTTGACCCATATAATATGGAGAGTCAAAGAGATGAATGTGCTTCTGTGACTTCCATACATATGACATCCAAAGAGTTGGATGAATGCCAATACTGCAACAAGATGATGTAATGATAGTATGGCTATCTAGACTATCTAAATTCCTTAGAAAAGGACCAAGGTGGTGCATCTGAATATTCTACATGTACATATCACCATTGAATTTGACTTGCTTTTTAGATAAGAATAATGTCCACTCATTGTATCTCCTTCCAGAAACACTTGCAATTGGTTGCATATGTTTTAGAAGACTAGAAAGCTTTTATCTTAAGGTTTAATAGTCATCCATATGGGAGTTGATGCAATTCTTGTAACAATCTCCATTGGATAGAAATACTATATATTTTCATTAGGAGAGCCATCAGTCTTACAGAATGTCTCTATGTCCTAGATATTAGAATACATTCATAGTTTATTTCTAAACTTGATGGAAATGGACATACATTCTGCAGTAGACCTATCATAAAGAGTTATGATGTATATATTTTAGATAGTAATGTAAGATTTGGAAGAATATGATAAATTAGAATATTAATGAATGGTTCATTAACATTTCTAATACAGAAAATTTAAACCTTAAATGATTAATAGGAGGATGAAGATCATTTTACAGTGATCTGGCATCAAAACTATGACAAAAGTATGTTAATGAGATTAAGTGACTAGTGTTGACACAGGTTTCATGAGGGTCAACTATATTCTCACATGGCGAGAACACTGTCGCTATGATGACTCCTCATAAGACCCCGATCAGACAACAATGAACCCACATATAATGATAAAGCAATGAAATATGTGTGTGGAGTAAAAAAATATTACAACTCTATAAAAGGTTTGTATATGTGTAAGTATGTAGAGTGTCGAACTTAGTGAGCAAACATGATAGATTGAAAAATTAATCCTAATTTTTTCCTTCTCTTATCTTTTTAATTGTGTTATTTTTGCGGGGTTTTCATTATATTTATTTTTAATAGACTTTTAGTGTTATATATATTTTATTTCTTTTATTCTTATAATTTTTTTCATATTTCTTTGACTTTTAGATTTCTTTTCAATACATAAAGTTAATATATATAATAAGAATTTAAAAAAGATAGATATATGCAATACAAATAATAAATATATAAAAATCAAGAAAGTACAAGTGAGAGCAATCCTTTTTTATTTTTTAAGTCCATTTACATATTTATACGGATTTATAAATATTAATAATAATTATAATAAATATAAAATAGTAATATATAAGTTTTATATAAGGAATTATATTTCTAAATATACCTATTTGTAGAAAAAATTATACAATAAAACATTTTTGTGTTTTTAATGTTCTTCTCTATTTTTGTTAATTTTCCTATATTTTTTACTAATTTATTGTATTTTTAATTGATTAACGAAAGGAATTATGATAATAGGCGAAATTGTTTTGGATATAAAATTAGATAAATACCTCATAATGTCCAATACTATTTTTAATATAATAGATAATATCAGCAAAATTTAGAAACAAAGACTAATATTTTGGGTTTTAATTTTTTTTTAAATAATTTCATAACGTTTTTTGAGTTTTAAATTTTTAATGTTTTTATTTTGTATTTTTAGTGACTTTTTATCTTGAGTTGCAAAATACAATAATAAAGATACTCTATTTTTTGGATTAAAGGCAATTTCATATTTTTTGTATATTTAAAAGAAAACGTAGAAAAAATGATCTGTTTTTATTTTAATAAATATGACCAAAAGAAAAATGCCTTAATAAAAACATATGTAACATAACAATATTTAAGACAACTAACCTAAATTTCTAGAACTTTTACAGAATAAATAACCTTCAATAAAAATAAAAAGAAAAACAATTAAGTGCTGGCAAGGACTATATTGTAATTTATAGAAAGTATTTCTGCAATCCAAATTATCCTAAAGAAATCCAAGGGCATACATGTGAAAATCCTCAAATATATCAATATAAAATATATTAGTAGGGAATATTTGCAATATCCAAAAAGTTATAGATCCCTCATGCAATTTTTCCAAAATAATACAAAGAATATGGAAATTAATGTACTAAAAACAAAGACAAAAATCGTAAGGTTTTAGGTGCAAAATGTCATGTCGCCCCACATGTATGCACGAGTGAGGTGACGTAAACTAGACCTAAACGCAAATATGAAAAATGAAGTGTTCAAATTATAATTTTTCTAAAATATTTATACTACACAAGAATGCTTCATGACTAAATTTTAAATTCAATAAGCATGGGTGTAGATGCAAAATTAACCCCATAGGTACGATCCAACGGTTCTCGATATCCCACTTAACACGCGTCACCCGATATACGCCGGATGACACTTCACTATCCATGGCCTTGATTAGATCTTCATCTGGATCCAACGATTGATGGAGGTCTTGTCCCAATGGTTACTGATGCACCTGTCGGGGCTCTTAATTCGACAATGTAGGAGGTGGTCGGAAGAATGGGAAAGATCTATGCCTGGGTGAGCTTCCTTCGACAAGATCTCCTCTCTAAGGTCACTTAGAGAGCTCCCACTTAGAGCAAAATGGAGTTGGATCTCCTCTGAAGCATATGACTCCCTCAATAGGGTTCGGGCCCCATATATGGGTGCCCGAAGCTTGAAGATACATGAGAGCTATTTCCTGATGCCGATACCCCTCAGACAGGGTCTTAAGCACCTGAAAAAAGTATAGAATGGCTGGTGGAGCAAAGGAAAAGGTGTTGGTTGTTATTGGTGAATTGTCAGGGTGAAAATGAGAATGTGGTGGCTCTCTGGCAATGGGTGGTAGAGGGAGAATGGCAAATTTGATTTAGAATGAATGGAGGTGGCTAGGTGGCCCGGATTAGTGTAGAAACTGAAGGAGAAGCTGATGGGGTGATCAGGCGAGGCAGAACTAGGGAGGAGGGCGGTGAACAGTGGTCGGAGCTTGAGAGCTCTAGCAAACTATGATCTAATTTTTATGCTAACTTAGATGATTAAAATGTAAAATAAAACCGGAAATAAATTCTTGAATCAAAATCTACATACGAATGCAAGAAAAAGGCGATAATACGTGCAGGAAATAGGGAGCACATAACCACTTGGATGCGGAGCTGCAGCGACGGTAGGATCGAGTCGATCACACCTATAGCGCATTGCAGACATGACGAGGACAGAGCTATCACCTCCCTCGCTCGCCAGCATGATGATCCAAGAGGTTGGATACACAGGAAAAGAAAAAAAGCAAAAATGAGTTTGGCGAAAAGTATATGTATAGGCGATGTTTGACCTAGGGTTTGTATGTGAATCGAGGCTCCAGAGATAGAAGATTCACGTGGGCATGCAAGAGCATAGATCGAGGAGCAACTTTAATGATGAAATCGAGTCACATTGGGCAATGAATCAGGGCATAAATTCGAGGAACAAGGGGGTGTAGTGCCTGAGAGGTGCAAACCTAGGGAGGTAGGAGAGTTGACGGAGGTCAACCAGTATCTAGCTCCCATTGGTCCACATAGGATGCTAGGCGACAAAAAAGGAAATAAAAGAATCAATGAATGGAAATAAAATAATAAACAAAATAATTAAATAAAATTCAAATAATAGTTTTTTAATATTTTATGTTGTATTTTCTTATGATTTTTATTTATTTATACAAGTTAATTTATTAGGCATTGATTTTTAAATGTATAAATATATGTATATTTACATAAAATTTTAGGTTTTATTATTTTATAAACATAGTTTATATATTTGTAAATTATTTAAATACACATGTACGTATTTTTATTTTATTTTTCTAATGTCATTAATTACTTAAATAATTAAGTATATGTAATATATATGTATGTTATAAGTGGTCTTTACAAATATAATAAAGTATAGTATTTATTTTATTTTATTTGTTACTGTTTTATTCTATTTTTATTATGTACATGTATTTTAAATAATATTTACAAATTTATAAAAATATAAGAAAGTTAAAAATATAAAGAATAGATATATGGATTATTTGATACATGTATCTTGCACAATGAGGGTCCAAAAGCCAACTTATACATCTTAACACCAAATTGAATGAAACCACCTGCATTAAATAGATATTTTAATTTTGTGAACAATAAAGGTGAGTTTGGTGAATTTTGAGCTTGTATGGAGAAGATAAAAGTATGGAAAGTTTTCTTTATGGCTTTTTATTTTGTATGTCCTGGGCATACTGTGCTTTATTTTTTAGTGAATTAAATTTTGATTTTTCCTTATACTTTTATGTACAATTATGTTCAAAGTTTTTTTATTTGAGGTAAAAAAATTGGAAAATAAAATAGGTCTCAAAACCAATTTATTAAAGAATTAAATTTAGGGTTTTTATGTGGTTTTCAGCCATTATCTCCACCTACTTTATTTATTAAAGATCAATAGGAGGATGAAGATAATTTGATAGTCATTAGGAATCAAGATTAGGACAGAAGCATGTTGATGAGATAAATAAACTAGTGTTGACATGGGCTTCACGAGGGTCAAATGCATTCTCCCAAAGCGAGAACACCGTTGCTGTGGCGACTGCTCACATGACCTAGATTAGACGATAATTAACCCACGGATGATGATAAACCAATGCAATATGTTTGTGGAGTTAAAATTTATTATAACTTCATAAAAGGTGTGTATTGGTGTAAATATGTAGTGTCAAACTCAAGGAGAAAACATGATAGATTGAGAAATTAATCCAACATTTTTCCTTTTCTTATCTTTTTATTTGTGATATATTTGTGAGGTTTTATTTACATTATTTTTTAATATATTTTTAATGTTTTATCTTTGTATTATTTTTAATATTATAATTATTATTTTCATTTCATATTTCTTTGATTTTTAGTTTTCTTTTTAATACATAAAGGTATAATAAATTAATTTAAATAGAGATATATATTTATAATAAGAAATATAATATAAGTGATAGATATATGGAATATAAATAATAAAAATATAAAAAATCAAGAAAACACAAATAAGAATGATCCCTTTTTTAAGGCACGTTAAATCTTTATAGGGATTTATAAATATTAATTATAATTATAATTAATATATAGTAATAATATATAAGTTATATATAAGGAATTATATTTATAAATATTCCTATATGTGGTGAAAAATATATAATAAAAAATTATTGTGTTTATAGTTTTTCTCAAATTTTGTAAATTTTCATATATTTCTTCCTATTTTTTTGTATTTTAATTGATTAAAAATGTCAAAAAAGGATTTATGATTATAGGCCAGATTGCTTTGAATATAAAATAGATAAATATCTAAAAAGTGTCCAAAACTACTTTTAATATAATGTATAATATTGACAAAATTTAGAAACAAATCTAATATTTTGGGGTTTTTAAATAATTTTTATTTTTTTATATTTTTTTTGGAGTTTTAATTTTTCAGTGTTTTTATTTTGTTTTTGTTATGAATTTCTTTCTCAAGTTGCAAAATAAAATAATAAAGATATTCTATTTTTTTGAATTTCTAAAGGTGATTTAGTATTTTTTGTATTTTTAAAATCAAATAGAGAATAATGCTTTGTGTTTTATTTTTTAATAAATAGAAAAAAATGCCTTGATAAAAATATATGTGATAGAATAATATTTGAAGCAACTAACCTAATTTTCCAGATTTTTTAGAGAATAAATAACCTTTAATGAAAAGAAAATTATAAAAAAAGAAAATAAAGTGTTGATAGTAACTATATTGCAATTTATAGAAAGTTTTTCTGCAATCCAAAACACCCTAAAGAAATCCAAGGGCATACACGTAAAAATCATCAAATATATCAATTTAAAACATTGTGGATGGGGAACATTTATAATATACAAAAAGCTGCAGGTCTCTCATGCAATTTTTCCAAAAATAATACACAGAATATGGAAATTAATGTACTAAAAAAATATAAAAGTCGCAAGGGTTTAGGAGCAAAATGTCCTATCGCCCATATGTTTGCGTAGGTGAGGTGACATGGATTGGACCTAAATGCAAATATGACAAATGCAATTTTCAAATTATAAATTTTACAAATTTATTTTTTCTACAAATGAATGTTTATGGACTCAATTTTAAAAACAAAAGGCAGGGGTGTAGATGCAAAATTAACCCCTTCAGCACCATCCAACGATTCTTGACATCCTACCTAAAGTGTGTTGCCCGTTAAGCGCTCGATGATGCTTCACAATCCACACCCCTGATTTGATCCTCATCTAGATCCAAGGATTGATGGGGATCTTGATCCAATGGCTACGAATGCAACTGGAGAGGCTCCTAATCTAACGGTGGTGGAAGTGGCCGGAATAATGTGGAAGAAGCTCTGCTTGGACGAGCTTCCTCCAGCATGATTTCCTTGCTCCGGTCACCTGGAGAGCTCCCACCTAGAGCAAATGGAGGTGGATCTCCTCTAAAGATGTTAACGCCCTCAAATGGGTCCGACCCCATCGACCGGAAACCGTAGTTTGAACATACATGAGGGCTATTTCCTGTTGCCGACATCCCTCAATGGGGTATTCATCACCTGCAAAAGGATAGAAGATCTGACGGAGCAAAGGCAAAGGTGCTGGCCATTATTGGCGGAAGGTCAATGTGAAAATGAGAAGGTGGTGAAGCACTCCAGCGATAGGTGGTAGAGGGAGAATGGCGGACTTGATTAAGAACAAACGAAAGTGGTTGGGTGGCTCAGGTTTGAGGAGAAACGAATGGGGAAAGTGATGGGGGTGATCAGGCTTTGTTGAACATGGGAGGAGGACAGTGAACAGTGGTCGGAGCTCGAGAGCTCTAGCAAACTACGATTTAATTTCTACGCTAAATTGGATGTTTAAAATGTAAATTAAAACTGAGAAATAAAGTATAGAATCAAAATCTACCTACGAATGCAAGAAATAACAGCTAATACTTGCAAGAATAGGGAGAACATAACCACCTAGAGGCGGAGCTCCGACAATGGATGGATTCAATCGCACCTATAACATACTACAGACTGGACGAGGACAGAGCTATCACTTCCCTCGCTCGCTAGCATGAAGATCTAAGGGGTTTGATACGAGAGAAAAAATCAAAGAAAAAATGGGGTCAATGGAAGGTATATGTACATGTGATGTTTGACCTAAAGTTTGTGGGTGAATCGAGGCTCTAAAGATCAAAGAATCACATGGGTGTGTAAGAGCAAAGATCGAGGAGCAACTTTCATGATGAAATCGAGTCGCACTGGGTAGTGAATCAGGAGGGAAATTTCGAGGAAGAAGGGGGTGTAGCGCCTTACAGGCACATACCGAGGGAGGCAGGATAGTTGACTGAGGTCAACTAGGACTTGGTTCCCATTAGTCCACGTAGGATGCTAGGCGACAAAAAAAGTAATAAAATAATCAATGAATGAAATAAAATAATAACCAAATTAATTAAATAAAACTCAAAACATAATTTTTTAACATTTTATGTAGTATTTTATTATGATATTTTATTGTTTTTACAAGTTATATTATCATGCATGATTTTTACATGTATATCTATAGGTATATTTACATATACATTATGTGTTTTTAAATTTGTATTTTCGATTTATTGTTTTATAGACATGGTTTATATATTTATAATTTATTTAAATACACATGTTCATATTTTTATATTTTTTAATGTTATTTATTTACTTAAATAATTAAGTATATGTAATATATATGCTTGTTATAGGTGTTCTACCGATGTAATAAAGTATCATATATATTTTATTTATGATGATTTTACATGTATTTTTAATACTATTTATTAATTTATAAATATAAGAAAGTTAAAAGTATAAAGATAAATATATGGATTATTTTATACATGTATCTTGCACAGTGAAGGCCTAAAAGCCAACATATACATCTTAATACTAAATTGGATGAAACTGGATTCATTAAATAGATATCTTAATTTATTGAACAATAAATGTGAGTTTGGTGAATTTTGAGCGTGTATGGAGAAGATATATGTGTGGGAAGTTTTCTTTGGGGCTTTTTATTCTATGTGTCTCGGGCATAAGTGTGCTTTATTTTTTATATGAATAAATTTTATATTTTCCCTTGTATTTTATGTACAACTTTCATGTCGAAGTTATTGATTTCACATATAAAAATAGGAAAATAAATAGTTCCCAAAATCTATTTATTAGATAATTACATTTAGGGTTTTATGTGGTTTTTGGCCCTTATCTCCCCCTACTTTACGTATTAAAGATCAATTGGAGGATGTAGATCATTTGATAGTTATCCTGCATCAATACTTGGATAAAAGTATGTTGATGAGATTAATAGACTAGTATTGACACGAGTTTCACGAGGGCCAAATGTATTGTCACAAGGCGAGAAACCGTCGTTGTGGCGACTGCTCACAAGACTATGATCAAACATCAATTAACCCATGGATGATGATAATGAAATGAAATATGTGTGTAGAGTTAAAATTTATTATAACTGTATAAAGGTGTAAATATGTGTAAGTATGTAGAGTGTCGAACACAAGGAGCAAACATGATATATTGAGAAATTAATCCAAAATTTTTCCTTGTCTTTTTATTTGTGATATTTTTGCAGGGTTTTAATTATATTTATGTTTTATATATTCTTAATGTTTTGTTTTTTTTCTTTTTATCTTATAATTTTTAATTTCATTTACATATTTCTCGGATTTTTAGTTTTTTTAATATATAACAGTATAATATATATAGATATATAATAAGAAATATAATATAAGTGGTTGATATATGCAATATAAATAATAATTATATGTAAAAATCAGGAAAATACAAATAAGACCAATTTTTTTTATTTTTTATGGCTCTGTAAATATTTCTAGGAATTTATAAATGTAAATAACAATTATAATTAATATATAATAGTAATATATAAGTTATGTATAAGGTATTATATTTATAAATATACCTATACGTAGTACAAAATAATAAAAAAAATCTTTTTGTGCTTTTAATGTTTTTCTCTAATTTTTTATTTTTGTATATTTTTTAATATTTTTTATGTAGTTTTAATTGATTAAAATGTCAAAAAATGGAATATGATAATAGGCCATATTGTTTTGGCTAAAAATAGACAAACATTTAAAAATTTTCCAAAACTATTTTTAATATAATATAATATAGACGAAATTCATAAACAAAAACTAATATTTTGGGTTTTAAAAATAATTTGTAATTATTTTAATAAGGTTTTTGGAGTTTTAATTTATATTTTATTTTATTTTGTATTTTTTTGGTCTAGAATTTGATAATATAGTAATAAAGATAATCTAATTTTCATGGAATTTCTAAAGGTGATTTTAATTTTTTTGTATTTTTAAAAGCAAGTAGGGATAAAATGCTATATTTTTTATTTTTTTATAAATAGAAAAATAAAGAAATATGCCTTTATAAAAATATATGTGATAGAACAATATTTAAGGCATCTAACCTAATTTTCTAGAATTTTAAGAGCATAAATGACATTTACAACAACAACAAACCTTTTCCCACATTAAGTAGGGTCGTCTACATGGATTCTTTGCCTCCATTCATATCTATCTTGGGTCATTCTCGGGCTTAGATCAAAAAAACTAATATCCCATTGTATATCTCATTCTAAGACTTCTTGGGCGTTCCTCGCCCTCTTTTAGTCATGTCAACATTCCAAAACTCACATCTCCTCACCAGTGCATCAGTTGACCTCCATTGCAAATGGCCAAACCACCTTAAGCAATTTTCTCGCATCTTATCCTCAATCGGAGCTACACCAACTTTTCTTCTGATGGCATCATTCTGAATACGATCTTTACCTGTGTGTATGTGTCCACAAATCTACCTTAGCATTTTCATTTCTACTACTGCCATTCTCTGCACATGTCTATTGTCCACATGCCAACACTTAGATCAATAGAGCATAGCAGGTCTCATAGTTGCTTTGTAAAACTTTCCATTGATTTTCAAAGGAATTTTCTTATCACATAGAACAGTAGAGGCTCCTCTCCACATTAGCCAACCTTAATTTATTCTATATGTAACATCTCCATCAATTTCCCCATCATGTTGTAAAATAGATTCCAAGTATCTAAAAGAATCTCTCTTCTGAATGTTATAATCACCTATCTTAACTTCAACTCCTCTACCATTGCTTCAATCAAAAGCGTAATCCATGTATTCAGTCTTAGCCCTACTTATACGAAATGCTTTAGTCTCTAATGTAGGTCTCCATACTTCAAGCTTCTCATTTACTTCATCTCTAGTCTATCAACCAACACAATATCATCAACAAAAAACATACACCAAGGTATCTCATCCTGAACGTGACTTGTCAACTCGTCAATAATCAAGGTAAAAAAGAAATGGACTCAAATAGATGGAGACCAATGTTGATGTCAAAATAGTCAATTTTCCAAGACTGTATCCTTACACAAGATTAAGCCCTATCGTACATATATTTTATGAGGTTAATGTATAGGACAAGTACTTTTCTATTCTCCAAAACTCTCCATATTATATCCCATGGGACAAAATGATAAGCCTTCTCTAAATCAATAAAAATCATATGGATGTTCTTCCTTTTAGCTCTGTAAATCTCACTTGTTCTCCTTACCAAGTTGATGGCTTCAATAGTTGAGCGACCTGGCATGAATCCAAATTGGTCTTCTTTTACTTTGGAAACTTGCCTCAACCTTCTTTCGATCACACGTACCCAAATTTTCATAGTGTGACTCATCAACTTAATACCTCTGTAATTTAAATAAATTTGAATGTCTCCTTTGTTCTTATAAAGAGGCAACACGATGCTTCTCCTCCATTCTCCAGGTATTTTCTTGCTTCGCCAAAGAAAATTGAATAAATTTGTAAGCCAAGTCAAACTACATTCACTTAAAACTCTCCAAAATTTTATAGGAATGTCATCAGGTCCTACACATTTCCTATGTCCCATAACCTTCAAAGTCTCCTATACTTCCTTCCTTCGTATTTTTCTATAGCTTGCACAATTCAAGTAACTTTCACTACTAGATAGATTTCCCAAAGGGATCTCTCTATTTCCTTCCCCGGTGAAAAAATTATGGAACTAGTGCTTCCATCTAGTCCATAAATCCTTCTGAGTAACATGCACGTGACCTTCCTCATCCTTAATGCATCTTACTTGAGAGAATTCATTGGTCTTTCTTTCTCTTGCTTTAGCCACCCTGAATATATCCTTCTAGCCCTCCTTTGAATCGATATTTTTGTACAAAACTTCATAAGCTTTTGACTTAGTTTCGTTTACTGCCTTCTTTGCTTCCTTCTTCGCTATCTTGTAGTTTGTGATAGTTTCACTTGTTCTATCCTTAGACATAGCTTTAAAGCTAGCTCTTTTAATTTTGAGCTTCTCTTTCACCCCTCCACTCCACTATTAAGCCTCCTTTTTGCCTTGAGCTCCTCCCTTTGACTCGCCTAGCAGCTCCTTGGCTACCCTTAGGATACAAGATGTTACGACCTCCCACATCTCATTAGCACTTCCATTACAATCCCAAGATAAGTCTTCTAAAATCTTCTTCCTAAAACTTGATTGCTTTAAATGAATATTCCACCATCTAGTTCTAGTGATCTTGGAGACCCTCATTTTCTTTACTAGCCCTTTTATTTGCACATCCATTGCTAACAAGTGATGTTGTGTAGTCAGACTCTCTTCTGGGATTACTTTGCAATCTTTGCAACAAAACCGATATCTTCTTCTCAACGCAAAGTAATCTATCTGAGTTCTAGTCGAGCCACTCTTATAAGTAAATAAATTCTCCTCCCTCTTCTTGAAGGGAGCGTTTGCAATGAAAAGATCATATGCTGTTACAAAATCTAGAAAGACTTTTCCCCCTTCATTTCTATTCTCGAAGCCATGTCCTCCATGAAAACTAGCATACCTTGAAGCATTCTTTCCCACATGTCCATTAAGATCTCCACCTAGGAAAATCATCTCTTTTTATGGGATTCATTGCATAATCTTATACAAATCCTCCTAAGAACTTGTTTAATCCTATAATTTAAACCAATTTGCGATGCATAAACTTATATGCTATTCCGAATTTCTTCTTCGAGCACCACTTTTAGCAATATAATCCGATCCCCAGATCTTTGCACCTCAACAACACAATCCTTTAAATCCTTATGAACAACCACTCCAACACCATTTCTTCCCTTATTTTTACCTGAATAACAAAGTTTAAAGCATGTCTTCTAGATCTCCCTTGATTTCTCTCCAACCCATTTTGTCTCTTGTGGACATAATATATGAATCTTCCTTCTCTCTATCGTATCACTATCTCCATCAATTTTATAGTCAACGTGCCCAACTACATTTCTGCAAATTCCTCTGCAACCACTTTTGGACTAACTTCTTTACTCGCATGCGTCCATCATGTGAGAACCCTTGTAAATTTTGGACTACATCCGAGAGGTTATGCAACGAAACTATCTTATTTAGCCACATGCTTTCCTCATGCGAGAAGCCTGGAAAATTTTGAACTACATCCGGGCAGTGATGTAGTGACCCTTGCCAACTTCACATTGCAATTAGGCGGTGAAATGCGTCGCAAGTAGGGAACACCCCAATAAAGGCTAGATTTTTTCTTAAATCCATGTTTAAAAGATTCGAATGGTTTCATGAAAAATCCATAAATAGTGTTCTTAAAAGAACACTTTTTAGGAATTTATCCGAACAGTTTCGAGACAAAATACAAAATAGTGTTCTTAAAATAACAAAATTTAGGAATTTATCTCTTGCACTGGCATAAATGACCTTTAATGGAAATAAAAATAATAAAACAAAAAATAGTGTGTCGGAAGGGACTATATTGCAAAAGAATCCTCGAATATATCAAAATAAAACATATTAGCAAGGATATCTTTTCAATTTCCAAAAAAGCTATATGTCCCTCATTGTATTTTTTCCAAAATTAATGCACAAGATATGGATATTGTTGTAATAAAAAGAAATACAAAAGTCATAATGGTTTAGGTGCAAAATGTCTGGTCGATATGAAAAATGCATTGTTCAAATTATAAATTGTAAAAAAAATATGTATATTACAAATGAATGTTTGTGGACTAAATTGTAAATACAAAAGGCAGGAGTGGAGATGCAAAATTAAACCCTTTTGGATGATCCAATGGTTCTTGATATACCACATAACATGCGTCGCCCACTAAACGCCCGATGATGCTTCACAATCCATGCCTCTGATTAGATCCTCATCTGGATCTGAGGATTGATGGAGGTCTTGATCCAATGGATACTGATGCACCTAGAGAGGCTCCAAATCTGACAGTAGAGGAGGTGGTTGGAAGAACGAGGAAGAAGATTTACCTAGGTGATCTTACTATGGGAATATCTCCTCACTCCGGTCACCTAGAGAGCTCCCACATGTAGCAAAATGGAGCTAGAGCTCCTCTGAAGCTTCCCATGCCCTCAAATGGGTTTGTGCCCCATCTATGAGGGCCCAGAGTTTGAAGATACATGCGTGCTATTTCCTGATGTTGACACCCCTCATATGGGGTCTTTGGCACCTGTAAAAAGGATAGAAGGGCTGACGGAGCAAAGGCGAAGGTGCTGGTTGTTATTGGATGAAGGTCATTGTGAAAATGAGAAGGTGGTGAATCTCTCCGACAACGGGTTGCAGAAGGAGAATGGCAGACTTGATTCATAACGAATGATGGTGGATGGGTGGCTTGGGTTTGTAAATAAACGGAAGGGGAAGCTGATGGGGTGATCAGGTGAAGCAAGGGAGGGACGATGAACAGTGGTCGGAACTCGAGTGCTCTAGCAAAGTATGATCTAATTTCTATGCTAACTTAGATTATTAAAATGTAAATGAAAAGCAGAAATGAAAGTCTACAATAAAATCTACCTATGAATGCAAGAGAAGGGCGCTAATACTTAATAGAAAAGGGAGCACAAAACAACCTCGAGACGGAGCTCTGGCGATGAATGGATCGAGTCAATCGCACCTACAACATGTTGTAGACCGGACGAGGTTGGATCTATCACCTACGTCGCTCTCTAGCTTGAAGATCTGAGGGGATCTATACGAGAGAAAAGATTAAAAGAAAAAATGCGGTTGGCAGAAGGTATATGTACAAGGAATGTTTGACCTAGGGTTTGTGGGTGACTCGAGGCTCTAAAAATCAAAGAATCACATGGGAGTGTAAGAGCGTAGATTGAGGAGCAACTTTCATGAAGAAATTGAGTTGCATTGGGCAATGAATCATGGGGGAAATTTGAGGAAGAAGTGGATGTAGCGCTTAATAGGCATAGACCTAGGGAGGCAGGAGAGTTGACCGAGGTCAACCAAGACCTGGCTCCCATTGGTCCTCGTAGGATGACAGGCTACAAAAATAGAAATAAAAGAATCAATGAATGGAAATTAATAATAAATGAAATAATCAAATAGAACTCAAAACATATTTTTCTTCATATTGTATGTAGTATTTTATTATGATTTTTATTTTTTATACAAGTTAATTTATTAGGCGTTGATTTTTACATGTATAATTTTGGGTATATTTACATACATATTATATTTGGTAATTTATGTTTCATATTTTTATTATTTTATAGACATAATTTACATATTTATAATTTATTTAAATAACAATGTACATCATTTTATTCTATTTTTCTAATGTTATTTAATTACTTAAATAATTAAGTACGTGTATTATATATGTACGTTATAGATGTTCTTTACCAATATAATAAAGTATAATATTTAATTTATTTTATTTGTGATGGTTTTAATTAAATTTTAGTATGTACATGTATTTTAAATACTATTTAAAAATTTATAAAATACAAGAAAGTTAAAAATATAAAGAGTAAATATATTGATTATTTTATTCTAGTATTTTGCACAATGTGGGCCCAAAAGCCAACTTATACATCTTAACACAAAATTGAACGAAACCACCTTCATTAAATAGATATTTTAATTTTATGATCAATAAAGGTAAGTTTGGTGAATTAGGAGCTTGTACGGAGAATATACAGGTCAGGGAAGTTTTCTTTGCGACTTTTTATTCTGTGTCCTGGGCATATTGTGCTTTATTTTCTAACGAAATAAATTATATATTTTTCCTTCTATTTTTATGTATAACTTTCATGTTCGAATTTTATTGATTTGATATATGAAAATAGGAAAATAAAACATGCCCTAGAACCTATTTATTGAAGATTTAAATTTAGGGTTTTTTTGTGGTTTTTGGCCCTTATTTCCCCCTGCTTTATTCCTTATCGACCAAGTCAATTCTTGACTTATCCTCATGGTCTATGGTCATTCAATGCCTTTTGTTTTTAATTTCTTTTTCTTTTTTTCTTCATTCTTTTATTTTGGCAAGAAATGCATAATTCTATACGATATCTATAATCTAAATAATTAGTGTTATTTTATACAAATTAAACCAAGATTCGTGTTAGACACTATAGGATTTGATGATTGCTTTGTTCGTGCCATAACAAGGATGCAAGAAAGCTGAAATCTTGCACTTGAGAGTGACACTTCATTAAGAATATAAAGGTTGTTATTGGATACAACTTTATGACCTTGAGATTTTTAAAAGATTTCATCTGTAAGAATATTTATTAAGAGGATTATTTCTTGAGAATCAAGATAATAATGAAGTAAAGAGACTAATTGAATCCTAGGAGGATAATGAGGCTCCGAGAATCGGAAACTAAAACAGACAATTAAAAATGAAACAATCATACCTCTTCAAATCAGTTTGAGGGTGGTAAGACCTCCAAGAGGGTATGGCTTCCATGTGTCAAAGAAATATGATAATGATCGAACATCATATGATGAAACTTCTATAGATCATGACATGGAAGGATGGATGTTAGCAATAAAGTCTAATGTAGACTTCATACACAAGTGTTGTGTATGATCCATCAAGGATCCACCTATAGGGGTAAAACCCATTTTGTGTAAATAGATCATCAAAAGAAAGAGGAAACCTGATGAGAAGGTAGAGACATTCAGAGCATGAATCGTAGCCAAGAGCTACACATGGAAAGAAGACATCAGTTGCAATGAGACTTTCTTTTTGAAAACCATGCTTGAACCCATCAGAATAATGTTGATTGTAGCCATACAACTTGACTATGGCATGTGCAAGATGTCAAGTTTGCATTCCTCAATGAATACCTCAACGAGGTTATTAATATGAAGTATCCCCATGGCTTCATTGTTGAAAAATGCAAGGTGTGGAACTCCATCTATGAACTCAAATAAGCTTCTTGTAGGTTGAACAACAGATTTGATGAAATTATAAATGTTATGATTTCAGATAGAATCTTCATGAACCATGTGAAGCTTAGTGGGAGAGCCATTGGAATTCATCGTACTAAATGTAGATAAAATCCTAATCATTAGAATGAGATAAGGATGATAATAAGTATTTTATTATATTCTTGTTCCATACCTTGAGATAAAAGATCTCAAGGATGCCTCTTATATCTTAGTTTTAAAGTTCTTCATAATTGATGAGAAGAGGGAACTGGGACCATCACATTAGTACTACACCTTGGACATAATCCACTTTTGGAAAACTCCAAGGAAAGATTATTTTCCTTAAGATATGGAATTGACCTATCTAAAGGGATAACACCTCAAAGAGTTGAGGATGTGAATACCAAAGCTACATGTATAGTACATGTGTACAAAGGCCAAGTGTCAACCATGTAGTGGGAGAAGTAAAATAATGCCAATCCTACTATGGAGATAAAACACTAAATTGCAGTAATAATCAACATCTTCACAGACACAATATTTTTGGGATAGTGATCTCAAAGTATTTTCTCTAAGAAATTAAGACCTTATAGATAGTGATCTAAAAATGACTACTTTAACAAGATTGAGTATTGGTTGCATAAGATGCAACGTTCACATTGGATGCGAGCACTGTTCTAGGGGGATATGCAAGTCTGTAAAAGGACTTGGCATAGTCTCTCGGGAACAAAGTGACTAGTCAACTACAAAGCTATTTTTCTAAATATCATGTGATTAGCACATGAGTGTGGGTTTAAATATTAGCCTATTAATGGCTCTTTGGGATAGTGGGAGATTGTTAGACATGCTAGCCGATGGAGAGCTATTACACAATAAATGTTATTGGAATTCACTCCTTAAAAAGGAATGAAGAATAACTAATTTGACCAACCTCTAAATGATAACTATCTCTCCATCATCAAGATTTCCGATGTCTTGAAACATATGCATATGATTTTATAAATGTACAAAATAACCATGATCAACAATCCAACTTCCTTCTCATCCTACGAGAAAATTGTTTCAATGATGAATGTAGATTTCTTATTTAACAGTGTTATACTTTTGTCCTTCTCTGATGACTTTAGATATTCTGGATGATTACTTTTCCAGAATCCTAGCTTATTGCATTGATGGCAGACATACATCTCTAGATGTCTTGAATCTTTAGAAGACTGATCAACAGTTTAAGCTTTTTTTCTTCTCTTGGATCAGACCCTTCTGAGTTTCACGATTCCTCTCACGATTCCCTTTAACTTGTGCAACCATTGCACCGCTAGAGGGACATTCTTTCTTCATAAAATCCTCAATGTAGAAAAAGTTCGATTCACATCTACATACATCTCCTTCATATTCAGGAGGATGCCATTAGTGGATACAATGTTTGTAAGTTGCATTTGAATCACATTAGACAATGATCCAGGAATGTGGCAATGAGCAATCGAATGATCCTCATCCCACTTCTTGTTAAACTCACATGCATCCTTTGTCTGAGGGTTCTCATACTTCACAGACAAGAGCATAAACCCTATTCATTCTGTCTCAAGTATGAGTTTGAAATTATGGATCCAATCCAGATAATTTGTACCAGTCAATTGATTGACCATAAGCAGAATGTTAAGTGGGTTGAAAGATTTCATTTGAAATAAAAGGAAAAATAGAATGCACTTTAATATCTTGATAAATGATATAAAACAATTTAATATTTTTAAATCAAGAGTTCTCGTATTTTTTGTACTTTGAAATGCTTTTCCTTATAAGCTTTCTAAGATGATGCATGCTAACCAAATGCCTCACTACAAGATCTGAGTCTACTGTCCATTTACATTACACCGTAATAGCATGAGAAAATGCTACTACGATGGAAGTAGCAGGAACTCTTTCCCCATTACAAGTCCAACTTGTATTCTTAGTTCATTCTTTAAAACCTATACCCCCACATATATGGAGTTAGCATGCTATTGATTAAATAAACCATCAATGAGCGAATATCAATTTATTCTGTGTGCAATCCAATGCTGCCTCAAAAATATGGGGAACAACATTGGGGTCACTATGCATACATCCCATCTCTTATGAGAAACGACGAACCCGATTCCATGGCTATTTGTATTCCGGAGTCATGACTATGCATTGGCGTCTCCAAAAATACAACCCATGGTGATAAAGTTCTTCGCAATGACAGGAGACTATGGATGTCATCGTATCACTTATTCCATACCATTTATAAATTACTGATTAATCAACTTGAATCACATTTTCAAGATTAATCTAAGGGATAGAGTCAGGACACATGCTTATTGTCTTGGTTTTAATCTAATTAAAACAATGAAACTTAAGCAGTCCCAACTAGGGTTTGTTCTTTTTTTTTGCTTGATGTTACCATATAGTATTACACCCTCGGGACAATGTAATGTTCAAATTTTTGTTGTTAAAGTACACCATGACTCCACATGCCACTTTTCATCGAAAGTGATCTAACTAGGTCGAACAGACAATGCTAACAGGGAGCGATTCCAATGCAAATGTGGCATATGGTAAAAATTAAGTAACCCATTAGCATGTCCACAACTTAGACACATCTGAATCAATTCGAGACAACACAATTGGTACATATTGTACTAAGGAGATTTTGTTGATCTTTTGACCATGTATGATACTATAGTAACTCTTAGATAATTAGGAATTTAATTTTTTTTAATTTCCCAAAATGTCTAGTGCAACAATCTTGACATTTAAAAAATCTTCCTTTTAGTTTCAAAAGGTCTAATGCAATCATTTGACAATTCTTTGTATCAAAATAATTTCAAAATCAAATGATGTCTAGTGAAACAATCTAGTCAATTTGTGAAATTAATCAAATTAGCTCCACAATTTCTAACTGCACTGTAAACATTTAATTTGATAACTAATATGAAAAAAGTTTTTTTTATTTTATGATTCCAAAATAAACAAACAATGATTTTGAATTCGAATTTGCAATCTTCTACCAACGTTCTTCAAATTTGAAAGCATCGTGTAACTTGGACTTATAATTCATTGCGACAACTGATTTTTCTAAAATTTTTGGTCCAACTCCTTATGTAAATATATCAAGTATATTTCCATCAATTTTGAGTCTCAAAGAATGATAAACAAGTCAATAAGATGGTCCAGTCCTCTTCAAACTCCGCCTACGGAGAAATCAAATTTCTCGAGGCTGCATGGAAAATATTTTCGCAGTAATTAGGGACTTTTATGACTTATTAATCATTTTTTATCATATTATGTGACCAAAACGGTCGTTAAAAACTCATAATTTTAATGCTAACATATTTGGTCGTAATCGGAGATGCAATCAATTTTAACATCGGAATATTCTACCAAATGTCGACAATAATTAGTGCATCTTTTGAGCATGAGTCCAGACCTTCTAGACCTCAAAGAGATCCCAAAAATATGTTTAAAATATGGGAGAATAGTATCAACTTCGAAATTCATCGAATCATTCGAATCATTAAAACTATCGCAAGATAATGTACCTGGTAATTGGGATGATCTAGATGATTATTCATCGGACTTGGATGCAATCCCAATCCTCTAAACTATGTCTCTGAAAAAATTATTTACTACACATCACAAAAATGCAGAATATTTAGCAAACATTTTATCAAAACAGTCTCAGTTCATTGTATGAACTAGAAAATATAGCACAACAGTTTGTGAATTCGGAAATTATAAAATTTTAAGGAAACATTTTCTATTACAATTTCTGATATTTATAATGACTGTAAAGAACAAATTTAAGTTACCTCTTGAAGCATGAGTTTCTAAGGGAATAGACTTCCTAAATCAAGTATGATCTGTGCTTGTCTCTCTCATGGGCATGATGATGTGTCGCGTTGCTTCCCACGAACACGAGTGTCATCTATGACAACAAGAAGAGGAGTATGAGAGATGGAGACTCTAAAGACTCTTCTATGTCTCAAAGGTACAAAATTCTGAGGACTATCGCACTCCAAAATTCAAGTATCTAAAAGAGAGAGTCTTACTCTCCATTTATACACATTGAACAAACCTATTGAAGAGTCTTCTCTTCAAGTAGGCATGTGTAATGCTCGTTAGATTGTTGATCAAAATATTAAGATTAAGCCCTTGTTAAACAATACAATTATCTCATTTTTACCTTCAAATAATTTAATTAACAAATCAAACAACAAATCAACAAAGAATTCTTCTTAAGGACAATTTGTAGTGGCGCCATGTGTCATCACAGAAGGCCAACCAATTCTGCATAATTGATTAATCAATATAGAGAATCTTATTAGTAATAGGAATCAAGCATATGGTGCCATGTGTATTCAATACACATGCCCACATTGACTAATTATAGTCTATTGTTGTATTTTTATTTATCAATTAATTAACTTGATAATCACATTAACAATATTAGTGAAATTATTGAAATAATCCCTATAGCTTATGAATCATATTCCTAAGTATGAAACTAAATGTAAATCCAATTTACATCTACAAAAAACGAGGATCAAATTCACACAATCTTATGACTTGGAAAAATTATGTAAATCATATTTAAATAAATATTTATATGAATCACACTTGTCTAAATATTAATTATTGTGAATCAATATTCACATTAACTAATTAAATATATTTGTGAATATTATTCACAAAATTATTTTTGCAATAATATGTATTATTATTCCAATATTGACATTAATAGACATGAGTCCTAATCTAATTCGGACTCATGAGATACAAATGCAAATACTTGGAGATAATGTCGGGGGGATCATACTATCCATGTACAGTAACTTGAAATGTGGATAACTATTCAATTTTAGGGTTTATGCCATTTTTGCAAGTTGTAACACTTTACATTCTCAATCAACTGAACAAAATGCATAACACTCTTCAAGTGATGGAGAAAGTGTCAGTGAGCTGGATCCAGCTTCCTTGACCATTTCTAATCATAGTCCAAGCAATTTCAAGCTAAGAAATGAGCTCAAAGAGGTTGTATATTTCCATTTCCATGAACATTTTTTCTTCCAACATTTGGACATTGAAATTGAAATTGGGAATTGGATTCAAATAAATTGTTATTTAATCTAGTTAAATCACAAATCATCTAGCTAAATGGAGCCAATAAAATCCATCATGTTTCATCACTCCCTCAGAATGGAAGTGACATGGTAGATGATCTTTTATAACAAATGTAACCTTGAGTATTCCCAATACTCATTCATCCTTCACACTGGAAGATTTTGTTAAGTTCGAAGTTCAATCCCTGGTTTGATTGTCTTCTTCGGAATGAGTCAATAGATTTATCATTTGATAATTTGGTGATAGTATTAATCATATACTTTCCAAAAGCATATATTAATATCTCAAATTCATGTCTCATTACATAAACAAGATGACCATGCATGGAATTCATTTTGACCCAAAATAACTCATAAGTGAGATCTGTCTCTTAGTACATTAACTATGATCATGTATGATCCCATTGAGAGATCGTACATCTCATATGAATTCATATGCACACCAAGCGCAAGTATATGGACCTTGGCTAGGTCACCAACCTATTGATCTATCAAATGTGCATACTCAGGCATATAGATGCATATCTGCCTCAAGTCAAAAATGTATGCCTTATTGTGACAGTTATGATTCAGATTTTAGTTTAACTTGACCACATCAAGACAACTCTTTGACTTGATTATTCCAACACCACTGAATCTACATTCCTATGCAGAGGACCCACGTCAAGAAGTCAATTGGAAATCAGTATTTAGAGAAAGATTGCCATTTCTTTCTCAAATAGATATTTTTATTGAATATCATATGTTTGAAGTCAGGCATGTCCTCCCAGTTGCATGGAATTCAATGTGGACATGGTATGTAATCCTAGTTGTACTATAAAATCTTAATAATAAAGTGCATTGATTCGATTACTCATTCCATTTTAGATGAACATCATAAAATAATAACTTTTATTGTATTAATGGGTCATCGAGTGCTTACAAGTCCAACATGATATTCTATGGCTAGAGGCAAGTGCTTTTAGTTTCAACCATCTATCGGAAGGTGATACACGATACTTAGAGCACCATTCCATGAATTTTTGGCTTTAATTGTTAAGGCTACATCCTCAGTCGTTCTGTATAGTGGTAAGTATCTACAATAATGAATGGATTGCTCTCCTAAAGTCCTTTTTTTTATTTTTAGTTCAAAGTTTAAAAGAACAATATTTTTTATTTTTAGGTGAAGAATGAAACGACTAACTAGGGTTAAGTTGAATAATTAAGCTGCTGTTGTCACCCAAAGTAACCGAGTCGAAATCAAGAAAATTATTAAATCACAACAAATCAAGCAAGTAAAATGATGGTCTAAGCTACATTTATTAACCTATTATAGTGACCAAGGTCAAATACAAGGAGCACTATGATAAATCGGGTAGTCAATTCCAGAGAATCTAATGATTTTTATTTTCTTTTTATTACTTTAATGGTTTTAAATTTTGCAAATTTTTAATTTTTGAAAATAAGGAAAATAAAGACAAAGAAAGAAAAGACAACACACACTAATTTTTTTATTTATAAATATGATAAAAATACCCAAAAAATAAAGCACCAATATTTTTGTGTTTTATGTATTTTCTATAGATTTTTTGATATTTATGTAATTTTTTAAATTTTCTGGACTTTATAAAATAAAAAACTAAGAAAAACACAAATAGTGCATAGTCAGGAGTATTTTTCAAATAAAAAATATCAAATATGTTGAAAACTCTTGGAAACCAATTTCTATAAAAACTATAGGAAAAAATCTACATATAAAAATTGAATTACAATTTTTGGATTTTTCAAAGATTTTCTATAATTTTTATAGTATTTTAAGATTTTGCTTGTTTTTAGGACTTTGTAAAAGGAAATAAAATGAAAATGCTATAAAAAATTAAACAAATCAAAACAAGGCTTCTCTAGATTTTTAGAATTTTTGAAGGCTTTTTCGAATTCGAATTTTTATGAATTTTCTAAAGCTAACTTGAGCTTTTTATACTATTTTTGAATTTTTTATAACAGTAAATAAAATAAAAATCAACAAACAAAAAATATTTCTAAAAAAATATTAACTTGAACGAAACCCATTTTTCATGCAATTTTGGAGTTATTTTGTTATTTATTTCAATTTATGAGATACAAAATAAAATGATGGAACTGTTGACCTAAATGCAATTATTTCAAGTCTTAGGTCTAAATAATAGCACGTAATAAAATTGTTGGGGCCTCAATGCGATTAATCTAGTAAAAGCATGTGCTACACATGATCAGCATTCATAGGGGTATAAATGCAATTGCTTAAAAACATTTCTGCTTTAGATAACATGTGAAAACACAAGGGAAAATATGTCAATTACCCACATAAACACATGGACAAGCACATGAGTTAAAATAGGTCAGATTAAAATGCAATTAAAGAAAATACAAGGATATAACTGCAAATGACTTTAAATAATTATTACATTTGTTCCATTAGAATGAAATAAAGAAAATGACAAGGCAAAAAGTGAAATATACTCTTGCGAACACGTGTGGGGCAAGTGGTGGTTCTTACGTATGTTCCTGATGGACCGTTATCTAGATCTGATGGCTCTGAAAAGGGGCGGGATGTACTGGTCAGATGCACCTAGGAAAAGATCTAACGTCTCTGAAAAGGGCGTGAATCATGTAGCCACGATCAAATTTAGAAGTTGGGATCCTCCATCTGATGGTTAGGATACATGCTGGAAGAACACGAAGAAGCTCTCGCCGGGGTTGGTTCGATAGCAAATGAATGGAGCTGGAGTGCCTTGATCAGCTGACCAAAGGGTTCAACACATTGTTGGCGAGGAATCGCTTCAGGTGGAGGTCTCAGATGGGTGATCGGAGTTCTAGATAGAGATCTGGGAGATGGGTCACATGGAGCTGCTCTACCACTGGAGTAGGGGGTCAATTCGACGCTCTCGCACACATATGTACCTGTGAGGGCAATAAAATCTCATGGGCGACACTTCAACTCATGTTATTTGGCTGAAACAAGGAAAGAAGCATCGGGAGATGGAGTCCATTATCGGTGAGAATGCTAGATGGAGGTCTTGGCCTAATCTCACCCCAATGAGCGAGGTTTAGGATGATCAAGTAGAGAGGGAAAATGGAAGGTGATATGGCATGTCGATCAATTCAGGTAGATGGTTGAGATGAGCCTCAGACCTGGTGGTTGGATGCGACGAAGCATACGGCGACAAAGATGAAAAGGATGGAAAAACAAGCAAAATGTGAAGGATGGTAGTCTACTTGAAGGTTCTGTAATGGAAGGCGGATGTCTGTGAGGTGGTCGGTGAAGTGGTGGCCTTTATTCACTGCAAAAGGTAGAAGAACCTTGTCACAATGGAGGGATCTAGCCACAGAGTGAGCTTCGGCTCAAATCACCACCAAATAGATCACTAAAGGGATCCTCGGGACCCTGTCACTGCCCTAAGGGTTTCTGGTGGATCAAGAAGTGGTGAGGAGCGAGCTAGGGCATGGTGGAGGTGGAAGAAGAGTATTTATAGGAAGCCTCGACGTCAGGAAATATCGGGAGAGTTCGTGCAGTCCGAGTTGGATTGGGATCCTTTGAGGTATCTGCGAGGGTCGCAAATCTTTAGGGATGACACGGATCCACAATCTAAGGTGAACGGTGGTCAGAGTTAGGTGGGAGAATGCGGAAAAAATGGGTCCGGCGAATAGGCGTCCGAGTCGGACCTAGGAGAGGGGAGGTTGACAGGGTCAATAAACCCGGGTTGACCAATCAGAAAAAAGGGATTTAAAAAATGAAAGAAAAATCAATTGAAAATAGCAAATGATTTTAAAATAAAAAGGTATAAAAATGAAAAATGTTAGTTATTTTATAAAAGATTTTTTATATGATTTTTAATAATATTTGATAATAAGTATATTATTATATATATAATATATATTATTATGTATATGTATAATATAATATATATTATTATGTATATGTATAATATACTTTTATATTATATACATATATATTTTTTTAAAAAAATACATTATTCAATTTTATTTATTTATATAATAATTTAGAGTATTTAAAAACAATTTTATTGGATTTTTAAAAATTAATTACATGCGTTGATTAATTAGGTTAATGTACCATATATACATTACTGATTCTTTTGTACAATGAAGAACTGAATTTGTTTTTATTTTATTTTGTGTTTGATGTTTTTTATTTTTATTTTTATATAATTATTAGAAATATTTACAAGTACTAAAAAATACAATATATACAATTTATTCACAAAATAAATAAATATATAGGTATGATACACTGTACACAATTTGTAAATTTTAATTATTTTAAAACACATTTTTATTTACAAATTTTAATAACATAATAAATTAATTACGAGACCTATTTATTGAGAAATAAAATAAATGAATGATATATATAGGATGAATAGTGATGAATATATACACAATAAATAAGGACCCTATCTCTCCCTATTTTATTCCTTTTTGATCAGGCCAATAATTGACCTTTTCTCGGGGTTCGAAGCATCCTGTACTTATTATATAATTAAAGCCTTCTTTTTTGACTTTTCGTTTTATTTTATTATTTATTCCTTTATTTTGGATAAAAAGAGTGTTAAGTACACAATAATAACAACATTTTGCACAATGATAATTTATTGGAATTAATATAGATTTACAATGAATTTGCATAGGGATTTTTGCTAAAATTAAAGAATAAAGAATGTGAATCTTGGATTCATCATTCCCTTATACTTTACCTTTACTAGTCCCTTAGCAAACACTTATTTGTAAAAGAAGTGATAAAGAGATAATGAAAATAAAAAGGAATAAAGGAGAAATAAGGTTAATTATTAAACTTATCTTCATAAAATTTAGCATAAAGCTCAGTCAGACCTTATGGATTATTAGTTTGTTGGAACCTTATTTGGAAATAGATTTAAGACTCAACATCTCTTAAGTTCCATAATTGTATGATCAGGTCGCCTCAATAGTCAGATCACAACAAGTCTACATACGCAACTCTTATGACTATGAATTCTTCCTTGTATGGTGTAAGTGATATATAGAACCCAATCTCAGAAATGGCAAAGAAACAACTTCCATTAACAAGGTAACTCTAGTCCCCCGAACTAGCAACTCTTTCCTCAAGGAGCAAGGGCATTCCCTTATAAATTCATGTGCAACCAACTCAAGAAGAGGGAGAAAGAAGAGAATGGACCATTGCTAGTGTAGCCACGAATCCCTTGGAGCCTGACCAGTGTAGCCAAGTCTCCAGCTACAAGCTTCCATGAGATGAGACAATATATCGCATATTCTTTTCCTATTCCACTATATACACTTCGTCAGATATTTTATTTTCAATCAGGTCTATCCCCTTTTTTGTAATTTAAGCATTTTTTTCAAATATATACAACATATCTACATGGTGCAGCATGTACATAAGAATTTTTTCTTCTTGAGCCAGTAGAATATCCCTCTTTTGAAGCATTATCGTAACCCCACGACATCCTATTGTTAGACCTCAATGATACTAGACTAGGTTGAGATGCACATCCCTCCCTAGAAGAGGATGAGTGGTTCCACTACACACCCGTGTGCTACCCCAAACGAAAGAATTATGGCCCCTCACCACCTGATTCATGAAGAGCTACGTGTAAAGTGTGTGTCCAAGTCAAGCCACTGTCTATAATGGTCATGCATGCATCAAATTATTTTACTTAGATCAATCAAGATGACATGTGAACATAGCCTTGTGGACTCAAATAATTAAGTCGCTAGGACCTAAAAAATCTCAACTCCACATCCTATAAGGTTCCTCTGAAGTTAAGTGGATTACGATCTTAAGCAAGCTCCATTCTTCAATTTTATTCCAGACTGCTTTAGATGTCAACAATGATTCTGAAAAATGTATATGCACATGCAACAAATAAGGTATTTACAAAAACTTTTGAAAAGAAAAAAATAAGATATAATTTTTCTCGAAAAAGTTTTCAAATAATTTTTGCACTTTTTTATAGAATTTTTAGTTTTTTCAATTTTTAGGTTTTTTCAATAAGAAAGAAAAGAAAGAAAGTTTTTATAGACATTTGCAAAACTTTGTACATATTTACAAGGGTTTTATTTACAAGATTTATATATAATTTTTACTAGTGGATTTTATCTACAAATTAAGGGATGTTATATACAAAATTTACAAATAAGTATAGGTTTTATTTATAAAGATTTTACAACATATATATATATACAAATAATTTACATACCCATAATTGATATCCTATGTGACAAAATATTTTACAAACGATTTGTCAAACCATTTTACAAAAAAATTTAAAAAAATTTCAAAACCTCTTTCAAAACTAGTTTTACAAACAATTTTACAAATCATTATGCAAATAATATTTACAAAAAGTTTTGCAAACATTTTACTTTCACACATTTTACAAGCATTTGTACAATATACCTAATTTTGATATAAAAATATATTATAAAATTTTTATAAACAAAACAATTTTACAATCATTTGATAAAAAAATAAAAAAATAATTTTTGCCAAGATGTTAAAACCATTTTTACAAAAAAAATTTGCAAAGCGTTTTTACAAAACAATTTACACACATTTTTGCAAACATTTTTCAAAATATTTTTTTTCCAATTTTTTAAATGATAGCCATATTATTAACTCGAAAGTACGAGTTTTGGCTAAATTATTATATAATATATGTGACACCCCCCTGTACTTATCTCGGACAATGTACTCATTGTGATCAAAAGAGTGACAAAGGAATACATAAATTCTGTCAAGTATAGACAAGTGAAAAGGATCCTATGTTACAACGACTAAAGAACTGAAAGCAGGAATTGAATAGAGGTTGGTTATCCCCCCATTTCTTAGGATCAAGTAATCCTAAGTATATAATGAAGGATATGGGGAGATCCTTAAGTGTATAACAGAAGCATGAGGATCGCATCGTATGCGATCGGGAGCGACTAGTCGTACTAGTTGCTCGATGCAGCGGAATTTACAAAATTTTCATGTGACGAAACCACATGATCCAAGAACAAATCTCATGTCAATTTTTCTAAACCAAAAACAGGTAATAGGATTATCTCTTGAAGCGTGGTTGCGATTGAGTCTCTAAACGAAGAGACCTCCTGTCTCAAGTCCGATCCAACAAAGGAGGTGCTTGCGAGCGTGTTGATGAAACACGTGCTTCTCGCAATCCATGTTGATGATCCAAGCGGCGAATCTCCTGATCTCGACACACGAGATTCGATGTCTTCTTCACGAGCGAGGCACACCAAAGGAGACGAAGATCCATGAGCAGACGATCGGGCAACATAATGACGACACTGCGGCGATGGAGACTCTTTCCAAGGCATCCATGGTGGGCTGCCATGTGTGAGAGAGAGAGGGCATGTAGAGAGAGAGAGAGAGAGCCATATGTTCTCATTAGCTTATGAAGAGCAAGGGGTGCCCTTCTATTTATAATATTTTGGGATCCATGGATCTCAATCCATGGGATACACAAATCCAATGGCTCAAATTGATTTGTGTTTCTTTTAATGGCCAAGATTTTGTTGGTATAAAACTAACAACAATCAATTTAATTTAGATTAAATATTTATTGATAAATCAATATGATTTAATACCAAATTAAATCAATCAAGCATGGAGATTACAGAATGAAGATTGCCTCCTTCCATAATAAGAGATTTGGTGGCAATCTCATGTTATCTCATGATATCTCATGAGATTACATTATTCCATGGAAATCTCCAAGATTTACAACAACACTTGTTATAAATTATTCAGCAAAAATAATTCATAATTATTTTGTGAATATCGCAATCTAGCCATTGGAAAATTGTGATTCACATTCACAACCCAAAATAAAATGTGAATTACATTTTCAATTAATTGTCCAATGTGAATTCCAATTCACATCAACATTTAATTAACAAATGCAAATTACAAATTGCTCTCTCTTATATATTATAAATCATGAATTATAATATATATGATTAATATAGATAGTGCCATCCACATTATTCATATCTATGATAATTAGATGACATTTAATCGTCTTGGATCTCTATTCTCATGTGACCACATAATGTGTATCACATTCACATTATTTACATCTTTCATAATTAAATCACATTTAATTATCTAAGATAACTCTCTTTATAATATGAATCAAATTCATATTATTCATGATAATTAAATCACATATAATTATCCATTTTCTCAATGCTCGGACACTTATATCAACAATGAAATTATCGTGAACTCTTTCAAGGATAATGCGCTTTCTCCGCGCATACTTGGAGAGAAGGACATGGCGATTGCATTGTTCCACGTATGGTGACTTGGATATTGAGATTTCTTCTCAAATCCAGGTCTCGGGCCACCCATAGATGCTTGATTAAATCAAGACCATAAATCTAATCTTTTCGTTGCATCTGAATCACATTCAGATCAATGTCCAACATTTGGACCAAGATCAGATCACTTCTCTACTGAGAGGAGTCAATAAAATCCAAACCCGTTTCATCACTCCCTAGGAATGGAAGCGTCATGGTTATACAATCATTTATGATCACATCACCCTTAGGTATTCCCAATACCTGTACATCCTGCATACTAGAAGACCCAGAATAAACCCGAAGTATAAGATCAATTTTACATTGTCTACTTCAAGGGATTTATCATTAGGTTTCGCATTTGACTATTGGGATTTTGTATTGATGATATACTTTCCAAAAGCATGTACCATACCTAGGTGTTGATCATATACTTTCTAAAATCATATATCAAACCTACAAATTCAGTCAAGCTTCGAAAGCGAGACGACCGTGCACGGAATTTGATTCTTCCCAATATCTCATGAGTGAGCTCACGTCTTCCGGTTCAGTAAATGAACCTGTATGATCTCTTTGAGAGATCGTATTACTCATATGCCCGTGTATGCACACCAGCACACCGATGTATAGACCTTGATTAGGTCATCAACCTATTTGTCCGCCAAATGTACATACTCAAGCATATAGTAACACATCTGTCTCTTGTTAGAGGTTGCATGCCTATATCGTGATAGCATACGTCATAGGACTTTGGCTATCTCGGTCTCGTTAAGTCAACTCTTTGAACTAACTAATCTGACACCTCTGAATCTCTATTCCCGTGCAGAGGACCTGCATCAAGAGGTCGGTCAGATATCAGCCTAAATGAGAAAGGATTGCCATCTCCTACTCAGGCTGGAGATCATCTCTCGCCAATCATTTGACGGTGCTTGATGAGTCCTTAATCTAACTCTTTAGATATTCAACCAAGCACCAGCTTCTATGATTCGATAACTGAATCAACAGCTGTATGATTGTCAAGATGGCCATGGTAGATAACCCTAATTGTACTAAGGGACCTATTATGCGAACTGGTTATTCTTCATTTCATATCAGGGAATGATATTTGCAATAACATTTATTGCATAATGGCTCGCCTTAGGCTCGCATGTCCAACAATCTCCCACTATCCCAAAGAGCCATTAATGGGCTAATCATTTAAACCTACACTCATGTGAAAATCATAGGCTATTTAGAAAAATATCTAGGTAAGCTGATCAATCACTCTGTTCCCAAGAGACTATGCCAAATCCTTTTAAGGTACTTGCATATCTCCTAGTGACAGTGTTCGCATCCCATGCGAATATTGCATCTCATGCAACCAATACTCAATCATGTCAGTCATAGTGTCCTTGACACTGCACCTCAATAATTATTATAATTATAACCATTATGTAATTTCTATCATCCTTGTTAGAATACCCTTAATCATGGAGATCTTTATCTCCTAAGGTATTCGTAGTTAAGACCTTTTAGATCTCCATCTATAAAGTCTTAATTACTTGAAGATAAGACTTAGAGATCACTGTCTCTAAAGTCCTGTCATCTTTGAAGATATTGTTATTACTGCAACCTAGTGTTTTATTTCCATAGTAGGATTAGTAACAGTTTATAACTCCCACTGCATGGTAGACATCTGGCTTTTGTACACATCTAGAATTCACCTGGCTTCTTGGAACTGATGCCCAAGGGCTTGCAGTTTTAGCATTCACATCCTCAACTCTTTGAGGTGCTATCCCTTTAGATAGGTCAGTACCATATCTTGAGGGAAATAAGCCTTTCTTGGAATTTTCCAGAAAATGGAAATGTCCAAGGTGTACCATTAATGTGACAGTCCCAATACCCTCTTCTCTTTTCTTCTGAACAACTTCAGAACTAAGATCTAAGAGGTATCCTTGATATCATATCCCGAGGTATGGAACAACCAGATTATAAAACACTTATTATCATTGTTATATCATTACAAATGATTAGGATTTATCTACATTAAGCATGATGAACACAATGGCACTCCCACTATGTTCCACACGGTTCATCAAGATTCTATCTTAAATCTTAACATTTATAATTTCATCAAATCTTATGTTCCAACTACAAGAAGCTTATTTGCGTCCAAAGATGGAATTCCTTAGCTTGCATACCTTGCTCTCCTCAACCATGAAGCTATGAGGCTACTTCATGTGAATATCCTCAAAGAGGTATTCATGGAGGAATGCACTCTTGACCCACATCATGAGGATGTCATAGTTAAGTTGCATGGCTATAGTTAGCAATATTCTGATGGGTTCAAGCATGGTCACTGAAGAGCAAATCTCATCGCAAGTGATGTCTTCTCTTCAGTGTGCATCTCATGACTACGAACCGTGCTTTGAAGGTCTCTACCTTCTCATCAGATTCCCTCTTTCTCTTGAAGACCCATTTACACCTTAATGGGTTTCACCCATATAGGTGAATCCTCGAGGGTCCATATACAACACTTGTATATATGAAGTCTACTTTAGACTTTATTGCTAACATCCATCTTTCCATGTCATGATCTTTAGAAGCTTCATTATATGAAGTTCGGTATTGTCAGATTTCTCTGACACATGGAATCCATCCTCAAACTCATTTGAAGAGGTATTAGTGTTTCAAATTTAATTGTCCTTTTTATTTTCGATTTTAGGAGCCTCATTATCTTTCTAAAGATTAAATGAGTTCCTTCACTTCATTTACATCTTGATTCTCAAGAGTCTCGTCCTCTAATAATCACATTCTCAGAGATGAGATCCTTTAAGAGTCTCAAGGTCATAAATCAGGTATCCAATACCATCCTTTATTTTCCTAATGAAGTAGCACTCTCTAATGCCAGATTCTTATATGCATGGAACCTTATTAAGGATATATATTGTAGTCTCTACTACATATATACCTTGGAAACTAAGAGGTAATTATGCCAAGATTCATCATTGATCATATCATGTCACACATGATCTAATTGTATCTCCCTACAACTCTATTGAGTTAAGGTACATTAGGAGGATTGTGATAGGAATAATATTCCTTTCTACATAAGGTATTCCTTTGAATTCATCTAATAGGTACAAGCAACCTAGGTTAGATCAAAGTCATTTCATCTTCCTTCATACTTTGGTTTTATACCAAAATTGTGGAATCTTTGAAAATTTCAAAGCTTTATAAGGTGAAGGGAAGAAATCTCATATCACAAATAATCATCTAATGATATTACATATCATCAATGTTTATCATGATATAGATGATCCACAAACATCAGTATGTTTGTGATCTTGAATACCTCAGCATCTAACACCATTCTCAAAGAAGGGTGCATTGGACATTTTACTTTGAATACAATATTCGTAAGTATGTAAGATATGAAATTTCAGACAATCTAAAGTTCCAGCTCTTACTAGTCCACTGATCTTATCAATAGACAAATATTCAAGGCTTGATGCCAGATCATTGTCAAATGATCTTCATTCTCCTATTGATCTTTTAAGGTTTAATTTCAGTATTAGAAATATTATTGAATCATTCATTTATTTTCTACTTTAGTAGGGTCCACTAGATGTTAGATTACTATCTGAAATATATCCATCATTACTCTTTATGACAGGTATATTCCAGAATTCATGATTAATCCCAATATTTAGAAATAAAAAATGAGTGTATTCTAATATCTAGATCATAGAGACATTCTCTAAGACTAAGGGCTCTCCCACTGAAATTATGAAGTATATCAATCCAATAGAGATTGTTGCAACAATTGCATCAATATCCATGTGGATGACTATTGAACCTTAAAATCAAATTTTATAGTCTTCTAATACATATGCAACCAATTGCAAGTGTTACTAGAAGAATGAGATACAATTATTAGACTTTGATCTTATCAAATAAGAAAGTCAATTTCGATGATTATATGTAGATGTAGATTATTTCGATGCACCATATGGATCCTTCTCTAAGGATCCTAGATAGACAAGATAGTCACACTATCGGTGCATAGGTTTATTTGCAGTTTTGGCATTCATCCAACTATTTTGATGTCATATGGAAGTCACAGAAGTACAGTGAACTCTTTGACTTTCCTTCTTACTTGGGTCCAACCCATGCTTCTACTGCGCTCCCTTTATCTATAAACAACCATTGCTTAAGACAGAGGATCTCTTATGTTGAATTCAAAAGATTTCAATATAAGAGTATTTCAACATTTATACATGCTTCATTGAATTCATACAATATGAATATTATGAAGCTTCATGAATGGCCAGAGTATAGATAGTAGAATGATGACACTCGTCATATCTACATGCATCTAAACTCTTAAAAATTGGTTCAGGTAGGTACTCAAATATTTTGAGTACATCATCTCTTATAGAGCCACCATTCTTTATGATGTAGATAACCATGTCATTCTTAATTAAATGTCGAGAGCACATATGTATGCCAGAATATCCTCATAGATTTATATAAGGATTATTTGACAATTACGATCATCATTGACATGTCACTTCCGAAGTACATTCAATGAGAGATTAAGATTACAGAAACATACAAACCCTAGGGTTGTAGTCCTATTGTCTATTTAATTGTCACTCCTCATTATTATGAGGAAACTTGCACATTGCAACCACATACAATATGTGTCCAACTTCAAGTACAATACCTTAATCATGGGTCCAATACATGATATTTTATTGGTTATTATTGAGTATAACATTGAGGGGGTTTTATGAAGGATTATCTGAAATAAGAAATCTGCATAAGTGTATATATTATATATACATATTTTACTTTGATTTAGGAATTTTTATATCAAAGTTGTCTTGCCTTGTCAACATTGAAAGTTCATTCCCTAAATCACTTCCAATGTAAGAGATATACTTACCATTATATCTCAAGCAAGATCTGGGATCTCCTTTCTTATCTTTGTTACATCCCAATAATATGAGAACATGTAACTCGGATAAAAAGAAGCAGGAACACATTACGCCTTGCAAGTCCAACTTGCATCTCCCAATTCGGTCTTTACCACTCGGGCCCACCACCCCTAAGGTGATGTTGACCCGTCATTACTTGAACCAACTGTCAATATGAATACAACTCGCTATGCGCAATCTAATATAGCCCCAATAATATGTGGACCCAATATTGGGGTCACTACGCATATGTCCTTACTCTTTCGAGAAGCGAAGAGCCTGATCCAAATGGATTGTTTGCAGGAGCTATCACTTCGGACTAACGTCTCCTACATACAATATCTGGCGATGGAACCCTTTGCCTTGACGGGAGACCATGGATGTTACTTATGTGATCCTCCATATCTTGTTCAAATTCTAATTAATTATTATGAATCATATTCACGTAATTAATTCTTCCAAGGTAAATAACAACTCTATTAATAATAGAGTGTTTTAGTTTTAATTGGATTCCAATTAATCTAATGATATTAAATTAGTGATCCAATTAATATCCAACAAACATTCTTTATTGTTAATTGAATTATGGTATTATCTCTAATACGTATTATTTCGAATTTTAATAATTAGAAATACATCATAATTTCATAAGCATTATAGCAACCCTACCCGATGTCATGGCCAGTACAGGCAGGAGTGGGACAGACCGCACACGGTGCAACCTGCTACCCCAACGCTCCCCGACTAGACACCATATCTGCCTCGGGAAAGGATAATGCAAAATAGATCACTTTGTAATTGAAATGATCATCGGTTTTTCAACCGAAATTATACCATATAATAATAATCAAAACCATTTTATATTAACATTATAATGAGATTTGCTACACAAATCCCAAATCCTATTCAAGCAACATGTTTGTTGGAAAGTTGATTGTGTAACCAATTGTGATCTAGATCATATCTAATCATTTATTGATCTAGATCATATCTAATCATTTATTGGTTAAGGAAATGTCATTTAAGGAAATAATTATTATCAAATATTTCACAAATATTTATCCACAATTATTTCGGGAAATTAAATCAATTAATTTCACTAATTAATTAAATGACGATAACAAGGTTCTTGATTAGGAAAGTAATTTCCAACAGTGACCCTCACTTACTAAAATTACCATATCTCAATCAATTTAATTCCAAATTAAGCAAAGTAAGTTTGTAAGGTTTGCTAATTTGATTTACAACAGAACCTAAGTGATTTGCGTGCATTTCAAGGTGTTTATAAACAGTAATTAACTCCTTAATTACGTTGAGATTCGCAGTCCCCGAAACAGTGCATACATATTCACTAATTTGATCATAACTTGAGCAAACAGATTCAAAATCACGCAAACTCAGATCCTACAGTTTCCTAATTTAATGGTGAACAAAAACCAAGTTTTTATTTTCGTGTTTAAACAATTTCAAATGGGCCTAAAATAATCACAAAAAAGATATGCAAAAATGAAATGCGATGAAACTTTCGCAAACCCAAACGAACCCAAGTCCTCCTAGGTTTATGGATCGCATCCAAAACCTTCAACCTAAGGCTCAGATACCACTTGAAGGATATGTGAGATCCTTAATCTCATCACGGAAGCATGAGGATCGCGTCGTATGCGATCGGGAGCGACTAGTCACACTAGTTGCTCGATGCAGCGGAATTAAAATTTTTTTTTCATGTGACGAAACCACATGATCCAAGAACACTTCTCGGATCGTTTCGTCTAAACCACAAACAAGTAATAGGATTACCTCTTGAAGCGTGGTTGCGATCGAGTCTCTAAACGAAGAGACCTCCTGTCTCAAGTCTGATCCGACGGAGGACGCGCTTGCGAGCGTGTTAATGAAACATGTGCTTCTCGCAATCCATGTTGATGATCCAAGAAGCGAATCTCCTGATCTCTACACACGAGATCCGACGTATTCTTCACGAGCGAGGAGCACCGAAGGAGACGAAGATCCACGAGCAGACGATTGGGCAGCATAACGACGATGCTGCGGCGATGGAGACTCTCTGAAAGGGAACCGTGGTGGACTTCCATGTGAGAGAGAGAGAGAGGGCGTGTAGAGAAAAAGAGAGAGAGAGAGCCTTATGTTATCATTAGCATATGAAGAGCAAGGGGTACCCTTCTATTTTTAATATTTCGGGATCCATGGATCTCAATCCGTGGGCAACACAAATCCAATGCTCCATTGATTTGTGTTTCTTTAATTGCCAAAATTTTGTTGGTAAAAAAACAACAATAAATTTAATTTATATTAAATATATATATAAATCAATATGATTTAATCCCAAATTAAATCAATCAAGAATGGAGATTATGGACTGAAGATTGCCTCCTTCCATAATATGAGATTTGGTGACAATCTCATGTTATCTCATGGTATCTCATGAGATTACATTATTCCATGGAAATCTCCAAGATTAACAACACTTGTTGTAAATTATCCAACAAAAATAATCCATATTTATTTTGTGAATACTTCAATCTTGCCATTGGAAAATTGTGAATCACATTCACAACCAAAAATAAAATGTGAATTACATTTTCAATTAATTGTCCAATGTGAATTCAAATTCACATCAACATTTAATTAACAAATGTAAATTACAAATTGCTCTCTCTTATATATTATAAATCACATTTATAATATATATGATTAATATAGATATTGCTATCCACATTATTCATATCCATGATAATTAAATCACATTTAATCATCTTATATCTCTATTCTCATGTGCCCAAATAATGTGAATCATATTCACATTATTTACATATTTGATAATTAAATCACATTTAATTATTTAAGATAACTCTCTTTATAATATGAATCAAATTCATATTATTAATGATAATTAAATCACATTTAATTATCCATTTTCTCAATGCTCGGATACTTATATCAACAATGAAATTATCCTGAACTCTTTCAAGGATAATGTGCTTTCTCCGCAAATACTTGGAGATAAGGACATGGCGATTGTATTGTTCCACGTATAGTGACTTGGATATTGAGATTACATCTCAAATCCAGATCTCGGGCCTCCCATAGATGCTTGATTAAATCAAGACCGTAAATCTAATCTTCTCATTGCATCTGAATCACATTCAGATCAATGTCCAACATTTGAACCAAGATCAGATCACTTCTCTATTGAGAGGAGTTACTAAAATCCAGATCTGTTTCATCACTCCCTAGAAATGGAAGCGTCATGGTTATACAATAGTTTATGATCACATCATCCTCAGGTATTCCCAATACCTATACATCCTGCATACTAGAAGACCCAGTATAAACCCGAAGTATAAGATCAATTTTACACTATCTACATCAGGGATTTATCATTAAGTTTCTCATTTGACTATTGGGAATTGGTATTGATGATATACTTTCCAAAAGCATATATCATACCTAGGTGTTGATCATATACTTTCTAAAAGCATATATCAAACCTACAAATTCAGTCAAGCTTCCAAATCGAGACGACCGTGCACATAATTTGATTCTTCCCAATATCTCATGAGTGAGCTCATGTCTTCTGGTTCATTAAGTGAACCTATATGATCCCTTTGAGAGATCATATTACTCATATGCCCTTGTATGCACGCCATTGTGTCGGTGTATATACCTTGATTAGGTCATCAACCTAGTAGTCTGCCAAATGTAAATACTCAGACATATAGTAACACATCTGTCTCTAGTCAGAGGATGCATGCCTATATCATGATAGCATACGTCATAGGACTTTGGTTATCTCGATCTCATTAAGTCAACTCTTTGACCTAACTAATGTGACACCTCTGAATCTCTATTCCCATGCAGTGTACCTGTATCAAGAGGTCGGTCAGATATCCGCCTAAATGAGAAAGGATTGCCATATCCTACTCAGGCTGGAGTCATCTCTCAACAATCATTTGATGATGTTTGATGAGTCCTCTATCTAACTCTATAGATATTCCGCTTCTATGATTCAATAACTGAATCAACAGTTGTATGACTATCAGGATGGCCATGGTATATAAACCTATTTGTACTAAGGGACCTATTATGCAAATTGGTTATTCTTCATTTCAGATCAGGGAATGATATTCACAATAACATTTATTGCATAATGGCTCGCCTTGGTCTCGCATGTCCAATATATAAGACTGTACCAAAGGGGAAAATCGAGGAAGAGAATGCGCATGAAATCAATGACTTGACCTGTCCCCCCAATATTAGGGTAAAAGATCCCTAAGTATAGAAAGGAATATCAACAGTTGAGGGACAAGTGAGGGAACAATCAAAGAAATGAAAAATAGATATTACCTCTCCTATATTTAGGGTTGGATGTCCCTGAGTATAGGCAACAAAGTAGAGATAATATAACAGAAAGAAATATGAGAAACACATGTTCAAAACCCCTTATACTTAGGATAAAGCATATCCTAAGTATAGCAAGAAACCTTAGCGAGACTTGGGATGTTAAACAGAATGGATGAATGAAGGAATAAAATAGAAAACATGGATATACAAAGAGGCAGACGTAAGTGTAACTCAACTATGAGATGCAAAATATGAGAATCAAAGAACACATCTCATACAAAATGAATTGGGGCAACATCAACGGTCAACGCATCAAGATTACAAAAATTTTTCAGGTACTGACCGTTGACCTGAAAGATGGACTCGGAAGACAACTCAGATACGTCAATATTGTCGTAGTCATGCACCTTTCTGACTAAATATGGGCCTTTTCATTTTCTCTGTAATTTGCCTGGAAATAATCTTAGTCGTGCATCAAATAGCCATACTCCCTTACTATGCTCAAACTGCTTATGGCTGATGTGTGAATCATGCCATATCTTCACTCGGTCCTTATATTGTAGGATACTTGAAAAGGTTTTATCTCTAAACTCCTCCAGGACTACCAACTCTGCTCTCCTCTGATCTCCCACACTCCCTTGATCCAATAATATATCTATGACTACCCATAGTGATCTGTGATGATTTCTACAAGTAAGTGGCAAGGCTTGCCATAAAAGAGTTGAAATGGAGATGTACCCAAAGGAGTCTTGAAGAATGTCCTATAGGCCCACAAGACCGAGCCCAAATGTTGTGACCAATTCTTTCGGTTTAGGAAGACAACCTTCTGCAGTATCATCTTGATCTCCTAGTTAGAAACCTAAGCAAGACCATTCGTCTATGGAAGATATGGAGTGGCAACTCTATGGTCTATGCTAAACTCGTTGGCAAGGGCCCTTACCTTGTTGTTGATAAAATAAGTCCACCCATCAAAAATCAAAATTCTAGGAACCCCAAACCGTGATATGATATTCTTCCTCAAAAATCAGCAAATAGTCCTCACATTAGCAGCTCTGGCGGGGATGGCCTTGACCCAACGGCTCACATAATCTACAACCAATAAAATGTACTCAAATCCCTGACTCTTAAAGGAATGGGCGAATCAAATCAAAGCTCATAAAGCTCACAGAAGTGAATGGGTTGCATCGACATCATGTCTCTATGACCACAACTATCAATCCTCTGATAGTCAGGGTACCTCTTCACGAATTCATCTGAATCCTTGGAGAGTGTTGCCCACTAAAGGTCGGATTGGAGAACCTTTTGCGTTGTCTATTGATGAATCCTCATTCATCACTCTTTATTCTTTTATTTTAGCTAAAAATATTTGCAAAACACCATGTAGATATTTGTAAATAAAATAAATTATCAAATTACAGCTTTGTGTAAATACCTATAATTAGCATGTTTTTGTGAAAAAATAAAAGAATAATGAAATAAAGAAAAAGAAGGAAATATTTAGAAAAATATTGAGTGACCTGAACCCAAGAGAGGACCCAATATGGGTCTGATCGCCAAATAAAATAAGTAGAGAGAGATAGGGCAACTCAATCTTGTACAAAACCCTCCTCTTATGTATATATTTCATTTTCTTGAAAATAAAAATAAAAATGTATTTCCCATATTTTTTTATATATTTCTAAAAATAAAATAAAAATCACAAAAATAAAATAAAAATAAAAAGAAATAAATTCTCTCTCTTCATTGTACATATACCATGTATATAAGAATAAAAGATCTATTTATTTTACATTTGTAAATAAATAATAAAAATAAAATAAAAATTATTTTATATCCTAAATTTTATGTTGTAAATAAATAAAATATAAACTTGGGATAATTGTACAAAAATAAAATAATAAAAATAAAAATGTAAAATACATAGGTATTTATACTTGTATATAATATTATATTATGTATATGCCTTAATTTTTTTTCAAAACAATAAACAAAAATCACTAAGAAATACTTTGAAAAATAATAAACAATTTTTATTTTATACATATTTTCAAATAAAGTCATTTGCTATTTTTAATTTAATTTACAAATAATTTCCAAATGTTGAATTCTCATTGGTCCACGGGGGATTGTTGACCCCCGGTCAACTCCCCCCCTGAACCACATTGTGCTCGGACACGATTTTTGACCCGATTTCTCCATATTTTCCTGAATCGGTCCGATCACCATAGAGTTCGCATTCCAATTTTCCACAAGCGGTCAACAACCAACCACAACTCTCTATAGTTTAATGGCGAGCAAGTCAATCCAGTAGAAAAATCGAATGAGAATTTAGTCTTGATCTTGGAAACGATCTGTCTTTCTCCCATGCTTTCCGTCGGTTAACAACCAACCACAGAAATCTGATTGCCGAGGAGTGATCTGTGATCCTCACTGCCTACCCTCTTAGGGATCTGCTCCTTGGAATGCTCGCCCGACTCCAATCTTCCTAGACCCCTGCCAGTATATAGCCTCGCCTGGAGCCGTAATTTGATTCACCTTTGGCCCCCGTCTTCGACCCCAGTGACCTCCACCTTCCTCCTCGAGTGACAGCGAGCGTGGGAGCGTGTTGCAGAGAGTGTTTGGAGGCGTAGCCCTAGGTCCGGAGACCATCATCGTCGAGCTCCGCCACCGGCGAATCCCGAGCCTCTGGAGGCGTCGCTCCTTCGAGGCAAAGACCCTGGGAGGTAGCTGACCTCCACCCTAGATGACTCCGACCATCAGGTACTTCCATTAGTTTCTAGACCTTTGAGTAGCTTTGATCTTTCAGATCTCGCTCCGCCGGCTCCGCCCCAATGGTCTGAGCTCCGTCACCTCATCTTATCCGTATAGATAGACTCATCGACCCATCGTTACCCTCCTTCTGTAGCCTGATCATCTAGATCTTAGCTATCTGAGCCAAGATCGAGCTAGGTCCCTTCCGTCGCCTCTGCCGGGACCTCCCTTCGCCATTCCACACCGCTTCCCTTTGTTATTCACTCAATAACCCATGCTGGAGACCTCCTCCGAGCATAAGCTTCCCTTTGCAGGTCAATAAGCGCGAGTTCTCCCCCCAAGTCACATTCCACCATCTTCGTCGGAGTTGCCCAGGCCCCCCTCGCCTTCAACGGACCATCTAGTCGTTGGCTTCTCCATCCTCCTCCGCCATTGGACGTAGAGCGACGAGGCACATCGAAGCCCTCTAGCTGATCACCCATCAGACGCGCTTAGCCACTCCAGTTCATCAACGAAGTCCGCCGGGGAGGAGTTCTTCCAGATCTCCTCTTCACCGTCGGATTGCACGACATCTCCAGGCTCCATTTGGGCCGTCCCACACCTGCCACTGACAGGCCGTTAGATCCCATATCTAACAGTCACCGTACAACTACGTCTACGCCAGAGGACCACCGTCAGATCTGCCAGGAGGCGGGACCAGAGCCGCACGCGCATCAGCCACTCACCGCCTGACACTTGGCCCCCACGTGCCCCGCACACACATTGGCTGGGTAATTTGCACCAGACCCCCTAAACTTTATTTTAGTTCTTTTTTAGTCTAATAAATATCTTAGCACACTTGGACAATTTGCATATTGGTATCTGCAGTTTATTTTATTTGCACTTTAGTCCTTAATTTGTGGATGCACGTGCTTCGACACATGATATTTTGGGCTTTTTGCATGTATTTGGCTGAGTTTTCTGAATGTTATGAAATGAAAGTTTAGTTTCCTGATATTGCATATATGCCCCTGTGCGTGATTGATTATAGCATGTGTTGAATTTAATGTAAAATTGGCATTGCGCCCCTTATAGTTTCCGCACGTGTTTGATTTAAGCCCTCAGAACTTGTTTTTCTTTCATTTAGGTCCCTTTGTGTTGTGCCTCTTCCATTGGTTGAATAAAATATCAAATCAACTCCAAATCTGCTGAAATTTGGATACATGGCCCCTGTCACTGTGTAAAAATTTCAGTAATTTTTGGTAAATTTTTGCTTTGATTTTTTATTTTAAAAATTCAAAAACCTTCATTTTTTTCTACTGTTTGAAATATAAAATGCACTAAAAATACTAAAAAAATTCTAAAAATTCTAAAAAAATCAATGTTAGTTTGTTTTTGTGTCTTGTTGCTTCAGTCCAGTTTTTGCTTAATTTGGATTTATAAAACCCCTAAAAATTACAAAACCCTAAAAATCACTAAAAATTATAAAAAATTCAAAAAATGTGATTCTTTTCCGGTGGCTTAGTTTTTACTTGTAGTTTGATATAAAATTGTCTCCAGATTTTTATAGTTTATTTATATATTTTTAAATAACCTTTGAAATATGGCTGCATAGTAGTCTTTATTTTCTTCCTTATTTCATTTTTAGAAAATCAACAAAAAAGTATAAAAATATGAGAAAATTACCAAAAACTTCTGAGAAATTATAAAATCCAAACATAATTTTATTTTAATTTTCTGGTTTGTCTTTTTGTGTTTAATAATTTGTTGATTGTGCTCTTTTTGGCTTGTTCTTTATTTTTCTCATAATATAAAATAAAAAAATAGAAATCCTTAAAATCCACCAAAAATATTATTTTCTTTATTTTTGATTTTTAGACTACTTCGTAAGACTCGTGCCAATCCGTGCTCCTTGAGTTCGACCCTGGTCTCTATACCAGGTTAAATAAAATAGTGAGACCGCTATTCGGCTTTTTGACTGATTATTCTATTTTGGTGGTCTTAGTTTTCTTGTTGTGTCCGATTCGAGGGATTGAGGTCGCAACGACCAGTGATATTTATCTCCCTTAGTCTCTCGTTGATTTTTGGGTACATCATCTGTCTCTCAGAGTGATGTCCTCCTACCTTAAGCTTGTGGCATTAGGTGAGGATGTTGTGGTTATCCTCCTGATGAATACACTGATGCCAAACATTATCCCCTCCTTCGTGGTAAAGGGTGGGATCCTCCCAATGGTATGACTTGGCCTTCATAAGGAAATTATGAAGTTGTTGCCTTGTCCAACCTTGTGGAACTTTCTTGGCAATAAGATAGTTAACAATGTCAGCATACCTTGGGAAAGAAGTGATAGCAAGAATCGCCTCGTCTGGGAAAGTCTCTGTAGTAGGTGTGGCTATCTCTGAACCTTCAAGATTCTCTAATCGGGAGAGGTGATCCGCCACCCCATTCTTGACTCCAGGTTTATCCTTAATCTCAATATCAAACTCCTAGGGGAGAAGGATCCATCTAGTCAAGTGTTCCTTGGCATCCTTCTTAGCCATTAAGTACCAGATGGCGGTGTGATCAGTGTAAATAGTCACTCCAAATGCAAGACTGTAAGTTCTGAACTTATCCAAAGCAAAGGCTACCACTAGCATCTCCTTCTCTATAATAGTATAATTCCGCTGCGTGACATCCAAATTACGGCTAATATAGTGAATGGCAAAAGGCAATCCATCCCTCCTTTGTCCTAGCACAACCGTATGATAAAATCGGAAGCGTCCATCATGATTTCGAATGGGAGAGACCAATCAGGTGGTTGAAGGACAGGAGCATGCACAACCAAAATCTTAAGAGTCTAAAATAACAAAAGACACTTATCATCTACAAGGAACTCGGTGTCTTTCGTGAGAAGATCAGTAAGCGATTAGGCAATATGAGTGAATTCCTAAATGAACCGTCGGTATAAACCAACATGCACTAGAAAAGACCGCAACTGCCTCAGATTGGATGGTGGATTGAGCTTCTTGATGATATCCTCCTTGGTTGGATCGACCTGCATGCCCCTGTTGGAGATTATATGACCAAGGGCCATCCTTTGAGTCATAATGAAATCACTCTTCCCCCATGATAGAACAAGGTTGACCTCAATGCATCATTGAAGCACACGGTCCAGGCAATCAAGACAAGCATCAAACCCATCGTCGCAGACTGAAAAATCATCCATTATGACCTCTAATCATTCACCCAACATGTCCGAAAAGATGGAAAGCATGCACCTCAGGGCATTATGTAATGCAAATGGCATCCGTCTAAAAGCATACGTCTGAAGCAGACATGTGAACGTCATCTTATCTTGGTCTTCAGGTGCAATGGCCACCTGATTATAGCCCGAGTACCCTTTAAGAAAGCAGTAATGACTCTTGCCATCTAATCTCTCAATAATATGATCAATGAATGGTAGCAAGAAGTGATCCTTCTTGGTGGCTTGATTCAATCATTTGTAGTCCTGATAGACCCTCCAAGAAGTGGGTACACGGGTAGAAATCTCCTCTCCGCACTCGTTCACAACTGTAGGGATACCCATCTTCTTGGGTATCACATGTAATGGACTAACCCACTTGAAATAGGAGATGGGGTAGATAAAATCAGTGCTCCAACACTTAGATATTTTTTTCATGACAACTTCTCGAAGATTCGAATTTAGCCTATGCTGGAACACACGCGAAGGCTTAGCATCATCCTCGAGATAGATGTGGTGGGAGCATAGAGCTAGACTTCTCCTCTGGAGATCTTGCTGGACATGTGATCCCATGGTGAGCCATTATGCAATAAATATTATTGCAAATATCTTTCCTTGATCTGAAATGAAGAATAACTAATTTGCATGATAGGTCCCTTAGTACAATTTGGGTTATGTACCATGGCCATCTTAAGGATCATACAATTGTTGATTCAATTGTTAAATTGTAGAGACTGGTTCTTGGATGACTATCCAAATAGTTAGATTGATGACTCATCAAGCACCATCAAATGATTATTAAGAGAGGATCTCCAGCCTGAGAAGGAGATGGAAATCCTTTCTAAAAAGGCTGATATCCAACTAACGTCTTGATGCAGTTCCTCTACATAGGAATAGATATTATGAGGTGTTAGATAAGTTAGGTCAAAGAGTTGACTTAACAAGATCGAGGTAACCAAAAGTCATGTGTTGTATGCTGTCACGATATAGGCATGCATCCTCTGACCGGAGATAGATGCGTTACTATACATCTGAGTATGTACATTTGGCTGACCAATAGGCTGATGACCTAATGAAGGTCAATACACCAGTGCATTTGTGTGCATACAAGGTCATATGAGTAATACAATCTCTCAAAGGGATCATACATGTTCGTTGTTGAACCAGAGGACATGAGCTCACCCATGACGTATTTTGAAGGATCAAATTCCGTGCATGGTCGTCTCTTTTTGGAAGCTTGATTGAATTTGTAAGGTTTGATATATGCTTTTGGATAGTATATGATCAACACCTAGACATGATATATGCTTCTGGAAAGTATATGATCGATACGAACTCCTAATTATCAAATGAGAAAATTAATGATAAAACCCTGAAGAAGACAGTCTAAAAGAGATCTAAAACTTCGGGTGTAATCTGAGTCTTCTAGTATGCAGGAGGTACGGGTATAAGGAATACCTGAGGGTGACGTGATCATAAACGATTGTATAACCATGACGCTTCCGTTCCTCGGGAGTGATGAAACGGGTCCGGATTTTAGGGACTCCTCTCAGTAGAGATGTGATCCGATCTTTGTCCGAATGTTGGACATTGATCTGAATGTCATTCATATGCGATGAGAAGATTAGATTTGCCGTCTTAATTTAATTAAGCATCTATGAGGGCTCTGCAACATCTGGATTTTGAGATGTGATCTCAATATCCTAGTTGAAGGATATGTGAAGATCCTCAAGCGCATCACGAAAGAGTGTGGATCGCATCGAATGGGATTGGGAGCGGCTAGTCGTACTAGTTGCTCGATGTAGCAGAATTTAAAAATTTAATGTGACGAAAAACCACATGATCCAAGAACATTTCTTGGATCATTTCATCTAAACCACAATAGGTATAAGGTTTACCTCTTGAAGCGTGGTTGCGATCGAGTCTCTAAACGAAGAGACCTCCTGTCTCAAGTCCGATCCAATGGAGGAGACGCTTGTGAGTAGCGTTGATGAGACATGTCCTTCTCGCAATCCATGTTGATGATCCAAGTGGAGAATCTCCTGATCTCTTCACATGAGATTCGATGTCTTCTTAACGAGCGAGGCACACCGAAGGAGACGGAGATATACAAGCAAGTACTCCGGTATCAAAACGACGATGCTGCGGTGATGGAGACTCTCTCAATGGCTCCATAGTGGACGGCCTTAAGAGAGAGAGAGGGAGAGAGAGCCTTGGCATGTAGAGAGAGGGGAAGAGAGCATTAGTTTAGGTTGTAAACGTGTCTCTCGAAGAGCTAGGGGTGCCTCTTCTTATATAGGATTTTGGGAGTCCATGGATCTCAATCCATCGACAACTCACAATCAATGGTTGAGTTTGATTTGTTTTTCTTTCAATGGATAAGATGTTTTTGTAAAAACACAACAACAATTGACTTAATTTGAATTAATTTATATTAATAAATCAACATAATTAATCCCAATTTAAATCACTTTGACTATTCTTATGAGGAGATAAATCACATTCACATCTTAATATAAAACGTAAATTATATTTTAATTAATCATCCAATGTGAATCCAATTCACATAAATAATTAATTAAAAAATACAAATCAGAATATTCTCTCTTGAATATATTATAAATCACATTTAATACCTGAATAATATAGATAGTGCTATCCACATTACTCTTATCCATGATAATTAAATCACATTTAATCATCTTGGATCTCAATTCTCATTTGCCCAAATAATAGGAATCACGTTTACATTATTCACATCTTTGATAATTAAATCACATTTAATTATCTTATATAACTCTCCTTATAACATGAATCAAATTCATATTATTCATTATAATTAAATCACATTTAATTATCCATTTTTCTCAATGCTCGGATACATATATCAACAATGAAATTATCCATGACTCTTTCAAGGATAATGCACTTTCTCTACAGATACTTGGAGATAAGGACATGGTGATTGTATTGTTCCATGTATAGTGACTTGGATATTGAGATCACATATCAAATCTAGATCTTGGGAGCTCCCATAGATGCTTGATTAAATCAAGACTACAAATCTAATCTTTCAATTACATCTGAATCACATTCAGATCAATGCCCAACATTTGGACTAAGATCATATTACTTCTCTATGAGCGGAGTCACTAAATTCCAGACCTCTTTGATCACTCTCTCAGAATGGAAGCATCATGGTTATATAATCGTTTATGATCACATCACCCTCAGGTATTCCTAATACCTGTACATCCAGCATACTGGAAGACCCAAAATAAACCCGAACTATAAGATCAATTTTACACTATCTACTTTAGAGTTTTATCATCAAGTTTCTCATCTGATCATTGGGAGTTGGTATCTACCATATGATTTCCAAAAGCATATATCATACCCTGGTGTTGATCATATACTTTTCCAAAAGTATTTATCAAACATACAAATTCAGTCAAGCTTCCAAAGCGAGACAACCATGCACGGAATTTGATTCTTCCCAATATATCATGAGTGAGCTCATGTCTTCCGGTTTAGTAATGAACCTGTATGATCCCTTTGAGAGATCTTATTACTCATATGCCATTATATGCACACCAACGCGCCGGTAAATAGATCTTGATTAGGTCATCAACCTATTAGTCTACAAATGTACATATTCAGACATATAGCAACACATATATCCGGTCAGAGGATGCGTGCCTATATCGTGACAACATACGACATAGGACTTTGGTTATCTTGATATTGTTAGGTCAACTCTTTGAGCTAACTAATCTGACACCTCTGAATCTTTATTCCCATGCTGAGGATCTGCATCAAAAGGTCGGTCAGATATCAGCCAAGTGAGAAAGGATTGCCATCTCCTACTCAGGCTGGAGATCATCTCTTAATAATCATTTGATGGTGCTTGATGAGTCCTCAATCTAACTCTTTAGATGTTCATCCAAGCACCAGCCTCTATGATTCAATAATTGAATCAACAATTGTATAATCATCAATATGGCCATGGTACATAACCCTAATTGTACTAAGGGACATATAATACAAATTAGTTATTATTCATTTCAGATCATGGGATGATATTCGCAATAACATTTATTGCATGATGGCTCGTTGTGGGCTCGCATGTCCAACAATCTCCTACGTGCCAAAAGAGCCATTAATGGGCTAATAATTTAAACCCCGCACTCATGTGACAATCATAGGATATTCAAGAAAAATAGCTAGGTAAGATGATCAGTCACTCTGTTCCCAAGAGACTTCACCAAGTCCTTTTACGACACTTGCATATCCCCTAGTATCAGTGCTCGCATCCAATGCGAATATTGCATATTATGCAACCAATACTCAATATTGTCAGTGATAGTGTCCTTGACACTACAACATAATAATTTTTGTAACCAGTATATCCATAATCCTTATCAGAATATCCTTATTCCTGGAGATCTCTATCTCCTAAGGTATCCACAGTTAAGACCTTTTATATCACTATCTATTAAGTCTTAAGTTCTTGAAGATAAGACTTTGAGATCACTATCTCAAAAATCTCTTCATCTTCGAAGATATTGTTATTACTGCAATCACGTGTTTTTTCTCCTTAGTAGGATTAGTAACATTACTACTCCCATTGCATGGTAGATATCTAACTTTTGTACAAATGTAGCATACACCCGGCTTCTCATAACTGATGCACAAGGGCAAGTAGTTCTAGCATTCACTTTCTCAACTCTTTGAGGTGCTATCCCTTTAGATAGGTCAGTACCATATCTTAAGGGAAGGAAGTCTTTCTTGGAATTTTCCAGAAAATGGAACATGTCCAAGGTGTACTACTAATGTGACGGTCCCAATACCCTCTTCTCTTTGCCTTTGAACATCTTCAAAACTAAGATCTAAGAGGTATCCTTGAGAACATATCTCAAGGTATGGAATAGTAGTCTATAAAACACTTATTATTATCCTTATATCATTCTAAATGATTAGGATATTATCTACATATAGCAGGATGAACACAATAGTACTCCCGCTAAGCTTCACATGGTACATCAAGATTCTATATGAAATCATCACATTAATGATTTCATCAAGTCTTATGTTCCAACTAAAAGAAGCATATTTTGAGTCCGTAGACGAAGTTTATTTAGCTTGCACACCTTGCTTTCCTAAACCATGAAGCCATGGGGCTACTTCATGTGAATATCCTCGAAGAATTATTCATAGAGGAATGCAAAATTGACTTCCATCTCGAAGATGTCAAAGTCAAGTTGTGTAGCTATAGTTAGCAATATTCTGATGGGTTTAAGCAAGGTCACTAAAGAAAAAGTCTCATTGCTAGCAATGTCTTCTCTTCAGTGTTTAGCTCATGGCTATGAGCCGTGCTTTGAAGGTATGTACCTTCTCATCAGGTTCCCTCTTTCTCTTGAAGATCCATTTACACCTTAATGGGTCTTACCCATATAGGTGGATCCTCGAGGGTCCATATACAACACTTGTATATGAAGTATACTTTAGAATTGATTGCTAACATCCGTCTTTCCATGACATGATCTTCAGAAGCATCATCACATGAAGTTCATCACTGTCAGATTTCTCTGACACATGAAAACCATCCTCGAACTCATTTGAAGAGGTATTATTGTTTCATCTTTAATTGTCCTTTTAGTTTCCAAATTCAGGAGCCTCTTTATCTTCTCAAGATTAAATGAATTCCTTCACTTCATTTTCATATTAATTCTCAAGAGAGTCATCCTCTAAGAATCATATCCTTAGAGATGAGATCTTCTAAGAATCTCAAGGTCATGAAATAGGTATCCAATACCATTCTTTATTTTCCTAATGAAGTGGCACTCTCAGGTGCATGATTCTAGCTTACTAGCATGGAACGTTATAAGGATATATATTGTAGTGTCTACTACATATATACCATGGAAACTAAGAGGTAATTATGATAATATTCATCATTGATCAAATCATGTCAAACATGATCCAATTGTATCTCCCTACAACTCTCTTGAGTTTAGATATATTAGGAGGAGCGAGATAGGAATGATATTCATATCCCCATAAGGTATTCTTTGAATTCATCTAATAGGTACTTGCTACCAAGGTTAGATCAAATTCATTTCATCTTCTTTCAAACTTTGGTTCTAAACCAAAATTGTGAAATCTTTGAACATTTCAAACCTTTATAAGGTGAAGGGAAGAAATATCATATCACAAATAATCATTAAATGATATCACATATCATCAATGTTAATTATTATACAGATGATCGACATACATCAGCATGTATGAGATCTTTAATACCTTCGCATCTATAACCATTCACAGAGAAGGGTGCATTGGACATTTTTACTTTGAATACAACATTCAAAAGTATGTAAGATTTCAGATTTTAGTCATTCTAAAGTTCATCTCTTACTAGTCTATTGATCTCATCAGTAGACTAATGTCCAAGTTTTGATGCCAGATCATTGTCAAATGATCTTTATCCTCCTATTGATTTTATAAGGTTTAATTTTCAGTATTTAGAAATGTTAATGAACCATTCATTAATTTTCTAATTTAATAGAGTTCTCCAGATATCAGAATACTATCTGAAACATATCCATCATAACTCTTTATGATAGGTCTATTCCAGAATTAATGTCTATTTCCAACATTTAGAAATAAACTATGAGTGTTTTCTAATATTTAGGTAGTAGAGACATTCTCTAATACTAAGGGCTATCCCACTAAAAATATGAAGTCTATATATCCAATAGAGATTGTTGCAATAAATGCATCAATATCCATGTAGATGACTATTAAACCTCAATATCAAATTCCAGCCTTCTAATACATATGCAACCAATTGCAAGTGTTATTAGAAGAATGAGATACAATTATTAGACTTATATCATATCAAATAAGAAAGTCAATTTCAATGATTATATGTAGATGTAATTACTTCGATGCACTATCTGAGTCCTTCTCTAAGGATTCTAGATAGACTTGATAGTCATGCTATCAATACATCGGCTCATTGCAGTATTGGCATTCATCCAACTATTTGGATGTCATATGTGTGTGGAAACCATAGAAGTGTAGCTAACTCTTTGACTTTCCTTCCATCTTGGGTCTGACCCTTGCTTCCACAACGCTCCTTTCATCTCTAAACAACCATTGCTTAAGACAAAGGATCTCTTACGTTGAATTCAAAAGATTTCAATATAAAAGTATTTCGACATTTATATATGCATCATTTAATTCATATAATATGAATATTATGAAGCTTCATGAATGACTAGAGTATAGATAGTAGGAAGATAACACTCATCTTATCTACATACATCTAAACTCTTAAAGACTTTGGTTCAGGTAGGCACTCAAATATTTTGGATACATCAACTCCTATAAAGCCACCATTCTGCATGATGCAATGAACCATGTCATTCATGATTAAATGTCGAGAGTACATATGTATGCCATAACATCTTCTTAGATTTTATATGGATTATTCGATAATTACGATCATCATCGACATGTCACTTCCAAGGTACATTCGATGAGATCAAGACTATAGAGACATACAAACCCTAGGGTTGTAGTCTTATGGTCTATTTAATTGTCATTCCTTATTGTTACGAGGAAACTTGCACATTGCAACCACATACATTTTGTGTCCAACTGCAAGTACAATATTTTGATCATGGATCCAATCCATGATATTTTACTGGTTATTATTGAGTATAGTATTGAGTGGGTTTAATGAAGGATTATCTGAAATAAGAAATTTGCATATATATTTATATATGTATATAAATATATATATATATATATATATATATATATATATATATAAACATTTTACTTTGATTTAGGAATTTTATATCAAAGTTGTCTTGCCTTGTCAACATTGAAAGTCCATTCCCTTAATCACTTTCAATGCAAGAGATATACTTACCACTATATCTCAAGCAAGATCTAGGATCTCCTTTCTTATCTTTGTCACATCTCAATAATATGAGAACCTGTAACTCGGATAAAAAGAAGCAGGAGCACATTCTGCCTTGCAAATCCAACTACATCTCCCAATTCGGTCTTTAACACCCAGGCCACAACCCCTAAGGTGATGTTGATCCGTCATTAATTGAACCAACCATCAACAGGAACACAACTCGCTATGTGCAATACAATATCGCCCCAATAATATTAGGACCCAATATTGGGGCCACTACGCATACGTCATTACTCTTTCGATAAGCGAAGAGCCCGATCTAATTGGATTGTATGCAGGAGTTGTCACTTCGGACATGCATCTCCTACATACAATATCTGGCGATGGAATCCTTCGCCTTGATGGGAGACCATGGTTGTCACTTATGTGATCCTCCATCTCTTATTCAAATTTCAAATAATTATCATGAGTCATATTTATATAATTAATTCTTCCAAGGGAAATACACATCTATTCATAATAGAGTGTTTTTAATTGGATATAATTAATTTAATCACATTAAATCAATTATCATTCCAATTCAATCAACAAACATGATTGTTACTTGAAAAATATGGTATTATCTCAAATTACGCATTAATTCGAATTTTAATAATTAGAAAATACACCATGATTTCTCCAGCATTGTCTAACCCCTACCCGCTATCATGTCCAATACTGACGGGAGTGGGACATACCGCACACGTGCAACCTGCTACCCCAACGCTCCCCGACTAGACACGATATCCACCTCAGGAAAAGATAATGCCAAAAGGATCATTGTGTATTTGAGATGTTCATCACTTCTTCAACTGAAATTATACCCTATAGGTTAATCAAAACCATTTTGATTATAAGGAAATTTGCTAGACAAATTCCCAAACCTATTCAAGTAACATGTTCGTTGAAAGTGTATCAAGTAACCAATTGGTCATCTAGATCATATCTAATCATTTATTGGATGAGGCAATGTCTTTTAAGTGAACAATTATCATTCAAATATTTCCCAAATATTATTCATAATTATTCCAAGAAATTAACCATTAATTTCACAAGTTTCTTAAATGACTATCACAAGGTTCATGATTAGGATTGCAATTTTCAGCAGTGACCCTCACTTACTAAATTAGCATATCTCATTCATTTTAAATCCAAATTATGAAAAATCAGTTTCTAAAGTTTGCTAACTTGATTTAAAACATAACCTATGTGATTAGCATGTATTTCCAGGTATTTTAAAATAGTAATTAACTCCTTAATTACATCATCATTCGCCATCTCCGAAATAGTGGATATAGGTTCGATAAAATGATCATATCTTGAGTTATTAGATTCCAAATCACACAAACTCAAATCCTACTGTTTCCTTAATTAATGGAAACATTATCAAATTTAAAATTTCGTATTTAAACATTTTAAACAGGGCCGAAATTTTATCACAAATCAGGGCTGTGAAAATTGAAATGCGATAAAACTTTCACAATCCTTATGAAACCAAGTCTTCCTAGGTTTATGGATCGCATCCAAAACCTATAACCTGGATCTGACACCACTTGAAGGGTATGAGAAGATCCTCAAGTGCATCATGGAAGCGTGTGGATCACATCGAATGCGATCGGGAGCGACTAGTCGCACTAGTTGCTCGATGCAGCAGAATTTAAAAATTTAATGTGATGAAACCACATGATCCTAGAACATTTCTTGGATCATTTCATCTAAACAATAATAGGTATAAGGTTTACCTCTTGAAGCATGGTTGTGATCGAGTCTCTAAACGAAGAGACCTCCTGTCTCAAGTCCGATCTAGTGGAGGAGACGCTTGCGAGCGCGTTGATGAGACGCGTCCTTCCCGCAATCCATGTTGATGATCCAAGTAGCGAATCTCCTGATCTCGTAACACGAGATCCGATGTATTCTGAACGAGCGAGGCCCATCGAAGGAGACGGAGATCCACGAGCAAGTACTCCGGCAGCATAACAATGATGCTACGGTGATGGCGACTCTCTCAATGGCTCCATGGTGGATGGCCATAAGAGAGAGAGGGAGAGAGCCTTGGCATGTAGAGAGAGAGGAAGAGAGCATTAGTTTACGTTGTAAACGTATATCTTGATGAGAAAGGGATGCCTCTTCTTATATAGGGTTTTGGGAGTCCATTGATCTCAATCCATGGACAACACACAATCAATGGTTGAGATTGATTTGTGTTTCTTTCAATGGCTAAGATGTTGTTGTAAAAACACAACAACAATTGATTTAATTTGCAATAATTTATATTGATAAATCAACATAATTAATCCCAATTTAAATCACTTAGACTGGTCTTGGATATAATGAGGAGATAAACCACATCCCCTAAAAAAAGGGGGGGCACTCTTCTCATGAGATCTCACTATCTCATGAGATCTCATAGTCTCATGATATCTCCAAGATTTACAATAACATTTGTTGTAAATTATTTCACAGCATAATTCATAATTATCTTGTGAACTTCGCAATCATGCGATTAGAAAAATGTGAACCACATTCACATCCCAAAATAAAATGTAATTTATATTGTAATTAATCATCCAATGAGAATACAATTCACATAAATAATTAATTAATAAATATAAATCATAATATGCTCTCTTTAATATACTATAAATCACATTTATAATATAACTAAATAATATGCATAGTGTTACCCACATTATTCTTATCCATGATAATTAAATCACATTTAATCATCTTGGATCTTAATTCTCATGTGCCCAAATAATATAAATCACATTCACATTATTGATATCTTTCATGATTAAATCACATTTAATTATCTTAGATAACTTTCCTTATAATATGAATCAAATTCATATTATTCATGATAACTAAATCACATTTAATTATCCATTTTTTCAATGCTCTGATACATATATCAACAATGAAATTATCCATGAACTCTTTCAACGATAATGCACTTTCTCCGCGGATACATGGGGATAAGGACACGACGATTGTATTGTTCCATGTGTAGTGACTTGGATATTGAGATCTCATCTCAAATCCAGATCTTGCGGACCTCCTATAGATGCTTGATTAAATCAAGACCGTAAATCTAAACTTCGCATTGCATTTGAATCACATTCAGATCATTGTCCAACATTTGGACTAAGATCAGATTACTTCTCTATGAGCGGAGTCACTAAAATCCAGACCTGTTTCATCACTCCCTCGGAATGGAAGCGTCATGGTTATACAATCGTTTATGATCACATCACCCTCATGTATTCCCCATACTTGTACAACCTGCATACTAGAAGACCCAGAATAAACTCGAAGTATAAGATCAATTTTACACTGTTTTCTTCATAGTTTTATCATCAAGTTTCTCATTCGATCATTAGGAGTTGGTATTGATCATATGCTTTCCAAAAGCATATATCATACCCAAGTGTTGATCATATACTTTTTCAGAAGTATATATCAAACCTACAAATTCGGTCAAGCTTCCAAAGCGAGACGACCGTGCAAGGAATTTGATTATTCCTACTCATGAGTGAGCTCATGTCTTCTAGTTCAGTAATGAACTTGTATCATTCCTTTGAGAGATTGTATTACTCATATGCCCTTATATGCACACCAGCACGTCGGTGTATAGACCTTATTTAGGTCATCAACCTATTAGTGTGCCAAATGTACATACTCAGACATATAGTAACACATTTGTCTCCGATCAGAGGATGTGTGCATATATCATGATAGCATACGACATAGAACTTTGGTTATCTCGATCTTGTTAAGTCAACTCTTTGACCTAACTAATCTGACACCTCTGAATATCTATTCCCATGCGGTCGGTCAGATATCAGCCAAGTGAGAAAGGATTTCCATCTCCTACTCAGGCTGGAGATCATCTCTTAATAATCATTTGACGGTGCTTGATGAGTCCTCAATCTAACTCTTTAGATGTTCATCCAAGCACCAACCTCTATTATTCAATAATTGAATCAATAGTTGTATGATCATCAAGATGGCCATGTTACACAACCCTAATTGTACTTTAAGACCTATTATGCAAATTAGTTATTCTTCATTTCAGATCAGGGAATGATATTTGCAATAAAATTTATTTCATAATGGCTCACTGTGGGCTCGCATGCCCAACACAAGTCATTATACATGAAACAATACAATCACCCCGTCCTTATCTCCCAGTATCCGTGGAGAAAGTGTATTGTCCTTGAAAGAGTTCAAGGACAATTCTTTGTTGATATATATATATATATGAGCATTGAGAAATGTGATAGTTACATGTAATTTAGTTATCATGAATAATATGAATTTGATTCATATTATAAAGGTAGTTATCTTAGATAATTAAATGTGATTTGATTATCAAAATATATGAATAATGTAATTTATTTGGTCACATGAGAATAGAGATCCAAGATGATTAAATTCAAGTTAGTTATCATGGATATGAATAATGAAGATAGCAATATCCATATTAATCATGTATATTATAAATGTGATTTACAATATACAAGAGAGAGCTATTGGTAAATAACATTTACAATTTAAAGATTGATGTGAATTGGATTCATATTAGACAATTAATTGAAAATGCAGTTTACATTTTATTTTTGGTCTCCTTCCTTTATTTTCTCCACAAATTCATTTATATCAAATCAAAATTATATTGCATATATTTTGATTTATTTAAATTAATAAATGTTGCTGGAAATATTGGAGCAACAAATCATGGCCATTGATTGAAAGAAAAACAAATCAATCTCATCCAACGAATTTGTGTGCATATGGATTGGGATACATGAACTCCCAAAATACTATATAAGAAAAGGCACCCCTAGCTCTTCAAGTTACAACAAGTACAACAATATATGCTCTCTCTTCTCATTCTTTACACTTCCTCTCTCTCTCTCTCATTGTGGCAGTCCACCATTGATCCCTGGAGAGAGTCGCCATCACCGCAACATCATCGTTATGTTGTCGGATTGTTTCCTTGTGGATCTCCATGTACTCCAGTGTGCCTCGCTCGTGAATAAGACATCGGATCTTGTGCGATGGGATCAGTAGATTTGCCTCTTAGATCATCAATATGGATTGCGAGAAGCACACGTTTCATCAACACGCTCGCAAGAGTCTCCTCCATCGGATCGGACTTGAGACAGAAGGTCTCTTCATTTAAGACTCGATGGAAACCACACTTCAAGAGGTAAACCTAATACTTATTTGTGGGTTATATGAAACTATCAGAGAAGTGTTCTTGGATGATGTGGTTTCGTTGCATTAATTTTGTTTAAATTCCGCTTCCTCGAGCAATTAGTGCGACTAGTCGCTCCCGATTGCATATGATGCAATCCTTGTGATTCTGTGATGTGCTTAAGGATCTTACGATATCCTTCAAGTTGTATCAGAGACATAGGTTTGAGGTTTTGGATTTGATCCATAAACCTAAGACGACATGGGCACTTTTGTGTTTGTGAATGTTTTATCGCATTTTGTTTAAGAAGCCCTATTTGTGTGATTTGTTCACCCTATTTAAAAGATTTTAAACAAAAATAATCACTTTATAATGTTACACATTAAATAAGGAAGCAGTGGGATTTGAGTTTGCGTGATTTGGAATTTATTTGCTCAAGTAATGTTCTTTTTAATGAACATGTATCCATGGTTTTAGGGATGGTGAATCTTGACGTAATTAAAGAGTTAATTACGGTTTTGAAATGCCCAAAAATTCATGCAAACCAATTGTGTTCTATTGTAAATCAAAGTGGCAAACTATGAAAACTTATTTTGCATGATTTCGATTTAAATTGATCGAGATATTCTAACTTTAGTAAGTGAAGGTGAATGTTGACAATTACTTTTCTCATCAAGAAACTTGTGATTGTCATTTAATCAATTAGATAAATTAATGGTTAATTTCCTAAAATAATTATTTATGAATATTTGTGAAATATTTGATGATGATTATTTCCTTAGATGACATCGCCAAAACCAAATATGAGAAGATAGTTGATCTTGATCAGAAAATGGTAACAACAATTCCAACAAACAAAGTTGCTTGAATAGGATTGGGAATTTATTTTGTTTTTCAAAAGAGTTTTGATAATTATTATATATGATATAACTTTGGTTGAAAGACTGATTATAATCTCGACTGCAAAATGATCAATTCGCATTATCCTGACCTATGACAGATATGGTGTCTAGTCAGGGAGCATTGGGTTAGCAGGTTGCTCTGTGAGCACACTGTCCTACTCTTGTCAGTACTGGCCATGACATCGGGTAAGGAAGGGATAATATTTGATGGGATCATGATGTATTTTTCTAATTATAAAAAAATCAAATAATACGTATTTGAGATGATACCATATCTCAAGTAACAACAAAGAATGTTTGTTGGGTATTAATTGTATCATTGATTTAATTTAATTAGATTAACTGTAATCCAATTTAAATTAAAACCTCTTTTATGAATAGAGTTATATTTCCCTTGGAAGATTTAGTTATAATGAATATGATTAATTATGATTAATTAGAATTTGAACATGATATGGAGGATGACATAACTAACAACCATGGTCTCCCATCAAGGTGAAGGGTTCTGTCGCCGGGGATTGTATGGAGGAGACGTCTGTCCGAAATGACATCTCCTGCATACAAGCGCATCTGGATCAGGCTCTTTACTTCTCTAAAGAGTATGTCCATATGCGTAAAGACCCCAATATCGGGTCCTCATATTATAGGGGTGATATTGAATTGCGCATAGCGAGTTCTAATCATGTTGACGGTTGGTTCAATTAATGGCGGGTCAAAATCACCTTAGGGATGGTGGGTCTAGGAGTTAGATCCAATTGGGAATGCAAGTTGGACTTGCAAGGTGGAATGTGTTCCCGCTTCTTTTTATCCGAGTTGCAAGTTCTCATATTATAGGGATGTGACAAAGATAGGAAAGAAGATCACATATCTTGCTTGAGATATTATGGTAAGTATATCTCTTACATTGAAAGTGATTAGGGGAATGAACTTTTAGTATTAGAAATGCAAGATAACTTTGATATAAAAATACCTAAATCAAAGTAAAATATGTATGTATATAAATATATGCAAATTTCTTATTTCAGATGATCCTTCATTAAACCCACTAAATACTATACACAATAATAACCGATAAAATATTGGATCCATGATCAAGATATTGTATTTGCTGTTGGACACAGAATGTATGTGGTTGCAATGTGCAAGTTTCCTCGTAATAATGAGGAATGACAATTAAATAGACAATAGGACTACAAGACTAGGTTTTGTATGTCTCTGTAGTCTTGATCTCTCATCGAGTGTGCTTTGGAAGTATCATGTCGATGATGATCGTAATTATCAAATAATGCTAATAAAATAATAAAATGTTCTGGCATACATATGTGCTCTCGACATTTTATCATGAGTGACATGGTTATGCAGAATGGTGGCTCTATAAGAGATGATGTATTCAAAAATGATAAAGTACCTTCCTGAGCCTAAGTCTTTTAAGGTTAAGATGTATGTAGATATGATGAGTGTCATCATTCTATTATCTATACTGAAGTCATTCATGAAGCTTCATAATACTCATATTGTATGAATTGAATGAAGCATGTATAAATTTTGAAATACTCTTATATTGAAAATCTTTTGAATTCAACAGAAGAGATCCTTTATCTTAAGCAATGGTTGTATGTAGATGAAGGGAGCGCAGTGGAAGGCACGGTTATGACCCAAGCAAGAAGGAAAGTCAAGGAATTGATTATAGTTCTGTAATTTCCATATGACATCTAAAGAGTTGGATGAATGTCGATACTGCAACAAGCCGATGTATTGATAGTATGACTATTGAGTCTATCTAGGATCCTTAGAGAAGGTCTTAGATATTGCATCAGAATAATCTATATCTACATATCATCATTGAAATCGACCTTCTAATTTGATAACATCAAAGTCTGATAATTGTATCTCATTTTTCTAATAACATTTACAATCAGTTGCATATGTTTTAGAAGAAGAGAAAATTTGATCTTAAGGTCTAATAGTCATCTACATGAATATTGATGCAATTATTGTAACAATTTTTATTGGATAGATAGACTTCATAATTTCTGTGAGAGAACCCTCAGTCTTAGGGAATTTCTCTATAACCTAGATATTAGAATACACTCATTGTTTATTTCTAAATGTTGGGAATAAAAATGAATTTTGGAATAGACCTATCATAAAGAGTTATGATGGATATATTTCAGATGGTAATCTAAGATCTTGAGGAATCTACTAAATTAGAAAATTAATGAATGGTTCATTAAGATTTCTAATACTGAAAATTAAGCCTTAAAAGATCAATAAGAGGATAAAGATCATTTTACAATGATCTGGCATCAAACCTTAGATATATGTCTGTTGATGAGATCAACAGACTAGTAAGAGTTGAAACTATAGAGTGTCCGAAATTTCAAATCTTACATACTTGTCGATATTGTATTCAAAGGAGAAATTGTCCAATGCACCCTTCTCTGGTAATGGTGTGAGATGCCAAGGTATTCAATATCTCATACATATTGATGTATGCGGATCATCTATATCATAATAAACATTAATGATATGTGATATCTATCGATGATTATTAGTGATATGAGATTTCTTTCATTCACCTTAGAAACCTTTGAAATGTTCAAAGATTTGACTTTTTGGTTTAGAACCAAAGTTTGAAGGAAGATAAAATGAATTTGATCTAGGTAGCCCATACATATTAGATAAATTCAAGGAATACCTTATGTAGATATGAATATTATCCTATCTCATTCCTCCTAATACACCTAAACTCAATAGAGTTGTAGGGAGACGCAATTGGATCATGTGTGACATGATTTGATCAATGATTAATCGCAGCATAATTACCTCTTAGTTTCAAGATATATATATATGTAAATGTATATATATCCATAATAAGATTCCATGCAAATCTAAACCTGAACATTCTCATAGGCTATGGTTTAAAACCTAGCCTTGTGTTGGACTCTTGAGGATTTAGGGTTGTTTGGTCCAAAACTTTGTCATTGTTGCAAGTAAGCCAGAATCTAGCACCAGAGAGGGTTGCTCCATTAGGAAAATAAAGTATTGGATACCTACTTTATGACCTTGAGAATCTTAAAAGATTTCATCTCTAAGGATACTATTCTAAGAGGATGAGATTCTTGAGAATCAAGATGAAAATGAAGTGAAGGAAATGTCAGTGTAATCTAACGATGATCGAACTTCATATGATGGGCTTCTGAAGATCATGACATGGAAAGATGGATGTTAGCAATAAAGTCTAAAGTAGACTTCATATACAAATGTTGTATATGGACCCTCGAGGATCCACCTATAAGGGTTGTACCCATTAGGTGTAAAGGGATCTTCAAGAGAAAGAGGGAACCTGATTAGAAGATAAGCATGGTTCGTATCCACAAGATACACAACGAAGAGAAGACATCGCTTCCGATGAAACTTGCTCTTAAGTGATCATGCTTGAATCCATCAGAATATGCCAACCATAGCTACACAACTTGACTTTGACATCTTCAAGACGGAAGTCAATATTGTATTCCTCTATGAATACCTCTTTGAGGAAATTCACATGAAGTAGCCCTAGGGTTTCATGGTTGAGGAAACCTAGGTGTACAAACTAAGGAACTCCACGTATGGACTTAAATAAGCTTCTTGTAGTTGGAACATTAGATTTGATGAAATCTTAAATGTTATGATTTTAGATAGAATCTGGATGAACAATGTGAAGCTTAGTGGGAGTGTAATTATGTTCATCGTGCTAAGTGTAGATAACATCCTAATCATTTGGAACTAGATAAGGATAATAAGAAGTGTATAGACTGGCTATTATATACCTTGAGATATGATCTTAATGATAACTCTTAGATCTTAGCTCTGAAGTTGTTCAGAGGCAAAGAAAAAAGGGAGTTGGGACTGTCACATTAGTGATACACCTTGTACATGTCCATTTTCTGGAAAATTCCAAGAAATGCTTCCTTCCCTTGAGATATGGTACTGACCTATGAAGGGATAGCACCTCAAATAGTTGAGGTGTCAATGTTAAAACTTCTTTCCCTTGTGCATCAGTTTTGAGAAGTCGTATGTATGCTAGATGTGTACAGAAGTCATATGTCTGCCACGTAGTGGGAGTAGAAAACTGTTACTAATCCTATTATGGAGATAAATTACTTAGTTGTAGTAATAACTATATCTTTAATGATGACAAGACTTATAGATAGTGATCTCAAGGTCTTATCTTCTAGAGCTTAAGACTTTATAGCTAAAAGGTCTTAACTGCTGATGCGCTAGGAGATAGAGATTTCCAGGAATATGGGCATTTTAATAAGGATAATAGAAATTACATAATGGTTATAATGATTATTGAATTGTAATGTTAAAGAAACTATAATTAACAAGATTGCTTATATGTTGCATAAGATGCAACATTCGAATTGGATGCGAGCACTGTTACTAGAAGATATGCAAGTGTCGTAAAAGGACTTGGTGTAGTCTCTCAGGAATAGAGTGATTAATCAGCTTACTTAGCTATTTTTCTAAATAGCCTATGATTGTCACATGAATGTGGTTTTAAAGATTAGCCCAATAATGGCTCTTTGGGATAGTGGGATATTATTGAACATGCGAGCCCACGATGAGCCATTATGCAATAAATGTTATTGCAAATGTTATTCCTTGATCTGAAATGAAGAATAAATAATTTGCAGAATAGATCCTTTAGTGCAATAAGGTTTATGTACCATGACCATCTTAACGATCATGCAGTTGTTGATTCAATTGTTGAATCATAGAGGGTAGTGCTTAGATGAATATCTAAATAGTTAGACTGAGGACTCATCAAGCACCATCAAATGATTATTATGAGGGGATCTCCAGCCTAAGAAGGAGATGGAAATCCTTTCTCTAAAGGTTGATAACTAACTAACCTCTTGATGCTGGTCCTCTGCATAGTAATAGAGATTCAGAGGTGTTAGATAAATTAGGTCAAAGAGTTGACGTAACAAGATCGAGATACCAAAAGTCTTTTGTCATATGCTGTCACGATGTACGCATGCATCCTCTGACCGGAGACATATGTGTTACTATACAGCTGGGTATGTACATTTGGCAGACTAATAGGTTAAGGGCATATGAGTAATAAGATCTCTCAAAGGGATCTTGCAGGATCATTGTTGAACCGAAAGACATGAGCTCACTCGTGAGATATTGGGAAGGATCAAATTCTATGCACGGTCATCTCGCTTTGGAAGCTTTACTGAATGTGTAAGGTTTGATATATGCTTTTAGAAAGTATATGATCAATACCTAGGTATGATATATGCTTCTGGAAAGTATATGATCGATACCAACTCTCGATGGTCAAATGAGAAACTTAATGATAAAACTATGAAGAAGGTAGTCTAAAAGAGATCTAAAAATTTGGGTTTAATCTAAGTCTTCCAGTATGTAGGATGTACATATATTAGAAATACCTGAGGGTGATGTGATCATAAATGATTGTATAACCATGATGCTTCCATTCCTAGGGAGTTATGAAACGAGTCTGGATTTTAGTGACTCCTCTCCATAGAGAAGTGATCTGATCTTGGTCCGAATGATGGACACTGATCTGAATGTCATGCTGATGCAATGAGAATAATAGATTTGTGTTCTTGATTTAATAACACATCCATGAGAGGTCCGAAAGATCTTGATATTGAGATGTGATCTCAATATACAAGTCACTATACGTTGAACTATACAATCGCCATGTCCTTATCTCCAAGTATCTGCAGAGAAATCGCATTATCCTTGAAAGAGTTCAAGGATAATTATTGCATTGAGAAATGTGATAATTAAATGTGATTTTATTATTATGAATAATATTACTTTGATTCATATTATAAAGAGAGTTGTCTTAGATAACTAAATGTGATTTTATTATCAAAAGATTTGAATAATGTAAATGTGATTAATATATTTGGGCACATGAGAATAGAGATAAACGATGATTAAATGTGATTTAATTATCATGGACATGAAAAATGTGGATATCACTATCCATATTAATCATAAATATTATAAACGTGATTTATAATATACAAGAGAGATCTATTGGTAAATAACATTTACAATTTAATTGTTGATGTGAATTGGATTTACATTAGACAATTAATTGAAAATGTAATTTACATTTTATTTTGGATATTCCTTAAATTTCTCCACATAATTTATATCAAATCAAAATTATATTACATATATTTTGATTTATTGAAATTAATAATTGTTGGTGGAAATATTGGATCAACAAATCATGGCTACTAATTCAAACAACCACAAATAAATCTCATCCATTGGATTTGTGTTCACATGGATTGGGATCCATGGACACCCAAAATACTATATAAGAAGAGGCTCCCCTTGCTCTTCAAGTTACAACAACTACAACAACATATGCTCTCTCTCTCTCATTCTCTACACGTCCTCTCTCTTTCTCATTTTGGTCGTCCACCATGGAGCCCAAGAGAGAGTCGCCATCGCAACAGCATCATCGTTATGCTGTTGAATTGTTTGCTCGTGGATCTCCATCTATTTTGGTGCACCTCACTCAAGAAGAAGACGTCAGATCTCATGTGACGAGATCAGGAGATTCTCCACTTGGATCATAAACATGGAGTGCGAGAAGCACACATTTCATCAAAGCGCTTGTAAGCGTGCACTCTGTCGGATCGGATGTGAGAACAGGAGGTCTCTTCGTTTAGAGACTCGATTGCAACCACACTTCAAGGGGGAAACCTCATAATTGTTTGTGGTTTAGATGAAATGATTACAGAAGTGTTCTTGGATCTTGTGGTTTCATCGGATTAACATTTTTTAAATTCTGGTGCCTCGAGCTACTAGTGCGACTAGTCGCTCCCGATCGCATACGATGGGATCCTTACGCTTCCGTGATGAGTTTAAGGATCTTCCAATATCCTTCAGATCTTCTACAGACCAACCTATTGCCATGTTGTTCCTCTCAAGAACCTCCATCAAATGAGATTGTTGGTCATAAGTCAAATCCACTGATATAATGACTGGAAACATTTACGCTCACCCAAAAGGAGCATGTACTTCATGCTATGAGGTAAGGTCTTCAATTCTAGGAAAGTGGGAGATGGTAAATATGGTCTACGAAATGTCTGTGTGAAAGCTACCAGGTCTGAATGTGAACTCTCGATGCTCATCTGAACTCGACTAAGATGGCCCTGCTGGTGTCTCTATCAATTGCACTGGCAATATGTATGTCCTAGCTGTATGCTCTATTGACATCAAACACGGCAAATAATCATCAAAATATTGCCAATCAAAATCTATGTCTGAGTTTGAGGGCTCTAAATCTGAGTGATATGAAATGAAATCAACCTCTTTACCAGAATGTGCATTGTCAGCCTCTAAAGTATCCCTCACCACAAGTATGCTCTCCAAACTCCCATCTACTGGCATCTGTGACTTTGTAGAGTCAGATGGTGTGACAAGATCCCATGAAATTGGGTCTGCCTAAATTGCCTTGTCGTCTTAATTACAAAATCAAACTCATGGTGGATATCTGGCTATAAATGTGTCGCCTGCTTTGGTCCCTGCTTTAAGCTAGCCGAATCTTTGAATCTCAACTCCTAAATCATCTCTAATTGTATACTCTCTACCCCGATGAGAACGTATACCTTCTCGTTATCAAGATTAGACACGGCTTTTGTTGTCGGTAGAAAAGGTCAGCCTAATATGATGGGTGTATCGGTCACGCATTCAGGGATCTCCATGTCCAACACAATGAAATATATGAGGATTTTCTGTCCCTGAATGGTAACGACCACATCCTTCAGTAACCCCTTCAGTTTCTTGATAGATCCATCTACAAACTTAAGTACTATCTTGCCCTTTCGAAGAGGGCCAAACTGGAAGTGCTCAAGTAAGGCAACCAGAATAAGGTTAATCAAAGACCTACTATCTAATAGAGTACGATCAAACCGTTGCTCGTGAATGTGGCATCTGACATAGGGAGCCCCTACATCTGGTCTCTTGCCTAGCAATCTGTTCTGGATGGCGAAGCATGCAGCATGGGTGAGCACATGGATATCTGCATTGTGGTTGCGCTCTTCTTCCTACGGACTATGGTCTTCTCTCCAAGGTTCTTCTGGAAGAGAGGTATGTGCTCCAATGCCTCCTGGAGAGTCAACTAGATGTGAAATCTGTCTATCATCTACTTGCTCAACTCTAATTGTTGTCTCTTTTTGGGATTTTCTATTTTTGTCCCTTCCCTAAGCGGAGGGCTCGAGGGAAGTGGATAAATGCACCCTCATCAAGGACTAGAGGGTATGAAGTAGGAATAGGTCTATGGACATGAAAATGGTTGGAATCCATACAAGCATCATCACGTATCACATCAGATGGATCAAAAGAAGAAACATAAACATTTCTTTTATTCATCTTTTTATCTTTCAAAATTTTCCATTTTTTGTATTTTTCTAAAAACATCATTCTTAGTTAAAGGAATAGGAGTCAAAACAACTAGAGTATCTGTACATGGACTCTTAATGGAATCAGTGCCACCGATAACATCTGAAGAAGCGGCATCAGTATCGCGCTATGGCCTATCATGTGGAAAACTGGTGGCATCAGCACCACCATGTGCAGCATCTAGAGAAGGGACAGCATCTGCACCGTCATAGGGACCAACCATATTGGTGGCATCAACACCACCATCATCGTCTATATCACTGTCATCAACGCTTCTCTCTATCTCATCTGGCGCTCCTGAATAGGTTCATGTTATCGTCTAGATGAGGCACCGCCTGCTGGCTTCCTATCGCTCTTAAGTGTCACAAAAACAACATCAAATAAATAATGCATATCATCAAGTACCTCACAACGAGTGTTGTTCTTTATAGACTGTACCGGCTCAGATTTCCTCTTCAGATTGTTAAGATTTGGCGTGATCTATGCTAGTATGGTAGCCTTGCCCTTGATGATCTCTCTCATCTCCTTCTGAACTTATCCATCACTTGCCTGAAAATGGTCTTCTGCTCTGTAAGCATACAGGTGAGATCCTCTAAAGTTGTGTTCTCAAACGAGGGTGTATGAGAAATGGATCGGTTGCCTCTCTGAAAGTGTTGAGGCTAATGATACCCTTGTCTACAGTTGATAACTCTGCTAGTGTAGTTGCTATAGAAGATGAAAATGGACCTACCTCTATACGTGCAACTCTGTGGTGAGACAATGCATGGGGGGAGGCTTCCCCTGAGTGTAGACATGGGCTTGGGTCATCATTTTGTAGTTCTCAGCCATCTCCTCATAGATGGCCCAAACATGGTCCTCATCCTTGGAAAAATATGACCCTCCACAAGAGGTGTTGACTAGCCTCTGCAGCTCAGGTGTCATCCCTCAAAATAAGCTTTGGACAAGATTGGGCTTCCTAATATCATGATGTGGACACCTATATATGAGTTCTCTGAATCAATCCCAAGCCTCATGGAACTGCTCATTTGGGATCATCGAGAAGTTGATAATACCCTTTTAGTTATTTGATCCTTAATTGTTCCCAGGTGGTGACAACCCTCTCCAAGTGCTTTAGCCAGTAGGCTGCTTTGTCAACAAAGGAGAACATAAAAGTAATCAACTTGATGGTATCCTTGTCACCAGCATGTTGTGGACGGTTATTCAAATCATCTCAAACTCTTAGAGATGTAGATGGGCTCCTCAGTGGCGCGCCCATGGAACTTGGGCAACAACTCAGTCATCTATGGACGGAGCTCAAAATCTCCCAGAATGGCAGGAAACTGAATCCACCTATGAGTGAGAGTTGCACCGGGGGTATGCAACACCCTCATGGTGCACAATGGTATTGCATCGTTTTTCGCATCTGCTCAGTCCTCATGTATAGGAATCTCTCCTCCGGTCGGTGTAGAACGCTTGGCCTCCGTCTCGCTCGGGTGTGTCGGCTATCCAAAGATAGCCTCCCTTGCTCCGTAGGCCCTTGCAACATTGGTGAAACAAGAAGAGTGTCAGAACAGTTATGAGAAATATAAGAAAATATTTTAAAACAAATAAAGAGACAATAAACATAGAAAGAATCAAACAAGAAAATAAAATCCTAACCACCTAGCTGTGCTCCCAGATAATGACGCCATTTTGAAGAACAAAATGGCTGATTAGGGCTAAGTTGATTAATTAAGTTGTCGTTGTCACCCAAGCTAAATGAGTTGAAATTGAGAAAATTATTCATCCACTAACAAATCAAGCAAATAAAACGGTGGTTTGAGATACTTTTATTAACCTGTTATAGTTACTAGTGTAAAACACAAGGAGAACTATGATAAACTAGGTAGTCAATTCCAGAGGATCCAAGGATTTTTATTTTCTTTTTATTATTTTTAGTGGTTATTAATTGTACAAATTTTTAATACTTGAAAATAAGGAAAATAAAGACAAAGAAAGAAAAGACACACACACATACATACACTATTTTTGTATTTTTAAAATACAATAAAAATATCCAAAAAATAAAGTAAAAATATTTTTGTGTTTAATATATTTTCTGTTATTTTTGTTGATTTTTGTGTAATTTTCAAAATTTTTATGGATTTTATAAAAATAAAAAACTAACAAAAACACAAACAGTACACAACCAAGAGTGTTTTTCAAACTTAAAATATCAAATATGCTCACTGGAAACAAATTTTGTAAAATTATAAGAAAATATCTAAGAACATAAATTGGATTATCAATTTTTGGATTTTGCAAATATTTTCTATATTTCTATTGTATTTTTAGGATTTTTCAAGTTTTTAGAGATTCGTAAGAGAAAATAAAATGAAAATGGTACAGAATTTTAACAAATCAAAATAAGGCTATTCTGATTTTTTTAGAATTTTTAAAGACTTCTAGAATTTTTATGAATCTTCTAAGATAAATAGGGATTCTTTATACTGTTTTTTAATTTTTAATAATAATAAATAAAAGAAAAACAAACAAACAAAAATTATTGCTCAAAGAATTAACATGAACTAAACCTAATGTTTAAGTAGTTTTTGGAGTTAATTTGCTGTTTATTCTAATTAAATAGCAAAATAACTCCAAAAACTCCTTAAAAATTAGGTTTAGTTCATGTTAACATTTTCTTTGAGCAATAGTTTTTGTATGTTTGTTTTTCTTTTATTTACTATTATTAAAAAGCTGGGCTCCTCCATCCGACGACTAGGATACATGCTGGAAGAAAACAAAGAAGCTTTTGCTGAGATTGGTTCGATCACAAATGTCTGGAGCTAGAGTACCTCGATCATACCAAAGGGTTCAACATGTTTCTAGAGAGGAAACTTGTCGGGTGGAGGTCTCAGATGGGTGATCGGAGTTCTCAATAGAGATCTGGGAGATGGTCCACCTGGAGTTACTCTACTACTAGAGTTGGGGATTGATTCAACCCTCAAGCAAGCACATGTACCATCGAGGGTAATCGAAGCTCGAGGGCAACACCGTGGCTCGAGTTATTTGTCTATTATAAGGAAATAAGCGTCGGGGAGATGGAGTCGTCCGTCTTTAAGAATGGCAGAAGGAAGTCTAGAACTAATCTCACCTCGATGAGCCAGATTAGGATGATCAGGTCACGAGGTAAAATGGAAGGTGATTTGGCATGTCGATCGATGTGGGTAGATGATTAAGATGCGCCTAAGACCTGGTGGTCAGAGGCGAGGAAGCGGACGTTGATGAAAATGAAATGAATGGAAGAACGAGCGAAATGGGGAGGATGGCAGTCTACCTGAAGGTTTTGCAAGGGAAGGCGTATGTCTGCGAGGTGGTTGGCGAGGTCATGTCCTCGATTCCATTGGAAGGTGGAAGAGGATGGACGTGGTGGAGGGGTCCGGCCATGGAGCGAGCTCCGGTTCAAATAGCCACCAAATCGATCACCAAAGGGATCCTCGGGAACCACTCACTTCCCTAAGAGTTTTTGGTGGATCAAAAAGCAGCTAGGAGCGAGGTAAGGCATGATGGATTCGGATCCTTCGTGTATCCATGAGGAGTGAGTATTTATAGGAAGCCTCAGTGTTTGGAAAGATCGGGAGAGTTCACGCTATCCGAGGTGGATTTGAATCTTTTGAGGTATCCGCAAGGGTCGTGGATCTTTAGGGATGATGTGATTCCCAAATACAAGGTAAATGTTGATCGGAGCCGAGCGAGAAAATGCGGAGAAAACAGGTCCGGCGAATCTGGGTCAGACCTGGGAGAGGGGAGGTGGACCCGAGTCAAAAGACCCGGGTTGACCAATAAGAAAAAAGGGATTTCCACAATAAAAGAAAAATAATTAAAATATCAAATGATTTTAAAATAAAAAGTTATAAAATGAAAAAATATTAGTATTTTATAAACAAGTTTTTATGATTTTTAATATTTTTTAATACTAACATTATATACTATCATGTACATGTATAATATACCTATATATTATATACATAGATTTTTATTTTATTTTTATAAAAATACAATATTTTATATTTTATATATTTCAATAACATTTTTAAGTGTTTAAAAAAATTTATTGTATTTTTATAAATTAACTATGTGTTAATAAACTATGTGTATGTACCATATATATACAATACTGGTTCTTTTGTACAATGAAGAATTGAATTTACTTTTTTATTTTGTTTGATGACTTTTATTTTTATTTTTATATAATTATTAGGAATATTTACAAGTATTTAAAAATACAATATATACAATTTATTCACACAATAAAAAATAAATAAATAATATAGGAATGGTACATTATACACAATTTGTAAAATTTTATTATTTTAGAACACATTTTTATATAAAAACTTTATTAAAGAAATAATTAATTATGAGATATTTTTATTGAGAAATAAAACAAATGAATGTTATATACATGATCAATAGTGATGAACATATACAGAATAAATAAGGACCATATCTCTCCCTACTTTATTCCTTGACGATGAGGACAATAATTGACCTTCTATCGGGGTTTTGGTCATTCTATACTTATTACATAATTCTAGCCTTCTTTTATGTCTTTTCTTTTTCTTCTCTTTTTTATTCTTTTATTTTGGATAAAAAAGTGTTAAACACATAATGATACCAAAAGTATGCACAATGCTAATTTACTAGAATTATTATAGATTTACAGTTAATTTGCATAGGGATTTTTGCTAAAACAAATGAATAAAGGATGTGTATCGTGGATTCAACATTAGGTTTTTCAATTTTAATATATTCAACAATACTTACGAGAAGTCTGTTTTTCTTTATTAGTGAAAATTGTGTCGCACTACTGGATAATCGTAGAGTGTTGTTAAAAATCACGATGCATGCGGAGATAGAAATCATACCTGGCTCTAACACTCTACATGCAGGCGATTCGTATAGAAATTAAAACCTAATTCTAATGCATGCAAAAAGTGATAAAACGATACCTAGATATATGGCTCTAACGTAAGAATGAATTGATTTTCAAAATTATATGATTTTATGCCTAATTGTGGATTAGGGTTTGTGGTTCTATTTTAGTCATCTAATCAAGCATGCATACACCCCTAGACTCTATGAAATCATGGGAAACAAGGAAAAATCAAGAAAAACTGAAAACCGCGGTGAGGTCCATGATTAAGCCGAAATCAAGCGCGGTCGTATTGACTCACAAGGCGAGTCAACAGTCGGTGTATTGACCACACTAAATAATGACTAAATCAACAATTAACCCACACTAAAAATCAATAATTAGAAATAAATGTGGAGTTAAAATTTATTTTTAACTCTGCACAAATGATGTATATAGGCAAGTATGCAGAGAGTTCGAACACAGGGAGCAAACAGTGAAGTCCTAGCAAAAATGCTAAAATGTGTGAGTGTGTGAAGTGTCTACACTAAGCAAGGAAGTCAATCAAGTTTTTGTGGGTTTTTAATTTTTAATATATATATATATATATATTTTTATTATTTTTAATTTTGTATTTTGATTTTTGATTTTCTGATTTTTATATTTTATATTTTATATTTTTCTATTTTCTTTTTCAATATTGGAAAGTAAAGGCAATATAAGACAAGGCAAATTTAAATATTTATAAAAATGTACAAAAATGCTCAAAAATTCAGAGAATAAATGTTTTTGGTATTTTTAAGGTTTTTTACTGTTTTTGTGATTTTTGGGGATTTTTCAAGGTGTTTTTGGTATTTTTTAAAAATCGAAATAAAGCAAAACAGTGCAAATGAGGCTGGCTGTGAGTAAAACGTAATTTAAAAATGACAAACAGTATCTCAAAATCTTCACACCATTTTTCTAATAAAAAGAATAAAATAAGGAAGAAACAGAAGCTGAGTTTGCAATTTTTGGGTTTTTCTACTATTTTTTATATTTTTTGAAGTTTTTGAGAGTTTTTAATTTTTTTTAGTGTTTTTCTTTTGAAATTTTTAATGATTTTTGGACTGACACTAAAATAGGGTAAAATAGACACTAGATAATGTTTTTGGAATTTTTAGAGGTGTTTTGATATTTTTTTGGTATTTTCTAAGGTAGACAGTACACAAAAAGGTTGTTTTTTGATTTTTAACAAATATTAAAATAAAATAAAATCAAAAACTAAATATATGGCGTTGAAGTACACCTATCCAGAAGCTTAAGTCTATTTTTGTGGAATTTTTGGAGTTAAAATGATATTTCAAATAAATCCAACAAACATCCAAATATTAAACAGGCCTGGCAGGGGTATATGTGCAATATTCCAAACATCCAGGGGCTAACATGCAATTTTCCACAAAATATTACACTATATATTCAACTTCTGGGACCAAAACGTAAATACAAGACCCGCCTGGGCACGCCTACAAATTACCCACCAGGGCGCGTGACTTGCACGCGCCTGGGAGGGACTGAAGTGCAATTTCACAAAAGTCTGGGGGTTAACATGCAAAATACCCAGAAATATTACACGTGCTATGAAAGTTTTAGGGCTAAAACGAAATACAAAAACGCACGGGGGCTCCTCTGCAAAATGCCCACCACCTCACGTGTACAGGTCACGTGAGGTGACGTGGCGGAGGACCTAACTGCAAATAAAGAAAACCTAGGGGTCTCTTTGCAAATATTACAAAATATTTAAACTACCAAGGAAAGTTTATAGACTAATAAATAAATACAAAAACGGCGAGGGTTGGGATGCAAAATACCCTCGCTCCTGCGCTCCGATGATGACGCGTGGCACGCATCCAACGGCTGGGCGACGGGGGACGATCCAGCGGCTGGGAGCGCTCCACTTAGCCACGTGGCGAGTCCTGAGCGCGCGATGACGGTTCGGCTCGTGCGGCTGAGATTAGATCTCCTTCGACGATCGGACGGTGGGCACCAGGGGCGATCTAACGGCTGCGGCACGATCTGGGGAACTCCTCGTTGATCCGACGGTCCCGGAGGTCGAGGGAAGAACACGGAGGAGCTCCGGTCTGGCGAACTTCTCCGAGCTCCTCCGGCCGACCCCGGCGACGCTGGCGCTTGCAAGGTGGCCGAGGATGCTCCTGCAGGTGTCGGCTATCGTCTGGAGGCTTCAAAATTCACCGGCGGACGCCGGTGCTTTCGCACGGAGGTGGCGGAGCTGCAAGGCCCCCAGGTGCTCCGGCGAGAGGACAAAATAGCTCCAGGAGCTTCGTTGTACTTCAAGACCTGCACCAAAATGTTAGAGAGGTCGAGGGCAAAATGCCTCGACCTCGGGTGGCTCTCGAGATGGACGGGGAGGCGCGATAGGGCCTCGCCGGAGTTGCGCTCCGGCGAGATGATTGATTGGGTGAATGAGAGATCGATTCGACTCAGAAAGATGGGGGAACTATTCCTAGAACTAACAGGGATAAAAGGAGGAATACAATGGGATGAAAGGCAGCCTCGATGGCCAATGTCCAGAGGGAGAGTACCTCACGGGGGTGACCGCCGGAGGTGATGGAACTCGCCCAGATCAATGGCTGATCCGCCGCCTTAAGGTGAAGAACCAGGAGCTGTCACCTCCAGGAGCTCGAGCACGACAAAAAGGGGGGAAAGATCTGTGTGGAGTGCGGTTCAAAATCGAAAGGAAGTCAAGGAGGACCTTAAGTATGGTCGACGATGGGGGTGGAAAGAACGAGGTCGCCAGCTCGATCCAGAGGCTCTCAGCCCAAAAAAATCCTTGGGCGAGCAAGATGGGTCGTAGGGGAGGAAGTTTGCAGGAGGACTCGAGCTCAAAGGATGAAAGCTCGAGCCTCGAAAAATTGGAGAAGATGGGGTCAAAGGTAGTTCTGACAGAGGCTATGGGAGTAGGTCAGACAGTTGACCGGGGTCAACTGTCAGACCATCCTGGTTGGTCCACGTGGACCAACCAGGAAAAACCCTGAATAAATCATTTGATAATTCAATTAAAAATAGTAAATGGCCGAATTAAATAAAAGTTATAAAATAAAAAATGTTCAAAATTTAATGTAGTATTTTATTTTGATTTTTATTTATTTTTATGACATATATTTTTACAAGTCACCTTTTTAACCCTATATAGGTATAATACCTATGTGCTTTGATATTTTATTTTGTTTTATGTATTTTTAATCTTATTATTTTTGTTTGTGATTTTGTAAAATTATAACAGACTTTTATATACATAAATATATTTTTATTTTATTTTTCTGATATGTTTTGTATATTTAATAAAATACAAGTGTATTTTATACAGGTATAAGTATATATAGTATACCTATGTATTGAATATATACAAGTATTTTATTTTCTATTTTTTTCTTTACAGTTTAATTCAATTTTAATGCACATATATGTTATAAGTAATATATAAAAAAAGAATAAATAATGAATAAAGAATATATTGAATATTTTATTCAGTACCAGTGTACAATGTGGGTCCAAAAGCCAACTTTCAAACCGTAGCTCCGCCAAATGCGAAACCACCGCCATTGGATAGATTATTTTATTCTATATACAATTAAAGGTGAGTACACTGCATTTGGATTTGTCGTTTGTGAGATACGGGTCTGGGAAGTTGGGATTTTGGATTCTTATTCAGACCAGAACTTTTTGTCTGTACATTCTTTTTTCTGTGAAATCAATTTTGTATTTTTCTCTATAACTTTATCTACAACTTTCATGTACAAAGTTTCTTCATTTGATGTATAAAAAGTGGAACCAAAAATAGGTCCCAAAATGAATACATAATGAATAACAAGTATAGGTATTTGGACTGTGTTTTTGGCCTTATCTCCCCCTACTTTATTCCTTGTCGACCTATTCATCAAGATGCCTAGGTCTCGGGGGTTTTGGGTCATAAAATATTTACAATATTTTATTCTTTTTCTTTTCTTTATTTATTCTATAATTTTGGCCTTAATTACAGTGATTTATACACTATTGAAATGCACATGCATGAATGCTAAGATGCTCTATTTAAGGGTATTTACAGGCATTTGCTAGGGTTTTAGGTGCCAAAATGATAGAATAAAGATGATGAAATGTGGATTCATCATCCCCCTATACTTTACCTTTGCTAGTCCCTAGCAAACACTTATGCAATAAGTGCAAAAAGAAACAGAAAGAAAAGAAAAAGAAAAGAACTTGGATTTTATTTGACTATCAAACTTGTCTTCGCAAAATCAAAGTTTGGAGCTTAAGCTGGACCTTTGGAGATTTAGTACGGGTGGAACCTTAATGAGAACCGTGTTTGAAATCCAACAGTCCTTGAGAATCCCAAAACTCTGCTCAAGTCTCCTCAATAGCCAGGTCAGAAATATCTCAATTCATACGCAAACCCTTACGACTATGAATCTGACTTGTACAGTGTAAGTGATGGTGGCTCTCCCCAACTAGAATGACAAAGAAACTGACTTCTCCAGTACGACAACCCAATGATTCCCCAATCCAGCAACTCCATCCTCGAGGAGCGGGGTATTCCCTTCTAAGTTCAAGTGGCAACCAGCTCAAGAGGAGGGGGTGTAGAGAAGAATGGACGGTAGCCAGTGTAGCTACCTATCCTTGGATGCAAGACCAGTGTAGTCAAGTCATCCTGCTGCAGGCTCACATATTTGACTTTGGAACTCAAGCTTGCTTATTGACTTTGTACATACTTGCAGGCTTTTTATTTTTGTACATGCCTGAGCATATTATTATTTTTTTTTTTGAATACTATATACAGCAGCATTTACATAAGGAGTTTTTCCTCTTGAGCCAGTAGACTATCCCTCTTTTGAAGCTTTATCGCAACCCACAGCCTCCTGTCTTTAGACTTCCTAATCACTGGACGGGTTGGGGTGCACTTCCCTCCCTAGAGGAGGACAAATGTTTCCACTTGTGTGCGTCTCATACCGGCAAATCCAATCCCCTCACCACTCCAACTGAGTCGAGCCATGTGAAAGGTGCAGGTGTCCAAGTTAGGTCATTATCAATAAGAGTCGTGCGTGTGCTTCGAAATACTCTACTTAGGCAATCAAGAATCCATCGAACCAAGTCCCGTGATCCTCAAAGAATTAAGTCAACTAAACCTGAAGTACCTCAAACCCAGTTCCTATAAGGTTCCTGTTATTAGGTAGATTTTAAGGTCCAATCAAGCTCCAATCTCCGGATTTTACTTAGACTCGTTCAACTATCAAACTCAATCCGAAAAATGCTCATGCTATGCAATGCAATGCAGAAAAATCTTTTTGTGATGCAATTTTCACGATTTTGAACTTTTTATGGGTTTTTGAAAACATGATGCATGTATGCATATGCAGATGCATTTTTTTTGTATTTTTCGAAAAGATTTTTCAAATGTTTTTGGATTTTAATTTTTGCAAATGTCTTTGGGAATTTTTGAAAACACAAAGATTTGGCTAAAAACTAGGTGAAAATATGTACACGGGAGTGCTTCTTATATATACAAGAAGTGGATTTTAAGAATTTACAGGGTAAGTGATCAATTTTATACATATATACATATAATGGATTTTGGTGTGATGTGTGTATTCCTCAAACTTATTTGAAAACAATTTACACACAATTTTTGAAAACTCTAGTCCAAAATAGTTTTTACAAACATTTTACACACATTTGAAAATCATTTTGCAAAGGTTTTTCAAACAGTATATATAGGTTTTTCAAATCATTTTTGCAACCATTTTTCAAACCATTTGCAAATCATTTTTCAAACATTTTATTTCACACAAAGAAAAGAAATTTTACAATCCACACAGGTTGAAAACACGAAACAAAATATTTTCAAAATAGTTTTCAATAGATGTTCACAAAGATTTTCAAACTATTTTTCAAACATTTTGCAAAAAACATTTTCACCTGATTTATTAATCAGTAAATACAAAAAGAATTTGAGGAATAATCACATCTTTTTATTAAGGATTTTTAATGAATTTTAAAGAATTATTAGCCATGTTATTAAGAAAATACGAAAGTACGAGTTATGGCTAAAGTATATACGTAGTATATACGACCCCCCTATACTTAGCTTGAGCTATGTCCTCATAGATCGGAGAGAAAAGAGAAGACATAACTCGTACTAAGTATAGACAAGTCTAAAGAAATAATGAATGAATGAAACGAATGAGAAGTTGACCGTCCCCCCTATACTTAGGACCAAATAGTCCTAAGTATAGCAGACTGTACACAACGCAGGGAGGGTCAAGGGTGGGAATGAACATATCGTACTCAGATTGTCTCCCCCTATACTTAGGGTAAGATATCCCTAAGTTTAGACAAGAAGAGGAGACAATGGAGAGGATCGGAAAAGAATAGAACAACTCGGGGTGCCAACCCCCCTATACTTAAGACAAAGTACGTCCTAAGTATGGAAAACTGTCTACAAGGGCGGCACCTTTTTGATAGATACAGAAAATAGAAAAGGAAAAGAAGAAAAGAAGAAAAGAAGAAAAGAAGAAAATAAATCAACGGAAACAGAGTGATATGAACAGATGGATCTGTACAGCGGACAAGAGCATTGATCACCATGTATGAGATGTAGATGATGAGAGTCAAAAGACACATCTCATACCAGAAGAATGGGGGCAACGTCAATGGTCGGTGGATCATGATCAAGATATAGTTTCAAGCGTTGACCATTGACGCAGAAGGTAGCGGAAGATGACGGTTCGGATATGTCGATACTGCCATTGTCATGTACCTTCCTGACCACATACGGTCCTTTCCACTTGCTCTGCAATTTCCCTGGAAATAACTTTAGCCTTGAATCAAACAACCATACTCTCTGATCTGGCTCAAACTGTTTATGGCTGATATGTGAATCGTGCCATGTCTTCACTTTTTCTTTGTATTGTAGGCTGTTGGAGAAGGCTGTATCTCTCAATTCCTCCAGGGCTGCCAATTCTGCTCTTCTCTGGTCTCCTATACTCTCGGGATCTAGAAGCAACTCAGTAACTGCCCAAAAAGATTTATGCTTGATTTCCACTGGCAAATGGCACGGCTTGCCATAAACGAGACGAAAGGGAGATGTCCCCAATGGGTTCTTAAAAGATGTCCGATACGCCCACAAGACCGAGTCCAAAAGCTGTGACCAATCCTTTCGGTCTGGGCGGACAACTTTCTGCAAGATTGTCTTTATCTCCCTGTTCGATACTTCGGCAAGACCATTAGTCTGAGGGTGATAAGGAGTGGCAACCCGATGGTCAATGCCGAACTCGTCTGCAAGGGCCCTGACTTTGTCATTGATGAAGTGAGACCCCCCGTCTGAAATCAAGACTCTAGGAACACCGAACCGTGAAATGATATTTTTCCTCAAAAATTTGCATACGGTTTTAGCATCTGCGGCTCGGGCGGGGATGGCCTCAACCCATCGGCTGACATAGTCTACAGCGAGCAAAATATGCTCGAATCCCTGACTCTTAGGAAATGGGCCCATGAAATCAATCCCCCATGCATCAAAAACCTCACAAAAGTGAATGGGTTGCATGGGCATCATGTCTCTCTGTCCGCAGGTTCCCATTTTCTGACAATCAGTACATCTCTTCACGAACTCATCAGAATCCTTGAAGAGAGTAGGCCACCATAGGCCGGATTGAAGCACCTTCTGTGCTGTCCTTTTTCCAGAATGATGTCCTCCTGCCTCAAGCTTGTGGCAGTATGTGAGGACGCTATGCTGCTCTTCTTGAGGAATGCACCTCCTCCAGATACTGTCCCCTCCTTCATGATAAAGGACGGGATCCTCCCAATGGTAAAACTTGGCCTTAGCTAGGAAGGTCTCAAGTTTCTGCCTGGGCCAACCCTGAGGGATTGTCTTGGCAACAAGATAGTTTACAAAGTCAGCATACCATGGGAGTGAGGTGACAGCCAAGATCGCCTCATCTGGAAATGTCTCAGTTATAGGTGCGCTGGGCTCAGATTCCTCAAGATTCTCCAATCTGGAGAGATGATCCGCCACCACATTCTTGACTCCAGGCTTATCCTTAATTTCAATATCAAATTCCTGGAGTAGAAGGATCCATCTGGTGAGACGTGCTTTGGCATCCTTCTTGGCCATTAAATACCGGATGGCGGTATGATCAGTGTATATTGTTACTCTAGATCCGAGAATATATGATCGATACTTATCAAGAGCAAAAACTACAGCCAGCATCTCTTTCTCAGTGACGGTATAATTCCGCTTCGCGGCATCCAAAGTCCGGCTGGCGTAGTGAATGGCAAAGGGTAAACCATCCCTCCTCTGTCCAAGCACAGCCCCAACGGCAAAATCTGAAGCATCCGTCATGATCTCGAATGGGAGAGACCAATCGGGTGGCTGAAGGACAGGAACTGAAACAACCATGTTTTTGAGAGTCTCAAATGATTCAAGACATTTGTCATTAACAATAAACTCGGTGTCTTTGGTCAGCAAGTCAGTAAGCGGTCGGGCAATTCGACTGAAGTCCTGAATGAACCGTCGGTAGAAACCGACATGCCCCAGAAAAGACCGTAACTGACGCAGATTGGACGGCGGATTGAGTTTCCTGATGATGTCCACCTTAGCCGGATCGACCTCCATGCCCCTGTTGGAGACGATATGACCAAGGACCGTCCCTTGAGTCATCATGAAATGACTCTTCTCCCAGGATAAGACTAGATTAACCTCTATGCAGCGCTTCAGCACACGGTCTAGGCAGTCAAGACAAGCGTCGAACCCGTCGCCATAGACCGAGAAGTCATCCATGAAGACCTCTAAACAGTCACCCACCATGTCCGAGAAGATGGACAACATGCACCTTTGGAATGTCGCCGGAGCGTTACATAGACCAAAGGGCATCCGTCTGAAAGCATAGGTCCCAAACGGACAGGTGAATGTCGTTTTCTCCTGGTCTTCGGGCGCAATGGCCACTTGATTATATCCAGAGTACCCATCAAGAAAGCAATAATGACTCTTCCCAGCTAACCGCTCGATAATCTGATCAATAAATGGTAGCGGGAAGTGATCCTTCTTGGTGGCCTCATTCAATCGTCTGTAGTCCACACAGACCCTCCAAGAAGTTGGTACTCTGGTAGCGATCTCCTCTCCGGACTCATTAACAACTGTAGTGATACCCGTCTTCTTGGGTACCACATGAAGTGGACTAACCCATTTGGAGTCGGAGATGGGATAGATGAAATCAGCGCTCCACCACTTGGAAATTTCTTTCATGACTACGTCTCGAAGATTCGGGTTCAGCCGTCGTTGGAACTCACGCGACGGCTTAGCGTTATCTTCAAGATAGATGTGGTGAGAGCAAAGATTAGGGCTCAGCCCCTGGAGATCAGCTATACTCCAACCGATTGCCTTGCGGTTTCTTTCAAGAACCTCCATCAGACGAGATTCTTGTTCTCCAGTCAAATCTGCTGAGATAATGACTGGGTGCATTTCTGGCTCTCCAGCAAGGAATCTGTACTTCATTGACTGCGGCAGAGGTTTCCTTTCAGGACAACTGGGAGGTGGCAGATCTGGCTTCTGATAAGTCTGTGTAAATGCTACCAGGTCTGCATGGGAGAACTCTCGCTCTGCTTGGATTGCTGACGAAGGGCGACCTGATGGATCATCAATAAACTGCACTGGCTCGCACTCTGTCATGGCTGTCGGCTCAGAAGGAATCAGACAAGGTAAATAGTCATCAAAGTCATCCCAGTCAATGTCTGAATCCGAGGGATCAGAAGATGATGAGCAAGATTGAAATTCCTCAGCACCACTCATAACAACACTATCAGCTTCAGATATATCCTCATCCACGGATGTGCTCTCCCGGCTCTCGACTGCCATGAGCTTGAGATACAGTGAATCTGTAGTCAAGGCGAGGGTCGGTGCTACAGGATCTTTCCAGTTGGATTCATCATCAGTCATCTCGAAATCACAAACCTGGTGGATGTCTAACTCCTCCTCTGTCATCTGCTCGGCCTCGCTGGACTGCTCTGAGCATTCTGCCTCTCTGGCTCTGATCTCTTCGATCGTCTCTATTTGTATGGTTTCGCCCTCTACGCGAAAGCATACCTTCCCACTATCATGGTCGGTGACCGCCTTGGCTGTGGCCAAGAATGGACGTCCGAGAATGATGGGGGCATCAGTTACCGCCTCAGGGATCTCCATGTCCAACACAACGAAGTCCATGGGGAATTGCAGGCCCTGAATGGTAACAACCACGTCTTTCAATAACCCCTTCGGCCTCTTAATCGACCTGTCAGCAAACTGAAGGACGGTTCTGCTCCGAAGAAGAGGGCCAAACTCGAACTGCTTGAGTAAGGCTGCCGGAAGGAGGTTAATTGAAGAGCCGCTGTCTAATAGAGTGCGATCAAACTGCTGCTCCTGAATCTCGCATCTGACACAGGGAGCTCCTGCGTCTGGTCGCTTGGCTGGCAATGTGTTCTGAATGGCGCAGTAAGTGTTATGCGTGAGCATATGGATTTGATCTCTGTGCCTCTTCCTTCTTCGGACAGTAGTTGTTTCTTTCAGATTCTTCTTGAAGAAGGGGATATGCTCAAACGCTTCTCGTAGAGTCAGCTGAATATGGAATCTGTCAATCATCTCGTTGCCGAACTCTACCTGCTGATTCTTTTTGGGATTTTCTTTTTTATTCCCCTTCGCTCGGCGGAGTGCCTCAGGGAAGGGGATGGTAGGTGCCTCCTCAGATGGAGGGCTAGGAGTCGGTCCCTGTGCCTGTGAAGGTGGAGAATCCATGCAATCATCATCATTCAACACATATGGATCTGCAATTTGAACAGAAACCTTTCCTTTATTCATATTTTTGTTGTTTTTGTTTCTCTTCCCACAATCTCTAGATACAAAATGTGGTGAAGTCACAGAAGTTGGCTCAACAAAAGTAGATGTGGTGGCCTCAGTACCACCACTAGCACCGGTCTTTGCGGCATCAGCACCGCGCTCTAGTTCATCTCCCAAAATGGTGGCTTCAGCACCACCGTCTGTCTCTGGCATCACGACGGCATCAGTACCGTCGTCCTGGACTCCATCATTGGTGGCATCAGCACCACCGTCTTCAACATCATCATTAGCGGCGCCAGCACCGCTCCTCTGCTCCTCTGGCGCTCCTGATTCTGCATTCGGCTGTCGCTCAGAAGAGGCGCCGCCGGCTGGCATCCTACCGCTCCTAGTAGTAACAAAATCAGCATCATAATAGGAATAAGACATGTCACTCAAATAATCACTAGGAGAGGTATCCTCTGTGAACTCTACCTGCTCAGATTTTCTTTTCAAATTATTAGGATTGGGTTCGATCTGAGCTGGTATGGCGGCCTTGCCTTTGATGATATCCCGCATCTCCTGCCGGAACTCATCCATTTCTTGCCTGAAAGATGCTCGCTGTTCAGATAGCAAGCGGGCAAGATCATCAAGGGCTGGGTTCTCATAGGCTGGACCCTGAGAACCGGATGTCTGTCCCTGCTGGACATGGGGCTGCTGCTGCTGCTGGTATTGCTGCTGATATTGGGGAGGAGGCTGGTGATAAGATTGCTGAAGCGGCTGGCGCTGCCTCCACTGTTGTCCCTGATAGGCGGGACGAGGACCACTGTGATATTGCTGGGGCTGGTTGTACTGGGGCTGCTGGTGTTGCTGCTGTGGCTGGCTGCTCTGCTGTCCTTGAGCAGGAGGATGCTGTTGGGAGGAGGAAGCTCCATTACCCCAACGGAATCCGGGGTGATCCCTACGGATTGCGGGCTGAGGGTAGCGGTCATACCAAATCCCGTTGACTTCCATCAACGGTTCCTGCTCGAAGGAGGGTGGAGGAAGAACTGCCAGTGGTTGCTCCGGCTGATAAACCACCATCTGAGTCTCCTGAGATGGCGGTTGCTCTGGATGGTACTGCAACAATGGAACCGGCTCCGCCTGGATATGGTTCACCTGGCGGTATGAGGTGGAGGCCTGGTTGGGATTGTTGCTGCTGGAAGCAACCTGTGACCTGGGAGGCTGTTGTGAATGGGCCTGTGCCTCCTGAATACAGAGAATCTGAGTTTTCAGGTCACTCATTGTCTTGGTGAGAAGGTCCATCTGGGCTAGACCTTGATTCTGCTTCTTTTCTAGGATCTCCATGCGGTCCAGCTTTTCACTGATAATGCCCATGTCGGCTGCTGCTGATTCGGCTTGTGCTGTGGCTACCGACGTTGTGCTGGGACCGGCATCGATGCGGGCGATCCTCTGAAATGATCCCGCTCCTTGCGGGGGCTTCTGCTGAGTGTAGACTCTGGCCTGGGTCATCACTGTGGAGTTCTCTGCCATGCCTTCGTAGATGGCCCAGACGTCGTCTTCTCCCTTGGAGAAATAAGATCCACCGCAAGAGGCGTTCACTAGCCCCTGCAGCTCCGGTGTCAGCCCACAGAAGAAACTCTGCACCAGATGGGGCTTAGAGATATCGTGATGTGGACACCGGTCGATGAGCTCTCTGAATCGATCCCATGCTTCATGGAACTGTTCATTTGGGATCATTACGAAGTTGCTTATCATGGCTCGCGCTGCGTTCGTCCGGCCGAGAGGATAGTATTTCTTCAAATACACGGACCGGAGATCTGCCCAGGTGTCGACAAATCGCCCTAGATGCTTGAGCCAATATGCGGCTCGATCAACCAATGAGAACGGGAAGGCGATCATCTTGATAGTGTCCTCGGTCAACAGCCGATCGTGGATGGTGCTGCATATCATCTCGAACTCTTGGAGGTGGAGGTGCGGCTCTTCGGTCGGCAACCCATGGAATTTGGGTAGCATCTGAATTGTGTTGTGCCGAAGCTCGAAGTCTCCGTGGATTGGTGGGAGTCTGATCCACCGGTGAGTGAGGGATGAAGCTGGGTTGTGCAGCTCCCTCATGATAGTCTGTGGCGGTCGCTCACCGTCTGGGTCGCCTCCTCCTGCATCGGGTCCTCCTCCTCCTCCACCGCCACCGCCCCCAGGTCGGTTTTCTCTCAGCTGTGCAATTTCTCTCATCAGATCACCCATAAATGTTCCCTGGTCACGGATCTGTCTCTGCATATTCTCCAGGGATGCTAGCAGGGAATTGTTGATGGCCGCTTGATCAATAATGAACGGCGGGTGATCGTGATCCTCTTGGTGTTCGCCTCTGTCTGCCATTGCTTGATGTTCTGAAAATGCAAAAGAGGCCATTTCAGGTGCTGTGGAATGAGCTGAATTCTGTGATTCACTGAACTCTGAAATGATTGGACTGAGGGAAGGAGAATGGGAAGGGTGGTCGAGGGGGAACAGGGTGGATGTGAACTCAGGCTCGGAGAGCGGACTCTCCGAGTTATTCCTAGATGAATAAGGAGGAGTGCTGGATAGCGGCGCCGACAAGGTCGTCCTAAGAGACCTCCGTCCCATCATCTTGATTATTGGAGAAGAGTGGGGGTAAATGCAAGAGAAGAGGAAAATGAAATGCAACAAAAATGTGCACAAGTGTGCGGTATTTTTGATCTTGACCTTAACAAATCTAACAATCAAACACAAAGCAAGGGTAGATTCACCAACTCAACTCGTGAAGCCGTAAAGGTTCGGCTTTTATCTTGTCAGTTTTAACTTGTTTTTCAGGCAATTATCTTTTCACGAGTCCTTAGAGCGCTACGCCTATAGGAGAGAGAGTACTGCCAGGAAAGTGTCCCCGTACTTGTCCTCCTCCTGTGTAACCTGTAACTTGCGCTTTTTGAGGTCCTTGTAACCCTTCCTGGATCCCTACTCAGCCAAAGAAAAGAGGGAGGAAGCCGATAGGCGAAACCGATACTTCGGACCTCGCTCGCAACGGAATCACCCGTGAGCGTACAAGGTCCTACTCGGACGCAGCCGGTGAGACAGACACACCCGTGAAGGCGTGGCCTAGGCTCGGTACTTCGGACAGGGTCGGCGCTCTCACAATAGAGAGTCACCAATGGCGACCAAGTCCTACTCGACTACGTACGATAGTAGCGCCAATACTTCGGAAATCCAGGCGATACACAAGGCAGCCACAAGTTGGGTTTTGGGCTCTAATCCTTACGAAGCGCTCACCTCACTGGGAAGGAAACCTTCCTATGCAACCTGAAAACAAGTGAGGGTGTTACTCTCCCCAAGCAATGAATCCAATTACAGATTTTATTATGGTCAAGTTTTCTTTAGCAGTCCCTTTTTTAAATTTTTTGGTGTTATCGCTTCTTTTGAGTCAATTCAAACAAGCGCCTAACGTTTTTGTATTTTTTCCTTTATCCTACTTTGTCCAAAAACAGAGGGAGAAAAGAGTCGGAAAAGCCGTGCAAGTCGACACCAAGGTGGAAATCTCACCTTTGTGCCTAGATGATGCGTGCAAAGTGAGAAGACTTACAGCGAATCCCAGCTCTCTCCATGCGGGATGCAAAGCAGAATATTTAAACCTAATCTATATGACGAAATGCAAGCGGAAATCGTCCTAGAACAGGCAACTGCTAGCGTGAAGAACCACAAGTCAACTAGCGACTCCTAATCCGAGTGTCCGGTCTAGGCTCACCCCTCCTCTGCCTAACACATTTGGGGTAGGAGAAAGCGCTTGTTCGGGTGTGAGCTCGCGGCGCGTGGATTTGGGAGTTACCGGTTAACTGTTTAAATTAGTCTAAGTCCAAAACGTAACTATAGGAGCATGCAAAGATAATTAGGTGTTTGGACCTATTCTAATCGATCAAGCAGTCCTAGATCTAAGAGCTCAATCCACGAAAAAAAGTGAAAAAAATGAAACTCAAAACCGGAAAATGACTGCGATGAAAACACGAGAAAAATGGCGGTGAGCCCCCGGGTGAACAAACACCCGGAAATTAGGCCCGAATGTTCAAGTGTCCAAGGTACCTGTATTATTACAAATTAAATAGAATCACTCTCTCACCAAAAATAAATGAAAACTACTCTAAACCCTCTCTCACTCTCCTTGCTCTCTCCTGCCGGCTTGGCTAAAGAAAAGCCGGCTCCACGTCCCAAGGTTGCGTCGGGTCACCTAAGCCACCCGCCTCGCTCCGCGGTCCCTCGCAAGAAGACAAAAGAGATGGTCAGATAGTTCAATCAAGATATGTATCAAAATGTAAGAGAAGGATAATGCTATGGTAAACAAACACACAAACAATCAAAAATGTGAACTACAAGCTGTTGCTCCCCGGCAACGGCGCCATTTGATTAAGCCGAAATCAAGCGCGGTCGTATTGACTCACAAGGCGAGTCAACAGTCGGTGTATTGACCACACTAAATAATGACTAAATCAACAATTAACCCACACTAAAAATCAATAATTAGAAATAAATGTGGAGTTAAAATTTATTTTTAACTCTGCACAAATGATGTATATAGGCAAGTATGCAGAGAGTTCGAACACAGGGAGCAAACAGTGAAGTCCTAGCAAAAATGCTAAAATGTGTGAGTGTGTGAAGTGTCTACACTAAGCAAGGAAGTCAATCAAGTTTTTGTGGGTTTTTAATTTTTAATATATATATATATATATATATTTTATTTTATTTTTAATTTTGTATTTTGATTTTTGATTTTCTGATTTTTATATTTTATATTTTATATTTTTCTATTTTCTTTTTCAATATTGGAAAGTAAAGGCAATATAAGACAAGGCAAATTTAAATATTTATAAAAATGTACAAAAATGCTCAAAAATTCAGAGAATAAATGTTTTTGGTATTTTTAAGGTTTTTTACTGTTTTTGTGATTTTTGGGGATTTTTCAAGGTGTTTTTGGTATTTTTTAAAAATCGAAATAAAGCAAAACAGTGCAAATGAGGCTGGCTGTGAGTAAAACGTAATTTAAAAATGACAAACAGTAGCTCAAAATCTTCACACAATTTTTCTAATAAAAAGAATAAAATAAGGAAGAAACAGAAGCTGAGTTTGCAATTTTTGGGTTTTTCTACTATTTTTTATATTTTTTGAAGTTTTTGAGAGTTTTTAATTTTTTTTAGTGTTTTTCTTTTGAAATTTTTAATGATTTTTGGACTGACACTAAAATAGGGTAAAATAGACACTAGGTAATTTTTTTGGAATTTTTAGAGGTGTTTTGATATTTTTTTGGTATTTTCTAAGGTAGATAGTACACAAAAAGGTTGTTTTTGATTTTTAACAAATATTAAAATAAAATAAAATCAAAAACTAAATATATGGCGTTGAAGTACACCTATCCAGAAGCTTAAGTCTATTTTTGTGGAATTTTTGGAGTTAAAATGATATTTCAAATAAATCCAACAAACATCCAAATATTAAACAGGCCTGGCAGGGGTATATGTGCAATATTCCAAACATCCAGGGGCTAACATGCAATTTTCCACAAAATATTACACTATATATTCAACTTCTGGGACCAAAACGTAAATACAAGACCCGCCTGGGCACGCCTACAAATTACCCACCAGGGCGCGTGACTTGCACGCGCCTGGGAGGGACTGAAGTGCAATTTCACAAAAGTCTGGGGGTTAACATGCAAAATACCCAGAAATATTACACGTGCTATGAAAGTTTTAGGGCTAAAACGAAATACAAAAACGCACGGGGGCTCCTCTGCAAAATGCCCACCACCTCACGTGTACAGGTCACGTGAGGTGACGTGGCGGAGGACCTAACTGCAAATAAAGAAAACCTAGGGGTCTCTTTGCAAATATTACAAAATATTTAAACTACCAAGGAAAGTTTATAGACTAATAAATAAATACAAAAACGGCGAGGGTTGGGATGCAAAATACCCTCGCTCCTGCGCTCCGGTGATGACGCGTGGCACGCATCCAACGGCTGGGCGACGGGGGACGATCCAGCGGCTGGGAGCGCTCCACTTAGCCACGTGGCGAGTCCTGAGCGCGCGATGACGGTTCGGCTCGTGCGGCTGAGATTAGATCTCCTTCGACGATCGGACGGTGGGCACCAGGGGCGATCTAACGGCTGCGGCACGATCTGGGGAACTCCTCGTTGATCCGACGGTCCCGGAGGTCGAGGGAAGAACACGGAGGAGCTCCGGTCTGGCGAACTTCTCCGAGCTCCTCCGGCCGACCCCGGCGACGCTGGCGCTTGCAAGGTGGCCGAGGATGCTCCTGCAGGTGTCGGCTATCGTCTGGAGGCTTCAAAATTCACCGGCGGACGCCGGTGCTTTCGCACGGAGGTGGCGGAGCTGCAAGGCCCCCAGGTGCTCCGTCGAGAGGACAAAATAGCTCCAGGAGCTTCGTTGTACTTCAAGACCTGCACCAAAATGTTAGAGAGGTCGAGGGCAAAATGCCTCGACCTCGGGTGGCTCTCGAGATGGACGGGGAGGCGCGATAGGGCCTCGCCGGAGTTGCGCTCCGGCGAGATGATTGATTGGGTGAATGAGAGATCGATTCGACTCAGAAAGATGGGGGAACTATTCCTAGAACTAACAGGGATAAAAGGAGGAATACAATGGGATGAAAGGCAGCCTCGATGGCCAATGGCCAGAGGGAGAGTACCTCACGGGGGTGACCGCCGGAGGTGATGGAACTCGCCCAGATCAATGGCTGATCCGCCGCCTTAAGGTGAAGAACCAGGAGCTGTCACCTCCAGGAGCTCGAGCACGACAAAAAGGGGGGAAAGATCTGTGTGGAGTGCGGTTCAAAATTGAAAGGAAGTCAAGGAGGACCTTAAGTATGGTCGACGATGGGGGTGGAAAGAACGAGGTCGCCAGCTCGATCCAGAGGCTCTCAGCCCAAAAAAATCCTTGGGCGAGCAAGATGGGTCGTAGGGGAGGAAGTTTGCAGGAGGACTCGAGCTCAAAGGATGAAAGCTCGAGCCTCGAAAAATTGGAGAAGATGGGGTCAAAGGTAGTTCTGACAGAGGCTATGGGAGTAGGTCAGACAGTTGACCGGGGTCAACTGTCAGACCATCCTGGTTGGTCCACGTGGACCAACCAGGAAAAACCCTGAATAAATCATTTGATAATTCAATTAAAAATAGTAAATGGCCGAATTAAATAAAAGTTATAAAATAAAAAATGTTCAAAATTTAATGTAGTATTTTATTTTGATTTTTATTTATTTTTATGACATATATTTTTACAAGTCACCTTTTTAACCCTATATAGGTATAATACCTATGTGCTTTGATATTTTATTTTGTTTTATGTATTTTTAATCTTATTATTTTTGTTTGTGATTTTGTAAAATTATAACAGACTTTTATATACATAAATATATTTTTATTTTATTTTTCTGATATGTTTTGTATATTTAATAAAATACAAGTGTATTTTATACAGGTATAAGTATATATAGTATACCTATGTATTGAATATATACAAGTATTTTATTTTCTATTTTTTTCTTTACAGTTTAATTCAATTTTAATGCACATATATGTTATAAGTAATATATAAAAAAAGAATAAATAATGAATAAAGAATATATTGAATATTTTATTCAGTACCAGTGTACAATGTGGGTCCAAAAGCCAACTTTCAAACCGTAGCTCCGCCAAATGCGAAACCACCGCCATTGGATAGATTATTTTATTCTATATACAATTAAAGGTGAGTACACTGCATTTGGATTTGTCGTTTGTGAGATACGGGTCTGGGAAGTTGGGATTTTGGATTCTTATTCAGACCAGAACTTTTTGTCTGTACATTCTTTTTTCTGTGAAATCAATTTTGTATTTTTCTCTATAACTTTATCTACAACTTTCATGTACAAAGTTTCTTCATTTGATGTATAAAAAGTGGAACCAAAAATAGGTCCCAAAATGAATACATAATGAATAACAAGTATAGGTATTTGGACTGTGTTTTTGGCCTTATCTCCCCCTACTTTATTCCTTGTCGACCTATTCATCAAGATGCCTAGGTCTCGGGGGTTTTGGGTCATAAAATATTTACAATATTTTATTCTTTTTCTTTTCTTTATTTATTCTATAATTTTGGCCTTAATTACAGTGATTTATACACTATTGAAATGCACATGCATGAATGCTAAGATGCTCTATTTAAGGGTATTTACAGGCATTTGCTAGGGTTTTAGGTGCCAAAATGATAGAATAAAGATGATGAAATGTGGATTCATCAGTCCACCAACTGCACCGACACTTGGCGAAATAGAACACGAGAAAAAACTGTCAAAAGTCCAGGTACAAGATGGTATATCCTTGCATTGAGCGAGCAAGCCTAGTTGACGAAGCGAGATCAAACATTCTTAGCTGCAAGATGAGAGGGAATATAGTTTGGACCCCTATCTACTACTGAAAAAACATGCAAGTGCCGATTCCTCTCTTGCAAAAATAGAAAAATGTGCAAAGGACCTAAACTCTCTCAAAGAAAACAAAAACATGTTCCTAAAAAACTTGGTTGACTCACACTTCTCCTCTACAACCGTCTCGTAAAGAAAGAGCTTGGTATTTTCTCTCTCAACTAAATCGTCTTCCGAAGAAGCCGACTGATCCTATAGTCCCTACACCCATCGTCAGCACATAAAAAACAATAAATGAAAACAAAAAACAAAAATCAAAAGAAAACCGAGAGAAATTGAAAATCAAAAATAATATCGAAACATACAAAACTGATAAAATCCAGGATCAAGAGATGATAAAAATAACTAAATGAAAATAAAAGAAACAAAGAAAAACAAGAAGAAAGAAAAATCACAAAAGTAACTCAAAAACTAAGTAGAGCTTCCACCTCCCCGGCAACGGTGCAACTTTGATAAGCACTCTTCCACAACTGTCGATCTCAATGGAAAGAAGGTCGTCGTCGATTGTAGTAATTTATAACAAAGAAGAGTGACTCAAGCTAATAATAATATATAAAATAGATGAGAGAGATAGGGAAGGAGAATAAAAATGATGAATAGTAGGATAATCTTTTCTCTTTTATTTTGCTTCACTAATGATTAACCAAAGGAAGTGTCCTTGGGTCGAATATTAGGAGGCAAAGAGTACCCCCAAGATTTCGAGATTGAGGTTTTTATGATTTATGTTTTTCATCAAAAAGGTTTTTTTTGTGGTTTATATCTTTTTACGATTTTTATTTGGTTTTTTTGCAAATTTTATTTTAGTTTTGTTTTGTAATTATTGTTTGATTTATAAAAATGATTAATTTTTGAAAAGAGGTGATACAATATAATAGATGGTATACAAGGTAATGTACTATTCTAATACAATGGATAAGAAAGGGAAAGAAAATGATTTCTTTAAGCCACTAAATCATGTTTTACAAAACAATTTACTATAAAGTATATAGATGAGCTATAATAAAGGTGGTACAATATAGTAGGATGGATACGAAAAGAAAATCGAGCAACGTGCTCGAAGACACACAAGAAGAAATCAAAATTTAGGCGAAGATCGGTAAATATATTAGAAAATAATTAAAATCCGTAAAAAAATAATAAAATTATGCTAGGCTAGTAGTGAAGCTACCATAGAAAAATAATCACAAAATAATGTTAGGATAATGTCTAATAAATACCTTACTGTATACAAGTACAAATTAAAGTAGAAAAATATAAAAGATTTGCAATGAAGTCCTTGGTTAAGAATGAAAATGAAAGAAAAAAAAGTTTTCTTGCACTTAGGTCAGCACACGCGGTACTAAATGAAAATAGCAAAAAGTATGGAAGTGTGTGCTGAAATATGGAAGTTGTTGGGCATTTGATGCAATTTTCCCACTATTTGGGAATAGATGGTCGAGATTAGAATGCATCGATCGATCTGGTCCACATGTTGGGGATGTGTTTCACAAATGTACCTCCTAATTGCTCTTCGTGTTCTTTGGGATATTCTTCTCCTATTTGATGAAGCGATGACGATGGAGCTCTCCAATGACGATTCATGCTTTATGGCGAGGCCATGAAGGAGAAGGCTGGGACAATAGAGGGTGCTTGGGAGTAGAAGGTGTAGGTGTTGGACATGCGAGCCCATGGCGAGACATTATGCAATAAATGTTATTGCAAATATCATTCCCTGATCTGAAATGAAGAGTAACTAATTTGCATAATAGGTTCCTTAGTACAATTAGGGTTATGTGCCACGACCATCTTAATAATTATATAGTTGTTGATTCAATTATTTAATCATAGAGGCTGATGCTTGGATGAATATCTAAAGAGTTAGATTGAGGACTAATCAAGCACCATCAAATTTCATTAAGAGATGATCTCCATCCTGAGTAGGAGATGGCAATCCTTTCTCATTTGGTTGATATCTGACCGATCTTTTGTTGCAGGTCCTCTTCATGGGAATAGAGATTCAGAGGTGTCAGATTAATTAGGTTAAAGAGTTGACCTATTTAGATCAAGATAACCAAAGACCTATATCTTATGTTGTCACGATATAGGCATGCATCCTCTGACCGGAGACAGATGTGTTACTATATGTTTGAGTATGTACATTTGGCAGACCAATACCTTGATGACCTAACCAAGGTCTATACACCAGCACGCCGGTATGCATGCAAGGGCATATGAGTAATACAATCTCTCAAAGGGATCATACATGTTCATTGTTGAACCGGAAGATATGAGTTCACTCATGAGATATTTGGAAGAATCAAATTCCACGCGTGGTCGTCTCGCTTTGGAAGCTAGACTGAATTTGTAAGGTTTGATATATTCTTTTGGAATGTATATCATCAACACCTAGGTATGATATGCGCTTTTGGAAAGTATATGATCGATACCCACTCCCAATGATCAAATGAGAACCTCAATGATAAAATACTGAAGGAGACAGTCTAAAAGAGATCTAAAACTTCGGATTTGTTTCGGATCTTCCAATATGTAGGACGTACAGGTATTAGGAATGCCTGAGGTTGATGTGATCATAAATGGTTGTATAACCATGATGCTTCAATTCCTAGGGAGTGATGAAACAGGTCTGGATTTTAGTGATTCCTCTCATAGAGATATAATCTGATCTTAGTCCAACTGAGGGACATTGATCTGAATGTGATTCAGATGTATTGAGAAGATTAGATTTGTTCTCTTGATTTAATCAAGCATCTATGGAAGGACCGCAAGATCTGGATTTGAGATGTATCTCAATATCCAAGTCACTATACGTGGAACAATACAATCCCCCTATCCTTATCTCCAAGTATCTGCGGATAAAGCGCATTATCCTTGAAAGAGTTCAAGGATAATTTCATTGTCGATATATGTATCCGAGCATTGAGAAAATGGATAATTAAATGTGATTTAATTATCATGAATAATATGAATTTGATTCATATTATTAGGAGAATTATCTGAGATAATTAAATGTGATTTAATTATCAAAAAATGTGAATAATGTGAATGTGATTCATATAATTTGGCCACATTAGAATAGAGATCCAAGATGATTAAATATGAGTTAATTAACATGGATATGAATAATGTGGATAACACTATCCATATTAATCAGATATAATATAAATGTGATTTATAATATAATAGAGAGAGCATATTGTGATTTATATTTGTTGATTAATTATTGATGTGAATTGGATTCACATTGGATGATTAATTGAAAATATAATTTACATTTTGTTTTGGTATGTGAATATGATTCACATTTTTTCGATGGTATGATTGCAATGTTCACAATATATTTATAAATTATTTTGTGAAATAATATATGATAAATGTTGTTGTAAATATTGGATATATCATGAGATAATGAGATCTCATGAGATATTGAAGAGATAAACCAAGTCCACATCAAGGGAATGGACGACTACCACACTCCAAAGGAGAAGGGTAGCCGTCCCCCCTTTTTAGGAGATGAGGTATATCTCCTCATTATCTCTAAAATTAATCAAATTGATTTAATTTTGAAATTAATTATGTTTATATATAAATTTAAATTAATTTAAATTAAATAATTTGTTGTTGTGTTTTTACAACGACATCATGGCCATTGAAAGAAGCACAAATCATTCTCAACCATTGATTTTGTGTTGTCCATGGATTGCGATCCATGGATCCCAAAACACTATATAAGAAGAGGTACCCCTTGCTCTTCGAGATACAAATTTATGACAACAACATATGCTCTCTCCCTCTCTATCTCGACATGTCATGTGTCTCTCTCCCTCTCTCTCATTGTGGCCGTCCACCATGGAGCTATTGGGAGAGTCGCCATCGTCACATCATCGTCGTTATGCTGTCGGAGTATTTGCTCGTGGATCTGTGTCTCCTTCGGTGCACCTTGTTCATGAAGAAGACATCGGATCTCGTGTGATGAGATCAGGAGATTCACCCTTGGATCATCAACATGGATTGCGAGAAGGACACGTCTCATCAACGCAATCGTATGTGTCTCCTCCGTCGGTTCGAACTTGAGACAGGAGGTCTCTTCGTTTATAGACTCGATCGCAACCACACTTCAAGAGGTAAACCTTATACCTAATTGTAGCTTAGATGAAATGATCCAAGAAAGGTTATTGGATCATGTGGTTTCATCAAATTAAATTTCTAAATTCCGCCGCATCGAGCAACTAGTGCGACTAGTTTCTCCTGATCGCATATGATGCGATTCTCATGCTTCCATGATGCGCTTGAGGATCTTACCATATCCTTCAAGTGGTATCAGAGTCAGGTTGGAGGTTTTGGATTCGATCCATAAACCTAAGAAGATTTGGGCTCGTTAGGATTGTGAAAATTTTGTTGTATTTCATTTTCGCAGCCCTATTTTGAGATAAATTTCGTCTCTGTTTAAAATGCTTAAACATGAAATTTTCAATTGGATAATGTTCAGAATTAATTAAGGAAACCGTGGGATTTGAGTTTGCGTGATTTGGAATTCGATAACTCAAGATATAATCATTTTAATGAACCTATATCCACTGTTTCGGGGATGGTGGATCATAACGTAATTAAGAAGTTGGTCACTGTTTTGACATGCCAAGAAAATGCGTTATTATCACTAGGGTTCTGTTTTAAATCAAATTATCAAACTTTAGAAACTTATTTTGCAAGATTTGGATTTAAAATGAATGAGATATGCTAATTTTAGTGAGGGTCACTGCTGGAAATTGCATACTTAATCGAGAACCTTGTGATTGTCATTTAATTTTATATAAATTAATGGTTAATTTCTTGAGATAATTATTGATAAAAATTTGTGAAATAGTTAAAGATGATAATTATTTCATTAAATGACATTGCCTTAACCAATAATCGATTAGATATGATCTAGATCACAAATTGGTTACATCATGCACTTTCCAACAAACACATTGTTTGAATTGGATTGGGGATTTATTTAGCAAATCTCCTTATAATGTTAATCAAAATGATTTTGATTATTATTATAATATGGTATAACTTTGGTTGAAAAACTGATTATCATCTCAAGTACAGAGTGATTGACTTGGCATTATCTTTTCCTGAGGCAGATATGGTGTCTAGTTGGAGAGCGTTGGGGTAGCAGGTTGCACAGTGTGCGGTCTGTCCCATTCCCGTCGATAATGGCCATGACAGCGGGTAGGGAACGGATAATGTTTGAGAGATCATGATGTATTTTTCTAATGTATTTGAGATAATACCATATTTTCATGTAACAATTAAAAATATTTGTTGGATATTAATTGGATCATTAATTTAATATGATTAGATTAGTTGGAATCCAATTAAAAGTAAAACACTCTATTATAAATAGAGTTGTTATCTCCCTTAGAAGATTTAATTATGTTAATATGATTCACAATAGTTAATTAAAATATGAACATGATATGGAGGATCACATAAGTGTCATCCATGGTCTCCCGTCAAGGCAAAGGGTACCATCGCCAGAGATTGTATGTCAGAGACGCCTGTCCGAAGTGACAGCTCCTGCATACAAGCCATTTGGATCGGGCTCTTTGCTTATGGAAAGAGTAAGAACGTATGCGTAGTGACCCCAATATCGGGTCCTCATATTATTGGGTCGATATTGGATTGCGCATAGCGAGTTGTATTCCTGTTGATTGTTGGTTCATTTAATGACGAGTCAACATTACCTTAGGGGTGGTGGGCCCGGGTGTTAAAGATCGAATTGGGAGATGCAAGTTGGACTTGCAATGCGGAATGTGTTCCCGCTTTTTTTATCCGAGTTACATGTTCTCATGTTATTGGGATGTGACAAAGATAAGAAAGTAGATCCCAGATCTTGCTTGAGATATATGATAAGTATATCTCTTACATTGAACGTGATTAAGGGAATGAACTTTCAATGTTGACAAGGCAAGATAACTTTGATATAAAATTCCTAAATAAAAGTAAAATATGTATTTATATTTATGTATATTTATGCAAATTTCTTCTTTCAGATAATACTCATTAAACCAACTCAGTACTATACTCAATAATAACCAGTAAAGTAACATGGATTGTATGCATGATCAAAATATTGTACTTGCTGTTGGACATATAATGTATGTGGTTGCAATGTGTAAGTTTCCTCGTAATAATGAGGAATGACAATTAAATAAACAATTGGACAACAACCCTAGGCTTTGCATGTCTCTATAGTCTTGATCTCTCATCGAATGTACTTCAGAAGTGACATGTCGATGATGATCGCAATTGTCAATTAATCCTTATAAAAAAATCTAAGAAGATGTTCAGGCATACATATATGCTCGCGACATTTAATCATGAATAACATGGTTCACTGCATCATGCAGAATGGTATCTCTATATGAGATGATGTATTCAAAATGTTTGAGTACCTACCTGAACCTAAGCCTTTAAGAGTTAAGATGTATGTAGATATGATGAGTGTCATCATTCTACTATTTATAATCTAGTCATTCATGAAACTTCATAATATTCATATCGTATGAATTAAATAAAGCATGTATATAAATGTTGTAATACTCTTATATTGAAATATTGTAAATTCAACATAAGAGATCCTTTGTCTTAAGCAAAGGTTGTTTATAGATGAAAGGAGCGCAATGGAAGCATAGATTGGATCCAATTTAGAAGGGAAGTCAAAGAGTTGACTCTACATTTATGGTTTCCACACAAATGACATCTTAAGACTCAAGTGAATGCTGATACTACAACAAGATGATGTGTTGATAGTATGACTATCAAGACTATCTAGAATCCTTAGAGAAGGACTCGGATAATGCATCGAAATAATCTATATTTAATCATTGAAATTGACCTTCTTATTAGAAAAGATTAGAAGTCTAATAATTGTATCTCAATTTTCTAGTAACACTTACAATTGGTTGCATATGTTTTAGAAAATTAGAGAAATTTGATCTTAAGGTTTAATAGTTATCCTCATGGATGATGATGCAATTGTTGCAACAATCTCTATTGGATAAATATATTTTATGTTGGAGAACCTTTAGTCCTAGAGAATGTCTCTATGACCTGGATATTAGAATACACTCATTGTTTATTTCTAAATGTTGGAAATAAACATGAATTCGAGAATAGACTCATCATAAAGAGTTATGATGAATATAATTCAGATAGTAATCTAAGATCTAGTGGACTCTACTAAATTAGAAAATTGATGAATGGTTCATTATTGTTTGTAAATACTAAAAATTAACATTATGAGATCAATAGGAGGAGGGAGATCATTTGACAATGATTTGGCATCGAGTCTTGGACATATGAATGTTGATAAGATCAATATACTATTAAGAGAGGAAACTTTAGAATGTCTGAAATTTCAAATCTTACATTCTGGTCAATATTGTATTCAAAAGTGAAAATGTCCAATGCACCCTTCTCTGAGAATGGTGTTAGATGTTGAGGTATTCAAGATCTCATACATATTGATGTATGTGGACCATCTATATCATAATGAACATTAATGATATGTGATATAATTTGATGATTATTTGTGATATGAGATTTCTTTCCTTCATGTTAGAAGTCTTTGAAATGTTCGAAGATTTCACAATTTTGGTATCTAACCAAGGAAGCATGTACCTGCTAGATGAATTCAAGTAATACCTTATGGAGAAAGGAATTTTTATTCCTATCTCAATCCTCCTAATGCACCTAACCTCAATAGAGTAATAGGGAGATACAATTCGATCATGTGTGACATGATTTGATCAATGGTGAATTTTAGCATAATTACCTCTTAGTTTCCAGGGTATGTATGTAGTAAAGACTACAATATATATCCTTAATAAGGTTTCATACAAATTAGCTGGAATTTAGCATAAGAGAGTGCTACTTCATTAGGAAAATAAAGGTTGGTATTGGATACCTACTTTATGACCTTGAGATTCTTAAAATATCTCATCTCTAAGGATGTGATTCTTAGATGATGACTGTCTTCAGAATAAAGATGAAAATGAAGTAAAGGAACTCATTTAATCTTGAGAAAATAATGACGCTCCTGAAATCGGAAACTAAAAGGATAATTAAAGATGAAACACTAATACCTCTTCAAATGAGTTTGAGGATGGATTCCATGTGTCAGAGAAATCTGACAATGATCGAACTTCGTGTGATGATGCTTCTGAAGATCATGTAATGGAAAGATGGATGTTAGCAATTAAGTCTAAAGTAGACTTCGTATACAAGTGTTGTATATGGACCCTCAAGGATCCACCTATATGGGTAAGACCCATTAAGGTGTAAATGGATCTTTAAGAGAAAGAGGGAACCTGATGAGAAGGTAGAGACCTTCAAAGAACGGCTTGTAGCCATGAGCTACACACCAAAGAGAAGACATTGCTTGGGATGAGACTTGCTCTTCAGTGACCATGCTTAAACCAATCAGAAAATTGCTAACTATAACTACACAAGTTGACTATTACATCTTCAAGATGCGAGTCAAGATTGCATTCCTCTATGAATACCTCTCCGAGGATATTCATATGAAGTAGCCCCAGGGCTTCATATTTGAGGAAAGAAAGATGAATAACTCCATTTGTGGACTCGAAATTGTAGTTGAAACATCAGATTTGATGAAACCATAAATGGTATGATTTTAGATAAAATCTTCATGAACCATGTGAAGCTTAGTGGGAATGCCATTGTGTTCATCATGCTAAATTTAGATAGTGCTCTAATCATTTTGAATGATATAAGGATAATAATAAGTTTTTTTATAGACTGGCTATTCCATACCTTGAGATATAATCTCAAGGAAACCTCTTAAGATTTTAGTTCTGGAAGTGTTCAGAAGCAAGGAGAAGAGGGCATTGGAACCGCCACATTAGTGGTACACCTTGGACATATTCCATTTTTTTTGGAAAATTCCAAGGCTTCTTTTCCTTAAGATGTGGTATTGACCTTTCTTAAGGGATAGCACCTCAAAGAGTTGAGGAAGTGAATGCTGGAACTGCTTGCCCTTGTGCATCAGTTATGAGAAGCAATATGTATGTCGGATTTGTACAAAAGCCATACGTCTGCCATGCAGTGGCAGTAGTGAACTGTTACTAATGCTACTATGGAAATAAAACACTTCATTGCAATAATAACAATATCTTCAAAGATGACAAGACTTTAGAGAAAGTGATCTCAAAGTCTTATCTTCAAGAAATTAAGACTTTATAGATGGGTGATCTAAAAGGTCTTTACTGTGGATACCTTAGGAGATAGATATCTCCAGGAATAAGGGTATTTTGATAAGGATAATGAAAATACTGGTTATAATAATTATTGAGTTGTAGTGTCAAGGACACTATAACTGACAATATTGAGTATTGGTTGCATAAGATGCAACATTGGCATTAGATGCGAGCACTGTTACTGGGGGATATACAAGTGCCGTAAAAGGACTTGGCATAGTCTCTCCAGAACAGAGTGACTGATCAGGTTACCTAGCTATTTTTCTAAATAGCCTATGATTGTCACATGAGTGCGGGTTTAAATGATTAGCCCATTAATGGTTTTTTGGACTAGCGGGAGATTGTTGGACATGCGAGCCCACGGTGAGCCATTATGCAATAAATGTTATTGCAAATATCATTCCCTGTTCTGAAATGAAGAGTAACCAATTTGCATAATAGGTCCCTTAGTACAATTAGGGTTATGTACAACCCAAGTAGGAGATGACAATCCCTTCTCATTTGGCTGATATCTGACCGAACTATTGATGCAGGTCCTCTGCATGGGAATAGAGATTCGGAGGTGTCAGATTAGTTAGGTCAAAGAGTTGACTTAACGAGATCGAGATAACCAAAGACCTAAGTCGTATGATGCACGATATAGGCACGCATCCTCTAACCGGAGACATATGTGTTACTATATGTTTGAGTATGTACATTTGACGGACCAAAAGGTTGATGACCTACCCAAGGTCTATACACCGATGCACTGTTGTGCATGCAAGGGCATATGAGTAATACGATCTCTCAAAGGGATCATACTGGTTCATTGTTGAACCGGAAGACATGATCTCACCCATGAGATATTGGGAAGAATCAAATTCCACGCATGGTCGTCTCGCTTTGGAAGCTTTTCTGAATCTGTAAGGTTTGATATGCACTTTTGGAAAGTATATGATCAACACCTAAGTATGATATATGCTTTTGGAAAGTATATGATCGATACCGACTCTCAATGATCGAATGAGAACCTTAATGATAAAATCTGAAGGAGACAGTATAAAAGAGATCTAAAACATCAGATTTGTTCTGGGTCTTCCGATATGCAGGATATACATGAATTAGCAATGACTGAGGGTGATGTGATCATAAACGATTATATAACCATAATGCTTCCATTCTGAGGGAGTGATGAAACAGGTCGAGATTTTAGTGACTCCTCTCAAAGAGAAGTAATCTGATCTTAGTCCAACTAATGGACATTGATATGAATATGATTCAAATGTAATGAGAATATTAAATTTGCGATCTTGATTTAATCAAGCATCTATGGAAGGTCCGCAAGATCTGGATTAAAGATGTGTTCTCAATATCCAAGTCACTATACATGGAATAATACAATCACCATGTCCTTATCTCCAAGTATCCACGGAGAAAGTGCATTATCCTTGAAAGAGTTCGTGGATAATTTTATTGTTGATATATGTATCCAAGCATTGAGAAAATGGATAATTAAATGTGATTTAATTATCATGAATAATGTAAATTTGATTCGTATTATTAGGAGAATTATCTGAGATAATTAAATGTGATTTAATTATCAAAGATGTGAATAATGTGAATGTGATTCATATTGTTTGAGCACATGAGAATAGAGATCCAAATAATTAAATGTAATTTAATTATCATGGATATGAATAATGTGGATAACACTATCCATATTAATCAGATATATTATAAATGTGATTTATAATATATTAGAGAGATCATATTGTGATTTATATTTGTTGATTAATTATTGATGTGAATTGGATTCATATTGGATGATTAATTGAAAATATAATTTACATTTTGTTTGGGGATGTGAATATGATTCACATTTTTCTGATGACATGATTGCAATGTTCAAAAGATAATTATGAATTATTTTGTGAAATAATTTACGACAAATGTTGTTGTAAATCTTGGAGATATCATGATATAATGAGCTCTCATAAGATATTAATGAGATAGACCTAGTCCACCTCAAGGGTATGGACAACTACATCTCTCCAAAGGAGAAGAGTAGTCGTCCCCCCTTTTTAGCGGATGAGATCTATCTCCTCGTTATCTTCAAGACCAGTCAACGTGATTTAATTTTGAAATTAAGTATGTTGACTTTCCAATGTAAATTAATTTAAATTAAATTATTTGCTATTGGGTTTTTACAACGACATCATGACCATTGAAAGATACACAAATTAATCTAGAACATTGATTTTATGTTGTCCAACGATTGGGATCCGTGGATCCCAAAACCCTATATAAGACGAGGCACCCCTTGCTCTACAAGATACAAGTTTACGACAACAACATATGCTCTCTCCCTCTCTATCTCTACACGTCATGTGTCTCTCTCCCTCTCTCTCATTGTGGTCATCCACCATGGAGCTATTGAGAGAGTCACCATCACCGCAACATCGTCGTTATGTTGTCGGAGTATTTGCTCATGGGTCTCCGTCTCCTTCGGTGTGCCTCATTCGTGAAGAAGCTGTCGGATATCATGTGACGAGATCAAGAGATTCACCCTTGGATCATCAACATGGATTGCAAGAAGGACGCGTCTCATCAACGCGCTCGCCAGCGCCTCCTCCGTCGGATCGGACTTGAGACAGGAGGTCTCTTCATTTGGAGACTCGATCGCAACCATGCTTCAAGAGGTAAATCTTATACCTAATTGTGGTTTAGATGAAACGATCCAAGAAAGGTCATCGGATCATGTGGTTTCGTCACATTAAAATTTTAAATACTGCTGCATCGAGCTACTAGTGCGACTAGTCGCTCACGATCACATATGATGCGATTCTCATGCTTCCATGATGCGCTTGAGGATCTCACCATATCCTTCAGTAGGACCTTTTGGTAATGGCTCGACATGGCGGTTTCCTCGAGCTGGACGCGGTAAATGCAACCAAGATATAAGGAAGAGAACGCCATAGTTGAGATTTGATTGAAGAATGACAACTGGATAAATAGTTGAAGGTCAGGTGTTCAACCAAAAAACAACATGAGTTCTTCAGGTTGAAGAAGCTTGTTGTACTGACATGTGTCAGCAACGCAATAACCCAAAAATGAAAAATCATTATAAAATAGATATTAAATAATGAATAGCATTATTTTCAAAGGTGTAAGAATCAAAATTATAGATAATTTATTTATCTAATTTAAGGCATATTTATAGAGAGCGTGCACTAAGGTGCATGTAAGTTTACTTGCACCAGTGCCACCAGCGTTTATATTTTTTAACTGTTTGAAATGAAATCATGTAGGATTTAGATCATTATGTATCACCAAAATATCATTCAAAAAATTCATCTTAATTCGAGAGTTCTAACCCTTCCATCAAGACTGCGAAATTATAATGGTCTCAAAATTGTTGAAATTTAGTCCTTCATGATGGACATGTTAGGGTTGTCTGTTTTATATGAAATTTAAAGCACATAGTTCACTTATAGTTGTAAGTAAATCTCCGCAGGTTTCATTTGAAAAGATGGGCGTTTATGACCCTAGTGCATGTAGTATAGTTATATGCACCTTGGTGCAAGCTCCCCAATCTCATATATATTATCCGACATAGAAACAAAATATTAATAAATATACATTTAGTATACTTGATAAATAACATTTGTATTTTTAATAGATTATTTTTATGAATAAGTTAAAATTTTATATTATATTAATTTATATAGTAATGAATAGAAGTTATGTAGATTTATATAGATTTTAATCAAATAATTTACATATATTAATAAATATATGCATATACACCACAGTTCATTTTCCCTAATTTAAACATTTTTTATTTATTTAAAATACAGATTTTATTTCTTATTTTTATTTTATAAATCAACTAAAATATCAAAAAAAAAATCTAAATAGGTTATTATATAAATAGTATGTACACAATAAAGGGCAATTCATGTCCAGGACCGTAAAGTCCACTGGGAATTGCAGACCCTGCACGGTTATGATAACGTTCCTATGTATACTCTTAGGTCTCTTTACGGATCTATCAGCAAACTGAAGGATTGAGCAGGATTTGTAAAGAGGACCTAACTCGAGCTTATCGAGTAAGGAAGCGGGTATCAGATTGATCGAGGAACCGTTATCTAATAGAGTGCAGTCGAACTCGGTTTTTGCGATCTCGCATCTGACATAATGTGCACCTGAGTCTTTCTTCTTCTTCGGTAACTTGTTCTGTATCGCACAGGATGTAGCCTTAGTCAAGACATGTTTCTCTGTCCGGGATCTCTTTTTCCTACGCATGGTGCATCTGTTTTTCAATTGATTCTTAAGCGTAGGAAACTGATCTAAGGCATCATGAAGCGGGATCTTCAGAAAGATATGATCTTTGAGTAATTTTTCGATCTCTGGAGACGCAACATTATTTTTGGTCTTTTTCTTTCCTTTTCCAAACAAAGCATCGGGATAAGGAACAATCTCAAGAGTTAGAAAATCAGAACTTTTATTCATCTGAGAATCAGCTTGTACATTGAGAGTTTTAGAATTATTTACAAAACTCTCTAAAACAGGGGAAGAAAGATTTTTGTCGAGGCTCTCAGCCTGATCTGGCGTGATGTCATCGTTTGAGTCGCCAGTGTCCATATCTGATGTGTTGGCATTGCTCCCGTCTCTTGATTCTGCATAATGGTCCTCATCATCTTGCGGTTTCTCCTCCTCGGCTTCAGGATCATGGCTTTGCTCGTGCTCCTCTGGTGCCCTCTCCTCTTCTCCAGCAGGTGCTTGTGGCGATCTACCGCTCCAGAGACGAATGAAGTTAGATAAATATTCAGGAAACGAGATCTTACCTATAGTGTCTACCTGCTCTGGATGCCTCCTCTTATTGTTCGGGTTCATCTGAGGCTGGGCTGGGAGAGTGGTCTTCGGCACGGTTAACTCGTCCAGACGACGGTTAACCTGCTCCAACTCAGTCTTTTGTGCGATCTGGAGCGTACTCAGCATGTCCATGATCTGGTTGAGCGCCTGAGCCTGTGAAGACATCTCTGGTTCGGTGTGGTGGCCCTGGCTTACTCTTCTCTCCTGCCTTGGCGTGTAATGCTGAGAGGTGGAAGGCTGGGAGTATCGCTGAGGTGTGGAGGAAGACTGCTGCGGCTGCTGATAAGGATAATTCAGTGAGTGAGCAGGGTGCTGATATGAATGCTATGGTCTCTGATGGTAGACATTCAGATGAGACTGCTGCGACGTGAAGCTCTGGCGGTGCTGAAATTGCGGACGTCCATGCTGTGGATGACCATACGGCTGCTGCGGCTGCTGATTCGGTATACTCGGCTGCTGCATCGGAGTATACCAAATCCCGTTGATCTTGAGACTGGATTGCGGCTCCACCTCCATTTCTGCGGTGCTGGTGATCTGGCCGGGATTAGCATGAGACTGATCCTCATGCCAATCGATCTGCGGAATCTCAGGCTCGCTCTGAGCATAGTGGATTTGACGGGTGGGTGGAGCGGGTGCGATCCTCCGTGCTAGTTGCGTGTTCGAAGAAGTCTGGCTCTGTTGGTACTGAAGCTGAAGATCAGCGACCTTCTTCGAGAGATCACTCAGCTGCTGAGGTAGAGATGAGAGTTTCTCCAACTCTCGCAGGGCTGTAGGTCTTGGACCTGCTTGTGAATCACGTCCACCAACGTCAATTTTTCGCTAATAAAGCCCATGTTGGTGTTGGATTCAGAATCTGAGATGTTCGCCACCTTGTGATGATCGCAGTGATGTGGTGGCTGCGGGGCTTTCTGAAATGCCCGAGTAGAGTCTACAACTCTCGAGTTCTCGGCCATCCCTTCGATGATGGCCCAGACTGGCTTGGCATCCTTGTTCAAGTAGTTGCCGGCACATGCGGCACTCAGAGCAACTGAATTACTGGCTGGAGTCCTCCGAAGTAGTTTTGCACGAGCACCTTCATCTGGATCTCATGATGCGGGCATCTCTCTGTCAGGTCCTTGAATCGATCCCATGCCTCATGGAATGATTCGTGCGGCAGTTGCGTAAAGTTGGAGATCTGGCTATTCGTCATGTTTGTCCTTCCCAGAGGAAAATATTTGCGCAGGAAGGTGGGCCTCAGGTCGTCCCATGTAGAGATTTCTCTCCCTAGATGACTCAACCAATAAAGGGCCTTATCGGCTAAGGCAAAGGGAAAGGCCTTGAGGCGTATGGCTTCCTACGTGACTCCTGGATAACAAGCCATTCCATAAATCATCTCAAACTACTGTAAAAATGTGAACGGCTCCTCTGCGGCATTCACATAGTACTTGGGAAGCAAAGAGATGAAGGACGGTCTGAGTTCGTATGGCCCTTGATTCGGCGGTAGCCAAATCCAATGGTGGAGCGTTCTTGCACCCGGGTCATACTTGTCCCGTAAAGTTGCGGGAACCGCAGGCGGTAACTGGTTCCCGGCCCCTGCTCTCAGCGCGGCTATTTCAGCCCGCAGTTTAGTCTGAACTCTAAATTGTTCTTGAATCTGCAAGTTCATCTGCTGAAGTGTATCGAGAATGCCTGTTGTAACATCTGCGTTCAGCTCCGGTCTTCCCTCCTGATGTTCCCCAGTTGGTGGCCTCTCGTCTGCTGCTGGTCCTTTACCGTGAGCCATCTGATCGTCTGTGAAGTAAAAACTCTCGTAAGAATTCAGCGAAAAGAATGCGGGAGATCTAGATGATGTATTGAGGCGAGGTTCTGCCTCAATAATCTGGCCAGGAGGCGAGGGAGTCTGCGTCTGACTCGCCTCGAGATCTGATGGGACCAGCTCGGGAAGAGGGTCATCCCGAGCTTGTGAAGATATATGCTCGATGGTGGACGGTCGAAAGCTCACAGAGTCTGAGCCGAAAAGCCGTCGAGACGTCATCTTTGATGTCAAAAGAAATTGTCGGCAGAGCACGTTTACGATTCATGTGAGAGAAAGAAATGCGAAAGCCGCAGAAACTCACGCCCCGCAAGCAAACACAAAGCAAACCCCGTGTTCACCAACTCAACCTGATGAAGATCGCAAGAGTTCGGTCTTTTTATCTTTTCGGTTTTAGGGTTGTGATTAGCAAACAATTTTTTCGGTTATCGCGGGCTGAGCAAGCCAATAGGTGCCCGATGGTTTCTCCGAAACACTGGCCCGAATACTTACAAGAGACCACTCGCACTCAGCTAGTATGGGAGTAAGTACGGACCATTTCCGGCTACCCGTGTTACATTAGGACGGAGCCTTGCGTAGTGTCCTCTAAACCTCCCACTCTGCTAAGTAAACCCGGTCCGTTTCCGGCTACCCGAGCTTACCCACTGAGGAACAGTGATCAGGTGTATGAACCCAGTAGTATTTCACGAGAAATACGGGGTTTGGGCTCTATCCTTATGGGTTGGCTGTCTAGCTCACGCACTCTGAGAAGTGTATGGAGATTACTCTCCCAAATCAATTGAGTCGTTTTACGGCTTTTAGATCAGATAGGATTAGCAATCCCGATTTTAGTTTTGCGGTTTTATATTTTTTTAGTTTTTTCAAACAACTTCTACTGTTTTTTTTCTTTTATAAAAACCTTAAAAGCATTCACCTAGGTTGCGAGTCCTAAGACTAACTACGCGGTGCAATCAGATAGAGTCAAAAATCCTAAACAAGCATCTAGAAAACCGCGGAAAATCGATAAGCGATAAAACCGCGGTGGGTGCCCTGATCCTCGGTTACACGGTATTCGGTGAATCAGGCCCTGAAAAAAATGGGGAGGGGGTTTGTTTATTATTTATTACATCTTCTCTCCCTTTCTCTCTCTTTTACAGAAAAAATTCTAACTACTCTGCCCTCTGCAGCCGACTCGTGAAGAAGAAGTCGGTCTCTTCTCTTTCAACTGACTCGGCTTCCGAAGAAGTCGGTTGATCCTACAGGCCCTGCAAAGAAAGTTAGCAGAGAAAACCGATCGAGAAAGCCGAGAAAACCGTAAGAAAAATCGAGAGAAAAACTAAGATAACAAAAGCAAAGAAAAAGCCGTACGAAAAACCGTACGAAAAGCGAAACAAAAAGAAGAGAGAAAAAAATAAAATCACAAAGAAAGAGAAAAAAATCAAAAAATTCTAACGCATCCCTGGCAACGGCGTCATTTTGATAAAGCTGAAAATCGGTTTCACGGCTTTTTTTTAGAGAAGAAACACGGTCGATGTAGAAAAAGCCGCGAAACGATTTCAGCCTGTCAATCAAATTTGGTTTTCCTTCGGAAAACCTACACTAAATTTTTAACCAGGCAAGTGTTCCTGGGTCGAACTCAAGGAGGCATAATAGAATCCTTTGATTTTTTGGTTTTTATTTTTGCGATCTTATTTTTATCTCTTCTCTAAGTTATCAAGGCAAGAAACTTTTTTATTGATTTTTATTATAATTTTTTTAATTTATTCTTTTCCAATTTTTATTTAATTTTTAAAAAGGGAAATTTTTCAAAAATATGTATTTATTGTATAATAAGTGGATATTATATAGGTGGTAAAATGTAATAAGGTGAATCGGGTCGAGCAGCGAGCTCGAACAACACAAGAAATCAAAACAAAAAGAGGCGAAATTTGACAAAATCAAAACACGACGAAAACACGACAAAATCTCATGAAATCTTTATACGAGGTAGATGGGGCAGTTGCGTAACTACCTTAAAGAAATCGTCAAGAAAGAAGGTCAAATGAGGTCAAAACAACCCCTACAGCCCAGGGGCATAAGCGCAAGAAAAAGTATTTAAAATATTTTCAAAATGGTCCTCACAGGGACTGTTTTGTAAGAAAAATAACAAATTATCACATTTAGGTCCCTACGGAGGCACCTAATTGTAATTTCTGGAAACCTGGGGGCGGAATGAAATATCTGGAAGCCTGCTGGGTTAAGTGTGCAAAATTCACACCTCTTCGATTTCAACGGCTGAGATTATAACGTCTGGGCGTGATCTGACGTTCACGCTGGTGCCACGTGTCAGAAATCTATAGCTCGGCTATTCTTGCGGTTGTTATGCGCCTGACGAATGAGGTCCCTTCTCCGAATTTCTCCGGCCAATCTCCGTCGTCTTTGGCGCTCCGGCGGGGCCAGAGGGGTGGCTCCTCCACCCCTCGAGCTCGCCCGCGGTAGTGGACTGGCGGCGGTAGCTCGAGGTGACGGCGAAGGCATCAAGAAGAAGGCGATCTCGACACCTGGAAGTTGTTGAAGTTCTGGCGACCGACCTTTGAGGTGAATTTTGATGCAGATCGAGAGCTTCCAGATGTGGATAGATGTCTCCCGACTAAGATTGATCTGCGAACAATAAGATCATATGCTCGATTCTCTAGGAATCGGCCGAGGGGTGATATAATGCAAGATCAAAAATGATGAAAGATTAAGTTTCCAGGCGAACTTGTGAACTGCGTGAGAATGGCGTTAAATCGAAATGCTAATCGAATGGAATCAAAACGATTTGGAAGGGAATTACGGAAGGGCGTCGATCCTAGATGATCAAACTACCTAATTACGTGATTAACATCGCTAATCAATGCACGCAAATCGAAGCGAAAATCCAAAAAAGATGGAGGAAGAAGGTCTGGGGATTCAAGGTGTAGTACCTGGAACAGTTGCTCGATGGGCGACCTTTGACCGGAGCTTGGACGAGCGCTGGGCGGCGATGCAAGGCTGACGAACGCCTTGGAACCTCCTCCGACGTCTCCTCCTCCTCGCGGGCTTCTCCAAGGTGCTGTCACCACCGCAGGTTGGCCGGGACGAGGTTAGGAAGTTGGGGAAGTCAGGTACTGGAGCTAGAGCTTCAGGTGGTTGGAGAGTTGGTTGGCGATGGAGGAGGTTTAGGAGCTTATATAGATGGTTGGCGTAGGCTCCAAGTTTAGATCTAAGGGTGGCGTTGAAGCTGGTTGTTAGAGGAAGGGAATCAACGTCTTAGATTGGTTGGAGAGGTTAGGAGTCGCGCGGGAGAAATGGGGAAAGATGGCCGGTCAGTGCAGCTCGGGCTCAATAGCTTCTTGGAAAAGATGGGCCCAGGTGCTGACAAGTGTCAGCACCTGGTTGGTCCAGAAGCTAAAATTCAATGTAAAATAGATAGTAATTAATAAATAAAGTTATTTTAATAAGGTATAAATACAAGAAAGTTAAATAAATTAATTATCTAATTTATGAAATAAATATTTTGTATAAATAATAAATATTATTCAAAATATAAATATTATATTAATAAATATGTATTTGTAAATAGGTTTTGGATTTTTAATTAAATAAATAAATACTTAAAAATAAATTTTATATTTTATTAATTATTAGAGTAATAAATAAGGTTTTTGTGAATTTTATTAGATTTTAATGAATTAATTTACATATTTTAATAATTATGGTTAGTATCTAGTTAGTTCATTTATACTTATTTTTCTAGGGTCTTTGATTTTATTAAAATAATAAATAAGGTCCAAAAATTATGAAATAATTTAGGGTGAAAATACAAGATCATGAAATAATTTAAAAATTATAAAATTGAGAAAACTATAAATAAGGTATGTTACATAAAATAAATAGCCCAGAAACCCCGTTGTCTTTTAGTCCCAAAACCGACTTTTTGCAAACGGACTCCGAATTCGATGAAACCTTTATTAATTAGATAATATTATTTTATGAACTTCAAAGGTGAGTAGAGTGAAATTGGAGTTCGTATGAGGAAGTTATAATGTTCGGAAGTTGAGATTTTGACAATTTACATGCTGAGTTTCTTGGCATATATACAGGGTAATATTTTTAACATATTTTTATATTTTTATATACATTTTTAGAAATAATTAGGAGAAGAGTTTAGTGAAAAATATGTTCATATGAAATAACTAAAAATCTTTAAAGTTTTGTATTTATTTTATAAATAATAGAAGGTGTATATGTGTGTGTTAACTTATTTTTTTAAAGTTTTCTTTCCTTATCTCCCCCTACTTATTGGTTTGTTGACCAATGCATTCTGACTTGGTCTCGGTGGTTCGGTTATAAATATATCTTACATCTATATTTATATTTTAAGTCATATTGTATATATATACATATATTCAATCTGCCTTTTCTTTCTTTTCTTGTTCTTTATTTATTTACATGATTTTAGTGGTTAGAAGTGAATATTTATACATGAATGGTGATTTGTTAAAAGATGAGAATTAATGGATATTTACATGTATTTGTTAAGGGTTTTAAGACAAAATGCGACAGAAAAGTTAATGAATCGTGGATTCATCAGGTATTCCCAATACCTGTACATCCTGCATAGTGGAAGACTCAGAATAAACCTGAAGTACAAGATCAATTTTATACTGTCTACTTCAGTGTTTTATCATTAAGTTTCTCGTTCGATCATTTGGAGTTGGTATCAATCATATACTTTCCAAAATCATATATCATACCAAGGTGATGATCATATACATTGCAAAAGTAAATATCAAACCTACAAATTCAGTCAAGCTTCCAAAGTGAGACGACCGTGCACGGAATTTGATTCTTCCCAATATCTCATGAGTGAGCTCATGTCTTCTAGTTTGGTAACTGAACCTGTATAATCCCTTTGAGAGATCGTATTACTCATATACCCTTGCATGCACACCAGCACGCCGGTGTATTGACCTTTATTAGGTCATCAACCTATTGGTCTGCCAAATGTACATACTCAGACACATAGTAACACATATGTCTCCGGTCAGAGGATGCGTGCCTATATCATGTAGGACTTTGGTTATCTCGATCTCGTTAAGTCAACTCTTTGACCTAACTAATCTGACACCTCCGAATCTCTATTCCTATGTAGAGGACATGCATCAAGAGGTCGGTCAGATATCAACCTAACTGAGAAAGGATTGCCATCTCCCACTCAGGCTAGAGATCATCTCTCAACAATCATTTGACGGTGCTTGATGAGTCCTCAATCTAACTCTTTAGATATTCATCCAAGCACCAACCTCTATGATCCAATAATTGAATCAACAGCTGTATGATCATTAAGATGGCCATGGTACATAACCCTAACTGTACTAAGGGACCTATTATGCAAATTATTTATTCTTCATTTCAGATCAAGGAATGATATTCGCAATAACATTTATTGCATAATGGCTCGATGTGGGCTCGCATGTCCAACAAAATCCATAGTCTGACAGGGCCAGACCTCGGTCAGAGAGCTGATCAAGGTCAACCAAGGAAGGAATATGGTTGGTCCACATGGACCAACCATAAAAATCTTGGAAAATATATTTGTAAATTGATTTAAAAATATTAAATGATTTAATTAATTTTAGATTATTAAATGAAAAATGTTTATTATTTTTTAAAGTATTTTATTAGGATTTTTATTTATTTTTTCGATGTATGAAAGTACAGGTTTCCTTTTATAGGTTATATATAGGTATATTCATATATATTTTAATATTTTATTTTTATTATATATATTTAATTTTATTATTTTTGTTTATTATTTTATATATTTATAAATTATTTTTATAAACTTAAATATATTTTTATTTTATTTTTCTGAAGTGTTTTGTGTAATTAAATAAATAGTTGTATTCATTATATATGTATAGTTATAGGTATTATACCTATGTGTTTTGTATAAGTATTTTATTTTTATGTTTTATTTAGGTTTTTTATTCTTGTTTTAATATTAATATTTATTATAAATAATATTTACAAAATTATAAAACTATAAAATTATAAAAGTAATGAATAATGAATAAAATGAATATTTTAATCTATACAAGTATACAATAGGAGTCTGAATCCTAACCTTCACACCGTAACTCAGAAAAATATGAAACCTCCTTAATTAAATATCTTATTGAAAATTACATACAATTAAAGGTGATTTTAATACATTTCGAGTTATTTGAGAGATCTAGGTTTGGGAAATTGGGATTTGGGAAACTTATTCAGATCATAACTTTTTATCTGTTCATTATTTTTGAGTGAAATCAATTTTGTATTTTCTTTATTTGAGGTATAAAAAGTAGAACTAAAAATAGGCCCAAAAAATAAATAAAAAATGAATAAAATAAAAGGATTTTTATTGTATTTTGGCCCTTATCTCCCCCTACTTTATTCCTTGTCGATCTAGTCATCGAGATGCCTAGATCTCGGTGTTTCAGGTCATAAAATATTTGCAATATTTTATTGTTTTTTCTTTTCTTTTCTTTATTCTATAATTATGGCTTTAAAAACAGTATTTTATACAATATTTACACATACATGCACGAATGCTAAAATGCAGGAATTAAGGGTATTTACATGCATTTGCCTGAGTTTTTGAGGCCAAATGATAGAATAAAGATGATGAAATGTGGATTCATCAGTATATAAAAATGTGCTTTAAATAATGAAAATAATTGCAAAAAGAAACCATGCACATAACAAGAGACAACACCCTAAAAAACCCTTAAAGACTAAATTGAAAGATCGATATCTACTCCATGCAGACTCAAAATAAAATGAACTTACTTTCATTATGTTCAAAATTAAATAAGCTTTAAAATGAAGCATGTTTCATAAAAATTAATGTTAAGATGTGAAAGGTGGCTTTTTGAGTGCTATTGTGCATAGTTGTCTATATTGTACTTATGTATTTATTTATTTATGTATATCTATATGCAAATTTTATTTTTATTATTTTGAATATATTTTATGCTATTTATATAAAATACAAATAAAAATAACAAAATTTAAATATAAAAAAATAAAATCATGGTAATTATGTTATAGGTATAATGTATATTGTACGTAAGACTATTTATTTATCCTATTAAATTAATTCATAAAAATAACATAAAAATATATTTAAAATACTATATTTATTATGTAAATAAATAAAATACAAAAAATGTAATTATTTATAAAAATAAATAACTAAAATTATGTAGATTATATATATTGGTATTTTATACCTATGAAGAAAGGTTTTTATTTTAATATATTTAACTTATTTAAATTATCAAAAATCATTAAAATTAAGCTATTTATTTATAAACATTATTTCTTTAGAAAACCTTTTTATTTTATATCATTTTCTATTTATTTTGGTATTTATCTTTATTTATTTAACTATTTAGTCTTTTTCTAATTGTCCTCATTCAGACTCAATAACCATTGGTGGACTCAGGTCCAACTGGCCCTTTCTCCTCAAATAACCTGAATAAATACCCGAGCCTTACTATTCACTGATTTCTATGGATACATTCATTCATCCTTCTCGTATAAACTCTTCACCCTAATAATCTCTACTCATTATACATCCACGCCCAATTATTGTTTCACTCAATAATGCCTTGATTCGCACGCTCTTTAATATTAAAAATTTTGCCAACCTCTTCTCTACAAATAAAGCTCCCAGGAATCCTTCTCAACTGGTCTGTTTTTTCCACCTTATTCACCTCAATATCAGTTTTTGGAGCATGCCTAAGGTGATATAAAGGGCATCCCTCGACCAGGAGTGTGTGGATCTGGTTGAGGAGCATGATCAAACACGCCACTGGAGCTGCACCAATGAGCTCAGCTTCTCTGACCTTACGTAGTCGAATTGAGGCCATAACCCATGTATCTTAACCTAGGTCATCATATTTTAAATCTATTTCCATTTTCGCATTTAATTTCAGCAAGTTTCATTTGATTTTGATTCATATCAGTGGATCTTAACTCGACATCCGATCATCTAGATCAGAGGTCATCTTTGTGATTTAATCTATTTTGATTACTCCATATAAATCACGGCCATTTCTCCATCACTCGCACACATTCTGACCCCCAGATCCTCTTTTGATCTGAGAATTTGATCTTAATCTTCCACCTCACCAAAGATCGACTCATCCACCTTATTTCCCCTTGTCTTTTTATTAATAAACATGGTCGGAGCATCAGATAACTTGCATGAGACAGGAGCTTTATCTGGAGCTCGGATCTGAGACTGGGAGGTGAGTTTCACTTTTACAAGTGCTAGAGCTCCATGTCTCTACTCAGCGAGACTAGGACCTGATTGACACATGCAATCAACGTAGAGAGCCATCTGAATCGTATTGAGCACATCAGGCACCCGATCAGAGGCTAATCGGAGGAGCACGAGTAGATCCATGTTCATCGTATGCAACCTTCTTTGTAGTTCTTCCAAAGTACTTCATAGGTGTCATATCAAGAACGTATCATTCCAAATCATATCGGAGACGCACATTCTCAGATCCACGTGTACCAGGTCCCAACCGTTCATTTCCCACGTGCCATACATGCTTGAGTGGTGAATATTATACTTTCTTCCCTATCTTTTATTTTATTTGTAAATAAGCCACGGTGGAACATGTTTCGTGTATAGAATGATTGAATAATTGCTTATGGCACCTTGTAATTTTACTTTTTTGCATTTCTGTCATTCATATCTGAAATCATGTGTGTCGTCGTGTCTTGTTTGGAAAAATTACAATAAATGTATATGCTTTTGCTGTTATTAATTGATCCATTAGTTTCATAATTTTCAATCAGGTCTCTCAAACCCAAATTCACTTGCGCTTGGCAAATTGCACTATATGTCATGTATTTCTCTATTTTGTTATTATTCAGTTTAGAAACATTAAATAATTGCATTTCAACCAAAAATTTACGGCATTTATTTCTTTTGTTTATTTCTTTTATTAAATGGTTAATTAACTCTCAATAGATTAAGCTTGTGATTGATTGTAATACTAATGATTTTCATTTTCAAAATTTCTTTTATTTTTAATTTTAAAAATTTCAAAAACTCTTCTTATTTTTCCTATTTTCACTACAAAATGCACAAAATTTGAAAAAACATATGAAAATTTCTAAAAAAAATTTACATTAGTTGTACTTTATATTGTTTTATAGCATGTATATATTTTTTTAATATTCCGTAAACAAACTTTAAAATTTGATAAACACATAAAATCTTTAAAAAATCATATAAATTCACAGAAAGTTCATAAAAATCCATAATTGTGCTTGTCTTAAAGCTTGAAAATTCTTTTCTGTTTGATTTTTTGAATATATTTTTATTTTTTATTTTAAAAATATAAAAATAGTAGTTTAGTTTTTTGATGTTCACTATTTATTATTTTTATTCACTAAAAAATACTTAAAATCTAAAATTTACATAAAGACCATAAAAATAGTAAAAAATCTTATAAAACACAAAAAGATTTTATTTCTGCACTTTTGACTATTTTGTTACATTTGAAAAATTCAAAAAGACTTGATTATATTCTTTATATATATATATTCATTTTTAGTTCTCTTTTAAAATTAAAATATAAAAATCTGTAAAATATAAGAAGCATTAAAAAGACAAAAAATTAAAAAGAACAAGAAAATAAAATCCTTTATTAATTAGCAATAATTAAATAACCCTCGGATATTGTAGCCCTTTGAGTTCAATCAGATTTTCTATACATGTTAAATAATAGCATTTGTTCTCTTCGTTAAAATAAAAAGAATTTTTTATTTGAGTATTTGTGGGTTGCTGAAAAAACCATACCTAATCTAAAGGATAAAAAGGTCGTTGTATTAACCACGTGAATTTTAACCGAAAATTTATTTTTATTTTATTTATACTCCTAAACTTAGATTTGTATAATGCAAGTACGGGAGTGTCGAACTCAGGGAGGCAAACTGTTTAGAAGTAAGGTAAAATTATAGAAAACTATGGTTTTATTGGTTTCATAATTTTTATTTATTTTTAGGTATTTTCTAGATTTTTATTTGATTTTAGTGAATTTTATATAATTTTTTTAATTTTAATATACCTATGTAAAAATATAGGTATAAATTTTATATTTTTATATTTGTTTTTTTCTTTTGTACATTTTTCGTATTTTGATATCAACATCATCGTACAGAAAGAAATGTAAAGCAGCTGCATCGACATCAAACTCTGGCTTCTTCTTGTCCATCTTGGTGGCATCAACACTACCATTAATGTCTTCAAAGGGAGACACGGCATCAGTACCGCCATTATTATGCTCAACAGGCTCGCTTGCATCATCAGCTATATCTTCATTGAGCCTAGTTAAGTCTCCACTTGTGGGTATCCTACCTTTCCTATGTGAAATGAAATCAGCATCATCACAATAAAATGAATCATCTGGAAATACCTGTAACTGGATGGTAGGTTCTGTCAAATGTACATGCTCAGACTTTCTCTTAAGACTGTTCGTATTTGGCTCAATCTGAGCAGGAATAGTGGATTTCCCTTTGACGAGATTAGTGACATGATTCTTAAACTCATCCATTTCTTGCCGAAATACGAGCTGCTGGTTGGCTATTAAAATAGCAAGATATTCTAGCTATGGGTTATCATGTAAGTGACCATGAGACCTGGATGAGTCACCTCGATGATACTAAGGTTGCTGCGAAGCTGGCTGCTGTTGTGGAGGGTAAGACTGTTGATACTGAGATGGATATGTGTTATGTATCCATTGAGTGGACCGTTACTAGAGAGGACCGGAATGATGCAGTCGTTCTCTATTTTCCCCCATCCATGCCTATGGTGGCTGATGGGAAAAGGCACCTTCTGAAGACCAACAAAAACTAGGACAATCATGACGGAACCCTGGTTCTTGTTGCTGGTTGTACCATATCCCATTAACCTCAATCAATGGTTCAGGCATCTCATAATAAATCGGGAGCATAGAGGCAAGTGGCTGATCACTCCAATACACCACCATCTGGGTATCAGATGATGGTGTCTGTTGGTTCTGCAGGTAAGCCTGGGACTAATGAGTCATCTCAGAATGCACATGGTAAATGTGTTGAACTGGTTGTTGTGGAAGAATAGCTCGGTCTCTCCTACCGGTGTCAGTCTGTGATCTCGAAGACTTTGTGGAATCAGCTTATATCTCTTGAAGGCACATGATTTGAGTCTTCAACTCACTAAGACATCTCTCAAGCTCGTCAATATTATCGAGCTTGTCCAAATTATGGCACTTTTTCTCTATTATCTCCATTCGGTCCAACTTCTGGCAGATGATCCCCATATTAGCTGATGAGGATTCGAAATGGGTAGAAACGACATAAGAAGGATTCCCTTAAATGTTTGCCACGCAGGAATGCTGGTGCTAAGTAGGTGGCTTCATCTGAGTGTAAAACCTAGTCTAGGACATCGTACTGTAGTTCTCAACCATCTCCTCATAGATGGCCCAGACTTGGTCCTCATGCTTTGAAAAATACGATCCACTGCAAGAAGCATTCACCAATCCCTACAACTCTAGTGTCAGCCTACAAAAGAAGCTCTGAACTAGGTTTGGCTTCGAGATATCATGGTGGGACACCTATCAATGAGCTCTCTAAATATGCCTCATGCCTTGTGGAACTGCTCATTCCCGAGCATGGTGAAGTTGCTTATCATGACTCTAGCAGCATTTGTATGACCAAGTGGGTAGTACTTTTTCATATATTCTGTTCCCAACTGCTCCCACATAGAAACATATCTCCCTAAGTACTTTAGCTAGTTGGTTGCTCTGTCCAGAAGGGAGAATGGAAAGGTGATCAGTTTGATCGTGTCCTCGTTGACGTGTAGATCATGCACCGTACTGCAGATAAGCTCGAATTCTATAAGTACAAATGCAGCTCATTTGTAGATAGGCCATGAAACATGTGCAACAACTAGATTGTCTGTGGTTGGAGCTCAAAATTATCATGGATGGTAGGAAGACGGATCCACCGATGTGTGGTAGGAGTTCCAGGGTTGTAGAGCTGCTCCATTGTTCGGTTCGGATCAAATGGAGGTCTCTTTGCTCCATTATATCCACCAGCCCCCTTACCTCATGGGATGTCAACATCAGGATCTCTCATTGGGCTCTCAGTTATGTCAGCTCGGCTCGGACATCGTTCATGAGTCTTCAATGCTCCCTTATCTGGTTTTGTATGGACTCTAGGGATGTAAGGAGACCATTGCTGATTGAGGCCTGATCTATTACTACCGATGTGGTCTGTGGCTACTGTGGTCCTTTGTCAGCCATGTCTTCTGAAAAAGAGAAAGAATCTCGATTAAGTTCCACCTGGTCAATATGCAACTGCAGCTGTAGAGGAGGGTTCTCTCGAACCGAGGGTGATGATGATGAAGAATGAGAAGAAGATGGAGAGGGAAAAGAGCTTCCAGATTTGGAGTCACGCCTGGAAGATGGAACACGATGAGATTTCGGTTTGGGAAGAGGGACATCCCCAACCGATCTAGATAGATGGGCACGTTCGCAAGAGAGAGGATCGTTCAGAGTAAACTGAAGCGATCGCCTACCCATCATCTTGATAAGACAGATGATTGATGGAGATCTTAAAGATATAGACTCACACCACACAATCAAATGCAAAGCAAAACCTCGGATTCACCAACTCAACCCGGTGATGACTGTGAAAGTTCGGCCGTTAATATTTTTAGTTTTAAGATTTATTGTCAAAGCAAGTCTTTTCACGAATTATGTGAGTTGATTGGCGCCTGAACATCTCGAAAGACTATCTCGAATCACCTACTTTCAACCAGTATGGGAGTAAGTAACAGACCATTTCTGGCTACCCATTTTACTTGAGAACGGAGCCTTATGCAGTGTCCTCTAAACCTCCTGCTCTACTAAGGAAATCCAGACCATTTCCATCTACGTGAGAGTCCTTGCTTAAGATAGAGCAACCACCTGTCATGTCAGTAGTCTTCCAAAAATTCAAGCTTAGCCTCTAACCTTATGGGTCATCCCTCACTCACAAATCTAGAATGTACATGTTAGTCATTCGTTGGGGATTTCTCTCTCAAATCATGTGGAATCCATTACGTTTATTTTAAGTCGGATATTATTAGCAACCCCTATTTTATTTTCGGGCTATCACCTTTTTTGAGTCTTTTCACAAAAATTTCTAATGATTTTTGTCTTTTAGTTTTTGACCTAAAGTGAACAAACAAACAACTAGGTTTAGCGTCCCTAAGTCTAGTTACAGAGGCACAGACAAAATGAAAACAAAAAACCCATAGACAAGCACCTAGCCTCGAAAAAATATCGGAAAACGTCGATAATTCATGATGCGAGAAATATGGGGTGGGTGCCCTGCTCCCCGAATTGCACGGCACTCGGTGCAACAAATCCCGAGAAGAGGTACAATTCAGGATGCCCTTACAGGGCCCCTTCTACGAAACAGAAAAATTGTCAAAAACCCTTTTATCTTTTTACAAAGGTTAATACAAAGAAAATAAAATCATCTCCCTGATTCTCAACTGTGCGACTCGAAACTTGTGCTGCACAAATCCGAAAAAAAATTTGTAACGTAAAAAAATGACAAAAATAATATGACGAAAAAGGGAGAAGGAGAAAATCCTAAACCTAAGGTTTCTATGGTCTACCCTAGCGCTGCCTCCCCGGCAACGACGCCATCTGAAAAAAACCACACTTGATCTAAAGGATAAAAAGGTCATTGTATTGACGAGGTGAATTTTTACAGAAAATTATTTTTATTTTATTTATACTCCTAAACATAGATGTGTTTAATGTAGGTACGGTAGTGTAGAACTCAGCGAGGCAAGCTGTTTAGAACTAAGGTAAAACTATAGAAAATTAAGTTTTTTTTGGTTTCCTAATTTTTATTTATTTGTAGGTATTTTCTACGTTTTTATTTGATTTTAGTGAATTTTATATTGTTTTTGTGATTTTAATATACCTAAGTAAAAATGTTGGTATAAATTTTATATTTTTATATTTAGTTTTAGTTTTGTAATTTTTGTGTGTTATAATTGGTTTTGGTTTTGTAATTTTTTTGTGGTATATTTATTTTATGATTTTTACCAATTTTTAGAAAATGTTTGTGATTTTTATTTGATTTTAAAAATAGAAAACTATTTTTTATTAAAAAATAGATTTTTATTTATTGATTTTTAAAATAAAAATATTGAGAAAATATTTTTATTTTTATTGCAAAATATTAAAAATATCTTCAAAATGATATATTATGCATGTTTATATGAGTTTTATTGAATTAATTTTGTATTTTTAAAGTTTTGATGTATTTTTGTATTTTTTTGGGTTTTAATATCCACTTTTTATTTCATTTTTGGTTTAATGTGTAAAATATAGTAAAATATACTGTATGTGTTTTTTTAGGATTTTTATAGGTGTTTTTATATTTTTATGATTTTTAAAGTTTGTTATTTTTTGTATTTTAAATGATTTATTTAAAAATAAAAAATTATTTTTATTTTTGAAAACCGATTATATGCTCTATATAATATGAAATACAATATTTATTTGTATTTTTATTGTATTTATATTTTTTTCTTTTTATTTATAATTTGGGTATTTTATATGTAGTATATTATACTGAATATAGTGGTGTATCTGTAATTATCTGGAAAGGTTGGGCTACGCTGTGAAACAGATAAAATGCAGGGACAGGGTGCGCAAGAACTCCAGATGCACGTGCTCAATCACGTGAGGGCTCCAAGCTACGGGACACGTTTGGATTATCAAGAATACACACGGGGAGTTTCGTGCAAATCGCCCAAAAAGTCCAGGATGTCATGTGCTTCGCACATAATTTGCCTTAAGCGGTGGGGCAGTAGGTCGCGTTGGTGGTGAAGTGTGGCGCTTCATCGAGGTCATTAGATCTGGCGACTTGGTGCATCAAGGTGACTCGATCGGTTTTGTTCGATGTTGTTGAATCCGGTGGTCGCCTGTTCTTCCCTAAATCTATTTGTTGGTGCGCAGTTCTAGGGACGGATTGATCCTCTGGTGGTGCATGTCTTGTAGACGGCTATCCTCGAGGTGCGTGGGTCTGCGGGTGTTCGTCAATGAGTGAATCAATGATGGTTTTGACAATGCTACATCTCTAGGATATGCGATTGGAAGTTGATCCGCTGGGTTGAACGTGCAAGGTTAAATTTCCAAGACATGTAGGTGCTCTCGATCGTGTGTGTTCTTCTCTGATGATGGGATCGAACTCCAGATGCTCGATTGCTTTGCAGGAAATGATTCTGCAGATATAGCTTACTCTCTAGATGAAGACAGTGTTTGCATTGTTCTCCTCGCCTCCGGATCAACAACCTGTAGGAGATGAACACGACTCAAGGCTCTAATCTTGGTCCAAAATATGAACATGAAAGGTGAATGAGGAGGTTCTCGATGATGGAAGATGAACTCCGATCTCCAGCCACTGTGAATGGCCAGAGGTGGACATATATGTTAGGTATAAGATGAAATGGAGAGGAATCGAAGGTGACGAGAATGGATGTAGTCGGAGGTGAATCTGGAAGCGGTTGAACGAGATGGGGGTGGTGGATGGAATCACGGTGGAGGATGGGATCGATGAAAGTGATGGAGGGAGAATGGACAGCAAAGACTAAGGAAAACAAAGAGTACGAGGAAGAGAAATCAGAGAGAGGGGAATGGAGGACGAGAGGAGGAAAAGATGAACTATAACGTGGAAGCTAATAGGCAAAGGTGGAGGATGAGCGTCTATAGCAGAGCTTGGAGGAGCTCTAGATGTTGACCTCGATAAGGGCAGTGGGTTCCTCGGAGGTTGCTCACGACAGCGACGTCTATCACCGACGATGATCTCGCCCGACTCCTCTCTCCTCCCTGCAACACCGATGAGTTCCAGGTCCTATCAAGACACTCGGAGGGATGGAGCTCACGGGAGTTGAAAGCTAATGGAATATGGTCTCAGCCGGCGGGTAAAGGTCCTATTTATATGCAACAAAGCTTGGGGGCTACGGTAGTGGATGGGGTCACCAGCGACGAGTCTGATGATCTCGGGTGGTTGAACGAATGGCCCAACGGCCTCACCGTTGGGCTGTTGGCAGAGGAGAAGGGAGGAGAAGAGCTGGTTGCGGGTGTTGGGGAAGAAGGTCGAAGGGAGGAAGGTGTGAGGGAGAAAGGGAAAAAAGGAGAACATACGACACATGTGAGGAGAGAATAAATAATAAAAATAAATATAAATAATTAATATTTGATTAATGTGAATTATCAATAAATTAATTAATAATTAGATGAAATAAAATAATTAGTTAATAATTAATTACATAAATAGATACGTAATTGAGTATTTAAAAATAAATATACTTATTTAAACAATTAAATAGCTTAATAAATAAATATTTGTATTTAATTTAATTTAATAATAAAATATTAATAAAGTATATAAATATGATTGATAGTATACATTAAGTAGATAAAATTAAGGTACATTATAAACTATATATATATACCAATATGACCACTTTTTGCATATTAACTTCGATTTTAGCGAAATCAAAGTCATTTTGTAGGTAATTTAATAAAATGAACTTTAAAAGTGACTACGCCCGATTCGGAGCCCATATGGCCGAATTATGAGGTCCGAAAAATTTAGTTCACAGCCTTGTGGCTTCGGGATTTTTTGGCATTTTGATTAAGTTGTATTTTTATATTTTTCTATTGAATTTTAGAAATATTTTAGAAAAGAAATTAGGTTAAATAGAGTTAAGGATAATTAATTAGAAAATCGGGAAGTTTTTACATATAGTACATATAGAAAATGAGGCCCAAACGCCAAAACTCACTCGTTTTATTCTAATATTTTTTGATATTTTTTAGTAAATAGTATTTGTTAAAAAATGAAGTTTAAAAGTGAGTTTGGTCAGTTTGGAGTTTTATATAAATAATTATGAACCTCAAAAGTCGGTTTTCACAGCTTTTGCGGTTCATGATAATTAATTATTTTTATATTGTATAATTTTTCTGATATTTTTATAAATTAGTATATATTTTTATAAATAACTTTTGTGAAAAAGAATTTTGATTTGTGATGATCTTGATGATAAATAAAATAGGTGAAATATTTACAATGTGAAAAATGTATAAATATATTTTATGGTCTACATTTTCTGAATTTCTATATATTAAGATCCTTATCTCCCCCTACTTATTTATTTTGTCGACCATGTCAATATTGACCTAGTCTCGGTGTTAGGATCAGTCTGTATATTTTATATGCATCCTTCTTTTCTTTTATTTTTCATTTTTCTCCTTATTATTTGATTTTTGATAAAATAAGTGTTAAATATATAATATTAATAAATGTGGTTAGAATGTTAATTAATGGAAATTAGTGAGTATTTACATGTATTTTGCCAAGGATTTTATCCAAAATGAAAGAATAAAGGCGATGAATCATCATCAGTTGCAGTGACACATCACTTGTTCATATTTTTCATTAAATAATTAAAACCCTTTATTTCTTCCTAAAAGTCATAGACAAGAGGGCAACAAGCTGCGCCGCTAGTTCTTTTTTAATTGTAATTAGGTTTATGTTACGTGGCCCATCTTAAAAATCATGTATTTGATGATATAAAGAGTTAGATCTAGGACACAACAGGTCTTTCATGTAATATTTAAGATAGATCTCCAGTCAGAGAATGATATGGCAATCTTTCTCTAAAGATGATTTCCAGCTGACCTCTTGACTTGATAAGGAAAAGATAAATTAAGACCAGGATTGTAATTGTCACGATCAGGAATGCATCCTTTGATGGAAGATAGATATACATCTGAATTTCTAAGTTTGTACATTAGACGGACTATAAGGTTGAAGGCCTATCCAAGGTCCATATACTGATGTGTTAGAGTGCATATGAGGATATGTGAGATGCATGATCTCTCAACAGAATTATATAGGTTCATACTTGATGAATCGGGAGACAGAGCTCAGTCATGAGATATTTGAGGTCAAATAGAATTCTGTGCTTGATTGTCTTATATATGAAAAGAGACATGAATTTTCTACCATAGCATTTCCATTTCAAGGAAGTGATGAAACCAGATGGTTTTTAGTGACTCCACTTCATGACTTAATGATATAAAAAATAATTGAATTAAGTCTCGTTTCATTAGATTCAGTTCTAATTTCCAATTCTAATTTCAATTTCTCAATGTTGGAAATAAAAATGAAAACAGAAATGGAGGTGAACTCACATATAGACCTCATTTATATGCTCTAAAATATTTTGACAATGATTCAAAATAGAGAGGGAAGATACTCTCATCACACTGATCATTTGTTGAGCTCGTGGAGAGTGTGATGCATTTCATTGAGCTCCCATGGAGTGTTAATCTCTTCATGTTAATCTTTTCAGCTCAAGCTCAAAGTTGTGGTTTACCAAAAGTAGTATAAACCATGCAATTGGATAGTTATACAACTTTCAAGTCACTATACACTCATCGATATTATCTCCAAGTATCTACGATCATAGCTCACGAGTCATAATTGAAGTCCTAATTGGATTAGGACTCATACATTGTGATATCAAAATTAGGACAGTAATTTATTATCATGAAAAAACTTTATTTCTTCCAGGGTATTTTTTCTATGTAATTACATATATTCTTTATTAATTAATATGAATAATGATTAATAATAATTAATATTCATATGAATATAATTCATATAAAGGTATATATGAATATGATATACATTGGAAAATAAATGTTAATTCGATTTACATGTTATATTGGGTTTGTGGATTGGATTCATAAATTGAGTGATAGATCTCATAAATAACTTAATTGTGATTCTTATAATTTAAATTATCAAAGTATAATTCAATTAGAATATCATGGTGATTTTGCAATTAAAATAATTTAGGATTATATCAAGGTGGATGTCCATCATGGAGCCTACCATGAGATTTCTATTTGTTAAAGCCTCTCTCTTAATTTGAATATTTTTCTTGATGATTAAATTGGTAAAGTTGTGAGCCAACCACTTTTAGGATTAGGACTCCTACATGAAAATCAAGAAGAGAGAGATACATGATAGTTACATACTTGTAAAGGAGTAAGACTCCTCATTGGACGTCTACACATGTTATTTAATAGAGGGCTTGGCCTCTCTCTTGAAGACAATTATTCTACAACAATTATTTCATGATCTAAAGAGTGCCTATAATTTACTTGAGAGTTGAGAAGAGAAGAGAGAGTTAGGAACCCTCCTTGGTCATCTCCCTCTTCCACAACAAACCCTTGACATCCTCCGTTTGTGCCTCCATCTTCTTTGTATTGGCTTGGCCCATCACCTGAGAAGAGCGTAGTCATCATAGTTCTTCTTTTACGTGAAGAAGGACGTGATCTTGTCGCACAAGATCATGAGATAGAGATCATCTTGATCTCTATTTTATTGGATAATATTGAGAAGAAGATGATATACGAGTTTGTGGGATCCTATGCGGGTCATCATCGTGCCCACGAGAGCAACTTTATAGATCGGACTTGAATGGGGAGGTCTCTTCTCTTAAAGACTCACGTTTCAAGTGGTAACCCTGATCTCTTCCTAATATTCTTGTATTTATATGAAACATAATGGAAATTGTTTCCTTAATCTTCTAATTTCAATTTGCATTTTTGTTATGCTAATTTGGAGTTTATACGATGAAATCTCTCTAATTGCATATTGTTTGTTACTATTTCTATCCATGATCTTTGAGTTACAAAATCACTAAATTGATATCAGAGCCATCATTTAAAGGATTCAGATTTCACTCAGGTATGGTGAAAAATCAACTATATTTTCTCGATTATCGGGTACATTATTTTTATAACTACTTTGATATGTTGAATGATTCAGTAACATATGATATTTATGTTGTTCTGCAAAATTTATAATATTATTTTTGAGATATATATGATTTCTAGATGGTCTGGGCCCATGTCCAAATGACTCACCAAAAGTTTGTGAAGTTCAGGAGAAGATTCAGGAGTCGAAAGCAAAAGCAGACATCGATTCCATTCAAAGATTGTAGCAATTACTATGAATTTTTGAATACTCTTTTTTGAGTCATATAATGCTTTAAAAACTGAATAATAAGTTATCATCAAGTCTCCTAAATAGAGCAAAAAAGTTCCACGTAATTCTGACCTTGTGGCCTCAAGAAATTGGATTTCTCCATAGGCAGATTTTGGAAGAGGAATTGATATTCAAGGTGATTTATTTATATTAGAGAACACATAATCTCTAGGTTCGGGATCCCCAAAATGATGATATCTGACGGGGGTAGCCACTTTGTGAATCGGGAGGTGAAGAAACTCATAAAGGACTACGGTATTGAACATCGTGTCGCTAGCCCTTACCACCCACAAACCAATGGTATGGTTGAGGTGTCGAATCGGGAGGTGAAAACTATATTGCAAAAGCTCGTCCGCCCGGACAGGATGGACTGGTCTCAGATCTTAGATCAAGTCCTCTGTGCGTATCGGACAGCTTACAAGACACCGTTGGGAACCTCCCCATTTTGAATGGTATTCGGAAAGCCGTGCCATTTGCCCGCAGAGTTAGTGCACAAATCAGAATGGGCAATCAAGAAGGTCAACTGGAACACGCACCTGGGACAGAAGTAGAGAGACATGGATTTGAATGAGCTTGTGGAAATCAGAAACCGTGCATATGACAACAGTTTGGTGTACAAGGACAAGGTGAAGCATTGTCATGATAGATATATCAGACGAAAGACCTTTGTTCCTTGACAGAAGGTATGGTTGTTCAATGCTAGGCTGAAGATTTTCCAAGGCAAGTTGAAGTCTAAGTGGACGGGACCGTTTGTCGTCCGTATGGTGCATGATAGTGGATGTGTCGAGATCTCAGATCTCGCAGATGACGCACCGACATTCCTAGTGAATGGACAGCTGTTGAAGCACTTCGTCGAATCCAATGAGCAGTTAGTCCATGTTGAGGAGATTGTATTCATGCGCGAGACAGATACATCAGATACACCTCGAGCCGCGTATGAGACCTTGCAGCAGTGAGCCCTAGCCATCCGCAACATCTTGAAAGATTCAGACCAACTCATCTATATATATCATCATTCTTGTACATCCTATCCTTTCTCCCGTGACTCTGGTAAACCCTCCCCGCTTCATTACATCATTATCTTGGACTATACTAAGGATAACCATATCCTAAGTATAGGGGGGAGGAGTCACTTGAGTAGGTTCTCTGTACATTCTCCAGATCACATTGGTCCTCATACTCACTTCCGTCCTATACTTAGGCTGACCTGAGCCTAGGTATAGGAGGGACCGATGCCCGCATTGTATATTCATCCACTTCTCTTCGTGACCTCGTCCGCCCCACTTGTTGACTTTCGTCTACACTTAGGCTGCCAGAGCCTAAGTATAGGGGGGCTGGTCGATTTCTATACATCTTCATTTCTCTTTAGCTCTCTTACGCTTAGCACGAGCTATGTCTTTTTCCTCTCTCTTTGTGCTCTGAGGACATAGCACACGCTAAGTATAGGGGGGCGTGTATATATTACATATATACTTTACCCATAGCCCGTACTTTCGCGTATGTTTGTATATATTTTATAATAATTACGGGTGGGTAAAAATTGAGTAAAAAATGAAAAAAATAAAAATAGGCTTCTTATTTACTCTTGCATATCATCTCCGCATCTAAAAAGAAAACAAAAAGAGTCTTGCATTTTCATAGCATGACATCTCATCTCATCTGCATACTTTGCATAAGAAAAGTGAAAAGTTAGTGGGTTCTGAACCAAGTTATGAGGAGATATTGAGGATGGACTTGATTTGACCTTAATCCACATAATTTCAGAGGAACCTTATAGGAACTGGAGTTAAGATTTCTCAGGTCAAGTGACTTAAATCTTCGAGTCCGCAAGTCTATGTTCACATGTCATCTTGATTAGTCTAAGTAGAATATCTCGTGCATACGCAGGATTCTTATAGACAGTGACCTAACTTGGACAAGCACAATGCACGTAGCTCTTCATTGATGAGGTGGTAAGGAGGTAGAATCCTTTAGCTTGGAGTAGCACGCGGATGGAAACATCCGTCCTCCTCTAGGGAGGGTAGTGTGTCTCAACCTAGTCTCGTAGTGTTGACATCTAAGGACGGGACGCTGTGGGTTGCAATAATGCTTCAAAAGAGGGATAGCCTACTGACTCAAGAGGAAAAACTCCTGATGTATATGCTGCACATTGTATGAGTTTGAAAAAAAATGCAAAAACTCCAAAAAATCAGACAGGTCCAAGAGAAAATAAAATACCTGTCAGAGTCTGTATATTAGTAAGGAAATGCAGCTGGATGACTTGGCTACACTGGTCAGGCATCCCGGGATAGGTAGCTACACTGGCTACCATCCATTCTTTTCTCTACCCCCCTCCTCTTGAGTTGGTCACACTTGAACTTAGAAGGGAATACCCCGCTCCTCGAGGAAAGAGTTACTGGACCGGGTTATTGAGTTACCTTGTTAGAGGAGGCTGGTTCCGAGCCATTTCTGATGTGGAGAGTTACATCTCACATACACAGTACAAGTAAGAATCATAGTCATCAGAAATTTGCGTTTGAGGATTTGTTCTGACCTGACTATTAAGGAGTCTTGAATAGAAGACTTGTGGAACTTGAAGTTTGTTAGGTCTTAAGTTCAGGTCCAAATAAGGTTCTGCCACACAATTAATCCAGAGGTCGAGTCAAGCTCGATTTTTAACTTTTGTTCATGACCTTGGTACGGAACCCAAAATCATTTCACTCTTGCATTTCATTTAGTTTCTCGGAGACGAGCAAGGTTTAAGTATAGGGGGTTGATGAATCTGTGATTCATCACTCTAAAAGTTAAAAATAGAGCCTTGTTCCCGAGTAAATAGAGGCATATTTCCCTTTATAATGCATAAATAGCATTTGTTCATGCATTCATAATACCTGCATCTTAGCACTCCAATTGCATTTAAATAAGAAGCCAAAATCCCTTGTAAAATATCCACTTATCAAAATAACCTCTTCCTTATAATATGTAGTCCTTAGTTAATAATGTAGGGAAGAAAGCCAGAAATCCCCTTTGTAAAATAGCCAATAAAGCCCTAGAACCCCTAGACCATAAAATGCCCATAGATCCTTCATATCAACTCCAAAACTGGTCTACTCACTTTTAGAAGAATACACATTAAAAGACCTTTAAAATGAGACTATTTTCATCCATTTTGGAGCTCGTATGAAAAAGTTGGGTTTTTGGGCCTCTTTGTATACTACATGTATGTATATTTGTATCTTTGTATTTTTTGTATCAGATTTGACCCGATCTCCATCTTTGGTAAACATGAAACTTGTAGATCTCATCGAGATCTACAACTTTCATGTTTTGAGTTTTTCCAAATTCGGCCCCCTCTTCTCTCTATCCTTATTTCTTTGTCCAGCCAATCACAGCAGGCCACGTGGCGCCATCTGTTCGCGCCACGCAGCCCGCTCCCCTTGCCCAAGCCGCCTCTGCTCTCAGCCGTTGGATCGTCTTCCAGATCCAAGGGCCACAACGCCTCCACGTACGCCTCTCATCTCAACTGCCAGATCAAGTCCCCCGCCTCATCTCAACCGCCTGTTTGCGCCTCTTCATCAGCGCGCCACGTGGTGCGTGTTGCGCCCTTGGATGACGCACTCCATCCCTCCATCTCAACCGCTCAGCCCGCCGTGCATCGTAGCCCTTCAATCTTCCTCAGATCTGATCTCCGCTGCTTGTCAACGCCCTCTCCTCCGCACGACACCTGGCGCCATCACGTCCTTTGGATTAAGCCACTCCTGATGCAATCCACACCGCTCGCGCGTACTTCGCCCCCATCGCCCCACGTGGAGGGCTCCTGACGCTCAGATCACCGCGCCCAGATCTCCATCCTACCGTTCCATCCCGCCTCGATCATCACCGTTGGATCACAAGATCCAACGGTGGAAACTTCGTCTTCCACCTCCAGCGCCCCTCTCTCCCACGTTCTCTGCCTTGCGGGAGGGGTAGCCCCTTCCTATTCTCAGCTGCGCTCCCTCCACCGTCGACGACCACCATCACCTCCACGTCCTTCCCCACTCGTCCCTTATCCTCGCCAGCTACTCCATTACCCACGTCGACCTCCAGCGACGTCCCACGAACCCCTTAAACCTCGCTCCATCACCAGCCCGACCGAGACCTCCAACCTATAAATACTTGCCCTCCGGCCGATTTCAGACCCATTCGCCACCCCTGAGAGATACCCTGAGCTCGGAGCGTTCGATTGGTGACATTAATTGCATGATTCCTTGAGCGAAGACGGTCGTCTTCTCCGGCGAGATCCTCGGCCACCGTCGTGTCGCAGCCCTCCTCCGTCGAGCCGCTGCTTGAGCTCAGGGACTTACCGCCCCTTCGAGCGACGATCTGGACCTCGATCTCGAGCTCCAAACCCCAGATAATTGCCTCCACCTTCGTTTAATCTTAGTTTTATTTTTTGCTTCGATTTCTCCCTTTTGATTCTCCGTCCACGACCATCTTCTCGCATCGTTTTCACTCCGCCGAGCTCCGCGACGGAGCTCTCATCCTCGCGGTACCATTCACGCCCTCAGACGCTTCCTTTCACCTTCCATCCAATCTGGCTCCGCCACTTGGCTGGAGCACCATATCAAGGCCACCTCCGATCCGCTTTAGGCCTCGCCGTCCTCCTCCACATCTCCACGATTGCATGCACGAGCTTCAGCTATCCTTTTAACACTTGCAGGTACTTCTTCTTCACTGATCGGAACTTCACCGGAGTTCCTTTGGAGCTTCGCTGCCACAGAGCTCCGACGACCCTCTCCAGCTCCTGAGACCATCAGCACCTTCACCGCATCGCCATGCTTCTTCTGGGACATCTCCGACACCTCAGAGAGCTTCACCGACACCTGTAGGGACAGGCGGAGCAAAGGCCTCATCACTAGAGCCCCGCCATCTCCTCCGCAGGCGGCGGAGGACCATCGGGGGAGAAGCCCCAGCTACCGTTTGATCACCTCGATCGAACGGTCGACTTCGCGCCACGTCGCCACTCAGCCGTGCCTCACAGGTGCCGTTGGATCCTTCCAGATCTAACGGCGCCTAGCCCGCCATATCATCGACATCTGGAGCAGCCAAGAGCCGTTGGATCTGTCGTGATCCAAAGATCAGCATTCAGCCACGTCACCCCTTCCATCGCGATCCAGTGCCCGTTGGATCTATCCAGATCCGACAGCCTACCAGCGCGCCACGTGTCTCCTTCCAGCAGCCGTTGGAGCACTCTTGATCCAACGATCGTCAACACACCACGTGGAGGAGTCTGAGCCTCTTCTCCGACCCTAGGCTCGGACTACCCGAGGATATACCGAGCCTCACTCCAAACCTCCAGGAGCTTCCGAGCCGAGCCCCGAGCCTCCTAAGCCGCCCGAGCCTAGGCCGACCACGTGAGGAGCACGTGCGACCAGGGTATTTAGCATAGAGGCCCTCGGGACTTTTTGAAATTACAAAAAGGTCCCTGTGAAGCAGACCCCACGTGAGGAGCACGTGCCAGTGGAGAAATTGCATTGATACCCCCAACATTATAGGTAATTGCATTTAAGTCCATGTCAGCATATTTCTTTTATATAATTTTATTTTCTTGTATTGCGAATACACCCCTGTCTTTGCACGCATCCCTATGTCTCATTTTACATCATTTTTGAATTCCAAAAGTTGCATTTTGTTGAGTAACTTGTCCTCTATCTATTGTGCCACTTGTCACATTTTTGTAATTACAGTAGATTTTTAAATGAATTAATTGGTTGATTTGTGTGATATTTTGCCCAGTGAGACCTTTAATTTATAATTAATTTTCTGTAGCTCCAAAAATTCTCAAAAATTCATAGTAGCTCTAGGATAGTGAACTCAACATTGCATAAAAATTTCATGTCATTTTCACGTATATCGAGGCCTAAATAAATTGTTTAGTGATTTTCTTATTTTAATTTTAGTAGGTTCATTTCACATTGAAATTTAGGTCTATCAATTTTCCTAGATCCCTCATCATTAGATCTATCTAGGATAATTTTATTTCCTGAAAAAGATGTGATTTGTTAGTTATTATAAAAAAAATTAGTGAAAATCACCCTGCCTGCATGTTTAATTCACAGTAAATTCATTTAGTGTCGAAAAATTCCAAAAGATTTGGGTAGTTCATTTACCATAATTCATCATCTGGCCAATTTTCACAATTTTTGGACTTCATTTGATATCTTAAATTTATTTAACTTTAAATCGGCCTGATATTGCATGTGTCTGCATAGAAAATAAAAAAAAAGAACAAAAAAAATACTCCTTGAAAATCTAACACTTGGATATTTGCTCATAATTCACCTAAGGAGACAAATGCCTCCCTGAGTTCGACCTTGGACACTTCACCAAGTAAAAAAAATCACCGCTAGAGATTAACTTGACATTAATTAATAGTGGTTTTTGATATTCCCTCTTGTATCCGACTGCAATAAAACTGATAATTAATTTGGACATTAATCTGACCGAATTAACATAGGGTGCGGGGGCGGTTATCACCTATCATAAAGAGTTATGATGGAGATATCTCATATAGTAATCTAACATCTAGTGGACTCCACTAAATTAGAAAATTAATGAATGGTTCATTAAGATTTCTAATACTGAAAATTAAACCTTTAAAGATCAATAGGAGGATAAAGATCATTTGACAATGATCCGGCATCATGTTTTGGACATATGTCTATTGATGAGATCAATGGACAAGTAAGAGATGAAACTTTAGAATGTCTAAAATTTCAAAACTTGCATACTTATGAATAATGTATTCAAAGTAAAATGTCCATTACACCCTTCTTTGGGAAAGATGTAAGATGTCAAGGTATTCAGGATCTCATACATATTGATGTATGTGAATCATTTATATCATAGTAAACATTATGGATATGTGATATCTATTGATGATTATGTATGAAATTTCTTCTCTTCACCTAAGAAACCTTTGAAATATTCAAAGATTTCACAGTTTTGGTTTAGAACCAAAGTTTGAAGGAAGATTAAATGAGTTTGATTTAATTTAGGTAGTCACTACTACTAGATGAATTCATAGAATACCTTATAGAGATATGAATATCATTTCTATCTCACCCCTCCTAATGAACCTTAACTCAATAGAGTTGTAAGGAGATACAATTGATCATGTGTGACATGATTTGATCAATGATTAATCTTAGCATAATTATCTCTTCGTTTCCAAGTATATATATGTGGCAGAGACTACATTATATATCCTTAAATAAGGTTCCATGTAATTAAGCTGGAATCTGGCACTGGAGAGTGCTACTTCATTAGGAAAATAAAGGATGGTATTGGATACCTACTTTATGACCTTGAGATTCTTAAAGGATCTCATCTCTGAGAATGTGATTCTTAGAGGATGACTCTCTTAAGAATCAAGATAAAAATGAAGTAAAGGAACTCATTTAATCTTGAGAAGATAATGAGGCTCCTGAAATCGGAAACTAAAAGAATAATTGAAGATGAAACACTAATACTTCTTCAAATATGTTTGAGGATGGATTCCATGTGTCAGTTGAATCTGACAATGATCGGACTTCATGTGATGAAACTCCTGAGGATCATGACATGAAAAGATGGATGTTAGCAATAAAAGTCTAATGTAGACTTCATATACAAGTGTTGTATATGGACCCTCGAGGATCCACCTATAAGGGTCACACCTATTAAGGTGTAAATGGATCTTCAAGAGAAAGAGGGAACCTGATCAGAAGGTAGAGACCTTCAAAGCACGGTTCGTAGCCATGAGCTACACACCGAAGTGAAGACATCGCTTGCGATGAGACTTGCTCTCCAGTGACCTTGCTTTAACCCATTAGAATATTGCTAACTGTAGCTACACAACTTGACTATGACATCTTCATGATGTGAGTCAAGATTGCATTCCTCTATGAATACCTCTCTGAGGATATTCATATGAAGTAGCCCCAGGGCTTCATGGTTGAGGAAAGCAAGGTGTACAAGCTAAAGAACTCCATCTTTGGACTCAAATAAGCTTCTTGTAGTTGGAACATAAGATTTGATGAAATTATAAATGTTATGATTTCAGATAAAATCATGATGAACCATGTGAAGCTTAGTGGTAGTGCCATTGTGTTCATCGTGCTAAATGTAGATATTATTCTAATCATTTAGAATGATATAAGAATAATAATAAGTGTTTTATAATTTGTTGTTCCATACCTTGAGATAAGATCTCAAGGATACCTCTTAGATCTTAATTCTGAAGTCATTCAGAAGCAAAGAGAAGAGGATATTGAGACCGTCACATTAGTAGTACACCTTGGACTTATTCCATTTTCTGGAAAATTCCAAGAAAGGCTTCTTTCCCCTAAGATATGGTACTGACCTATCTAAAGGGATAGCACCTCAAAGAGTTGAGGAAGTGAATGCTAGAACTGCTTGCACTTGTGCATCAGTTATGAGAAGTTGAAGTGTATGCTAGATGTGTACAAAAGCCATATGTCTGCCATGCAGTGGGAGTAGTAAATTGTTACTAATCCGACTCTGGAGATAAAACACTTGGTTGCAGTAATAACAATATCTTCAAAGATGATGAAACTTAGAGATAGTGATCTCAAAGTGTTATCTTCAAAAGTTTAAGACCTTGTAAATAGTGATCTATAGTGGTCTTAACTGTAGATACCTTAGGAGATAGAGATCTCCAGGAGTGAAGGTATTCTAATAAGGATTATGGGAATACTGGTTATGATAATTTAATAAGATGTAGTGTCAAGGACACTATAACCGATAAAATTGAGTATTGGTTGCATAGGATGCAACATTCGCATTGGATGCGAGCACTGTTACTAGGAGATATGCAAGTGTCGTAAAAGGACTTAGCGCAGTCTCTTGGGAACAGAGTGATTGATCATCTTACCTAGATATTTTCTAAATAGCCTATGATTGTCACATGAGTGTGGGTTTAAATGATTAGTCCATTAATGGCTCTTTGGGCTAGTGGGAGATTGTTGGACATGCGAGCCCACGACGAGCCATTATGCAATAAATGCTATTGCAATTCACTCCTTAATCTGAAATAAAGAGTATATCATTTGCATAATAGGTCCCTTAGTACAATTAGGGTTATGTACCATGTCCATCTTAATGATCATACAGATGTTGATCCAATTAATGAATCATAGAGGCTGGTGCTTAGATGAATATCTAATGAGTTAGATTGAGGACTCATCAAGCACCGTCAAATGATTATTAAGAGATGATCTCCAGCCTGAGTAAGAGATGGCAATCCTTTCTCAGTTAGGATGATATCTGACTGACCTATTGATGCAGGTCCTCTGCATAGGAATAGTGATTCGGAGGTGTCAGATTAGTTAGGTTAAAGAGTTGACTTAGCGATATCGAGATAACCAAAGTCCTATATCGTATGCTGTCATCATATAGGCACACATCCTCTGACCGGAGACAGATGTGTTACTATATGTCTGAGTATGTACATTTGGCAGACCAATAGGTTGATGACCTAATCAAGGTCTATACACCGGCGCGCTGGTGTGCATATAAGGGCATATGAGTAATGTGATCTCTCAAAGGGATCATACAGGTTCAGTTACTGAACCGGAAGACATGAACTCACTCATGAGATATTGGGAAGAATCAAATTCCATGCGCATGGTCGTCTCGCTTAGGAAGCTTGACTAAATTTATAGGTTTGATATATACTTTTGGAAAGTATATGATCAAGACCTAGGTATGATATATGCTTTTGGAAAGTATATGATGGATACCGACTCCCAATGATCGAATGAGAAACTTACTGATAAAACCCTGAAGTAGACAACGTAAAGTTGATCTAATACTTCGGGTTTATTCTGAGTCTTCCAGTATGCAGGATGTACATGTATTGGGAATACCTAAGGGTGATGTGATCATAAACGATTGTATAACCATGACGCTTCCATTCCTAGGGAGTGATGAAACGGGTCTGGATTTTTGTGACTCCTCTCAGTAAAGAAGTAATCTGATCTTTATCCAAATGTTGGACATTGATCTGAATGTGATTCAGAGGCAATGAGAAGACTAGATTTGCGGTCTTGATTTAATCAAGCATCTATGGGAGGCCTGAGATCTGGATTTGAGATGTAATCTCAATATCCAAGTCACTATTTGTGGATAATACAATCGCCATGTCCTTATCTCCAAGTATTCGCGGAGAAAGCGCATTATCCATGAAAGAGTTCATGGATAATTCTATTGTTGATATATGTATCCGAGCATTGAGAAAATGGATAATTAAATGTGATTTAATTATCATGACTAATATGAATTTGATTCATATTATAAGGAGAGTTATCTTAGATGATTAAATGTGATTTGATTATCAAAGATGTGAATAATGTAAATGTGATTCATATTATTTGGGCACATGAGAATAAGTTGTCCAATATAATTAAATGAGATTTATTTATTGTGGACAAGAATAATTTGGATAGTAATATCCAATTATTCATAATATATTATAAATGTGATTTATAATGTATTAGAGAGAGCTAGCTATAATTTATATTTGTTAATTAATTATTAATGTGTATTGGATACACATTGTCTAATTAATTGAAAATGTAAATTATATTTTGTTTTGGGTTGTGAATGTGATTCACAATTTTCTAATGTCAAGATTGCAATATTCCCAAAATTAATTGTGAATTATTTTTTGGTGAATAAATCCCAACAAAAGTTGTTGGAAATAAATAATGGAGAAATTCAAGCAGGCATGCAATCTCATGGAAATCCATGAGATTGCCTCCATAAGGAAGGAGGTCGGTGGCACCCAATTCCTATATGGAATGGGTGGCCGTCCACCCTTGGATGTACATGGAGATGTAATCTCCATGTATATTCTCTCCTTATTTATTTGATTTTGTCAAATATATTTTAATCTAAATTAAATCACAAGTTGTTGACTTTTACCAACAACAATCTTGACCATTGGATTGACATTCAATCTCATCCATTGATTTTATATGTCCCATGGATTGAGATCCATGGATCCCAAAACCCTATAAATAGAGAGGCATACCATGCTCTCTCTTTACACAATGCTTGAGAAGCACATCTCTCTCTCTCTTTCTCTCTACACAACAACCCTATCTATCTCTCTCATGGTCGTCCACCATGGATGTCCTAGAGAGGTTCTCCATCGCCGCAGCATCGTCGTTATGCTGATCGTCTGCTCGTGGATCTCCGTCTCCTTCAGTGCGCCTCGCTCATGAAGAAGACGTTGGATCTCGTGTGTCGAGGTCAGGAGATCCACCACTTGGATCATTAACATGGATTGCGAGAAGTACCTGATTCATCCCCGCGCTCGCAAGCGTCTCCTCCGTCGGATCGGATTTGAGATAGAAGGTCTCTTTGTTTAGAGACTCGATCGCAACCACGCTTCAAGAGGTAATCCTATTACTTGTTTGTGGTTTAGACGAAACGATCCAAGAAGTGTTCTTGGATCATGTGGTTTCGTCGAATGAAAAATTTTTAAATTCCACTGCATCGAGCAACTAGTGCGACTAGTTGCTCCTCGTCATATTCGATATGATGCTCACGCTTTCGTGATGCGCTTGAGGATTATACCATATCCTTCAATATGTACATAGGTTTAGAGGGTGTGGCACAGATTAGAAATGATCATATAGGAGTTTGGTGAACGATCTACTCAGATTGGAGTGATTAGAAGCCTGGGAAAAAGGGGAGAAGACGTGCATCTTCTCGTCTGCCGGGAGTAGGGGACCTGGGTCAAAGAGTTGACCCAGGTTAACTAGGGTTTGATTCTACTTGGTCCACGTGGACCAACCAGAAAATTCCATTACGTAAATTATTGGTCAAATCTATATTAAATAGCGAATGAATTAAGTAATTTTAAAGTATAAAATAAAAATTTTTTTTTTATTCCATGTAGTATTTAATAATGATTTTTATTTATTTTTTCTATTTATTTATTACAAGTTAATTTTTAAGGTCTTATTTATAGGTATATCCATCTATATTTTGGGTGGTTTTATTTTTATTTTGTGTTTTTTTATTGTTTTATTCTCTTATTTTATATATTAATAACTTATTTTTATGAACAAAGATATATAGGGATATTAAATATAGGTACATGTATATGTATTTCATCTATGTCTTTACGTACACTATTTTATTTTGTGTTTTATTTGTGTTTCTATTCTATTCTAAATATGTACATGTACTACAAATAATATTACAAAATTATCAAAAATATAAAATTATAAAATAATAAAGGATAAATAAAATGAATAATTTATTCAAGTATATGGTACAATAGGGGTTCAATACCTAATGTTTACACCTTAACTCCAAAAAATATGAAAACACCTTCATTAAATAGCTTATTAAAAGTTATATAAAACGAAAATGATTTTGATACATTTTGAGTTTTTATTTAGGAGATATGGGTCTCAAAAATTTGGGTTTAGGCTTTTTATTTTGAGCATAAAATGTACACGATATATTATTTTTGTATAAACTCATTTTTATAATTTTTTTAGTATTTTTATCTACAACTTTTATGTACAAAGTTTATTGATTTGAGTTACAAACAATAGAAAAGAGAATAGGTCCCAAAAGAAACTTATAGATGAATTAAAGAATGGATTTTTAATGGATTTATTGGCCCTTATCTGCTCCTACTTTATTCCTTGTCGGCTGATGAATCTACGTTTCATCATCTTTATTCTATCATTTTGGCCTTAAAAACCCTAGTAAATGCGTGTAAATAGCATTAATTCATGCATTTTAGCATTCATGCATAGGTGTGTAAATACTGTATAAAATGCGGTTTTTAGTGCCAAAATTATAGAATAAAGAAAAGAAAAGAAAAAGAATAAAATATTGTAAATATTTTATGACCCAAAACTCCGAGACCTAGACATCTTGATGAATAGGTCGACAAGGAATAAAGTAGGGGGAGATAAGGGCCAGAATACAGAGAAAATACCTATACACTCTATTCATTCTTTATTCATTTTGGGACCTATTTTTGGTTCCACTTTTTATACATCAAATAAAGAAACTTTGAACATGAAAGTTGTAAATAATTTTATAAAGAAAAATACAAAATTGATTTCACAGAAAAATAATGTACAAATGAAAAGTTTTGGTCTGAATAAAAATCCAGAATGCCAACTTCCCAGACCCATATCTCACAAATAAAAACTCCAAATGCAGCGTACTCACCTTTAATTGTATATAGAAGAAAATAATCTAATTAATGGCGGTGGTTTCGCATTTGGCGGAGCTACGGTGTGAAAGTTGAGTTTTGGACCCCCATTGTATACTTGTACATATTAAAATATTCAATTTATTATTTATTTATTATTTTTATAATTTTATATTTTTATAATGTTGTAAATATTACTTATAATACTTATGAACATTAAAAATAAAATAAAAACATCAATAAAACTCAAGTAAAAATACTTGTATACTCAAAACATAGGTATTATACATATACTTACACCTATATAAAATACACTTCTATTTTATTAAATATACAAAATATATTAATAAAATAAAATAAAAATATAATTACGTGTATAAAAGTATGTTATAATTTTATAAAATAAGAAATAAAAATAGTAAAATTAAATACACAAATTAAAAATAAAAGACTACAATATATAGATATAGATACCTATAGGGGTATAAATGCAAACTTGTAAAAATACATCTCATAAAAATAATTAAAAATCATAATAAAATAATTTATAAAAAAATAAACATTTTTTATTTTGTAACCATAATTTAATAAAGTGATTTGCTATTTTTAATTGAATTTACAAATGTTTTTCCAGGGATTTTTGTGGTTGGTCCACGTGGACCAACCATGTGGAAGTTGACCCGCTGGTCAACTCCCTGGGCTGCACCTGCAGCCTACCAGCTGCGTTTTTTGTCATTTTCTCCTATTTTTCTAGGCCACGTCATTCACATTTTGACCTAGAGTCCTTCTTCACTTTTTCTCCCCATACAACCATGATACACGCCCAGTACTTGCTTTGGTCTTTAGATCGAAGATTTGCTCTATAAACCTCGATCTTCATGCCTCCTCGCCCACTCTCTACCCAATGTTCTGAAGCTTGTCAGACTGCGTTTTTTTGGCGTTTTCTCCGAATTTTGGAGAGCGCGTCTTTCACCATTTGGCATTGCTTCCTTCTTGACTTTTGTTCACCATATATTGAGGATACACGCCCATGGTTGTTTTTGGGGAGTGCATCACTGGTGTGCTCCAGAAGCACCGTTCTTTGTGCCCCTTCGACCACTCTTTCAAAAAGACCTCCAATCCTCCATTTCAATTTTGAACTCCTTTTGCCCCTTCTTCTTCCCTTCTTTCATGTGCTGAGGTTAGAGGGAGGTGACAGCAACCTCACCTCGCCGTTAGGAGGAGAGGAGGAGCGGTGCGGAGGCGTCTCCATCCATCTCCGGCCAAGCTTGGCCGTGAGGTCCCCATCTCAGGCAACCCGCCTTCGAGGTCGTTTTCTTTTCATTTTATCGCTGATTAGTTAGCTCTTAGTTTCAGTTTTTAGTTTTCACGTTTAGCTTGTTGATTCAATCATTCACTCGCCTAGATTTCTCACAAGCAAACACCTCGCCGGAGCTCCATGAGCTCCGGCCATTTTTGCCATTCCGCCACCTTTTCCACTCCACACGTTGGCCCTTGGGACCCTCTACTGTGATTCTCGTTCTTCATTTTCAGGTCCATAGGCCAAAGGACTCCATCAAGGGGGTCGTTTTTGACGCAGGCCAAACCTCCTGGAGTTTCCCCCCGTTCTTCATCACCGTGGTGACGCCCCGACGGAGCAACCGTCATTTTGAGGCCGCCAGTCGATAGGGGAGCCTCGCAGGTCTCGGCCAGCTTGGGACTTTCCAGGTTGTAGGAGGAGATCACGCCGTCGAGCCAAAACTCGCCAAGAGGGTGTTCTTCGCGAGTTCATCTACATTCCTCCGCAGCCGTTCGATCGTCGGGCGAGGGTATTTTGCCCCATTTTCCCCCGCCATTTTGTGTAATATTTATTTAGGACTCAAAGCATTCATCTGAAGTTGTGTACTTTTGTATAATTCGCATATTGGTCCTTGAACTTTGCTCTACTTTCATTCATACCCTTGTTAGGCCTTGTATTTTTGTATGCTGTCCCTACTTATTTCATGCATCTATAAAACTCCAAAAATTCTCAAAAAATAGAGTTAAGCTCCTGTTGCATTGTAGATTCACGCCATATTTTTATTTTTCATTTTCATTGCATTTTATTATTTATAAAAATTCAAAAACACTCATTTTCAGCACTGTTTGCGTCATAAAATACCAAAAAAAATATAAAAACACATCAGAAAATTCCCAAAAAAATATATTTTGCTTATCTTATTGTGTTCTAACTCCAGTCCAAAAATCATTAAAAAATACAAAACAAAACTCCTAAAAATTAGAAAAGCCCAAAAACCTTCCTAAAAATCTAAAAATCCTAGAAAAATCCTAAAAATATAAACTCAGTTTCTGTAGTTTCTCTATTTTATTCTCTTTTATGGAAAATTAATTTGAGGAATTTTTGACACTGTTTACTATTTTTCATCCTCAATTTAATTTCGGCCAGCAACTTTTATTCACTGTTTTCTTTATTTAGCCAATTAAAAATACCAAAAACATTCTAAAAATTACCCAAACATCACAAAAACAGTAAAAAATCCTAAAAATATCAAAAACATCTTATTTCTGAATTTTTGGTTATTTTTGCACATTTTTATAAATACTTTAGCTTGTCTTTTATTACATTATCTTTATATTCCAACATTGAAAAAGGAAATAAAAAAATAGAAAATAGAAAATATAAAAATCAGAAAATTAAAAATCAAAATACAAAAATATAAAATTACAAAATTAAATAAAAAATTATATAAATTTAAAACCCACAAAAAATTAGCATAATAGGCACTTGATCACAACTCACACATTTTGAGCAATTTTTGCTCCGTTCTACCTGTCTGCTCCCTGTGTTCGACCTCTACACATACTTGCACTATACACATCTTGTTGTAGAGTTATAATAAATTTTAACTCCACACACTTTCATTGCTTTACTTGATTGTCGTGGGTTAATTGTTGATTAATTCGGGTTTCGTGAGCGGTCGCTCAGCGACACTGTAGTCCCGCCTTGTGTGGACTATTTTGACCCTCGCAAAATTCGAATTATCAAATGGCGCCGTTGCCGGGGAGCAACAGCGCTTAGTTCGGGTCTTGTTTGTGTTTGTGATTTATTGTCTATTTCGCGGCTTTTATTTTTCGCTATTTTATTTTCTTTATTTTTGATATATCTGTTGAGCTGTCTAACCCCTTCTCTTTTGTTGACTTTGTGCGAGGAACCGCGGACCGAGGGAGGCGCTCCACCCTAGGCGCCTACGCACCCACGTGAAGCCGTCTTAGCCATCCTAGCACCAAGGAGACGAGAAGAGAATTTTTGAAGACCGCACTCTATTTTAGTTGCATTTTCTTTTATTGCATTTATTTGTGTAATTTGTGTGAGAGAGAGACCACAATTATTGTAATAATACAGGTACCCCCGAACTCGGACATTCGAACCTAATTTCCAAGTGATTGTTCACTTGGGGGCTCTCGCGGTTTTGTCGGCTTTTCTTCGCATTCTTTTATTTTGTTTTGGTTTCTGATTTTATTTCTTTTGTGTGATTGAGCCCCTAGTTCTAGGATTGCTTGTGTAGCATTAGGTCCAAACACCTTAATCAACATTGCATGTACCTATAGTACGTTTTGGACTTAGTCAAATTTTAAACAGTTGATCATCACCTTCAATCCATCGCGCCGCGAGCTCTCCCCGCAAAGCGCTTTCTCCTACCCTCAATTTGTTGAGCAGAGGAGGGGTGAGCCTAGACCGGACTCTAGGGTTGAGGATTGGCGGTCAACTTGTGGTTCTTCCCGCTAATAGCAATTTTTGAACTTAGGGCGATTTCATCGGCTTTGCATTTGCATATAGATAGGTTTCAATTCTGCTGAGCATCCTTGCATGTAGAGTGCTGGAGGCAAGGTGAGCATTTACGCTTTAGCATCCATCATTATTTGCCGCTTGCATTGCTTTTCCGACTCTACCTCTGATTTTGTCAACCTAGGATCTTAAAGGAATTGAATCCCCGATAGGCTCGTGCATTTTTATTAAAAATCCAAAAAAAGTGATAACCAAATAAAATTGGGACTGCTAACATTACTTGACCCTAAAATTCACCAAAAAGAAAAATCTTGTATTGGGGCGAGTAATTCCCTCATTGTCTTCGCTTCTACTTGCTCGCGCACACACTAAGGATTAGTGCCCAAATCCCATATTCAGCCCCCTAAGTGTTTGTGCAATTTTGGACTTCTCACCTAACTCTAAAACAGACAAGATAAAAAGACCGCATTTGTGGTCTCTACCGAGTTGAGTAGGTGAATTGAGGGTTTGTATTATTTGCATTTTTGTTTGTGATTGTTTTGTGTGTCCTAGATCGTCTCTGCGCATTTGCGCCTTTTTCTTCACTCTTTTGACTTGACCATCGTGCTCTCCCGATCATTTTCTTTTGTTTCGAGATGGACGACTGGAGCGTATTTTATCCGGACTTTGCGGATCATTCGTTCACTCCAGCCGGTCCACCTCCTTTTTTCCAGGAGGACTTTGCTCCTGACTTTTGTACATATCCTCCTCAACCACAGTATCAGGACTCGGATTTCTACCCACACCCACCTCTATCTCCACCTGTGTATTATCCGCCTCCACCTTCACATCCACCCGAGACTGAGCTGATGGAGTCACCTTTCATGGAGTCCACCCTTGAGCACTTGACCCAGATGATGGATCATATGAGACAGAGGATTGACACCCTCACTAGTACAAATAAGAGCGACCATGATATTCCACCATTTGATGATATGGGTTCACTCGAGGATTACCATGAGAGCTTGCAATCGCCCAAATTACAAAAAAATGAGAAAAATTTAAAAACACAAAAAGATTTCGGGAGACACACGATCGAGTCAGACTGTGAGGAGAGAGACCACTTGCCAGATCCTTGGTCCACACATACATTCACACCCGGTCCCACCTTTGACCCCGAGGATGCCGCTGTACAGACTGCTCTTGGCATTCCTGGTGTATATGCTGATTCCGACCTCCTCCCTTGTATGGAGGAGGTCCAAAAATTCAAAAAAATGCTGACTGAGCCCGAAGTGGTGGCCACCATACATGAGATTATCCGTGCCCCACTTCAGCAGGCCATGACCGATTTATCTGCTCCTCTTCCCAAGAAGAGAAAGCGGCGGAGCAGATCTGAGCGTCATATCTTGACCATGGCCACTGCCCACGCCATCACACACCGTCCCATTCCTAAGAAGAGGAACACTGCCACACCTTTCATTAGCTGCACCATCTCTGACCACACATGTGATCGCACTCTCCTAGACGGCGGTGCTTCTATTAGCATCATACCCTTCTCGCTGGTACAGTCTCTTCACCTAGGGCCTCTCAAGAAGACCAGGATGATCGTACAGTTTGCTGATGGATCAATAAAGAGGCCGAAGGGTATCCTTGAAAACGCCGTCATTTCGATTCAGGGCACGAGCTACACTGTTAATTTTGTCGTATTGCCCATGGAGACCTCCACAGGGGAACACTCTCCAATCATCCTGGGACGACCATTCCTCGCATCTGCGAGGGTCGTTATCGACTATGGATCAGGAGAGATTCGCTTCCGTCCTATTGACGAGAGCGAAGCATTGATCACCGCACCTATTGCCAACCAGAGACCTGCACCTGATGTGACTTCACCTATCTTGGCTGACCCCGAGGACTATGATCTATATGAGGATATCAGAGAGACTTTCTTCATGACCGATGATGAGACCCGAGAATTCCTCTCCAAGGAGGAAAGCTCGGAAAGCATAGACCTTGGTGTTTCCGCTTCCTGTGATTGGCGATGTGTTGATGATATCCGCGGGATTTACACGATTGACACCATTGAGCGGAGGGCAGATTTAGAGACTATACAGGACGGACATGCTTTGACTACTTCCACTGATGAGTCCGCTCCTGTCCATGAAGATACTGATGAGACTAAGGCCGAATTTGATTTGGTTGCTTTTCTTCAGAGATTCGGGCCTTTTGATGAAAAAGATGATCCAGTTGAGATTATAGAGGACGAACAGAGTTCGACTACTTCCACAGATGAGTTCGTGCCTTTTGATTTTGACTTGGATGAGACCTCGCAGGACGACACTGAGTTCACTTCTTCCGATGATGATGAGTTCGTCCCATTTCACTTTGATATCAGCGAGACTTCCAAGGCCGGACCGAGTCACACTTCTTCCACTCACACGTCTCTGCCTTTGCACCATAGGACCACCAAGGGAGAACCTAGCCATACTACTTCCATTGACCAGTTCGTCCCTTTCAGATTCGATTCCACTGAGGACCATCATCTTGTCGACCCTGATCGGCTTCCGTCCACTATGGACCCCGATGTCGACCTGCATCACACCAGATCCATTCCTCAGCGGTCCCGCAAGAAGGTTCGCTTTCAACCTTCTTGATCATGTGTATATCCACCTCTGTTGTACATTCTCCTTTGTTCATCTCTATCTTCCGTATTGCTCGTCCACCCATTATCGTGTCTGCCTTGCTTAGGACGTACTTTGTCCTAAGTATAGGGGGGTGGACGAGCCGAGTGTTCATTCATCGTTCCGTCTGATCACTCCTGTTGTTGCCTATACTTAGGGCTTCTTTCACCCTAAGTATAGGGGGAGTGACGTGTACATCCTCACGATCTCTTCTTCCATCTTCACCTCTTTTCTTATTTTCTTCTTTTCTTCTTTTCCTTTTCTATTTTCTGTATCTATCAAAAAGGTGTCACCCCTTGTAGACAGTCTTCTATACTTAGGACGTACTTTGTCCTAAGTATAGGGGGGTGCGCACCCCGAGTTTCTTTCATTTTCATTTCGATCCTCTCCATTGTCTCTTCTTCTTGTCTATACTTAGGGATATCTTACCCTAAGTATAGGGGGAGACAATCTGAGTACGATCTGTTCATTCCCACCCTTGACCCTCCCTGCTTTGTGTACAGTCTGCTATACTTAGGATTACTTGATCCTAAGTATAGGGGGGACGGTCAACTTCTCATTGATTCATTCATTTATTCTTTATGCTTGCCTATACTTAGTACGAGTTATGTCTTCTCTTTTCTCTCCGATCTATGAGGACATAGCTCAAGCTAAGTATAGGGGGGTCGTATATACTACGTATATACTTTAGCCATAACTCGTACTTTCGTATTTTCTTAATAATATAGGCTAATAATTCATCAAAATTCATTAAAAATCTTAATAAAAAGATGTGATTATTCCTCAGATTCTTTTTGTATTTACTGATTAATAAATCAGGTAAAAATGTTTTTTGCAAAATGTTTGAAAAATAGTTTGAAAATCTTTGTGAACATCTATTGAAAACTATTTTGAAAATATTTTGTTACACGTTTTCAACCTTTGTAAAAATGTGTGGTTTGTAAAATTTCTTTTCTTTGTGTGAAATAAAATGTTTGAAAAATGATTTGCAAATGGTTTGAAAAATGGTTGCAAAAATGATTTGAAAAACCTATATATACTGTTTGAAAAGCCTTTGCAAAAATGGTTTTCAAATGTGTGTAAAATGTTTGTAAAAATTATTTTGGACTATAGTTTTCAAAAATTGTGTGTAAATTGTTTTCAATTAAGTTTGAGGAATATTCACATCATACAAAAATCCACTATATGTATATATATGTATAAAATTGATCACTTACCCTGTAAATTCTTAAAATCCACTTCTTGTTTATATAAGAAGCACTCCCATGTACATATTTTTCACCTACTTTTTAGCCAAAGCCTTTTTCTTTTCAAAAATCCCAAAAACATTTGCAAAAATTAAAATCCAAAAACATTTGAAAAATCTTTTTGAAAATACAAAAAAATGCATGCATCATCTTTTCAAAATCCATAAAAAGTTCAAAATCTTTGAAAATTGCATCACAAAAATATTTTCTGCATTGCATTGCATAGCATTCGCATTTTTCGGATTGAGTTTGATAGTTGAACAAGTCTAAGTAAAATCCGAAGATTGGAGCTTGATTGGGCCTTAAAATCTATCTAATAACAGGAACCTTATAGGAACTGGGTTTGAGGTACTTCAGGTCTAGTTGACTTAATTCTTTGAGGATCACGAGACTTAGTTCAATGGATTCTTGACTGCCTAAGTAGAGTATTTCGGAGCACACGCACGATTCTTGTTGATAATGACCTAACTTGGACACCTGCACCTTTCACATGGCTCAACTTAGTTGGAGTGGTGAGGGGATTGGATTTGCCGGTATGAGACGCACACAAGTGGAAACACTTGTCCTCCTCTAGGGAGGGAAGTGCACCCCAACCCGTCCAGTGATTAGGAAGTCTAAAGACAGGAGGCTGTGGGTTGCGATAAAGCTTCAAAAGAGGGATAGTCTACTGGCTCAAGAGGAAAAACTCCTTATGTAAATGCTGCTGTGAATAGTATTTCAAAAAAAAAAAAAGAAGAAGAAAAAAAGAAAAAAAAGGTTCAGGCATGTACAAAAATAAAAAGCCTGCAAAGTATGTACATATGTTGTAAAGTCAATAAGCAAGCTTGAGTTCCAAAGTCATATCATGTGAGCCTGCAGCTGGATGACTTGACTACACTGGTCTTGCATCCCAGGATATGTAGCTACACTGGCTACCGTCCATTCTTCTCTTCACCCCCTCCTCTTGAGCTGGTTGCCACTTGAACTTAGAAGGGAATACCCCGCTCCTCGAGGATGGAGTCATTGGATTGGGGAATCATTGGGTTGTCGTACTGGAGAAGTCAGTTTCTTTGCCATTCTAGTTGGGGAGAGCCACCATCACTTACACTGTACAAGTCAGATTCATAGTCGTAAGAGTTTGCGTATGAGTTGAAGTATTTCTGAACTGGCTATTGAGGAGACTTGGATAGAGTTTTGGGATTCTCAAGGGCTGTTGGATTTCAGACACGGTTCTCAATAAGGTTCCGCCCGCACTAAAATTCTAAAGGTCCGACTTAAGCTCCAAACTTTGATTTTGTGAAGACAAGTTTGACAATTAAATTTAGTCCATCTTTCTTCTTTTTCTTTTCTTTATTTTTCTTTTTCTGCACTTATTACATAAGTGTTTGCTAGGGACTAGCAAAGGCAAGTATAGGGGGATGATGAATCTACGTTTCATCATCTTTATTCTATCATTTTGGCCTTAAAAACCCTAGTAAATGCGTGTAAATAGCATTAATTCATGCATTTTAGCATTCATGCATAGGTGTGTAAATACTGTATAAAATGCGGTTTTTAGTGCCAAAATTATAGAATAAAGAAAAGAAAAGAAAAAGAATAAAATATTGTAAATATTTTATGACCCAAAACCCCGAGACCTAGACATCTTGATGAATAGGTCGACAAGGAATAAAGTAGGGGGAGATAAGGGCCAGAATACAGAGAAAATACCTATACACTCTATTCATTCTTTATTCATTTTGGGACCTATTTTTGGTTCCACTTTTTATACATCAAATAAAGAAACTTTGAACATGAAAGTTGTAAATAATTTTATAAAGAAAAATACAAAATTGATTTCACAGAAAAATAATGTACAAATGAAAAGTTTTGGTCTGAATAAAAATCCAGAATGCCAACTTCCCAGACCCATATCTCACAAATAAAAACTCCAAATGCAGCGTACTCACCTTTAATTGTATATAGAAGAAAATAATCTAATTAATGGTGGTGGTTTCGCATTTGGCGGAGCTACGGTGTGAAAGTTGAGTTTTGGACCCCCATTGTATACTTGTACATATTAAAATATTCAATTTATTATTTATTTATTATTTTTATAATTTTATATTTTTATAATGTTGTAAATATTACTTATAATACTTATGAACATTAAAAATAAAATAAAAACATCAATAAAACTCAAGTAAAAATACTTGTATACTCAAAACATAGGTATTATACATATACTTACACCTATATAAAATACACTTCTATTTTATTAAATATACAAAATATATTAATAAAATAAAATAAAAATATAATTACGTGTATAAAAGTATGTTATAATTTTATAAAATAAGAAATAAAAATAGTAAAATAAATACACAAATTAAAAATAAAAGACTACAATATATAGATATAGATACCTATAGGGGTATAAATGCAAACTTGTAAAAATACATCTCATAAAAATAATTAAAAATCATAATAAAATAATTTATAAAAAAATAAACATTTTTTATTTTGTAACCATAATTTAATAAAGTGATTTGCTATTTTTAATTGAATTTACAAATGTTTTTCCAGGGATTTTTGTGGTTGGTCCACGTGGACCAACCATGTGGAAGTTGACCCGCTGGTCAACTCCCTGGGCTGCACCTGCAGCCTACCAGCTGCGTTTTTTGTCATTTTCTCCTATTTTTCTAGGCCACGTCATTCACATTTTGACCTAGAGTCCTTCACTTTTTCTCCCCATACAACCATGATACACGCCCAGTACTTGCTTTGGTCTTTAGATCGAAGATTTGCTCTATAAACCTCGATCTTCATGCCTCCTCGCCCACTCTCTACCCAATGTTCTGAAGCTTGTCAGACTGCGTTTTTTTGGCGTTTTCTCCGAATTTTGGAGAGCGCGTCTTTCACCATTTGGCATTGCTTCCTTCTTGACTTTTGTTCACCATATATTGAGGATACACGCCCATGGTTGTTTTTGGGGAGTGCATCACTGGTGTGCTCCAGAAGCACCGTTCTTTGTGCCCCTTCGACCACTCTTTCAAAAAGACCTCCAATCCTCCATTTCAATTTTGAACTCCTTTTGCCCCTTCTTCTTCCCTTCTTTCATGTGCTGAGGTTAGAGGGAGGTGACAGCAACCTCACCTCGCCATTAGGAGGAGAGGAGGAGCGGTGCGGAGGCGTCTCCATCCATCTCCGGCCAAGCTTGGCCGTGAGGTCCCCATCTCAGGCAACCCGCCTTCGAGGTCATTTTCTTTTCATTTTATCGCTGATTAGTTAGCTCTTAGTTTCAGTTTTTAGTTTTCACATTTAGCTTGTTGATTCAATCATTCACTCGCCTAGATTTCTCACAAGCAAACACCTCGCCGGAGCTCCATGAGCTCCGGCCATTTTTGCCATTCCGCCACCTTTTCCACTCCACACGTTGGCCCTTGGGACCCTCTACTGTGATTCTCGTTCTTCATTTTCAGGTCCATAGGCCAAAGGACTCCATCAAGGGGGTCGTTTTTGACGCAGGCCAAACCTCCTGGAGTTTCCCCCCGTTCTTCATCACCGTGGTGACGCCCCGACGGAGCAACCGTCATTTTGAGGCCGCCAGTCGATAGGGGAGCCTCGCAGGTCTCGGCCAGCTTGGGACTTTCCAGGTTGTAGGAGGAGATCACGCCGTCGAGCCAAAACTCGCCGAGAGGGTGTTCTTCGCGAGTTCATCTACATTCCTCCGCAGCCGTTCGATCGTCGGGCGAGGGTATTTTGCCCCATTTTCCCCCGCCATTTTGTGTAATATTTATTTAGGACTCAAAGCATTCATCTGAAGTTGTGTACTTTTGTATAATTCGCATATTGGTTCTTGAACTTTGCTCTACTTTCATTCATACCCTTGTTAGGCCTTGTATTTTTGTATGCTGTCCCTATTTATTTCATGCATCTATAAAACTCCAAAAATTCTCAAAAAATAGAGTTAAGCTCCTGTTGCATTGTAGATTCACGTCATATTTTTATTTTTCATTTTCATTGCATTTTATTATTTATAAAAATTCAAAAACACTCATTTTCAGCACTGTTTGCGTCATAAAAGACCAAAAAAAATATAAAAACACATCAGAAAATTCCCAAAAAAATATATTTTGCTTATCTTATTGTGTTCTAACTCCAGTCCAAAAATCATTAAAAAATACAAAACAAAACTCCTAAAAATTAGAAAAGCCCAAAAACCTTACGAAAAATCTAAAAAATCCTAGAAAAATCCTAAAAATATAAACTCAGTTTCTGTAGTTTCTCTATTTTATTCTCTTTTATGGAAAATTAATTTGAGGAATTTTTGACACTGTTTACTATTTTTCATCCTCAATTTAATTTCGGCCAGCAACTTTTATTCACTGTTTTCTTTATTTAGCCAATTAAAAATACCAAAAACATTCTAAAAATTACCCAAACATCACAAAAACAGTAAAAAATCCTAAAAATATCAAAAACATCTTATTTCTGAATTTTTGGTTATTTTTGCACATTTTTATAAATACTTTAGCTTGTCTTTTATTACATTATCTTTATATTCCAACATTGAAAAAGGAAATAAAAAAATAGAAAATATAAAATATAAAAATCAGAAAATTAAAAATCAAAATACAAAAATATAAAATTACAAAATTAAATAAAAAAATTATATAAATTTAAAACCCACAAAAAATTAGCATAATAGGCACTTGATCACAACTCACACATTTTGAGCAATTTTTGCCCCGTTCTACCTGTCTGCTCCCTGTGTTCGACCTCTACACATACTTGCACTATACACATCTTGTTGTAGAGTTATAATAAATTTTAACTCCACACACTTTCATTGCTTTACTTGATTGTCGTGGGTTAATTGTTGATTAATTCAGGTTTCGTGAGCGGTCGCTCAGCGACACTGTAGTCCCGCCTTGTGTGGACTATTTTGACCCTCGCAAAAACCGAATTATCATCGGCCCAGTCATCAAGATGTCTAAGTCTCGGGTTTTAGGATCATAAAATACCATTGGAATTTTATTCTTTTTCTTTTATTTCCTTTATTATATAATTCTGCCATTGGAAACAATATTATATAAAATAAATGGAATAAATAATTAATGTTCATATGTACAAAATAATGTTATTTACATGCATTAGCGTGACAATGATATAATAAAGGTAATGAAATGGATATTCATCAGCATGACAATGGTAGTATTGTCATTTCTAGGTTGTCATCTGACGCACATCCTTTTGTTATGAACGGACAACTGCTGAAGCAATATGTAGATCATGATACATTCTTGTACATGGTTGATTCCATATATTTGGTATCAGACTATGACTTCTTGACATCTTCTGTGTTTGATACATGAGTTGTTTTTCTATTATATATAGCCTTTCGTTTTATTCTTTATTCTTCCGTTTTTATCGGTCACCTCTTTTCCGTGTGTGTGTGTGTGTGATATACCTAGGATGTACTTTATCCTAAGTATAGGGGAGGTGAATGACTTGAGTTTTTCTATTTTCATTATGTTCATGACTCTTGTCATTGATTATACTTAGGGATCCTTTACACTAAGTATAGGAGGAGTGAGTTCGTTCATTTTGTCCTCTTTCACGTTTTTATTTCTTTTCTTTCTTCTGTTCTCTCACTTGTACTTCAACTTGTTGATATTTTTTTGTATACTTAGGGATCTCTTGTCTTGAGTATATGGGAGGATAAGCCGAGTCATTGAGCTTATTCATTCTTTTCCTCAGTTCTCCCTATGTGTTCAGTCTTATATACTAAGGATTATTTGATCCTAAGTATAGGGGGTATTACTCACTTCTCTTCTTGTATTTTTATTCGTTGAGTCATTGTTGTATATATTCTTTTCACTTTTATATACTTACCACGAGTTATGTCTTCCTTTGTAGCTCTTTGGTCACTATGAGGACATAGTTAAAGCTAAGTATAGGGGTGTCGAATATATTGTATATATACTTTAACCATAACTCTTATTTTTGTTAATAATATGGATATTACTTGAAAAATGCTTTGAAAAATGATTTGCAAACATCTTTTGTCAAATTATTTGCAAAAATTATTTTGTAAAATATTTTGGAAAAACTTTTGTAAATTTTTTTGTAAACTTTTTAAAAAAATTTTAGAAAATATTTTTTGCACAAATCCTTGTAAAATTGTTTTGTTTGTAAAATGACTTGTAAATTATTTTCTGTATCAAAATTATGTATATTGTACAAAATATTTGTAACATTTTTGAAAGTAGCATGTTTGTAGAAACCTTTTTGTAAAATTATTTGTAAAATGATTTGTAAAATTTTTTGTCAAATAGTTTGCAGAAATATTTGTAAAACTTCTGAAAAAACTTCGTAAAATATTTTGAAAATTGTTTGTAATATCTTTTGTAATTTTTTTAAAAGGTTTGTAATTTTTTTGTCATATGGAATATAAATTATGGGATATATTTGTAAAATTCACGTGTGTATAAAAACCTTAGTCACTTCTCCTCTTGTAAATAAAATTCTTTCTTGTATATAAAATCCTTTTATAAAACGTTTATCTAACACTTGTACATAAAATCCTTTTGTAAAATCTTATTAAAAATTTGTATAATCCTTGTATGTATACTTGTATATATTCCTTGAAAATACATTCAATCTACTAACTATTTTCTTTCATAAAAAAGAGGTGTTTAAAATCCATAGAAAATATAAAATTCTTTGAAAAAATATTCAAAAAGATTGTTCTCTTATTTTCTTTCAAAAAAATGTTTTTTATATATTTCTTGCATTTGCATGTGCATTTTTCAGAATGATATTGACAATTAAATTAATATGGAACAAAGTCGAAGAATGGAGTTTGGTTAGATCTCAATCTTCTTAATCGCAGGAACCTTATAGGCACTGGAATTGAGATTCTTCAGGTCTATAGACTTAACTCTTTGGGAACCACAAGACTTAGTTCAATGTCATTTTGACTACCTAAGTAGAATACTTTAGAACACACACTTGATTCTTGTTCATAATGACCTAGCTTGCACACCTACATTTACACTCTGCTCACCTCAGTTGAAGTGGTAGAGAGCTAGATTTACCGGCATGAGACACGTTTTAATGGAAACATCAGAAGTCACACATTTATGGCCATTATACCCCCACTTGGTCCAATCACAACGAGGTCTAATGACGTAATGTTGTACATTGCAATAAAGATTCAAAAGAGGGATAGTCTATTATCTCAAGAGGAAAAACTCTGTATGTACATGTTGCACCTTTGTATATATTAAAAAAAAAGTTCAAAATCAAAAACTCCAAAAAAAGTGGATAGGCCTGATTGAAAATAAAATGCATAATGGAGTATATATATAGATGTATATTCAATAAGCAAGCTTGAGCTTCAATATTAAATTTTTGGGATTCTACAACTGGATGACTTGGCTACACTTGTCAGGCATCCTAAGATAGGTAGCTACAATAGCTACCGTCCATTCTTCTCTCCACCTCCTCTTCATGAGCCGGTTGCACTTGAACTTAGAAGGAAATACTCTCGAGGAAATATTTATTAGATTAGGAAACTAGGGCCACCATCTTAGATAAGACTGACTTTTTCCGCTTCAATCGAGGAGAGCTACATATCACTTACATTGTGCAAGAAATATTCTGAGTCATAAGGGTTTGCGCGTGAGTTGACTTATTCTAACCTGGCTATTGAGGAGACTTGATCAGGGTTGTGTCGTTTTTAGAGGATGTTGAGTGTCAAGTCCATTTCCCATTAAGGTTCCTCCCAGACTAATAATCCAAAGGTCTGAATGAGCTACATACTTCGACTTTATAAAGATAAGTTTAATACTCAATATTGTTCTATGTTATTTATTTTTCCTTTCTTCTTTTTCTATTAATCACTTATTTTTCAAATAAGTGTTTACTAAGGGACTAGCAAAGGTAAAGCATAGGTGGATGATGAATATGCATTTCATCATCTTTATTCATTTATTTTAACTTAAAATCCCTTGTAAAACACATGTAAATATCAATAAATCAATTCTATTACTAACCCTAATTCCTGTGTAAATACTCTATATTTATCACTATTTTAACCTAAAATAAATAAATTAAGAAATGAAGGGAAAATAAAGAAAACCAAAGAATGTATATATGTAATAGATACATGTTGACTCTGACCCCGAAAAAGGTCAAGACTTAACCTTCGACCAGGAATAAAGCTGGGGGAGATAATCCTAAAATAAAGAAAATCAATATCCACATGTGTATATTTCTCACTTGTAGACTACTGAATATGATCCACATACTTTACACTATTTTATTTACAACCAAACTTGCTTCAAATCAAAATATTTTCTTCTTGAAAATTGTATGTAATTTTTTTTGTAAATAATAAAAATAATTGCATGAACAATATGTATACATTGTGCAATTTACAACACTCTGAAAAAGCCACAAAGCTCAACTTGTAAGATCAATATCTTCTCCATCAAAACCCAAAATTAATCAAACTCACTTTCATTGTACTCCTAATTAAATAATCTTTAAAATGGAAGTGGTTTCATAAAAATCAGAGTTGAGATGTGAAATGTGGCTTTTTGGGGTATGATTGTATATTATACCTATGTACATTATTTGTATATAATTTGTATATTTATTTTCTTTGTATTTTTGTATAATTTGTATTTTTTTATTAATTGTAAATATTATACTTGACTTATATAAAATATAATTAGAAATCAAAAAATAAAAAATCAACAAAAATAAAATCTTGTATATAGTGTATATGTTGCACTATGTATATATTGTAAATAGGCCTATTTATTTAATCTAATAAATCACTTCATAAAAATCAAATAAAAAATTAATTAAAATCCTTGTAAATTATTATAAATTAAAAAATCATGTACATGTTTGTAAAAAACACATATTAATAATTAAGATGTTGCTTATATAGATATACATACCTTTAAATAATAGATTTTATTTATTGAAACATTTTTATATATTTTATTTAATCAATTGAAAATCACCAAAAATAATTTAGTTAATTACTAACATTTTATCTTTACTTTATTTGTTATTTAAATTCATTTTCTATTTTATTTCCATTTTTCTTCAAGTTGTATCGTGTAGCCTATTCTGTCTCATTCGGTGTGCCCTCAAATTACTTGAGCCTGAGCATGTTGAATCGGGTCAACTCTCCGGCCTCTCTGCATTTCCCGCTATTCCACTCACCAGTGCCCCTTCTCCCTATTTTCCCGCACGTGTCACCCATTAACTTCTCCTACCTTCTTCACCTAATTTTCAGCCCTAGCAACTAACTCCCTCTCCATCTCATTCACTCCGTTGATCATGCCTTGATTTGATCGTATTTTGAATTCAAAAATCTGTCGAACCTCCACTCCTATATATAATCACATATATCCCCTGTTGCCGATGATCCGTTTTCCACCATTTTTTTGCCCATGATCGGACTTGAAGTGATGAAGTTGTGATAGAGCTTCGCCCCCTTCGATTAGGAGTGCGAGAGATCAGTAGAGGATGTGATCTAGTACCTGGTCAGAGACCTTTGTCGCCTCATTTTACCTCTCTGGCCATTGCATGATATCAAGGTCGACTACCTTCGCCATCCACCATAGGGTGATATAGTGTATTGTAGTCTTAATTTCTGTCTTCATTTCATTAGTTTCCACTTAGATTCGAGTAAATCAGTTCATCATCTTCACCCTCTGATATGCTAGATCGGAGGAGCTCCGATCATCCATTTCTAAATCCAACCCGATCTTTAATTTCACCACGACTTTCTCCACTACCTTCCATAACCTACCATCCTCCAATCACTTCAGATATGAATAATCGACCTCCTCTCAGACCACCTTCTCCAGAGGTACCATCCCCTTACTTGTTCCTTTATTTTCTTCCTCAATAAGTTTGTCAGAATATCACCTCCGAGAGTACATTATATTGCAGGTTGTAGGGGGATATCATGGCACAAAGAAGAGGACCTGGAGGTCTACCTGAAGCTTCTAACTCCTATACCTCCAGATCCTCAAGAGGACATCGTGAGCCTTCTAATACCTATCCATTAGACACGAGAGTACTTCGTGAACCTCCAGAAATCAATAGGAGAAAACTCTAGTGAGGATCGAGCAAGATCTTATCAATCGAACGTCGTTGGAGTTAGCGATCTTCTTGTTTCTTCCATCAAGATTCAGAGCCACACGATCAAGAACAATACATCCAAGTGAATCATGATCAATCATTTTCGCCCAATTCCAAGCAATGGATAATAGTTCCAGATTGAATACGCGCTGCTCGAGCACGCTTCCTATTCAACTGTTTTATCAAAGATCAAACTCATATCTGTCTTGCAACGCGCCATGTGGAACGGTATAATATTTGCACTCCAACCCCTATATTTTTCCAATTTTGCAGATAAGTCCCTCAAATGACACTTGTTTCCTTATAGTCATTTGAATAATAGCATTATTTCTTCTACTATTTATTTAATTTTCATTTTGGTCCTTCTTAAACTGCATGTGTTTTCTAGGGTATTTTGCAATAAAAGCATACATGTTTATTTGTTATTGATTGACCCCTTGAAATAATGTATTTGCATTTTGGTCCAATCTAGCGCACGTCACGTGTGCTGGCATACTGATTTTTGGGTAAATTGCATGTTTGGCCCTCACATTTCTTTAGTTGTTATCTATCATCCTGTTAAAAAAAATAGTTACATCCATGCCCTTGTGATCCGAATATTTATTTTATTTATTAATCGTGTGGACTAATTAGTTGTCCTTCATTAAAAAATCCATAAAAATTAACTTAATCTCCTGCTAATCTCATTTATTCATGCTAATTTTCATTTTGTATTTTAATAATTTTTTTTTGTTTTTAATGATTTAAAAACTATGAAAAATTCCCTTGTTTGCATTAAAAGTTTACAAAAAAATATAAAACTTTTTCAAAAATTCCAAAAAAATGTTGGGCTATCCCTTTTGATTTATTTTTTTTTCTAAAAAGTTTTCATTGACTATTTCATTATAAAAACCAAAAAATGGAAAAGATTGAAACAATTGAAAAATTATATTAAATAATTGAAAATCCTAAAAATTTGCAAAAATTATTCCAGAACATTAACAAAATTTATCATTCTATTTGGGTTTATTTTTTAGTTTTTTATTTGATTCTATTTCAAAAATCCAAAAACATCTGTATTATTTTTCTATGTGCATTATTTTCTAATTTCCATTTATTTGATAGCCTTTAAAATTCTAAAAAATGTGGAAAAATGACAAAAATAGCTGAAAAATATTAAAAAAAACAAAAATAAGTTTACTTTAATTTTATGACTATTTTTTGCTACACCTATAAATCCAAAATTTTGCCTTTTCTTACCCCTTTCTTTATTTCATTTATTCGTTTTACTTTCTTTTATTTTCAAAAATTAAAAACATTTCTAAAACTATAAGAATCATTAAAAATTATAGAATCAAAAAAATAATAAAATATAAAAATTAAAAAAGCATAAAAAATTTAAAAATACAAAAATCTCTCAAAAAGCAAGAGTTGTGTGCATAGAATTGATTTGTTTCTTTCATTGTTTTTCATTAAATTAAGTAACCCTCAAGATTTTTGTAGACTCTCTAAGTCCGATCTTTTACGCTATACATGTAAATAAATTACAAACTTCTCTTGCTAACATTTCTTTATTTTATTTTTGCTTGAGAATTTTAAATAATTTTTGTTGAGGGATTTCTTTGGTTGAAACGACATTGCAAATAATTCATGTCAATTTAAACCCGAATTTCCATGCTCAACAGTTTCCCCTTATATCGGGACATATTTCAATGAAAATTTCGATTGAGTTTCCCCTTATATTGGGGCATATTTCAACAGAAAAACGCAAAGAGAATCCTTTATAAAATCATTGAGAGGAAAACAGTTGTGAGAAAAAAAGAATATATGAAAGCTATAAATGATGGAGAATAGGTCGACACCATGTGTCTTACGTGAGTGAAGCATGTGACGAATCACAAGGTTCAGTATTGTACTTAGCTGCTCACACCTAAGTAGGGTGTTATATAGATTTCTCCACCAAAACAACTATAAAATCGATGAAAACTACTGAATCGGTAAGTATCTTATCAAGGATGAGTGAATCATGCAAAGAACATGTACGCTCACTGACAACCTAACCGGCCGCACCTGAGCAGGGCTATTGCTCATATTCCTCCTCGAACCATAACACAAAATGAATTGGAAAGGAAGATAAATCGAAAACCTAAATTAAAAAAGAAGATGAACCTAGGTCACGTTAGACCATACTTACAAAGCCAACTTGGTGAGGATCGCACCATCTTCCTCCTCGTGCTCCCGGCAACACTTCGCTAATGCTTCTTCCCTACCTCCCTCACATCCTCCTGACATCTCGACCCTAGCCCTCGTGGTAGTGGTGGTAGAGGAAATCATAGAGAATGAATTGGTAGGGGGCTATTCATGGGCTTTAGAAAACCGCTAACCATGGTTAGTTAATCATTGTTCAACCCTTACCACAATTAGTGACCATGTTTTTAGACCATGGTCATGTCCAAAGCTTATCCGAATCTTAATGCTTAAGTTATAACTATCTAGAAGATTCTAGATTGGCTAAAGACACTTAATTAGTGCTAATCACGATTATCTTTCACTAATTGTAATTTAACTTTCGCGACTTACGCTTAACTTTCATTGACCTATGATTAGTGTTCGTTAGTTGTCATTAGTGATCCTCAATCCATCATTAGTTTATTTGATCATGTCTAATTAGTATTAATGATGGTCATTAAGGATTAATGATATCTTAAGCCTCCTCCCCTTTCTTCCAAAAATCATAATTCAAAACGAAGTTCGATTAACATGAAACAAATTCCGTTGGTTTCCTCTTGACGAGCCAGATGTTATAATATAGGATCCTAGACATGGCCAAGTTGAAGGATTTACAATTATAACATCCTTAAAGGAAAACATGTCCTCAAGACTTGAAATGTAGGCATAATAACATTAAATATGATTGAAATCATAACAACTTTAAAGGGAATGAACATTCTTTTATTTATAATGAAGATGTACACAATACATTGTGTTATTATTCAAACAAATAGGGGTATATTTCACTCTCATATCTACCTCAGGTTACCATGTGGCTTCTTCAAACTCTTGGTTCTGCCACAATACTTTAACTAGAGTTAGCTCTTTATTCCTCAACTTCTTGGTATCCTTATCTAGTATTTTCAAAGGTACTTATAGATATGTCATGTCTGGCTCAACATGCAGAACATCATAGATTATCTTATGCTAAAGATCCCTAATATACTTTCTCAGATTTGATACATGAAAAACATCATGTATTGCTGAAAGATGTGGAGGGACTACAAGTCTATATGCAACTTTCTCAATCCACTGAATAATTTCAAAGGGACCCACGAACCTGGGTGACAATTTCCTACACAAGTCAAACCTCTGAATTTCCTTCATATTTGATACTTAGAGGAATACAAAACATCTACCTTAAACTAAAAATCTTTTCGCCTAGTATCACTATTGCTTTTGTGGCTACTTTGAGCAGTTATTACTATTTTTCGAGCAAGCTCTACATCTTCCCATGTCTCCTAGAGTCTATCTGAATCATAAAGGTTCTTTATCCTGACCTCTTGCCAACATAGAGGAATAGTACACATATGTCCATACGGTGCTTTAAATGATGCCATGCTAATACTTAGATGGTAACTATTGTTATAGGTGAATTCTACAAGAGGCAAATGTTTAATCAAAGATCCCTTCCATTTTAAGGCACAAGCGCCTAGCATATCCTCTGGAGTCTGAATAGTTCATTTTGATTAACCATCGGTTTGTGGATGATATGTTGTGCTTAAGCATAGCTGTGTACTTAAGGCTATCATGAAGTTATCCCAGTAGTGTGAGGTGAATCATGAATCTCGATCGGAGACTACCAATTTTTGGATACAATGGAGACGGATCCCGTGTAATATGTAACTCAACAAGCTTGTCTGGAGTGGAAGATAAGCTTATTGGAATAAAATGTGCTACCTTGGTTAGATGATTTATTATGACCCATATACTATCTTTACGACTGGTCATCTGAAATATTCTAGTAACAAAGTCAATGGAAATGCTTTCCCATTTCCATTTCGGAATAGGGAGAGGTTGCAACAATAGCCTTTACATGTTAGCAGGTGAAACATGAATTCACAAACTCAGCAACATCCTTCTTCATTCCCATCCACCAAAAGTGTAAATGAAGATCCTTATACATCTTCGTAATTCCTGGATGAATAGATAATCTAGAGCAATGTGCTTCACGTAATATGTCTTTCCTGAATTCGAGTGTGTTTGGTACACAAACTATGTGATGGTTATATAATAACCCATCTTGTATATGGAATCCCTCTATCTCATTCTTCTCAAGTTGTTGTATCAAGTCTTTAAGGGTTAGATCATCCTCCTGTCCTTTCTTTATTCTACCTAGATCTTTGGTTTGTATTGTAGTGGACTAGTTATTGTATCAGCACTACTACGAAATGGTTTCCATTCACTCAACGTTGATAGTAAACCCCAAAAGTGGATAACACTAACCAAATGTTGAGCATGGAAATCCAAGGGTTTAATTTAATTGAATTATCCAGTGTCGATTGACGAATCCGAAAATGCGGCTTTTAATGATGTGTTTTTATCGTGTTGTGCGTTGTAGGCGGCAATCGGAAACGGTCAAGAAAATACCACAAATGATGTTCAATTTTTAATTTCGTGGTTTTATGTTTATTTTACTTGGGCAAGTCCCAAGGTCGATCACAAGGAGGCAAAGGAACAACCTAGAATTAAGTCTATCAAAGTTCGTGTTCGGTTTTCGAAGCGGTCTTTTTTTGGAATTTTTCAATGAATTAGGAGGTGCACATGCAAATTTGGCCTTATTTTAGGGACTAAAATGTAAATAACGTTCAAATGATGTCCGAAAAATACGAAACTTGGCCACAATGTAAACTATAATGAAATGGATGCACTGTAATTTTTTTGGAATTTTTGGATGCAATATGAATTTTTTATGGATTTTTAAATGCAAACAAATTAATTGTCAATATTTAATTTTAATAAATATTAAACCTACTTATTTTCGAGAACTAAAATTATCTAGGATCTATCACTAGGTAATAGATCTTAGAAAAATCCTAGACCTCAAAAATGTGGGGTTCAATACCTATTAAAAATCAAACATTGAAATGCACAAAATGATTTTTACAGGGCAAATGATGCATGCAAATGCAATGATTTTTGGGCACAATGTCAATCAAATTAATCTCTACGATATGTGATTTTTGGGGAATTTTTAAGTCAACGGTTAATTAACTACGAAGTTCCAAGCACAAATTGGGTAAAATATTTCAATTTCCACAAAATATTTATTTATTAATCAACCGTAATTCACAAAAATACCAACAACATGTCCAAGCGTAGAGAATTAATTAACCAACATCATGCTATTTTTAGATTGATAAAATAATGTAGAGAGAAAGCAAATCTTTCTTCTCAAATCCAAACTATATAAAATAACTGCGGATTTCTTCCCGCTTACTCTCATCTAGGCACGCTTCGCACCTTGCTATCTAGTTATAGGGGCTTCAGAAAGAGATTTTCTTAAAACTAACGGGGAACACAGGGGTATGAGTGCAATATAAATAAAATAAATAATTTAAGCAAACTGCAGTGGGGGACTTAAGTGTAATTACCAAAACCAGGGGGGATATTTCTGCAAAATTCACTCAATACACGTGCGGCGCACGTGTCCTGTGGCTCTTGGACTCGGCTGCAATATGGAGGACCTCCGGGGGGTATTTTGCAAATGACCCAGAATGTCACGTGCTTCGCACGTGACTCCTGGGGGCGCTGACGTAGTGGTGACGTCCCCCCGCACGTGCCTCGCACGTGGGGGGTCTCGGGCCTGGCGCCCGGCCTGGCGAGGCAGAAGGTGGCGGTGGATCTGGCGTGTCGGCACGGCCGAAGTCGCGGCCAAGGCGATAGGTCCGGCTGTCTTCGAGGTTGGTGGAGGAGCAGTAGAGGGCACCCCCCTCCCCCGGCCGAGACGGTGGTGGAAGCGCGGAGGAGACGATGTCGCGTTGCGTTTGACCGGCGGTAGGTGAGGTTGAAGATGACGTTGCGGAGTCGGAGGCGGTGGGGGGTTGTCGATGTCGTGAGCGATGGCGTTGACCGGCGGTGAAGGTCGAAGAAGATAACTGGCGTTAGGCTCGACGGAGTAGACCGGAGCAGGAGCAGATGGCCTGGCGGCGCTGCGACGAGGCTAAAGGAGCCTCGGATCTCGCCGAGGAAGAAGATCCACCGGGCTGTCACCCCGGTGTGCGTGAAGTGGTGATTCGGCGGATGGTTGTCGAAGGGGGAAGCGATGGGTTTAAATAGGGTTAGGGGACGTTAGCCGGAGATGGAAGGCGAATCGGAGATTGATCTGGAGATCGAGAAATCACGGGGGCGGCGCGGATCGGAAGAGATCGGGAATGGCTGCGATTCGCGGCGGAGGCGGAGAAAATCGCGGGCGGCGATTTTTGGGAAAGATGGGCGGAGGAGGACGACGCACAGGCGCCGTCCGATCGCGCGCGATCGGACGGTGCCCGTTGCGCCACGTGGCGAGTGATGGGGGAAGAGGCGGAGGCACGTGCGAAGCACGTGCCTGGGGAGGCACGTGCGACGCACGTGTTTCGTTTTTTTTTTTTTTAATTAAAACGAATAATAAAAAGGCTAAAAATGGCTGACACGTGGCGGCACCAGGTGCTGCCACGTGTCAGCACCACAAAATTCGAAAATAAATTCTTTTGTAAAATCGATAAAAAATAGTAAACGACCTCGGATCGAAAAAGTTTCTTCACGAAAGTTGCTCGTCTCGATGAGATCTACAACTTTCATGAAGACATCAAAACCAAAATCGGTCAAATGTAAAAAGTGAATTTTTGGGGTATCCTATGTACATAGAATACCTTGATTTTTTTTGGGTTTTATAATTTTTATGTCATTTTTAAACATGATAAAAAACCGGAAAAATTACGGTAAAATCAAAGATAAATAAAGACACATTAATCTAATTTTTTTTGGATTTTTATTGATTAAGAAAATATATACATAAAATACAAGGTCAAAAACTGCGAAAATATACAATGTACAAAAGAGGCCCAAAACCCAACTTTCACATATGAGCTCCGATTCACTTGAACTTGGTCTTGTTTTGAAGGTAATTGAATGCACATTAGTTCAAAAGTGAGTAGGATTCAATCGGACACTGGATGGAGAAGATATGTGGCTTTTAGTCCGAAAATCCTGAAATTAGGGTTTGGGTTTTTGGTCCACTTATTTGGGTTGGTTATTTTTTTGTATTTTTCTTTTATTCTTGTTAGTGATATGTACACAGTGGAAGTGATTTTGAGTCATTCGGAGTTAGCATGAATGTGTTAAAAATCCGGGAAGTTAGGCTTATTTACAGGTCATTGTGGCTTGGGTTTTTGGCTTCTTATTTTGTGCAAATTTTTATGCTAAAATGCAATTCTTATGAAAACATGTATGAATGCTAATTATGCAGAATAGATGCCAGAATGCTGTTGATTTTGAGGGATTTGAGCTTAAGAAATGCGATTTAGAGTGATGAATACGAGATTCATCATCGATGCAACCCTAAATATCCCTAAAAAAATTATTTAATTCTCAAGCCAAAAATAAATCAATCAGATGTAAATGAGAGAAATACTTGTATAGCATACACGATCGAACTCAGGGGGGCTACGAAAATCACGAGTGTTGTTTATATCAATGAAAAAGAAAATAAATAGAAGAGGAATCTCTTTAGCAATTCTTGGTTTTTGTGGATTTTTTTTACCATTATATTTTTTTAATGGATTCTAAATTTTATATTTTTAAATGCTTTTCTTTTTTGTATTTTTTTGTATTTTTATTTTGTGTAATTTTTTTAAATTTTTAAAATAAAAGATGACAAACAAATAAAAGGACTAAAATAAAATAAAATAAGGTAAGTTCTTTGTGTTTTCAAAATATAGCAAAAATATACATAAAATTAAAATAAATTCCTTTGGGGATTTGATATTTTTATACTATTTTAGTTAATTTTTTACTTTTTTAGAATTTTTTAGGGTTTTCAAATTAATTAAAAAAAGGAAATCAAGAAAATAGAAAATAAAGCAGTGGTTTTTTGCTTTTTAAAATAAAAAAAATCAAAATTAAGAAAAAGAGGCACAATTAGAGAGACGAATTTTTGTTATTTAGCTCATAGATAATTATTTATTTTTGTGAAGTTTCTATGATTTTCTATAAAATTTAAGTGTTTTTGGAGTTTTGATGATTTTTTGGTTTTTATAATGAATTTGGAAAATTCAAAAAACAAATCTAATAAAAACACACAAATAGAATTTTTTTAAGAATTTTTTAAAATCTTTTCATTTTTATTTATTTTCTATTGCAAACAGGAACTATTTTTATGGTTTTTGAATTAATAAATATAATAAAAATAAGTAAAAAGTAAAAAATAGTGTTAAAAGAGGTAATTATCATGAGTTAATGATGATTTTTAGGGAACTTTTGAAAGCAATTAACAATTTATTGAAAACAATTAACAAACAGATTTAAAACTGACTCGTAGGGACCAATACATAAAGAAAATTATTTCACATACCAAACATATAACAAAATATGGAAATGTGGGGGTACCATTGCAATTTTCACATGAAAATCTCGTGCCAGCGCTTGTGAGTCATGATAGCATGGACTTTTATGTAATTATTTAAGTTGCAACACATGTCCTATTAAGAACTTGTTTACAAAATGAAATAAAAGTAGGGTTGGGATGCAAAAGTCACCGAGGCAGGTACCAGGCACGTGCGGCATGGATGCTTGAGGTCTAATATGGAAGGCGTGATTATGATTGAGATTTGGGACTTCTTGGATGGCTTCGATTGAATCTGGGATACACTTTTCTTGATCCAACAATAACTGTAGGTGCTCGAAGAACTCGGAAGAATGTGATGCTGGACGACTTTCAATCAGCCTCATATCGAATGATCTTGGTCGGGAGCTCCTCCTACAGGTCAGGACAGCTTCTAGATGTTTCTCTCTATCGATTTTATTTGCTTTGAAGGCTCGATGATGAACGATCGAGGTTCTGGAGCTCTAAGTGGTCGACTGGAAGTGGAGCTTCAGACATATATCATAGCTCCAGTTGACCCATGTTCACCTTCAAAGAATTCCCTTGCTCAGAGCGAGGACTCCGGCAACATTATTATCGACAAAACAAAGGAAATATGAGCAGGTGGTTGACTCAGGCGTAGGTGGTTGGAAGGAAAGTCAGGTCTCCAGATTCGAGATGATCTGGGGGTTCAAATGATGAAACCAGATGAAGAAGAGTGAGGTGATGGTGCAAAGAGATTCGACTTTGAGAATAGATGCGAGTGGAGATCCAATCAAGCATGTCAGAGCTAAGATAGGGATGATCGGAGATAATCTAATAGATGGAAGTCAAATGTGATTTTAAAGTGCATAATCAATGAAAATTTACTTAGAAAACCTACAGGTGGACTGAATAGTATAACTTCCTTCATTTGATGGGATAGTCGAAGAGACTCAATGTCTCTGGTGAAGGGTCCGGTGACATACTGTATTGTATCCTCTTCTTGATATGACACACTCCCAATTGTAGAGGCAAAGGCCTGTCACTGCTACGCACTCTAGAACTCATCCTCTGGCGAGAAATCTCTAAGAAAATCCGATCAACCAGAGGAAGTTGAGATGGGAGGATATAAATAAGGGTGGTGAACGACGGGTGCGAAAATTCAAAAAGCATGTAAACTGAGGCATGAAATAAGGGATTAGTGATCTGGAAATGGAGGAGGTTGTTAGGGCTTAAAGATTGGAGAAGAAAGTGAGAGGAGATAGCGACTAGAGCGTGCAGGAAAAATTTGACAAAAAAAGGATGGCGAGCGGGATAATCGGGGTAGGCTAAAGATTGGAGAGTTGACCCGGGTCAATAGGACCGGGATCAACCAATCAGAACGCTTGGTGAATAAGACAAAAATGAAAAATGATAAAAAGGTGAAACGAAGTTAATTAAAAATAAAATTGAAGATTAATTCAAATAAAGAAATTTTAAATATAAAAATTGTAGTAATTTAATTAACTTATCTATGATGCTTTTTTTATTATCTAATAGGTTATATACATAAGTAAATAAAAATAAAACCTTTTATTCGTAGGTATGTATACATATATTCAACACTTGTATTTTTAATGCATTATTTTTACAAATATACATATAATTTAGTAGTTTATTGTTTTTACAACATGTAGCACGGATTTTAACCATATTTTTATTCTATTTTACTAAATTATTTATCATGATAAATAAATAGGGTTATTTAACAATATACATAGTGATATATATATACAATATGCACATGATTTTATTCTTATTTATTTTCTATTTTTTGAATTTATTTGTATTTTACAGTAATCTAATACAATATTTCTAAATAGTTAAAAATACAATGTGTACAAAAATACAAGGAAAATAAACATTCATACGTAATATAAATTGGTATAATATACAATCACACCCTAAAAAGCGACATTTCATAGCTTAACTCTGATTTTTATGAAGCCACTTCCATTTAAAGATTCTGAGTACTATAGAAGTGAGTTTGCTTCATTTTGAGTTTTTTATGGAGAAGATATTGATCTGACAATATGATCTTTGTGATTTTTTTGAAGTGTTATTATTTACAAACTGTACTGTGATTCTCATTGCGATTAATTTTAATATTTACAACTTATTTTTATGTACAATTTGTAAGAAGAAAAAAAATTTAATTTGGAGTGAATTTGGTGATGAATAAATTAGTGTATAAAAAATTTAATATATATTGTGATATACAAGTAATTAATATGCACATATGAGAGTTGGGTTTTCTTGATTATTTTGGTGATTAGGCCTTATCTCCCCCTACTTTATTCCTTGTCGATCAGGTCAAGTCTTGACCTTCTCTCAAGGTTAGAGTCAGCATGTATTTATTTCATATATACAATCTTTTGTTTTCTTTTATTTTTCTTTAATTTCTTTCTTTATTTTTTTTATGTTAAATTAGTGATAAATGTCCAATATTTAGACAAAAATCAGGGTTATTAAAAGGAGAGATTTATTGATATTTATAGGTGTTTGTAAGGGATTTTAAGCTAAAATGAATGAATAAAGATGATGGAATGCATATTCATCACCAACCCATGTGAATAAGTTTTTTTGTAAGGGCATCTACTACGACGTTCCCCTTACCGGGGTGGTAGGAGAATGTGCTATCATAATCCTTCAGCAGCTCTAGTCATTGTCTCTGTCTCATATTGAGGTGCTTCTGGTCAAACATATATTTCAATCTTTTATGATCAATGAAGATTTTGAAATAATACCATAGAGGTAGTGTCTCCACATCTTTAAAGTGAAGACTACGACAGCTAGTTCAATGTCATGTATTGGGTAGTTCCTCTCATGTGTCTTGAGTTGTCATAAATGCATAAGCAACTACCTTACCCTGTTGCATAAAAAACTGCCCCAAGTCCTTCTTTATATGCATTAGTGTACATAGTAAACCCTTCAGTCCTAGAGGGTAGATTAAGGATAGGTGTAGAATAGGAATTCTTTCAGTGTCTGAAAACTAATTTCGCATGCATTAGAACCTATGAATGGGACTTCCTTCTGAGTCATCCTAGTCATTGGCAATGCTATTTTTGAAAAGTCGTTCACAAATCTTCTATAATACCCATCCAGACCCAGAATAGATTGTATTTTTTTGACAGTCTTTGGGTGTTCCCAACTCATCACCGCACTAACCTTCGCATGATCAACTGATATACCTTCCTCAGAAATTGCATTGCCTATGAAGGATATATCAGATAACCATAAGTCACATTTACTTTATTTAGCATACAATTTGTTCTTCTTAGTGTTTCAAGTGCCTGCCAGAGATGGTGTTCATGTTGGTACTTATCCTTGGAGTATATAAGAACATCATCAATGAAGACTACTACAAAGTGAGCTAGGAATTCCCTAAATAATCTACTCATGAGATCCATGAAGGTTGTTGGGGCATTTGGCAGCCCAAAAGGCATTACTCAAAATTCATAATGTATGTATCTAGTTTGAAATTTGTCTTAGGAATATCTGCATCTTTAATTATCAACTATTGATATCCAGGTCTTAAGTCAATCTTGGAATACACAGTTGAACCCTAAAACTAGTCAAAGAGATCATCTATTATTGGCATAGGATACTTGTTCTTTATTGTCCTCTTGTTTAACTATCTATAGTCAATGCACAACCGCATCGACCCATCCTTCTTCCTCACAAACAAAACAGGTGCACCAGATGGTGAAGTACTGGGTCGAAGGAAGCCTTTGTATAATAGTTCTTGTAATTGTACCTTTAACTCCTGTGACTCAACTGGTGCCATCATATAGGGAGGGATGGAGATAGGTTGAGTATTAGGTGTAAGAGATATTTTAAATTCAATCTCTAACTCAAGTGGTAATCCATGTTGTTCATCTAGAAATACTTCAGGAAACTTGCACACTACTGGTACATCTTCTATTATTCTATATAACCCAAATGTAGTGGATACATAAGCTTAATATCCTTGGCACCCTTGCTCTAATAACTGTTGTGACTTCAGATTAGGGATGTATTTGACATCATCACTAGATGTATTTCCAATAAACTGGAACTCTATCGAGATAGGAATGTGAATAGTTGCTCACTTTTGGAAAAAATCAAGGCATGCATGATGCCTTTCCAACCAGTCCATCCCTAGGATAAGGTCAAAGTCATCCATTTTAATTCGGGAAACTGGTAGTCGATGTCCTACTATCTATTCCAAACAATTATATAGGATTTCTCGGATTATAAATACTTCTCCTCTTGGTCCCTTGATCAAATAGGTGATGAGCTGATGTCCTACGAGGGTCTAAAATTATCCTCACTAAAAAATGAAGATAGAACGTCGCTGAGGCTACAGCTCACGAGATCTTAGGTCGATCAATAATCAACCGATAAAATTTAAAGATCATGCAATGCGAGAAAGTTTGAATCAAAATTTATTATTATCCTACAAATTAATGTTTATAATGTTCAAGTACAAGTAGGGTATCTTACACAGGGAGAACAGGGGAAAGAAAAAAATTGACTAGAAAAGGCAACAAATGTTTTGGGGTTTTTAGTGATTTTTTATTTTGTGGGTTTTTAATTCTTTATATTTTTTGAGATTTTGTTTTTGTAATTGTTAGATTTTTTATATTTTTTTCTTTTTAAATTTACTTATTTTTTTATTTTTCAATAACTGATAATAATATTATTATTATAAGAATAAATAGATATGTATTACTAAAGATCGCATTTATATTTATAATTATTAGTATAATACTCAGAAGTCATAAAATATAAATATTTTGGCTTTTTTTTATATTTTTCTCTATTTTTATTTTTCTTATATTTTTATTACTTTTTGTATTTTTAATATAACTAATAAGACAAAATAGTGACTATAATAAATAACACGAATCATTCTGGAATTTAAAATTAACTAAAATCCTTAAAATTCTCCAAAATTGTTTTTAATATATAAAAAATATTAGACAATATTCAAAAGTAGAAATAAATATTTTTGTATTTCTACAATTTTTTATAATTTATATTTGGAGCTTTTTAATTTTTAATGTTTTTCTTTTTCTATAGGGATTTTTTGGGCTATAGATGCTAAATAGCTAACAAACAAAGTATATATTTTTTTGGAATTTTAATATTTTATGTATTTTTCTATTCTAAACAAGGAAAAATAGATCTATTTTATTTTTAGTAAATAAAAATATAAGATAAAATACCTTAATAAAATTTTATGTGATAGAATATTATATAAGGCATTTATCCTAATTTTCAACAAATTTTTAGAGCACATGGACTAATTTTAACGAAAATAAAATCTACAAAAAGAAAATACAATCTAGCAATTACATTTATGAATAAATATAAAGTTTCTGGACTAATCCTGAACACAATTGAGAAGAGTAGGGACAAAACTTTAATTTCTCCGAAATATTTCCAATAATACAAACCTAAAGGGGTATTTTGCAATTAATACAAAGTTTGAGGGGGGCGGTTGCAATTACACTATATTCCAAAAATGTGGACTAAAATAAAATACAGAAAACGTAAGGGATTAGATGCAAAATACTCACTACCTACACGTGCATTGTCCTATAAGGTGACGCGGATTAGACTTATGTGCAAATATGGGCAGCACAGGGGGTAAAGTGCAAAATATCTGAAACTTTTTACACTACATATAAGAGTTTAAATATTAAAATGAAATTACAAAAATTATAAGGGTCTCAGGCAAAATTACATCCATGTGAGCAGGCGGACGGTGATGATCGATCCACTTATCCACAAGGTGTTGATCCAGCGCTTGGTACTGATTCGTAGCTGAAGATCTAAGATTAGATCTCGGATGGCGATCGTGTGGCTGTTAGGCGACACACCCATTTGTAAGGAGCTATTATGGAGATGGCACTGGATCGGACGGCTGGGAGGTGCTCTTGAAGAAAAGGGAAGAATTCTTATTATTTTAAGCTCCGATTTTATGTATCTCCATCCTTAGCTGGTCCTCAAGGCTGCAAAAAGGTTCTAGAGCTTGATGATGCTCCCATGTAGTAGCTGGAGGTCTCATATAGTTCTGGATACATTGATGGGATCTTAGAGGGTCGATGAACAAGAGGAGCTCCATGTACTTGGTTCGGAATCAAAATCGACTCGTAGTGGGGCTTTTGGTCCTTCAAGACCTGTAGGAATATTAAGAGCGCAAATGACGAGGGTCTGGTGTTTGTTTCAAGGTTAAATGAGGCGAGATGCGTCATGGGAACGTCTCCGGTGAGGCGGCGGAGTGGAGACCTTGATATCATGATATTGTTTAATTCAGGGTGAATGGGGGTGCGTGGAGCATGGAAAAGTAGAAGCTAAAGGAAATGAAGGTTATTAGTAGGTGAGGAATGATTGGAGCACAGAGATGAGGTTCGCCGGAGCTGAGCTCCTTCGAACTAGGATTTCACTTTTTACTGAAATAAAAGCTAACTTAACTAAAAATAAGACCTAATCTACCCTAATTCTACACCTAAGAATCGAACATGCAAAGAAAAAGGGCTTATTTACTCGGAAGATCTGGGAGCAGAGCTGGCCAGTGAAGCTCGGATCAACCTCAGATATACACCAAAATCGCCCCCATGTAGCTTGAAGGGCATTCCTTTTGTCACCAGGATATTCAATCGGTGCTAGGGTTAGGGTTTACTTGGTGGAAGAGGGATCAATGTGTGAAGGAAGGGCTAAGTGATGTTATATACAATGGCTTCTTTGACTAACAAGATCTCATGCATCGGGGTTCCTCATATCGATAAGAGATGTGTGCGTGAGAGAGGGACGATTGAAGAGCAAATTCACAGAAGGATAAGGTCCAAACAGATGCAAGATGCTAATAAGAAAATTTGAGGAAATCGACTAGGCACACTTGGCTACAAGACCTAGGTGTTAGAGGGGGCAATTAACTGACGGGTCAACCGAGGCCGGCCTCTGATTGTCCACGTGGCCGCATGAGGACAAAACCAAAATAAGAGGAGGAAATAAATAGAAAAATAGTAGATGATTATTTATTTTTTGATTAAAACATAAAATTTGTTTATTATTTTATGTATTTACTTCTTATGATTTTTATTTATTTTTACAACTTAATTTATTATGGGCTACTTTTTACAAGTATAGATATAGGTATAATTACCTATATTATATGTATTAATTTTTTATTTCCTATTTTGGATTTTAATATTTTATATACATAATTTATATATTTATAACTTATTTTCATACACTCAAATATATTTTTGTTGTATTTTTCTAAGCCTATTGGTACACTTAATTAAATCTTGGTATTAATTATATAGGTATATGTATAGTGTATTCATCTATGTATAGAAATAGACTTATTTATTTTAGTTTCTTTTTGGAAATTTATTTGATTCTAGTCATAAACATAAACTATAAAGAATATTTACAAAATTATTAAAATATAAAATAATGAAAAATACAAAGAATTAATAAAATGAATATTTTTATTCACGTATATTGTACAATAGAGGTCCAAAACCTAACTTTGCATCTTAACTCCAAATTAAATGAAACCACCTTCATTAAATAACTAATAAAAAGTTATATACAATTAAAGGTGATTTTGATCATTTTGAGTCCATATGAAGATGATATGGGTATGGGGAATTTGGATTTTGAATTTTTATATTGAGTATAAAAGGAACAGTATGCATTATTTTTGTGTGAAATAATTTTTATATTTTTCCATGTATTTTTATCTACAACTTTCAAACATAGTTTATTTATTTTATGTATAAATAATATAGAATATTAGATCCGAATATTTTTTGCTATTTATGATTTAGTATTTCTTTATTTAATGGCCCTTATCTCCCCCTACTTTATTCCTTGTCGACCCAGTCATCATGATGCCTAGGTCTCAGGGTTTAGGGACATAAAATACCTTTGGTTATTTATTTATTTTTATTTTCCTTTCTTTATTCTTTTATTTTAGTTTTAAAAATAGTAATTTATATACTATTTACACAATAAATAATAGATGTTAATTTATGCAAAATAATGATATGTACATGCATTTGGCTAGGGTTTTTAAAACTAAAATGAAAAAATAAAGGTGATGAAATGGAGATTCATCACCCCCATATACTTGCCTTTGTTACTCCCTAGGAAACACTTCTGTTTATAAATGTAGAAAAGAAAATGGAGAAAATAAAAGGAAATAAACTGGATTAATTTTAACTCTTGGACATGTCTTCATTTGGAGCTCAGTCGGACCCTTGGAAGTTAAGTTTGGTCGAAACCTTCGTAGAGAACCAGACATGAAAGACAACAGCCTCTGAAAACCACAAAACTATGCCCTAGTCTCCTCAAAATCTAGGTACGAACAAGTCGATGCCATGTGCAGCCCCTTATGACTATGAGTCTATCTTGTACAGTGTGTGATATGTGTCTCTCCTTAATTAAAGCGGTAAAAGTCAGTCTTCTCCAACATGGTGACCCTAGTTCCTCAATCCAACGACTCTTTTCTCGAGAAGCAGGGTATTCTCTTCTATGTTAAAGTACAACCGGCTCAAGAAGAGGATGTCGAGATATGAATGGATGGATGCTATTTTAGTTACGTATCCTAGGATGCTTGACCAGTGTAGCCAAGTCATCCATCTACAGGCCCACATTCATATGACTTTGAAACTCAAGATTGCTCCATTGGCTATATACATGCTTCGACGGAAATTGATTTGTCTTTGACTTTTGCCTATCTTTTCTTTTTGGAGTTTTTGAATATGCATTTTCCTTTTTTTTGTTAATACTACATACAACAACATTTACATATGGACTTTTCCTCTTGAGCCAGTAGACTATCCCTCTTTCATAACATTATTGCAACCCACAACTTCTATCATTAGACCTCATGGTTACTGAATCGGGTTGGGGTACAATGGCCACAAAATGTGTGACTTCTACCACTTCAACTTAGGTGAGCAAAGTGTAAAGTGTAAGTGTGCAATCTAGGTCACTATATACAAGAGTTGTGCGTGTGTTCCAAAATATTCCACTTAAGCAGTCAAGACGATATTGAACTAAGTCTCGTGGTCTCAAAAAATTATGTCTAGCAGACTAGAAGCATCTCAATTCCAATTCCTTAATGGTTTCTGTTATTAAGTGGATTAAGGTCCAACCAAGCTCCAATCTTCAGATTTTACTTCGACTTGTTCAATTGTCAACATCAATACGAAAAACGCAAATGCTATGAACAATGCAACAAATATTTTTGTGATTCACTTTTCTAATTTTGAACTTTTTATGGAATTTTTAAAGGTTTTCCAATTTTTATGCAAAAATTTTAAAACATTTTGCAATTTTTTATAGATTTTTAATTTTGCAATTTGTTACATTTTTTTCAAAAACAAAAGGAATGTGTGCAAATAGCTACATAGGAGTACATCTTGTTATTTACAATAATTGGGTATTTAGAATTTAAACATTGTATTTACAAGTTTGTAAAGACTTTTATTTGTTTTTGTTATGTACCGGGTTCTCAAAATAATTTGAAAAGATTTTCACAAACATTTTGAAATTTTAATTTTGAAAAATAATTTGAAAAGTAATTTTTGCAAGTATTTACAAAATTTGAAATTCATTTTTGCAAAGGTTTTTCAAATAGTATATATAGATTTCTCAAAATATTCTTGGAATCATTTTCCAAACCGTTTGCAAATAGATTTTCAAAATATTTTGTTCAAACAAAGAAAAGAAATTTTTACAAATAAAACATTTTTACAGAGGTTGAACCATTTTACAAAACATTTTTCAAATAGTTTTCAAAATATTTTTTCAAAGAGATTTTCCAACCATTTTTCAAACATTTTACGAAACATTTTTAGCCTGATTTTTAAATCAATATATATGAAGAACTGGATGTGTGTTTTAATTTTTATAAATTAGACATATTATTTGAAAATACAAAAGTACTATGGCTAAAGTATATATATTGTATATGTGACCCCCATATACTTAGCATGAGCTATGTCCTCAGTCATAACTCGTATTAACTATAGAAAAGTCTATACTGCAACGACCAAAGAATGAATTGAATGAGAAGTTGACCGTCCCCCAAATACCTAGGATGAAATAATCTTAAGTATTACAGGTTGTACGCAAGGAAGGGAGGGTTAAGGGTGTGAATATATGAAATCATCGGCTCAACCAGCCCCCCCTATCATTAGGGCAAAATATCCCTAAGTATCGCCATAATATCAAGAGTTGAGGGGACATGTGATGGATGAAGAATTGAACAACTCAGGTTGATCACCCCTTATATTTAAGACAAAGTACATCCGTACATCCTATGTGTAACAGTGATGAAAGGGGTGGACACCTTTTCGGAAGAAAAAGAAAAATGGTGATGAAAAGAAGAAAACAAAAGATATTTTTGTGATTTTTGTGCTTAAGTGTCTAATCCATTTTCGTCAATGCTCTCATCTTGAGATATAACTTCGATAGAATCAACAACGGACATGAATGTATATGGCTCTATGTATGGCTTCATCAACCGTCTGTTCACAGCAAAGGCTTTGAGTTAGATGACAATTCTGATGTCAGTAGACTCCCATTGTCACGTACAATGTGGATTATGTACGTCCATGTCCACTTGCTCTTTAGCTTTTCCGAAAAGATCTTTATCCGTACGTTAAACAATCAAATCTTCTATCTAGGCTCGAAAGCTTTCTTCGGATGTGTTTATCATGCCATTTCATTACTTTCTCCTTGTACATTAGGATGTTGTCATACATGTAGTCTCTTAATTGAGCTAGATTTGCCGGCATGAGACACATTCCAATGGAAACGTCAGAAGTCACACATTTATGGCCATTATACCCCCACTTGGTCCAATCACAACGAGGTCTAATGACGTAATGTTGTGCGTTGCAATAAAGATTCAAAAGAGGGATAGTCTACTATCTCAAGAGGAAAAACTCCTTATGTACATGTTGCACCTTTGTATATATTAAAAAAAATCAAAATCAAAAACTCTAAAAAAGTGTATAGACCTAATGAAAATAAAATGCATAATGGAGTATATATATATAGATGTATATTCAATAAGCAAGATTGAGCTTCAATGTTAGATATTTGTGATTCTACAACTGGATAACTTGGCTACACTGGCCAGGCATCCTAGGATAGGTAGCTACAATAGCTACCGTCCATTCTTCTCTCCACATCCTCTTCATGAGCCGGTTGCACTTGAACTTAGAAGGAAATACTCTCGAGGAAATATTTATTAGATTAGGAAACTAGGGTCACCATCTTAGTTAAGACAGACTTTTTCCGCTTCAATCGAGGAGTGCTGCATATCACTTACATTGTGCAAGAAATATTCTGAGTCATAAGGGTTTACGCATGAGTTAACTTATTCTAACCTGGCTATTGAGGAGACTTGATCAGGGTTGTGTCGTTTTTAGAGGATGTTGAGTGTCAAGTTCATTTCCCATTAAGGTTCCGCCCAAACTAATAATCCAAAGGTCTTAATGAGCTACATACTTCGATTTTATGGAGATAAGTTTAATACTCAATATTGTTCTATGTTCTTTATTTTTCCTTTCTTCTTTTTCTATTAATCACTTATTTTTCAAATAAGTGTTTACTAACGGACTAGCAAAGGTAAAGCATAGGTGGATGATGAATATGCATTTCATCATCTTTATTCATTTATTTTAACTTAAAATCCCTTATAAAACACATGTAAATATCAATAAATATATTCGTTTACTAACCCTAATTCCTGTGTAAATATTTTATATTTATCACTATTTTAACCTAAAATAAATAAATTAAGAAATGAAGAAAAAATAAATAAAACCAAATAATGTATATATGTAATAGACACATGTTAACTCTGACCCCGAGAAAAGGTCAAGACTTAACCTTCGACCAGGAATAAAGTAGGGGGAGATAAGGCCTAAAATAAAGAAAATAAATATCCACATGTGTATATTTCTCACGTGTATACTACTGAATATGATACACATACTTTACACTATTTTATTTACAACCAAACTTACTTCAAATCAAAATGTTTTCTTCTTGAAAATTGTATGTAAATTTTTTTTGTAAATAATAAAAAAGATTGCATGAACAATATGTATACATTGTAAAAATTACAACACTTTAAAAATCCACAAAGATTAACTTGTAAGATCAATATCTTCTCCACAAAAACCCAAAATTAATCAAACTCACTTTCATTGTACTCCTAATTAAATAATCTTTAAAATGGAGGTGGTTTCATAAAAATCAGAGTTGAGATGTGAAATGTGGCTTTTTGGGGTATGATTGTATATTATACCTATGTATATTATTTGTATATAATTTGTATAATTATTTTCTTTGTATTCTTGTATAATTTTAATTTTTTATTAATTTTAAATATTATACTTGACTTATATAAAATATAATTAAAAATCAAAAAATAAAAAATCAACAAAAATAAAATCTTGAATATAGTGTATATGTTGCACTATGTATATATTGTAAATATACCTATTTATTTAACCTAATAAATCACTTCATAAAAATTAAATAAAAAATAATTAAAATCCTTGTAAATTATTATAAATTAGAAATTCATGTACACTTTTGTAAAAAACACATATTAATAATTAAAATGTTGCTTATATAGATATACATACCTTTAAATAATAGATTTTATTTATTGAAACATTTGTATATATTTTATTTAAGTAATTGAAAATCACCAAAAATAAGTTAGTTAATTACTAACATTTTATCCTTACTTTATTTGTTATTTAAATTCATTTTCTATTTTATTTCCATTTTTCTTCAAGTTTTATCGTGTAGCCTATTCTGTCTCATTCGGTGTCGCCTCTAATTGGTTGAGCCCGAGCATGTTGAACTGGGTCAACTCTCCAGCCTCTCTGCATTTCCCGCTATTCCACTCACCAGTGCCCCTTCTCCCTATTTTCCTGCACGTGTCACCCATTAACTTCTCCTACCTTCTTCGCCTAATTTTCAGCACTAGCAACTAACTCCCTCTCCATCTCATTCACTCCGTCGATCATTCCTTGATTTGCACGTATTTTGAATTCAAAAATCTATCGAACCTCCACTCCTATATATAATCGCATATCTTCCCCTGTTGCCGATGATCGATTTTCCACCATTTTTTTGCCCATGATCGGTCTTAAAGTGATGAAGTTGTGACAGAGCTTCGCCCCCTTTGATTTGGAGTGCGAGAGATCAGTAGAGACTGTGATCCAGTACCTGGTCAGAGATCTTTGTTGCCTCATTTTGCCTCTCTGTCCGTTGCATCAGATCAAGGTCGACTACCTTCTCCATCCACCATAGGGTGATCTAGTTTATTCTAGTCTTAATTTCTGTCTTCATTTCATTAGCTTCCACATAGATTCCAGTAAATCAGTTCACCATCTTCACCCTCTGATATGCTAGATCGGAGGAGCTCCGATCATCCATTTCTAAATCCAACCCGATCTTTAATTTCACCTCGACTTTCTCCACATCCTTCCATAACCTACCATCCTCTAATTACTTCGGATATGAGTAATCGACCTCCTCTCAGACCACCTTCGCCAGAGGTACCATCCCCTTACCTGTTCCTTTATTTGCTGCCTCAATACGTTTGTCAGAATATCACCTCTGAGAGTAAATTATATTGTAGGTTGCAGGGGGATATCATGACACAAAGAAGAGGACCTGGAGGTCTACCTGAAGCTTCTAACTCTTAAACATCCTGATCCTCAAGAGGACATCGTGAGCCTTCAAATCCCTATCCATTAGACATGGGAGTACTTCATGAACCTCCAGAAATCAATAGGAGAAAACTCTAGTGAGGATCAAGCAAGATCTTATCAATCGAACGTCGTTGGAGTTAGCATTCTTCTGGTTTCTTTCATCAAGATTCAGAGCCACACGATCAAGAACAATACATCCAAGTGAATCACGACCAATAATTTTCGCCCAATTCCAAGCCATGGATAATAGTTCTAGATTGAATCTGCGCTAGTCGAGCATGCTTCCTTTTCAACTGTTTTATCAAAGATCAAACTCACATCCATCTTGCAATGCGCCATGTGGAACGGCATAATATTTGCACTCCAACCCCTATATGTTTTCAATTTTGCAGATAAGTCCCTCAAAGGACATGTGTTTCCTTGTAGTCATTCGAATAATAGCATTATTTCTTCTACTATTTATTTAATTTTCATTTTGGTCCTTCTTAAACTGCATGTGTTTTTTAGGGTATTTTGCAATAAAAGCATACATGTTTGTTCGTTATTGATTGACCCCTAGAAATAAAGTATTTGCATTTTGGTCCAATCTAGTGCACGTCACGTGCGCTGGCACGCAGATTTTTGGGCAAATTGCATGTTTGGCCATCACATTTCTTTAGTTGTTATCTATCATCCTGTTAAATAAAAAAATAGTTACATCCACGCCCTTGTGATCCGGATATTTATTTTATTTATTAATCGTTTGGACTAATTAATTGTCCATCATTAAAAAATCCATAAAAATTAACTTAACCTCATGTTAATCTCATTTATTCATGCTAATTTTCATTTTGTATTTTAATCATTTTTTTATTTTTAATGATTTAAAAACTATGAAAATTTCCCTTGTTTACATAAAAAGTTTATAAAAAATATAAAACTTTTTCAAAAATTCCAAAAAAATGTTGGGCTTTTCCTTATGATTTATTTTGTTTTCTAAATAGTTTTCATTGACTATTTCATTATAAAAACCAAAAAATTGAAAAAATTGAAACACTTGAAAAGTTATATTAAATAATTGAAAACCCTAAAAATTTGCAAAAATATTTTCAGAACATTAACAAAATTTATCTTTCTATTTGGGTTTATTTTTTAGTTTTTTATTTGATTCTTATTCAAAAATCCAAAAACACCTCCATTATTTTTCTATGTGCATTATTTTCTATTTTCCATTTATTTGATATCCTTTAAAATTCTAAAAAATGTGGAAAAATGACAAAAACAGCTGAAAAATATTAAAGACACAAAAATAAGTTTACTTTAATTTTATGACTATTTTTGCTACACCTATAAATCCAAAATTTTGCCTTTTCTTACCCCTTTCTTTATTTCATTTATTTATTTTACTTTCTTTTATTTTCAAAAATTAAAAAAATTTGCAAAACTATAAAAATCATTAAAATTTATAGAATTAAGAAAATAATAAAATATAAAAATTTAAAAAGCCTTAAAAAATTAAAAAATACAAAAAATTCTCAAAAAGCAAGAGTAGTGTGCATAGAATTGATTTGTTTCTTTCATTGTTTTTCATTGAATTAAGTAACCCTCAAGATTTTTGTAGCCTCTCTAAGTCCGATCTTTTATGCTATATAGGTAAATAAATTACAAATTTTTCTTGCTAACATTTATTTATTTTATTTTTGCTTGAGAATTTTAAATAATTTTTGTTGAGGGATTTCTATGGTTGAAACGACATTGCAAATAATTCATGTCAATTTAAACCCGAATTTCCATGCTCAACAGTTTCCCCTTGTATCGAAACATATTTCAATGAAAATATCGACAGAGTTTCCCCTTATATTGGGACATATTTCAAAAGAAAAATGCAAAGAGATTCCTTAATAAAATCATTGAGAGGAAAATAGCTATGAGACAAAAACAATATAAGAAAACTATAAACGATGGAGAATAGGTCGACACCATGTGTATTAGGTGAGTGAAGCATGTGGCGAATCACAAGGTTCAGTATTGTACTTAGGCGCTCACACCTAAGTAGGGTGTTATATAGATTTCTCAACCAAAACAACTATAAAATCAATGAAAACTACTCAATCGACAAGTCTCTTATCAGGGATGAGTGAATCATGCAAAGAACATGTACGCTCACTGACAACCTAGCCGCCCGCACCTAAGAAGGGCTATTGCTCATATTCCTCCTCGAACCATAACATAAAATGAATTGGAAACGAAGATGAATCGAAAATCTAAATTAAAAAAGAAGATGAACCTAGGTCACGTTAGACCATACTTACGAAGCCAACTTGGTGAGGATCGCACCATCTTCCTCCTCGTGCTCCCGGCAACACTTCGCTAGTGCTTCTTCCCTACCTCCCTCACATCCTCCTGGCATCTCGACCCTAGACCTCGCGGTAGTGGTGGTAGAGGAAATCATAGAGAATGAATTGGTAGGGGATAATCATGGGCTTTAGAAAAACGCTAACCATGGTTAGTAAATCATTGTTCAACCCTTACCACAATTAACGGCCCATGTTTTTGGACCATGGTCTTGTCCAAAGCTTATCCGAAACTTAATGCTTAAGTTATAACTATCCAGAAGATTCTAGATTCGCTAAGGACACTTAATTAGTGCTAATCACAATTATCTTTCACTAATTGTAATTTAACTTCCGCGACTTACGCTTAACTTTCATTGACCTATGATTAGTGTTCGATAGTGGCCATTAGCGATCCTCAATCCATTGTTATTTTATTTAATCATGTCTAATTAGTATTAATGATGGTTATTAAGGAATAATGACATCTTAAGCCTCCAACCCTTTCTTCCAAAAATCATAATTCAAAACGAAGTTCGATTCACAAGAAACAAATTCTGTTGGTTTCCTCTTGACGAGCCAAATCTTATAATATAGGATCCTAGACATGGCCAAGTTGAAGGATTTACAATTATAACATCCTTAAAGGAAAACATGTCCTCAAGACTTGAAATGTAGGCATAATAACATTAAATATGATTGAAACCATAACAACTTTAAAGGGAATGAACATTCTTTTATTTATAATGAAGATGTACACAATACATTGTGTTATTATTCAAACAAAGAGGGGTATATTTCTCTCTCATATCTACCTCAGGTTCCCATGTGGCTTCTTCAAACTCTTGGTTCTGCCACAATACTTAAACTAGAGTTAGCTCTTTATTCCTCAACTTCTTGGTATCCTTATCTAGTATTTTCAAAGGTACTTATAGATATGTCATGTCTGGCTCAACATGCAGAACATCATAGATTATCTTATGCTCAAGATCCCTAATATAGTTTCTCAGATTTGATACATGAAAAACATCATGTATTGCTGAAAGATATGGAGGGACTACAAGTCTATATGCAACTTTCTCAATCCACTAAATAATTTCAAAGGGACCCACAAACCTGGGTGACAACTTCCTACGCAAGTCAAACCTCTGAATTCCCTGATACTTAGAGGAATACAGAACATCTACCTTAAACTCAAAATCTTTTCTCCTAGTATCACTATAGCTTTTCTGGCGACTTTGAGCAGTTATTACTATTATTCGAGCAAGCTCTACATCTTCCCATGTTTCCTAGAGTCTATCTGAATCATAAAGGTTCTTTATACTGACCTCTTGCCAGCATAGAGGATTAATACACATATGTTCATACGGTGCTTCAAATGATGCCATGCTAATACTTTCATAGTAACTATTGTTATAGGTGAATTCTACAAGAGGCAAATGTTTAATCAATGATCCCTTCCATTTTAAGGCACAAGCGCCTAGCATATATTCTGGAGTCTGAATAGTTCATTTTGATTGACCATTGGTTTACGTATGATATGTTGTGCTTAAGCATAACTGTGTGCTTAAGGATATCATGATGTTATCCCAATAGTGTGAGGTGAATCGTGAATCTCGATCGGAGACTACCTATTTTGGGATACAATGGAGACGGATCCCTTGTAATATGTAACTCAACAAGCTTGTCTGGAGTAGAAGATAAGCTTATTCAAATAAAATGTGCTACTTTAGTTATATGATTTATTATGACCCAAATACTATCTTTACCACCGGTTATCTGAGGTATGCCAGTAACAAAGTCAATGGAAATGCTTTCCCAATTCCATTTTGGAATAGGGAGATGTTGCAACAATCCTGGTGGTTTTTAGTGTGAAGCCTTTACATATTAGCAGGTGAAACATGAATACACAAACTCGGCAACATCCTTCTTCATTCCCATCCACAAAAAGTGTAAATGAAGATCCTTATATATCTCTGTAATTCCTTGATGAATAGTTAATCTAGAGCAATGTGCTTCACGTAATATGTCTTTTTTAAATTCGAGTGTGTTTGGTACACAAACTATGTGATGGTTATATAATAACCCATCTTGTATATGGAATCCCTCTATCTCATTCTTCTAAAGTTGTTGTATCAAGTCTTTAAGGGCTAGATCATCCTCCTGTCCTTTCTTTATTCTATCCCAGATCTTTGGTTTGTATTGGAGAGGACTAGTTATTTTATCAGCACTACTATGAAATGGTTTCCATTCACTTAACGTTGATAGTAAACCCCAAAAGTGGATAACATTGACCAACTGTTGAGCATGGAAATCCAAGGGTTTATTTTAATTGAATTATCAAGTGTCGATGCAACCCTAAATATCCCTCAACAACTATTTATTTAATTCTCAAGCCAAAAATAAATCAATCAGATGTAAATGAGAGAAATACTTGTATAGCATACATGATCGAACTCGGGGGGGCTACAAAAATCACGAGCGCTATTTATATCAATGAAAAAGAAAAGAAATAGAAGAGGAGTCTCTTTAGAAATTCTTGGTTTTTGTGGATTTTTTTTACCTTTATATTTTTTAATGGATTCCTAAATTTTTATATTTTTAAATGCTTTTCTTTTTTATATTTTTTCGGATTTTTATTTTTTGCATTTTTTTTAAATTTTTAAAATAAAAGATGATAAACAAATAAAATGACTAAACATAAAATAAAATAAGGTAAGTTCTTTGTGTTTTCAAAATATAGCAAAAATATACATTAAATTAAAATAAATTCTTCTTGGGTTTTGATATTTTTATACTATTTCTGTGAATTTTTTATTTTTTTAGAATTTTTTAGGGTGTTCAAATTAATTAAAAAAGGAAATCAAGCAAACAGAAAATGAAGTAGTGGTTTTTTTGCTTTTTAAAAGAAAAAATAAAATCAAAATTAAGAAAAAGAGGCACAATTAGAGAGATGAATTTGTGTTATTTAGCTCATAGAAAATTATTTATTTTTGTGAATTCTATTATTTTCTGTAAAATTTTATTGTTTTGGGAGTTTTGATGATTTCTTTGGTTTTTATGAGGAATTTAGAAAATTCAAAAAACAAATCAAATAAAAACACACAAATAGAATTTTTTTATATTTTTGTAAAAGTTTTTCTTTTTTATTAATTTTCTATTGCAAACAGGAACTATTTTTGTGGTTTTTGAATTAATAAAAATAATAAAAATAAGTAAAAAAGTAAAAAAATAGCGTTAAAAGAGGTACTTAGCGTTAGTTAATGATGTTTAGGGAACTTTTGAAAGCAATTAACAATTTATTAAAAACAATTAACAAGCAAATTTAAAACTGACTCGTAGGGACCAATACATAAAGAAAATTATTTCACAGACCAAATATATAACAAAATATGGAAATGTGGGGGTACCATTGCAATTTTCACATGAAAATCTCATGCCAGTGCTTGTGAGTCTTGCTAGCATGGACTTTTATGTAATTATTTAAGTTGCAACACATGTCCTATTAAGAACTTGTTTACATAATGAAATAAAAGTAGGGTTGGGATGCAAAAGTCATCGAAGCAGGTATTGGGCATGTGCGGCATGGATGCTTGAGATCTGATATGGAAGGCGTGATTACGATTGAGATTTGGGGCTTCTTGGATGGCTTTGATTGAATTTGGGATACACTTTTCTTGATCCAACAATAACTGCAGGTGCCCGAAGAACTCGGAAGAATGTGATGCTGGACAACTTTCAATCAGCCTCAGATCAACTAATCTTGGTCGGGATCTCCTCCTAGAGGTCAGGACAGCTTCTAGATGTTTTTCTCTATTGGTTTTATTTGCTTTGAAGGCTCAATGATGAACGATCGAGGTTCTGGAGCTCTAGGTGGTCGACGACTGGAAGTGGAGCTCCGGACATATATCATGGCTCCAGTTGACCCATGTTCACCATCAAAGAATTCCCTTGCTCGGAGCGATGACTCCGGTAACGTTATTATTGATAAAACACAGCAAATATGAGCAGGTGGTTGACTCAGGCGTAGGTGGTTGGAAGGGAAGTCGGGTCTCCAGTTTCGAGATGATCTGGGGGTTCAAATGATGAAACCTGATGAAGAATGGTGAGGTGATAGTGCGAAGAGATTCGAATTAAAGAATAGATGCAAATGTGATCCAATCAAGCAGATCAGAGCTAAGATAGGGATGATTGGAGATAATCTAATAGATTGAAGTCAAATGTGAATTTAAAGTGCATAATCAAAGAAAATTTACTTAGAAAACCTACGGGTGGACTGAATAGTATAACTGACTTCATTTGATGGGATAGTCGAAGAGACTCAATGTCTCTGGTGAAGGGTCCGACAACATACTGTATTGTATCATCTTGTTGATATGACACACTCCCAGTTGTAGAGGCAAAGCTCCATCACTGCTACGTTCTCTAGAATTCATCCTCTGGCTAGAAATCTCTAAGAAAATCCGATCAACCAAAGGAAGTTGAGATGGGAGGATATCAATAAGGGTGGTGACCGACGGGTGCGGAAATTCAAAAAGCATGCAAACTGAGACATGAAATAAGGGATCAGTGATCTGGCAATGGAGATGGTTGTTAGGGCTTAAAGATTGGAGAAGAAAGTGAGAGGATATAGCGATTAGAGCATGCAGGAAAAATTTGATAAAAAAAGGATGGCGCGGGATGATCGGGCTAGGCTAGAGATTGGAGAGTTGACCCGGGTCAATAGAACCGGGATCAACCAATCAGAACGCTTAGCGAATAAGACAAAATGAAAATGATAAAAAGGTGAAAATGATGTTAATTAAAAATAAAGTAGAAAATTAATTCAAATAAAGAAATTATAAATATAAAAATTGTAGTAATTTATATAACTTGTTTATGATGCTTTTTTTATTATTTAAAAGGTTATATACATAAGTAAATATAAATTAAAACTTTTATTCGTAGGTATGTATACATATATACAACACTTGTATTTTTAATACATTATTTTTACAAATATACATATAATTTAGTAGTTTATTATTATTACAACATGTAACAAGGCTTTTAACCATATTTTTATTCTATTTTTACAAAATTATTTATCATGATAAATAAATAGGGTTATTTAACAATATACATAGTGATACATATATAATATGTACATGATTTTATTCTTATTTATTTTTAATTTTGTGAAATTTATTTGTATTTTACATTAATCCAATACAATATTTATAAATAGTTAAAAAATACAATGTGTACAAAAATACAAGGAAAATAAACATTCATACATAATATAAATTGGTATAATATACAATCATACCCAAAAAGGCGACATTTCATAGCTTAACTCTGATTTTTATCAAACCACTTCCATTTAAAGATTCTGTGTGCTTCAAAAGTGAGTTTGCTTCATTTTAAGTTTTTATGGAGAAGATATTGATCTGACAATATGATCTTTATGTTTTTTTCGAAGTTTTATTATTTACAAACTGTACTGTGATTCTTATTGCAATTAATTTTAATATTTACAACTTATTTTTATGTACAATTTGTAAGAAGAAAATAATTTAATTTGGAGTGAATTTGGTGATGAATAAATTAGTGTATAAAAAAATTAATATATATTGTGATATACAAGTAATTAATATGCACATATGAGAGTTGGGTTTTCTTGATTATTTTGGTGATTAGGCCTTATCTCCCCCTACTTTATTCCTTGTCGATCAGGTCAAGTCTTGACCTTCTCTCGAGGATAGAGTCAGCATGTATTTATTTCATATATACAATCTTTTGTTTTCTTTTATTTTTCTTTAATTTCATTCTTTATTTCTTTTATGTTAAATTAGTGATAAATGTCCAATATTTAGACAAAAATTTGGGTTATTAAAAAGAGAGATTTATTGATATTTATAGGTGTTTGTAAGGGATTTTAAGCTAAAATGAATGAATAAATATGATGAAATGCATATTTATCACCAACCCATGTGAATAAGTTCTTCTGCTAAGGGCATCTGCTACGACGTTCCTCTTACCGGGGTGGTAGGAGAATGTACTATCATAATCCTTCAGCAGCTCCAGTCACTGTCTCTGTCTCATATTGAGGTGCTTCTGGTCAAACATATATTTCAATCTTTTATGATCAATGAAGATTTTGAAATAATACCATAGAGCTAGTGTCTCCACATCTTTAAAGTGAAGACTACGACAACTAGTTAAAGGTCATGTATTGGGTAGTTCCTCTCATGTGTCTTGAGTTGTCATAAATGCATAAGCAACTACCTTACCCTGTTGCATAAAAACAGTCCCAAGTCCTTCTTTATATGCATTAGTGTACATAGTAAACCCTTCATTCCCAGAGGGTAGATTAAGGATAGGTGTAGATTAGGAATTCTTTCAGTGTCAGAAAACTAATTTCGCATGCATCAAACCCTATGAATGGGACTTCCTTCTGAGTCATCCTAGTCATTGGCAATGCTATTTTTGAAAAGTCATTCACAAATCTTCTATAATACCCATCTAAACCCAGAAAAGATTGTATTTCTGTGACAGTCTTCGGGTGTTCCCTACTCATCACCGCACTAACCTTCGCATGATCAACTGATATACCTTCCTCAGAAATAGCATTGCCTATGAAGGATATATCATATAACCATAAGTCACATTTACTTTATTTAGCATACAATATGTTCTTCTTACTGTTTCAAGTGCCTGCCAGAGATGGTGTTCATGTTGGTACTTATCCTTGGAGTATATAAGAACATCATCAATGAAGACTACTACAAAGTGAGCTAGGAATTCCCTAAATACTCTACTCATGAGATCCGTGAAGGTTTTTGGGGCATTTGACAACCTTAAAGGCATGACTCAAAATTCATAATGTATGTATCTAGTTTGAAATTTGTCTTAGGAATATCTACATCTTTAATTATCAACTATTGATATCCAGGTCTTAAGTCAATCTTGGAATACACAGTTGAACCCTAGAACTAGTCAAAGAGATAATCTATTATTAGCATAGGATACTTGTTCTTTATTGTCCTCTTGTTTAACTATCTATAGTCAATGCACAACCGCATCGACCCATCCTTCTTCCTCACAAACAAAATAGGTGCACCCCATGGTGAAGTACTGGGACGAATGAAGCCTTTGTATATAATAGTTCTTGTAATTGTACCTTTAACTCTCGTAACTCAACTGGTTCCATCATATATGGAGGCATAGAGATAGGTTGAGTATTAGGTGTAAGAGATATTTCAAATTCAATCTCTAACTCAAGTTGTAATCCATGTTGTTCATCTAGAAATACATCGGGAAACTTGCACACTATAGGTACATCTTCTATTATTCTATCTAACCCAAATGCAATGGATACATAAGCTTAATATCCTTGGCACTCTTGCTCTAATAATTGTTCTGACTTCAGAGTAGAAAATGTATTTGACATCATCACTAGATGTATTTCCAATAAACTGGAACTCTATCGAGATAGGAATATGAAAAGTTGCTATCTTATGGAAACAATCAAGGCATGCATGATGCCTTTCCAACCAGTCCATCCCTAGGATAAGGTCAAAGTCATCCATTTTAATTAGGGAAACTGGTAGTTGATGTCCTACTATCTATTCCAAACAATTATATAGGTTTACTCAGATTATAAATACTTCTCCTCTTGGTCCCTTGATCAAATAGGTGATGAGCTGATATCTTGCAAGGGTCTAAAATTATCCTCACTAAAAAGTGAAGATAGAACGTTGCTGAGGCTATAGCTCACGAGATCCTAGGTCGATCAATAATCAACTGATAAAATTTAAAGATCAAGCAATGCAAGAAAGTGTGAATCAAAATTTATTATTACCCTACAAATTAATGTTTATAGTGTACAAGTACAAGTAGGGCATCTTACACAGGGAGAACATGGGAGAGAAAAAAAATGACTAGAAAAGGCAACAAATGTTTTGGGGTTTTTAGTGATTTTTTTAATTTTTGTGGGTTTTTAATTCTTTATATTTTTTGAGATTTTGTTTTTGTAATTGTTAGATTTTTATTTTATATTTTTTTCTTTTTAAATTTTCTGATTTTTTAATTTTTTTAATAACTGATAATAATATTATTATTATTATAAGTATAAATAGATATGTATATCTAAATATTGCATTTATATTTATAATTATTGGTATAATACTCAAAAATCACAAAATATAATTATTTTGGCTTTTTTTATATTTTTCTCTGTTTTTATTTTTCTTATATTTTTATTACTTTTTTGTATTTTTAAAATATCTAATAAGGCAAAATAGTGATTATAATAAATAGCACGAATCATTTTGGAATTTAAAATTAATTAAAATCCTTAAAAGTTTCCAAAACTTTTTTTAATATATAAAAAAATATTAAACAAAATTCAAAAGCAGAAATAAATTATTTTTGTATTTCTACAATTTTTTATAATTTATATTTGGATCTTTTTAATTTTTAATGTTTTTCATTTTCTATAGGGATTTTTGGTCTATAGATGCTAAATAGCTAACAAACAAAGTATATTTTTTGGAATTTTTATATTTTATGTATTTTTCTAGGCTAAACAGGGAAAAATAGATCTATTTTTATTTTTAGTAAATAAAAATATAAGATAAAATACCTTAATAAAATTTTATGTGGAAGAATATTATATAAGGCATTTATCCTAATTTTCAACAAATTTTTAGAGCACTTGGAATAATTTTAACGAAAATAAAATCTACAAAAAGAAAATACAATCTAGCAATTACATTTATGAATATATATAAAGTTTCTGGACTAATCCTGAACACAATTGAGAAGAGTAGGGACAAAACTTTAACTTCTCTAAAATATTTCCAATAATACATACCTGAAGGGGTATTTTGTAAATATTACAAAGTTTGAGGGGGGAGGTTGCAATTACTCTATATTCCAAAAATGTGGACTAAATTGAAATATAGAAAACGTAAGGGATTAGATGCAAAATACTCACTACCTACACGTGCATTGTCCTGTTAGGTGAAGTGGATTAGACCTATGTCCAAATATGGGTAGCACAGGCGGTAAAGTGCAAAATATCTGAAACTTTTTACACTACAGATAAGAGTTTAAATATTAACATGAAATTATAAAAATTATAAGGGTCTCAGGAAAAATTACATCCACGTGAGCAGGCGGACGGTGATGAGCAATCCACTTATCCACAAGGTGTTGATCCAGCGCTTGGTACTGATTCACAGCTGAAGGGCTGAGATTAGATCTCGGATGGCGATCGTGCGGCTATCAGGAGGCACATCCATTTGCAAGGAGCTGTTATGGAGATGGCACTGGATCGGACGGCTGGGAGGTGCTCTTGAAGAAAAGGGAAGAATTCATATTATTTTAAGCGTCGATTTGGAGTATCTCCATCCTTAGTTGGTCCTCAAGGCTGCAAAAAGGTTCTAGATCTTGTTGATGCTCCCATGTAGTAGCTGGATGTCTCATATAGCTCTGGATACATTGATGGGATCTTAGAGGGCCGATGAACAAGAGGAGCTCCATGTACTTGGTTCGGAATCAAAATCAACTCGTAGTGGGGCTTTTGGTCCTTCGAGACCTGTAGGAATATTAAGAGCGCAAATGATGAGGGTCTGGCGTTTGTTTCATGGTTAAATGTGGCGAGGTGTGTCGTGGGGGACGTCTCCGGTGAGGCGGCGGAGTAGAGACCTTGATATCCTGATCTTGTGTAATTCAGGGTGAATGGGGGTGCATGCAACATGGAAAAGTAGAAGCCAAAGGAAATGAAGGTTATTAGTAGGTGAGGAACAATTGGAGCACAAAGATGAGGTTTGTCGGATCAGAGCTCCTTCAAACTACGATTTCACTTTTTAATGAAATAAAATCTAACTTAACTAAAAATAAGACCTAATCTACCCTAATGCCACACCTAAGAATTGAACATGCAAAGAAAAAGGGCTTATCTACTCGGAAGATCTGGGAGCAGAGATGGCCAGTGAAGCTCGGATCAACCTCAGATCAACACCAAAATCGCCCCATGTAGCATGGAGGACCTTCCTTTTGTCACCAGGATATTCAATCGGTGCTAGGGTTAGGGTTTACTTGATGTAAGAGGGATCAAGGTGTAAAGGAAGGGCTAAGTGATGTTATATACAATGGCTTCTTTGACTAACGAGATCTCATGCATCAAGGTTCCTCATATCGATAAGAGATGTGTGCGTGAGAGAGGGATGATCGAAGAGCAAATTCACAGAAGGATACGGTCCAAACGGATGCAAGATGCTAATAAGAAAATTCGAGGAAATCTACTAGGCGCACTTGGCTACAAGACCTAGGTGTTAGAGGTGGGCAATTAACTGACGGGACAACCGAGGCCAGCCTCTGATTGTCCATGTGGCCGCATGAGGACAAAACCAAAATAAGAGGAAATAAATAGAAAAAAATAGTAGATGATTTATTTATTTTTTGATTAAAACATAAAATTTGTTTATTATTTTATGTATTTACTTCTTATGATTTTTATTTACTTTTACGACTTATTTTAGTATGGGCTACGTTTTACAAGTATAGATATAGGTATAATTACCTATATTATATGTATTAAATTTTTATTTCCTATTTTGGATTTTAATATTTTATATACATAATTTATATATTTATAGCTTATTTGAATACACTCAAATATATTTTTTTTGTATTTTTCTAAGCTTATTGGTACACTTAATTAAATCTTGGTATTAATTATATAGGTATATGTAAAGCGTATTCATCTATGTATAGAAATAGACTTATTTATTTTAGTTTCTTTTTGGCAATTTTATTTTATTCTAGTCTTAAACATAAACTATAAATAATATTTACAAAATTATTAAAATATAAAATAGTGAAAAATACAAAGAATAAATAAAATGAATATTTTTATTCACGTATATTGTACAATAGAGGTCTAAAACCAAACTTTTGCATCTTAACTCCAAATTTTATATGAAACCACCTTCATTAAATAACTAATAAAAAGTTATATACAATTAAAGGTGATTTTGATCATTTTGAGTCCATATGGACAAGATATGGGTCTGGGAAATTTGGATTTTGAATTTTTATATTGAGTGTAAAAGGAAAAGTATGCATTATTTTTGTGTGAAATAAATTTTATATTTTTCTATGTATTTTTATCTACAACTTTCAAACATAGTTTATTTATTTGATGTTTAAATATTATAGAATATTGTATCCGAAAAATTTATTTTTTGGTATTAATGATTTAGTGTTTCTTTTATTTATTGGCCCTTATCTCCCCCTACTTTATTCCTTATAGACCCAGTCATCATGATGCCTAGGTCTCAGGTTTTAGGGACATAAAATACCTTTGGTTTTCTATTTATTTTTATTTTCCTTTCTTTATTCTTTTATTTTAGTTTTAAATATAGTAATTTCTACACTATTTATACAATAAATAATAGATGTTAATTTATGCAAAATAGTGATATGTACATGCATTTGGCTAGGGTTTAAAGACTAAAATGAAAAAATAAAGGTGATGAAATGGAGATTCATCACCCCCCTATACTTGCCTTTGTTAATCCCTAGGAAACACTTCTGTTATAATTGCAGAAAAGAAAATAGAGAAAATAAAAGGAAATAAAGTGGAATAATTTTAACTCTTGGACATGTCTTCATTTGGAGCTCAGTCGGACCCTTGGAAGTTAAGTTTGGTCGGAACCTTCTTTGAGAACCAGAAGTGAAAGACAACATCCTTTGAAAACCACAAAACTATGCCCTAGTCTCCTAAAAAGCTAGGTACAAACAAGTCGATGCCATGCGCAGCCCCTTATGACTTTGAGTCTATCTTGTACAGTGTGTGATATGTGTCTCTCCTTGTTTAAAGCGGTAAAAGTCAGTTTTCTCCAACATGGTGACCCTAGTTCCTCAATCCAACGACTCTTTCCTCGAGAAGTAGGGCATTCTCTTCTATGTTAAAGTACAACCGGCTCAAGAAGAGGATGCCGAGATATGAATGGATGGTAGCTATTTTAGTTACATATCCTAGGATGCTTGACCAGTGTAGCCAAGTCATCCATCTGCAGGCCCACATTCATATGACTTTGAAGCTCAAGATTGCTCCATTGGCTATATATATACTCCGATGGAAATTGATTTGTCTTTGACTTTTGCCCATCTTTTCTTTTTGGAGTTTTTGGATATGCATTTTTTCCTTTTTTTGTTAATACTACATAAAACATCATTTACATATAGACTTTTTCCTCTTGAGCCAGTAGACTATCCCTCTTTCATAACATTATTGCAACCCACAACTTCTATCATTAGACCTCATGGCTACTGAATCGGGTTGGGGTACAATGGCCACAAAATGTGTGACTTCTACCACTTCAACTTAGTTGAGCAAAGTGTAAAGTGTAAGTGTGCAAGCTAGGTCACTATATACAAGAGTTGTGCGTGTGTTCCAAAATATTCCACTTAAGGAGTCAAGACGATATTGAACTAAGTCTCATGGTCTCAAAAAATTAAGTCTAGCAGACTAGAAGCATCTCAATTCCAATTCCTTAATGGTTTCTGTGATTAAGTGGATTAAGGTCCAACCAAGCTCCAATCTTCAGGTTTTACTTAGACTTGTTCAATTGTCAACATCAATAAGGAAAACGCAAATGGTATAAACAATGCAACAAATATTTTTGTGATTCACTTTTCTAATTTTGAACTTTTTATTGAATTTTTAAAGGTTTTCTAATTTTTATGCAAAAAATTGAAAACATTTTTCAATTTTTTATAGATTTTTAATTTTACAATTTGTTACATTTTTTCAAACACAAAAGGAATGTGTGCAAATAGCTACATAGGAGTACATCTTGTTATTTACAATAATTGGGTATTTAGGATTTAAACATTGTATTTACAAGTTTGTAAAGACTTTTAAAGACTTTTATTTGTTTTTGTTATGTACCAGGTTCTCAAAATAATTTGAAAAGATTTTCGCAAACATTTTGAAGATTTTAATTTTGAAAAATAATTTGAAAAGTAATTTTTGCTAGTACTTACAAAATTTGAAAATCATTTTTCAAAGTTTTTTCAAATAGTATATGTAGATTTCTCAAAATATTTTTGGAATCATTTTCCAAAACGTTTGCAAATAGATTTTCAAAATATTTTATTCAAACAAAGAAAAGAAATTTTTACAAATAAAATATTTTTACAAAGGTTGAACCATTTTACAAAACATTTTCCAAATAGTTTTCAAAATATTTTTCAAAGAGATTTTCCAACCATTTTTCAAACATTTTACGAAACATTTTTAGCCTGATTTTTAAATCAGTATATACGAAGAACTGGATGTGTGTTTTAATTTTTATTAATTAGACATATTATTTGAAATTTCGAAAGTACTATGGCTAAAGTATATATATTGTATATATGACCCCCTTATACTTAGCATTAGCTATGTCCTCAGTCATAACTCGTACTAACTATAGAAAAGTCTATACTACAACGACCAAAGAGTGAATTGAATGAGAAGTTGACCGTCCCCCATATACCTAGGATGAAATAATCTTAAGTATTACAGGTTGTACGCAAGGCAGGGAGGGTTAAGGGTGGGAATATATGAAATCATCAGCTCAACCAATCCCCCCTATAATTAGGGTGAAATATCCCTAAGTATCACCATAATATCAAGAGTTGAGGGGACATGTGATGGATGAAGATTGAACAACTCGGGGTGATCACCCCCTTTATATTTAAGACAAAGTACATATGTACATCCTATGTGTAACATTGATGAAAGGGGTGGACACCTTTTCGGAAGAAAAAGAAAAATGATGATGAAAAGAAGAAAACAAAAGATATTTTTGTGATTTTTATGATCAAGTGTCTAATCCATTTTCTCAATGCTCTCATCTTGAGATATAACTTCGATAGAATCAACAATGGACAGGAATGTATATGGCTCTATGGTTTCAGCAACCATCTGTTCACAACAAAGGCTGTGAGTTAGATGACAATTCTGATGTGAGTAGACTCCCATTGTCACGTACAATGTGGATTATGTACATCCATGTCCACTTGCTCTTTAGCTTTTCTGGAAAGATCTTTATCCGTAAGTTAACCAATCAAACCTTCTGTCTAGGCTCGAAAGCTTTCTTCAGATGTGTTTATCATGCCATTTCATTACTTTCTCCTTGTACATTAGGCTGTTGTCATGCATATAGTCTCTGAATTGAGCAATTGGTTCAGATCAACTTTTCTTAGTTTTCCAGCTTTCTCAGAGTCCAAGTTACAAAGATTCAATACCCATAGAGATTTGTGAATTAGTTCCATGGGCAGATGTCATGTCTTGCCATACAAGAGGCAATGTGAAGACATCCCAAGAGGAGACTTGTACGTTGTGCAGTAAGCCCAAAGAAACGAATCCAATAGCTAGGACCAATTCTTCCTGTCCGGTCGTAGAAGCTTCTTTAAGATCGTCTTAATCTCCATGTTTGAACATTCCGCTAAGATATTTGACTATGGGTGGTACGACACAGCAATAGGATGTTCGATGCCGTATTGTTTGGTCAGTTTCTTGACCTTTGTTTATGAAATGGCTACCTTCCTCTGATATTAAGATCTTTGGAATTTTGAGTCGTGGGATTATGGGTTCCCTAAGGAATTTGCAAATAGTTTTGCTATCTACGATTCGTTGAAATAGCTTCCACCCATCTACTTACATAATATACGACCAAAAATATGTACTCATAGCCCTGACAGTTGGGGAATGTGCCCATGAAGTTGATTCCCAAAGTGTCGTAGATGTTTGATCTCTAAATGTATTTCAGACGCATCATATCTCTTCAGCTAATATTTCTGCCCATTTGCTGACAATCAATAAAAAACTTCACATAGTCAGTTGCATCCTTGAACAAAGTTGGCCACCAATGGCAATATTGAAGCACTTTCATTGCCTTTATTTTCCTCGAATGGTGTCCACCTTGTTCAAGCTCGTGACAGTGGTCTAGGACACTAGTTGCTTCCTCCTGAGATATACATCTCCTCCAAATGCAGTCTGCTGCCTCACATAATATGTGCTTCTTCCCACTAGTGGAAATGAATGTCTGCGAAGAACTTGTCTTTTTTAATCTTCAACCAGTTGGTTGGGGTCTTCTTGGATACAAGACAGTTCACGATGTCAGCATACAAGGGGAGTGAGGTTACAGAAAGGTAAGCTTCATCCAGAAAAGCCTTGGTAATCAGAATGATGGCATGCTTAGTAGTCTCTGTGTCTATGATTCTCAAAATATGATCCGCCATCACATTTTTGACTCTAGGTTCATCACAGATTTCAAGTTCAAACTCTTGGAGGAGAAGGGTACATCTAATAAGATGAGGATCGGCATCCTTCTTGCTCTATAAATACGGGATGGTGGACTGATCTATGTAAACAATCACCTTGGACCCAAGGAGGAGTAATTTGAACTTTTCCAGTGCAAACATTATGGCTATCAGCTCTTTTCTTTGTTACTGTTTAATTTTTCTGGGTCTCATCAAGTGTTCTGCCAGCGTAATGAATTACAAAGAGGACATTCCCTTGTCTTTTCCCTAGAACAACACCAATAGCATAATCGAAGGTCAGGCAAGCTTGCTGAATTCTTTGATAAATCTTCGGAAAAAACTAGCATGACTAGAAAATGACGAGACTTGTTTCAGATACGTTGGTGGCTCAAGTTTGGAAATTACTTCCGCCTTGGCTGGGTTCTCTTCCATGCCATGCTTAGATTCAACATGACCCAACACTATCCCTGCAGTCACCAAGAAGTTGCTCTTCTCCCACTAGAGCACGAGGTTCACATCACAACACCTCCTCAGAACTCGATCTAAATAATCAAGACATTGATCAAATGAATCATCGTAGATCGAAAAATTGTCCATGAAAACCTCAAGGAAAGTACCCACCATTCTGCAAATATAGTAAGCATACATCACTAGAATGTCGCGGGGGAATTACACAGCCCCAAAGGCATCCCTCGGAAAGTGTACGTCCCAAAAGGACATGTGAACGTTGTCTTCTCTTGGTCTTCAAGCATGATTGGAACTTGATTATATCCAAAATACCTGTCCATGAAGTAGAAGTATTCCTTCATGGCCAGTCTCTCAAGAATCTGGTCGATGAAGAGCAATGGAAAGTAATCCTTCTTATTTGCGAGGTTGAGACATCTATAATCCAACAGACTCGCCGGGATGTTGGTATTCTGGTCGGAATCTCCTCTCCTTTGTCATTAGTAATAATGGTGATCCCAGACTTCTTGGGCACTACATGCATGGGACTCACCCACTTGGAGCGGCGACGGGATATATGAATCCTACATCACATCATTTTTGAATTTCTTTCATTACCACTTTCCGGAGGTTTGGATTCAGTCAACGTTGGAATTCATGGGAAGACTTGTTGTCTTCTTCGAATTAGATGTCATGCGATCATAAAGATGGATTGATACCATGGAGATCTGATATCTTCCAACCTATTGCCTTGTGGTTCCGTTCAAGAACACCATCAGATGAGATTCTTGCTCTTCAATCAAATGAGCATTAATAATGACCAAGTACATGTTCGGTTCCCTAGAAAGGAAGGTATAATTCATATTGGTGGGAAAAGGTTTGAGCTCTGGTGGGATTGGAGAGACTTTGGTGGTGACTTCGGTGATAATTGTTGGTCTAGGATCTTTCAACTATCGTCTCTCCACCTCTTACGTTTCAGTTTGTTATTCAGGATATCACACAGATCTGCAATGGAAACTTCTTGCTCAGACAAGAGGAATTGTTCAAGTTCTTCTATTGGCTCATAAGCAAAAACCTCATCATCAAAGATGTTGGTTGGATGGTCTATGCTTTCCTGTCCTTAATTAGGGGAGAGGAATTCCATGGTTTCTCTACCATCCAGATTTGTTTGAAAAGTGCTTCCTTAGGGGAGAGGAATGTCATTTTTGGTATGTAGATGCTATATAGCTAAAAAATAAAATATAATTTTTTTGAAAATTTTCAAAACATTTTTATATTTTTTCTATGTTCTACACTGAAAAGGGAAAATTACTCTATTTTCTTAATAAATAGAATCATAATATAAAATACTTAATAAAATTATATGTGGTAGAATATTATATAAGGTATTTATTCTAATTTTCTACAAATTTTTAGAGCATAGGGACTATTTTTAACAAAAATAAAATCTATAAAAAGAAAATACAATCTGGCAGGGGAATTTATGAAAATATTTACAGTTTCTGGAATAATCTCGAACACAACAGAGAAGTGCCAGGATAAAAGTGCAGTTCTCCCAAAATATTTCCATAATATTTACCAGAGGGATATTTTTGTAATTTATACATTATTTGGGGGTAGATGTAAAATTTCCAAAAAATATTACACTATTTTCAAAAAATATGAACTAAAATGAAATACATAAAATCCAAGAGTTTGGGTGCAAAATATATAGTAGCCTCACATGTACAAGTACGCAAGGTTATGTGGATTGGACCTTAGAGGAAATATGGGAAACACAGGGGGTAAACTGTAAAATATCCGAAACATTTTACGTGACAGACAAGAGTTTAAATATTTAAATGAAATTACAAAATTGGTAGGGACCTCGAGCAAAATTACCCCCACGTGCACGAACGGACGGCGATGCACGATCCACTTATTCACGTGGTGCAGATTCAGGGTTGGTACCAGTTCACAGGTGAAGGGTCAAGATTAGATTACGAACGATAATCGTGTGGCTGGCAGGCGACGCATCTAATGGCAGGGGAGTTGATTTGGAGATGGTGCAAGATCGGACGACTAGGAAGTGCTCTAGAAGAATAGGGAATAACTCTTATTCCTCTAATCTTCGATTTTATGTATCTCCATCCCTCGATGTTCCCCAATGGTGCAAAAAGGTTCTGGAGCTTGTTGATGCTCCCCTATAGCGGCTGGAGGTTTCAGATAGCTTTGGGATCCATTGATGGGACCCTAGAGGGTCGACGAAGAAGAGGAGCTCTAGGTACCTGGTTCTAAGTCAAAATTAAATGTAGTGGGTCTTTTGATCCTCCAAGACATACAAGAAAATTAAGCGTGTGAAAACGGAGGGTCTGGGGTTTGTTCTAGGGTGAAAGGATGTAAGATGCCAAGGAGGACGTCTCTGATGAGGCGACGAAGTGGAGACGTTGATATCCTGATCTTGAGTGATTCAAGGTGAATGGGGACACGTGGAGCATGGAGAAGTGGAAGGTGAAGGAAATGAAGGTGATCAACGAGGGGAGGAATGATCGGAGCTCAGAGATAAGGTTGACGAAGCTCAGCTCTGGCAAACAATGATTTGACTTTTTTAATGAAATAAAGGCCAATTTAACTATTAATAAGACCTAACCTACCCTAATGATACACTTAAGAATTGAAAATGTAAAGAAATAAGGGCTCACCAACCGAAGGAGCTGGAAGTAGAGCTTGCAGCGGAGCTGGCCAGCGGAGCTCGGATCAACCTCATATCAACACCAAAACCACCCCCTGGAGCGCGGACGACCTTCCAGCTGTCATCAGGATGTTCAATCGGTGCAAGGGTTAGGGTTTACTTGATGGAATATGGATCAAGGGGAGAAGGAATGGCTAAGCGATGTTATATACAGGGGCTTCTTTGACCGAAGAGATCTCATGCATCGAGGTTCCTTAAATCGATAAGAGATGTGTACGTGAAAGAGGGATGATCGAGGAGCAAATTCACAGAAGGATTTGATCCAAAAGGATGCAAGATGTGAATGGGAAAATTCAAGGCATGCTAGGCTACATGACCTAGGAGACAAAGGGATGCAGTTGACTAATGGGTCAACCGAGGCCTGCCTCTGATTGGTCCACGTGGCCGCATGAAGACCAAACCAAAAAAATAGTAAATAAATAGAAATAAAATAGGATATGATTTATTTATTTTTTGATTAAAACATAAAAATTATTTATTATTTTATGTATTATTTTATTATGATTTTTATATATTTTTACAACTTAATTTATTATAGGTTGCTTTTACAAGTATAGATATAGGTATAATACCTATATTATATGTATTTGATTTTAATTTTTATTATGTATTTCTGGATTTTATTATTTTATATATATAGTTATATATTTATAACTTATTTTAACGCACTAAATATATTTTTATTATATTTTTCTAAGTTTATTTGTATACTTAATTAAATCTGGGTATTCATTATATAGGTTTATTTATAGTGTATTCATCTATGTATAGAAATAGACTTAATTATTTTCCTGTCTTTTTGATGATTTTATTTTATTATAATTATATATATACTAAAAAAATATTTACGTAATAATAAAATTTTAAAATAATAAAAAATGTAAAAATAAATAAAATGAATATTTTGTTCAAGTATATTGTATAATAGGCGTCCAAAACTTAACTTTTGCATCCTAACTCCAAATTAAATGAAACCATGCCATTAAATAGCTAATAAAAAGTTATATACAATTAAAGTGATTTTAATGCATTTTGAGTTCATGTGGAGAAGATATGGGTCTGAGAAGTTTGGATTTTGGATTTTTATTTTGAGTGTAAAAGGTACAATATGCATTATTTTTATGTGAAATAAATTTTGTATTTTTCTATGTATTTTTATCTACAAATTTCATGTACAGAGTTTATTGATTTGATGTATAAATTCTAAAGAATAAATTGTGTCCCAAACATGTATTATTGGGCATTTATGAATTAGCGTTTCTTTTATTTGTGGGCCCCTTATCCCCCCCACTTTATTCCTTGTTGACCTGGCCATCGTGATTCCTAGGTCTCGGGGTTTATGGTCCTAAAATACATTTGATATTTAATTTCCTTTTCTTTTCTTTTCTTTATTCTTTTATTCTGGATTTAAATATAATATTTTATACACATTTCACACAATAAATAATAGATGTTAGTTTATGCCAAAATAATGATATTTACAAGCATTTGGCTAGGGTTTAAAGGCTAAAATGAAATAATAAAGGTGATGAAATGGAGATCCATCAATAGGACTGTCATACTTCTATTGGTGTCTTAACCAAAGTGTTTACTAATTGTCGAGCAATAAATGAATGTAAAGTACCAAAATCAAACAACTCATGTACTGACAATCCATGGATAGTTATGATACCTCATACGATTGTGTCTACATGATAGGATTGTTCTTCACTGATTGCATTAAGCTAGACATTAGGAATAGGCAATTTAGAGCCTGTAACACTTTGTGATGGTTTCTTTGTAGGAGTCGGTCCTTGTGAGCCCTGATATCTACCTTTTCTTTCTCCATGTGTTGTTCCATTTCTTAGGATGAATGCTATATTATTAGATGGGGTTGGCTTGAACCCTACTCCCAACTTTGGGCAGTCTTTCTTGAAGTGGCCTTCTTATTGACAGTAATAACATGCAAGTGTTCATGTATGAGCTCCTATTGTTGAGTCACGAGGGTATAGTGGAGGTCTTGAGAAGCCCCATCTTCTTGATAATTCATGGCCCAGTGTCCATGACGAGCTTACATTGGAACCGGTTGGATGTTAGCGGTGGTCTCTGTGGCTATAATTTGCCTTCCGTTTGGATGGTCCACCAACTAAGTGAAAGCTTCTTCTTTGGCTATTTTCATCTCTATCTATCTCAATATGATAGTCGATATCCATTGCTTCATCTATAGTGGTGGCTCAAAAACCCGCAAGATTCTCTCTAGGATTTCCCTGAAGCCCGCTAACAGATTCGATAAGACATTATTGTGGTCAAGCTTCTAGAGCTGGGGAGTAACGTAGTAGCTCACTAAAGTGAATATGATAATCTAGCATAGTCTTGGAGCCATGGGTTAGAGAAGCAAACTCCCTCCTCTTCAATTCTTCCCAATGGTAGGGACAAAAGTAAGCTCAGAATCTTTCTTCAAAGATATACCATCAAACAAGATATACTAATTTCTTTGAAATTGCTCTCCGCCATCGTCTTACATAGTCTGCTAGGGAGTAATCAGCAAAGTACACCTCATAAATCGCAAATCGGCTAATATAACATGCACTAGCTATAACACGAGCCAATTCATAATCACCAAATCAAAGTCAAATATCTCTGTGAAGAGGACTCGATTTTTTATTTATAACCTTTGAAGTCCAGGGTCGAACACAAGGACACGAGCCATAATATAATTAATCTGGTTTAAATATCTCTGTTAAGTTATTAGTATTCAATCTAGATCGAACATTACAAATTTCCCAGGTGCCACGTGCCTCGCACGTGTCTGGACCTCTTTGGGTATTTTAAAGATATCGCAGGGCCTCAGTTATATTTCACCAAGCCCTCACACGCTACACACGTCTTGTGAGCCTCGCTTGACTGCTAGGATTGAGCGCAGATTCTGAGGACACTTGGCATGCCTCAGAGCTTCGGAATAGCTTTGGTCCCACCGAGGCTAGTGACATGGATATTTAGGCTAGGATCTCATACTGATCGTCCAATCTAGTGAATCAAATGAAAACTTCTATCTCTGTTATCCTCATCTCCTCCACATGCAGTTGCTTTCTAGCGGAGCTCCAACGAGTGTCCAAAGGCTCCTCCCTTGTTCTGCAGTTACTCGGAGGCTCCCCTCACCTCTGCAAAATGGAAGGTGAATATGTCTGATGACCAATGAAGAGCTCGAAAAAGCTCGGATCATGGAGTCCTTAGTGATACGCTGGAGCCCGTGCTCTAGAATGGAGCTATTCCAAAAGCTCCGACCATTGAAAGTATTACCTATATGAATAATAGCCGAAGCATGCATGTTTGTGCAAGGTAAATAGTGTGGTGACCTTGAAGGTACAGAGAAGGTGGAGGCTTGTTATTCCTCCACTGTAGGAGTAGAGGAAAGGGAGTGGAGAGGTATGAGGTGTGGCAGGTGGGAGAAGGCATTTGGAATGGCTAATGAATGTCGGTGATTAGTGGTGAAGCTCGAGAGGTATCAATGGAAAGTGAGATGAAATGGGTGCACCTAATTATTCAGAGAAATCAAAAGATGATGAATGAGGGGATCTTACTTGGAAGTTTGAAGAAGGTAGCAGATATGGATGAAGAACCCTGGGTGTAAGCTTCAAATGAAGGTTGGGTCTTCCCTTCATCTCCTTGGCCAACGGAGAAAGCTCAAATGGCTGAGCTTGCGGATGTGGCATGGCTTGTCAGCCACGGATCTCACCATAAGGCCAGCACCATTATCACTCAGTCATCTCTCCTTCTCTCTATCACAAAGAGGAAAGGAGGGCCAGGATGGATTTCTATAAGGGTGGACAACCGGCGACGGCAGCCGGTTGGGGGTTATTTGAAGAAGACAAAGAAGGTGTTTGGGTAGTTTCCATGGTAGTTTTAACCACCAAACATGATGGAGAGGTTAGGGTTAGGATGAATGTGGAGGTTGGCATGAACATTGGAGGTTAGGTAGAGAGGTTGGAGGTATCAGTTGGTCGGGAGGTGGGATGATGACATTGGGAAAATTCTGGGAAGTTGGGAGTTGAAGGGAGACGGCAACGATTGGAGATTTATGACGAAGTATTGACCGTCTTATCAAGATCATTTGGTTACCCTTTAAGAGGAATCTAGTGGTTGGGATCTGATATGGGAATCAGATCGTAAGGTTGACAATGGGGCGCCACTGAAAGATCCGGATGTGATGTGAGGATCACATCCGACGACTATAAAGGGATGCGGGCAGTGACCCATGAAAGGGCCACATGGTAGAAGCAGGTTACACCACGTGGCCCAATCATATGAAAGATAAATGAAAAAGGATGTAAAAAATAAAAAAGAATTAGTAAAGAGTAAAATCAGAGAAAGTGTTCAACGTGGACGTTGTTGATCTCGATGAGATTACTATAACTTTCATGTAGAAGTCAAAAAGAAATACAACCATCTATTTTAATAGACAAAAATTAAATAAGTAATTAATATAAAAAAAACATTTTTATTTTATCCTCTTTTCTCATTTTTATGGATTTTTAAATTATTAGTTATATTATTTATGTGTAATAATATTCTAATTTTTGTTTATTTTTAATGGGAATGAAATACATAAAATAATAGCACAATTATAGGTTATTTAATATAATATAATTAGGGTTATTTATTTACAACATAAAAATAAGTATTTAAGGTTAATTGTCAATGAATCTTATTAATGTACTTAAGTAAGAGTGGTAATATCAATAGTTTATGATGATAAATATGGAATTTACCCCCCCCTATACTTAAGCTAAGCTCGTCCTTGAGCTCATAAATAAAGAATTAGATAGAAAGTTAGATTGATTAGTGAATTCCTTGACATGTGAGAAGACAAGGCTTGATTGGCCCAGAACACTTGGTTTTGTAGTAATCCTAACATTCTAATGAATGATCTGAGGATTGCGTCACATGCGATCGGGAGGGACTGGTCAAATTAATGCTCCGGGCAGTGGATTTTAAAAAATTTCAAATGAAGAAACCATATGATCCAAGAACACTTCTCAGATCGTTTATCTAAACCACCAACAAGTAGTAGGTTTACCTCGTGAAGCGTGGTTGCGATTGAGACTCTAAATTAAGAGACCTCCTATCTCAAGTCCGTTCCGACAGAGGAGATGTTTGCGAGCGTGTTGATGAAACGTGTGCTTCTCGCAATCCATGTTGATGATTGATGAATCTTTGATTCATCACTCTAAAAGATGAAAATAGAGCTTTGTTCCCAAGTAATTAGCTGCATTTCATTACTTATATTGTATAATTAGCATTCATGTTTGCATTAAATAAGAAGCCTAATTCACTTGTAAAAATTACTTGTAAATACCCTATTTGTATATATTTTATACTAACTACAAATCAAATAAAATCAACTCTATAGTGTATATATTACTAACATTAATAAATGAAAAATATCAAAAAAATACTAACTTCCAAAATTGTCCAATAAAACCCAAATCCAAGTCTGAGACTATGAACCTTAAAATGTGCATATATCTCTCATACATTGTTCGATTTAGGTCTACTCATTTTTAAAGTAATATAAATTCAAAGACCTTCAAAACAAGAATAATTTCATGAAAATAGGAGATTGTTTGTGAAACTTGGGTTTTAGGGCACTATTATATATTGTACCTATTGACCAAAATGCCCTTCATTTTATCTTTTTATTTTCTTAATTAGTAAAAATCCAAAAATATTAGAGTAAGTTGTAAATATTTCTTTCACATTGTTTCTAACTTTATTTCATTTTTCTCGTATTTAAAAAATAACAATAACATCTGCAAAAGATAAAAATGTGGTATTTTATATCTATAAGGTACCACCCAAAAATACAATTTGTACACATGATTCCTTTTGATTTTCAATCATTCACAAAAATTGTAGATCTCGTCGAGACGAGCAACTTTCGTGTTGACCACTTTTTTATTTGAACCCTTTTGTTAATTATTTTTTATTTTCATTACATTTAATTTTTGATTTTTCTAGGTGCAACACGTGGCAGCTCTTGGAGCTGCCACGTGTCACCTATTTTTTAATTAAGTTATTAATTTCGTTTTTCATTGTATTTTATTTTCTTATTATTATTATTTTTATATTTATTATTATTTATTTTAATTAATTATTTATACATATTTATTTATTTTCTTTTATTTATTTTCCCTTCATTATTTTTAGGAGCCTACTTATTTTACTTTACTTATTATATTTTATTTATATTTTACTTTTTTCTCCCTTTTACTTCTTCTTTACTTGTTCCCTACTCCAAGACTCCACCTCCTCCATCTTCTCCACTTCTTTTCTAACTCCATCCTCCATATTTTTATTCTCCTCTCCTCCCTCATTTTTCTTCATTCACCGATTCGAGAGAAGAGAGGTCGAGCCCTTTAAGCTCCAGATGACAGTTGAAGGAGACAAGTTGAGCGAAGACAACCTTTCAGACGAGATCCACAACATTACGTTGTTGTGTCGCAAGCTTCCAGTCAGGCTTGCTCAGCTTCGCGGCGCATCTGCCACACCGCTCGAGGCGATGACAGGAGTGCTACATAGCTCCTCCAAAATCCGGTGATCCTCACAGATAAATCTTCTATCCTATCTTCTCATTTTATTTTACATAACATTTTTTTGTGATATAATAATCATCACAATCACCACATTTCATAATCCATTACCATCATATCAAATCCCAAAATCCACCAATATTTTTAATCATCCATGATACACATCATCACCACCCTTTCTTTTCATCTCTACATCATCACCATTATTTCATTTTATCTCTACATTTATTTGTTATTTACAAAAAAATAATAAATAAAAAAAGACATGCAGCAACTCCCTACCACCACAGTTGTCGGCCAACAGCCCTCCTACAAGCACCTCCCCGTGCGCGCAACCCCGTCTGCCAGCTCCTCAATCCGCAGGTTGTGCTCCAGTCGCATGCGTCCCTGCCCTTGCTACTCCTCCACGGTTAGGCCACCATGTGCCCCTCCAGCGACGACGTCGCCCCTTTGCAGCACCGCGTGGCAAGCCCAGCTAACAAGCCCCAAGCATTACCAGCCCGCTTCCCCGCCCCTACGCCGCCCAGGACTGTGTGCCTCTGGTCACTCGCCACCGTCGTGCTGCCCTCTTCTAGGTGTACCTCCCCCACGGCTGCCAGCCAGACCGCCGCGGCTTCTTCAGTCACATGTCATCCATGCATCCCCCTTCCTCAAGCCCTGTGCCTCCCAGTCGTGGGGTTCCCCCTTTCGTATGACGCCGCCCACTACGGTCGACCCGCGTGCCCTGCAGCGCTTTCCTGCCTCTCATGCGTGTGACCGCCTGCCAACCCGCAGTTCTGCCTCCACCAGCCAGCGCTCCGCCCCCTGGGTGCAGCGGTGTCGCCTGTCCACGTGACCACGGGCATCCCAGCTGCACACGGTACTTCCCCACCAGACAAGCCGCCTGCTACACGCGGCTCAGTCCTCCAGGCCGTCATATGCTCACAGTCATGCGCCACTGCACTGTGCGGTCGCCTGCTCGTCCAGCGGCCCCCGATGCCCTAGCCCGTCCGCCTCCTCGCGTACCCAAACTTGGGTCCCAAGTCCCCACGTTAAAGTTTCATCCATTTTAATTTTTTTATTTTTTTGAAAAAATTGCATATTTAGCCCATTATTTTTCTTTATATGCAAAATGGTCCATGTTTACATTTTAGTTCAATTTTTAAAATTTCTAAATTACAAAAACTCCCTTGACTTTACATGATAATTTGGACATATTTCTTGCATCATTTATTTTAATGAAAAATAGCACACTGTTGAGCAACTAATTCTTTATCATTTGGATATTTGTTTAATTTTTGTGTGCATTGATAATTTATTAAAATCAGAGTTTGAAATTCAGTGTTATTTTGCCCATTTAAGCTCTGAAATTCGCACATTCATATTTCTTACTCAAAAAACTTTGAAAAAATGTAGATGATGCTACTAAGTGCACTTTAAGTACTATCTAAATTTTATCTAAAATGGAGTTGTCTTTTGCATAAAATAAATTATAGAGTGCTTTCTGTAATTGATTTTTATTTAAATCTAAAAATACTATTTTTGCAAAATTTCAACTTTCCTGGATTGATCATTTAAATATCTATTTGAGATAAATCGCTCTCTGAATAATTTGATTTTGTGCATTTATTAAAAATTAAATACTCTTAGTCACTCTATTTTCCTTAGAAAATTAATAAAAAAATCATATATTGCTAGAAAATTCCAAAAACACTATGTAGCTTCATTTCATCATATTTAACTTCCAGTAAAATTTTCATAATTTTTGCATTTTGTTTTCACGAAAAATTGCATAAAAATTCCAAAAAAGTTCGTATTTTTCATTATTGCATCTTAATCCCAAAAATTTCAAAAAAATACATTTTTCATTCATCGTTGGATTAGGTTTTAGGAAAAATATAACTTGGCTAATTTGGAGTAATTTCACATTAAAATTAATTTTGGCTAAGTGGCTTGTTTTCTTAATAACCTAGTTCAATCGCATTTGTGCATTTGCATTTTTATCGCATTAAAAAAATATACAAAAAAATCCCTCTTGGAAAATCGTGAGTAAATTCCCCTACTTGATCCAAAGTTGTTCCTTTGCCTCCTTGAGTCGACCCTGGGTCTTGCCTAGGTTAAAAAAACATCAGACTGTGCATTAATTAATTCATCGATTCATCGATTCGTGCGGTAAATTTTTGATCGATCGTGATTGCCTGACTACAACAACAACGACACACACATTAAATTAACAAAGGGAGATCAACGGATCCGTCAAATGGCACCATTTTTGGGGAGGCAAATGGCTTAGGATCACTTTAGAAAATTAGATTTACGTTTTCCATTCACTCGGGTAGTCTAACCACCGAGCCACCTTGTAATTATCTATTTTTTCTGTTAATTATTTATCTGATAATTTTTTTATATATCTTGGTATCTCTCTCTAACATAATTTTTATCTTTTTGTGCGAGGGGTCGGTGGACTTGGAGCAGCTTTCTTGAAGTCGACGCATTTCGAAGTGCATTGGAGGCCGACGATTCGTAAATCGAGTTAGTTGTTGAGACACCGAAGAGATCTTTAAAGAGAGATTTTCATTAACTTGTAATTGCATATTTAAAGTCATTCCCATTTGGGTTCTCTCATGTGTAAGAGAAATAAAAAGACTCTCTATGTTGTGTGGTTGATTGACGTAGACTAGTACCTGCACTCGCAGCTCTCAAAGGAAAAAAATTTGACTTGTGCTTGTACTTCATAGGATCGCACATCACACTTAAACACACACTTAGACCGTAGGACTTTAGCCAAATTTAAATTCATTCCTCACTCGCTTATAGAATAGCCTGTCTAAGAGTGGATTTTCATCGCTTGCATTTATTTAGTGTAAAATTTAAATTGAGTATCGCCTCCGCATTGTAGAGAGCTGGAGGCATAGTAAGTCTTCTTACTCAAGCATTCATCATCATTTTCTCGATCGCATCGGCTTTTTTCGATTCTCTCTCTCTCTCTCTCTCGATTTTTCTAAACCTAGAATAAAGGAATTGGCACTGGATGGTAGACATGATTTCTTGTGTGGATTATTATAGTGATAATTAATCTCTAAAATCGGGACTACTAATTGAATTGGACCCAAAAAATTGACTACAATTAACCCTTGTTTGCGGGAGAGTAACTCGGCCTTGATTTCAGGCTGAGTGAGGGTACAGAGTTTGTGTGCACACCCTAACGTAGAGCCAAAATCCCTGCCTTCCATATCACATACCCCGATCCTAGCAATTATTACAGGCTGAACTACTCGAGGTTCAACTGACCAGCAACAAGTAGCCTTTGCTTGCTTCAGCAGGTAGATAGCGGTGAAGCAGTGGTGCACCGCGACAAGTTGCTAGTAACCCTCCGGGTGAAGTTATAAGCCTTGTCAGCCTCCACCTACGTCGGTAGGTAGATAAGGGCAGGTCCTTGAACTTCATCAGTTAGTGATAGGAGCGAAGAGAGGAAGGGCGTTGGTATCTTAGGCAGCAGGTTAAATAGGGGATATGCATCCGGCTTTAAGCTGACTTCCCTTTATTCTAACACGTAATCCTTGTATTTGCTTGAAAATCACACTTAAAATAAACCAGATTAATCGGACCCGGCTTTGGGTCCTTCACTGTGATGAGTGTAAACTCAGGGTTTGCTCTTGTGTTTGTCTTTGTGTCTGTCAGTGTGTGTTATCCTGTGTAATTGCACACTTTTTACCTCGATCTGCTTATATTCATCCTTTCCTCCTCAATATGTCGGGATATTGTCCCTATACCCTGAGACCTCTGGTCATTCCTCCTTAACCATATACCATTAATCTTCACCTTCTCCTTCTCCCATGTATCCTCCGCCATCCACGGAAGACCCTTACTCGTGGTCGGTTCCACCTCGACTCGATTATGAAGTCAGAACTTCAACTGACTTCTCCACATCTTCGCATTTCTCACCTACTCCATATTATAACACTCCAGATCCACTTCCAATATGGGCTAACTGTCCTTATTCTCAAGAGCTTACTAGAATCAATGAACCATACGAAGAGCAAGCCACTGCTGAGAGAAATGACTAGCAAAATTACTTGGTTGATAGAACATACCGAATAGGGAGGCTTGTACCTAATGATCTTCCTGACTTGATTGACCCTAGTAATCAAGCATGTTTTGACCAACCTTCATATCACACATTCGGAGAGCCTATACATTCACAAGATTGGACTCGTGGATTAAATCTCGGAACCCCCTGATGAATCCATGATTCATTAACTTTTCTGTCGCATTTTGTCTTAAAACCCTTAACAAATGGATGTAAATATTCATTAATTCCCATCTTTTATAAAATTCCATTCATGAATAAATATTCACTTTTAAGCATAAAAATCACGTAAATAAATAAATAACAAAGAAAAAGAAAAGAAGACAGATTGGATATATGTAAATATGTACAATATGACTTATAAATATAAATATAACTGCAAGGTATATTTATATCCTAACCCCTCAGACCAAGTCAGCATGGATTGGTCGACAAACCAATAAGTAGGGGGAGATAAGGAAAGAAAATTCAAAAAATAAATTAAGACACACCTCATGTACCTCTCATTATTTATCAAATAAATATAAAACTTCAATGATTTTTAACTAATTCATATGTACATATTTTTCACCAAACTCTTTTCCTAATTATTTCTATATATATATATAAGTTAAAAATATTAACCTGTATATATGCCAAGAAATCCAGTTTGTAAATTGTCAAAATCTCACTTCCGAACATCGTAACTTCTTCATACGAACTCCAATTTCACTGTACTCACCATTAAAGTTCATAAAATAATATTCTCTAATTAATAAAGGTGGTTTCATCGAATTCGGTGTCCGTTTGCAAAAAGTAGATGTTGGGACCAAATGACAACGGGGTTTCCGGGGCTATTTATTTTATGTAGAACACATTATTTATAGTTTTCTTAATTTTATAATTTCTATTATTTTCATGATCTTGTAATTTAGCCCTAATTTATTTCAGAATTTTTGGAGCTTATTTATTATTTTAATAAAATAAAAAACCCTAAATTATAGGTAAAAATAACTGGCTAAATAATACCTATATTTATTAATATATTGATGAATCTCCATTTCATCACCTTTATTCTACCATTTTGGCCTTAAAAACCCCAGCAAATGCATGTAAATAGCATTAATTTGTATATAATAGCATTCATTGTTTCTTGTATTTATTGTACATTAAAGAAGGTTTTTAGTGCCAAAATTATAGAATAAAGAGAAGAAAAGAAAAAGGAATAAAATATTGAAGATATTTTATGACCCTAACCCCGAGACCAAGGCCAGCATGGAATTGGTCGACAAGGAATAAAGTAGGGGGAGATAAGGGCCATTATACAATAAATACCTCATTTATTTATTCATTTATTTATGCATTTTTTACACCTATTTTGTACATAATTATTTATTCATCAAATAAAGAAACTTTGTTCATGAAAGTTGTAGATAATAATATAAATAAAAATACAAAATTGAGTTTGTGTAAAAATAATACTCAGTGCACATTTTATACACAAAATAAAAAGCCAAAATCTCAACTTCACAGACTCATATCTTACAAATAAAAACTCCAAATCACCCAAACTCACCTTTAATTGTATATAGCATTCCAAGAACTATTTTATAAAATTAGTTTCATAATTTTTGGAGTCCATCTGTGGCAGTTAGGTTTTTGTCCCTTCTTGTACATAATACCTGATTAAAATATTCATTTTATTCAATATTCATTATTTTCATAAATTCATATTTTTAGAATTTTGTAGATACTGTATATGATTCATGTACATATTGACATTAGAATAAAACCAAAAATAATTTGTAAAATAAAATAAGTCTATAAAACATATAGACAAAATACCTATGCGAAGTATGTACATGAATAAAAAGGGAAAACATTCTTTAATTGTTTCATTCTTTTATATTTTTATAATAATGTATATATCATATATAACTTATTAAAAATACAAATACATAATAAAAACAAGTAAAATACATTAAATAAATAAAATGTATATAATATATAGGTAAACTACCTATAAGTATGCCTACAAATACATATACCTATTTATTTAAAAATGTAAATAAACTCCTAAAAATTAAATAAAAATATAGTTACACTCATAAAAATAAGTTATAAATTTATAAAATAAAAAAAATAATAAAATAAAATAAACAAAATAAAATATATATATATAAATATACTTATAAATACATTATTTTAATAAAACCATAATAAAATACTTCAAAAAAATAAATAAAAATCATAAATAAATACTATATTAATTTATAAACAATTTTTATTTTATAAGTAAAACCTAATTAATTCATTTAATACGTTAAATAAATCAGTCAATTTCTTGTTGACGTGGACCAATCAGGTCCTGGCGTTTGTTGACCGCTCGGTCAACTGCGCCCCCAGGCGTCTGACTTGACGTGGACTGTCCATTCCCCCGATTTCATGCCTTTTTCCTGGGCGTCCCTTTCCTCAATCACCCTCGAATCCTTCACGGATTTTGTTCTCTGATCATCCGCGAATCTCGCCGTGATCTTGGATCCATTGTACATAGCCCCGATTCTTCAATAATCGCCGGTCCTTGGGGGTCTCCAGGAATTTTTATAAATAACTCCTCCCTCTTCCTTGGCCGAATTTGGCAAATTTCACCCCCCTTTATGAGCTTGAGTCAGCTCCTGGTGGAGCCCTCATGATAGGAGGCGCTTCCCAGCACCTCGATTCGGTCCATGGAGGAGGAAATTTTGTCGCGGTGGCGCTCCGGCGGCCACCCTGCTCCCTGGAGGCCCCCAGGTATAAGAGCTGCGCCTGTTATATTTCTAGGTAGATTTTGAATCCAGCATTTTATTTCCGCATTTTATTTCACATTTAGATTAATAGATTAGCGTAATTTAGGCGAATCGAAGTTCGCCGGAGCCCCGCTCCGGCGACTTCTCCACAGTACCCTCGTTGTTTTCCGACCACCCTTCCACCTTCATCTCGTTCCCCTACGCCTTCTCCACCTTCCAGCCACCTTGTCCAACCGGATTCACACTTGGATCCGCGAATCGATGCTCATCTCCTCCGCATCGTCGGAGCATCGCTCTCCTCACCCATTTTTTATGCTAACAGCTTCAGTTTGGGGCCGAGGAGCACCGCCTCGAGCCGAGCTTCGTTCCTGTGCACGTCAGGTGCGTTGAGGAGCACCAGGAGTTGATTCGCATGCGGGTGGAGGTACCTAGAGCCGTGTTTCTTCACCGAGCTCGTGGCGCCGCTCCAGGGCACCTCCGGCCGACCTACCACCTCCAGCGGAGAGAGCCAACCTCCAGGAAGCTTTTGGGACACCGTGGAGCAGCAAAGGTCGACGGAGACGCGAGTTCTCACCGGAGGACGCTCGCCCAGGCGAGCGTTCTTCCCCGTTCTTCCAGCCGTCGTCTCCGTCGTTGGATGAAGAGTAGGTCCCAGTTTCAATCACAACCGTCCGATGGAGCAGAGCTCAGACCGTCAGATCTCCCATGAGATCTAATCCGCACCGCTCATCGGCGAAACGTCATCGGCTCACGTGGAGGCGCCACGTGTATTAGTGAACGCATATCAGCCGTCCATCAGCGCCCACGTTGGGGGTAATTTGCACATTTAACCCCCGCTTTTTTTTGTATTTAGTTTTTAATTCTGTAAATAAAATAGCATGTTATAAAATAAATGTAAATTTTGCAGAAAGGACCATGTGTTTATTATAATTACATTTAGGTCCTTCCGCACCTCACGTGCAGTCCCACGTGAGGCGCGTTAAAATTGCATGTAACCCCTGGCGGTTTTTGTTTATTGTAAAATAGTTCTAAAAATTAAAGTAAATGTTTATTCCTGTTGTATTTTTGCATTGATGCCCCTGGAACTTATTTTATTTGCAAAAATACCCTTGTCAGGCTGTTTAATTTTTGTATCTTTATCTATTTATTTAAAATACCTAGAAGGCTTCTAAAAATTCACAAAAATTAGGATAGATGCTCTATGTGATGCTCTTACACGCCCATACTTTATTTCACATTTTTTGCACTTTTCCTAATTATTAAAAATGAAATAGGAGCCATTTTTGTACTGTCTAATTTATAAAATATAAAAAAATTAGAAAATGATTTTTAAAAATTCCAAAAAAATTATATATGGTATATTTATATCTATATTGAGTCCAGAAATCAAAAAACCCTAAAAATATGAAAAAGAAAAAAAAATCAGAAAGCTCCAAAATCGAACAAAAAAATAGAAAAACCTTTAAAAAATACCAAAAATACATTTTTCTCTTTTATAATTATCTATATATTATTATTAATGTATTAAAATTAATTTGGGAATTTTTGGAGTTTATTTTATATTTTTAAATCCAAATTATATTCGGCTATCTATTTAATCCTTTATTGAGGACATTTTTGAAATTAAAAATACATAAAAATTAGAAATATTCCAGAAAACTAACAAAAAAATTAGAAAAATATTAAAAGAAAAAATATTATATCTATCTATTTTAAGCATTTATATCTATATATATGTATATCTATATATTATATTACTTCTCTCTCCTCTTATATGTATATATATATATCTCTTTATGTTTATATCTATATATATTATATAATTAAAAATATAAAAAGAAAATAAAAAAATATAAAATAAAAAAACAAAAAAAATTATAAAAAAAATAAATATAAAAAAATGTAAAAACCAAAAACCCACAAAAACAATAATTGGACATGAACAATTAACTGAATAATTACACAACACACATACAACCATTCGCCTCCCAGTGTTCGACCTCTACCTGTACTTAGACCTATACACATTTGCATGTAGAGTTATAATAAATTTTAACTCCACATTTTTGGATATTCATTACATATATTTATTGTGGGTTAATTGTTGATCGATTTGGGGATTTCGTCTGAGGTCAACTCAGCGACTGTCTCTCCGCCTTGTGGAAAGATACGACCTTGGCAAATCCCCTCTCATCAAATGGCGCCGTTGCCGGCGAGGCAACGGATTTTGTATGATTTTTGCGAGCTTATTTGTTCATTTATTCAATTAGTTGCTCATGTCCATCATTTAGTTGTTTGTTTGGTTTTTATTTCTATTTGAGATTACTTGATTGACTGCTCTGACCATTTCTTTCCTTTGTCTTTGATGCGAGGGACCGCCAAGCAAAGGAGGACCTCTTAGGAGGACCTATGCACCCAAGCGAGGTGGAGTTGGCTCTTCGATGCCTAGCCAACAGGAGAGAGCATCAAGGACAGATGAAGGAAGATTTTTGGAGGACAGTCCACACTTTTGATGCATTTTATTTTATTTCAATTTATTATGTATATTCATGTGAGAGAGTGATACTTAGAATTTTGTAATAATACAGGACTCTCACAGGTACACTTAGACTCCCGAGGTCCAGTGCCCGAGGGATTGTTCCCTTGGGGGCCTCGATGATTTTTGACGCTTTTTCTTTTATTTTATTTTTATTATTTTTTGAGTGAATGAGCCTTAGCTTAGGAGTTGCTTGCTCGTAGAGATAGGTCCAAACATCCTAATATTTGCATGTACCTATAGATTCGCTTTGTATCTAGATCAAACTCTAAACAGCCGCTCATTTATCTCTTAGCCTTTGTGCCACAGCGAGCCCCGCAAAGCGCTTTCTCCTAAGCTCAAGTGTGTTGAGAACAGAGGAGGGGTGAGCCAAGACCGGACTTTTTGAGGCTAAAGGTGAATGATCGACTTGTGGTACTTCACGATAATAGCAATTTCTGAACCTAGGGCGATTTCTTCGGTTTGCATTTGCATATAGCATAGGTTCCAAATTCGGTTATGCATCCCGCATGGAGAGAGCTGGGAGGCACTGTAAGTCTTCTTACTTGGCGTGCATCATTGTTTTCCGACTTGCATGGCTTTTCCGATCTTCTCCCTCTGATTTTGCCAACCTAGGATGCTTAATGGAAATTGGAACCTCGATAGGCACGTGCATTGAAAATACCCAAAAAAAGTGATAACTTAAATAAAATCGGGACTGCTAACTCTATTGGACTTAAAAAATAATACCTAATGGACTCCTTGTCTTGGGGAGAGCAACCCCCTCCTTGTATGCGTTTTAAATTGCTCACGTACACACTAAGGAGTAGAGCCCAAATCCTATCAAGCCTCCTATGTGATTGTACAATTTTTGTGATTTCACCTAACTCTAAAATCAAAAAGATAAATGACCGTCACCTGACGGTCTTCACTGTGTTGAGTAGGTGAATTGGGGGTTTGCCTTGTGTCTTGATTGTGACTTGGAGTTCATTGTGTTTTTCATTCATTGCTAGAGTAGCCGGTCCCGTCCGTGTGAGTCATGCATTTTTTATCTTTGAGTCTCTCTATCTCTCTTATACATATATCTCTTCATGTTGCATCGAGTCGTGACATTGGCGCTTGAGCTCAATCATTCTTCGCCAAGTCCTTCGTTTCCCCTCTTCTTCATCATCTTCCTCGTATTCTCCGTGTCATCCCCATCTTCTCCGGTTCGGGGAGAACACTCTCTTCGGACCACCATTTTGACGGTGTTCCCGCCCTGTGTGGAACACCCAATTTTGACTGTGTCTCGACCTTCTCGCCCGCCCTCCTCGTACCCTCTGTATCACTCCTCTACCACCCATGATATTGGCACGCCCGCTCAATCAGCTTCTCCACTTCACTGTGTTACCCTTTTCATCCATCCTCCTCGTGTCCCCCGTATCATCTCTCCCTTTACCCGGGAATGCTGTGCAGTTTGATGAAGCCCGCATCGAGGATTATGTATACAGATTATTTGTGTAAGCTGGGCCTATGATGTTGAGGTTGCTGAGATTGATGTGATGGATTTGTCTTTGATACATGCATATGGGCTTCTTGAGGATTTTTGCTGATGCATAGAGCATAGGTGTGATGCATTGTTGAGGAATTTTAGTTCTCGCACACCGGATTGAGGATGTGATATGATGCGATGAAATGGTGAAGACTTCATGAGTATTCATTGATCTATCTTGAGGTTCCACCCATCTTGATTTTTGAGGATTATCTGATTATTCTGATATGGATTGTCTAGTAAAGGTGTGCGGAACCGACATGATCTCTCATCTTCCTGATTGACCCATCCTTGATCTCCTGACTCTCTGATCCACCCTAGCACTTAGAGGATTCCTGCCTATATTTCGTGCCATCTCAGCTGACTGGACTGACCCAATGGAGGTTTGGTGAATGACATGATTATTTTCTCCCTTGCATGATCTTATTCCCTCCTATGGATTGATGGATTCACACTTTGAGGACCTGAGACGACTTGCCAGCATTCCCAAAACCTACAGTGATATAGCTTGCATTCCTCCCCGAGGACTATCTGCGGGAGAATGCGATAATTTCTAGGACTGCGGTTTCATTCACTGCGCGGGTCACCATTGTGATGGGACCTGAAACCGAGTCAGATGATATGCTTGATTGGCCTCCCCCTGTGATTGTGTGCCTGACCTGTCGGTACATGAGGCCAATGTACTGGACTCATCTAAGTCTGCTCACCTTGACGGTCCTCGCAAGGCAGAGCTCCACTTTTCTGATTATTCCATGCCTAGCTCGTATCTCCCTGAGGGTTATCTGCGGGAGACTATGACATATTTCCGATCTGATTGGTCTCTTCTATTGGTAGCCGCCTTGTCGACTACTGAGACCACTATGTGGGTCCGTCTGATGGATCCGGCTCCTTCGAGCCCATCTCTCTCCTTGACGGCCCTCGCAAGGTAGAGACACATTCTGACTATTCTTTGCCTAGATCGCAGTACTCTCCGAGGACTATCTGCGGGAGACTGCGACACTCTCTTACGCTCGGTTCTGCCTTTTGATTGTGTCTCCGATCTGCGGAGCACGGAATCGAGTCGTCTGATATACATGACTTTTGGTCCCATCTTGAGTTGCCTATCCGATCTGCGGATCATGGGACCTGTCTGATTATACTCCTTTGAGTCTGCTCGCCTTGACGGTCCTCGCAAGGTTGAGCTTCTGGTATCTGATATTCCCATGACTAGTTGGCAGCCCGCTTCCCGAGGGTTATTTACGGGACGCTGCCACACTTTCTTGATTTTACGGTCTCTTCTGCTGGTAGCCGATCTGTCGCCTACCGAGACCGTTTCTATGATCTGTCTGATGGATCAAGCTCCTTTGAGCCCGCTCTCCTTGACGACCCTCGCAGGGTTGAGCCATGTATTGTGTTGTTCGGTGTATTCTTGTGAATTTCAGATTATATCACCACCGTGCATCACATAGTCTCATATGCTTTATTTCCGATCTATCTGAGACTCTGATTGACTGGAGGAGTCTGTACTGCTCTTTCTTCCTCTCGGTCTTACGGTATCAGCTCCACTCACTGATTCACTCCTTATGAGCCGATTGACTACTTTATGCTACTGGACCCGATATCTAACCTTTTGACCTATTTGTCCGCGGTAGCTGACACCCACTTGATTGCATATTCGGGTGTATTTTCACCTTTTGACTGCGTCCTCGTTCTCACAGGGAGACGACGACGAGAGTACGGTAGTCGCTTACCAGACACCGTCCTGTACTTCACTCGTTTTTCACCGCTTGTATATATGTGTACCTTTTTCATTCTTTCTCCCGTATGTTCTGTGTGCCCCAGATCTACCGCCACATCTTTGTGTCTGTACTTAGGACGTACCTTGTCCTAGGTATAGGGGGGCACACAGAGTTGTTCTTTCATTGCACAATTTCGTCACTCCTATTGTTGCCTATACTAAGGGATATCTCACCATAAGTATAGGGGGAGTGATGTGTATATTCTCCACGATCTTTTCATCAATCTGTATATATCTCTCTTTTCTTCTTTTCTTCTTTTCCTTTTCATATTTCTTTATCTCAATAAAAGGTGTCGCCCCTTTGTGTCAGTTTTCTGTGCTTAGGACGTACTTTGTCCTAAGTATAGGGGGGATGCACCCCTGATTTGTTAATTTTATGATCTGTTTACTCCCACCCTTGACCCTCCCTGCTTTGTGTACAGTCTGCTATACTTCGGATTACTTGATCCTAAGTATAGGGGGGACGGTCAACTTCTCATTCGTTCGTCTCTTATTCGTATACTCTTTAGACTTGTCTATACTCAGTACGAGTTATGTCTTCTCTTTTTTCTTTCCGATCTATCAGGACATAGCTCAAGCTAAGTATAGAGGGGTCGTATATACTATGTATATACTTTAGCCATAACTCGTACTTTCGTATTCTCTTAATAATATGGCTAATAATTCATTAAAAACCCTTAATAAAAAGAGATGTGTTTATTCCTCAAATTCTTTTGTATATACTGATTAATAAATCAGGTGAAAATGTTTTTTGCAAAATGTTTGAAAAATAGTTTGAAAATCTTCGTGAACATTTATGAAAACTATTTTGAAAATATTTTGTTGCATGCTTTCAACCTGTGTAAAAATGCGTGGTTTGTAAAAATTTTCTTTTTTGTGTGAAATAAAATGTTTGAAAATGATTTGCAAATGGTTTGAAAAATGGTTGCAAAAATATTTTGAAAAATCTATATATACTGTTTTGAAAAACCTTTGCAAAATGATTTTCAAATGTGTGTACATGTTTGTAAAAATGTTTGTAAAAATTATTTTGGACTATAGTTTTCAAAAATTATTTGAGAAATTTGTGTCAAATAAGTTTGAGGAATAGTCACATATGATAAATAACTAAAATAATATATATTATTATTATAAATAAAAATAAAAATAAACAAAATTCTTTAATAAGTGTACATATATACCTATAAATAAAAACTAAATTGTAAATTCTTAATTCTTGCGGCACGCCCGTGTAAATAGTTGTACATATTTAGTACGAAAATTCTTTTATTTGTAAAAAAATTCTTTGTGTAAAAAAACTTCTCTTTGTTTTTAAAATTCTTGGAAAAATTGCATTTTTCTTTTCATATTTAGCATTTGCATAGCATTCATATTCTTTGATTGAGCTTGATGATTGAACTAGTCCAATAAAATCGAAGATTGGAGCTTAGTTAGACCTTACTGCACCTAATTGCACTGGAACCTTATGGGAACTAGGTTTAAGGTACTTCAGGTCTATGCAGACTTAATTCTTTGAGAAATCAGGGCTGGGTTCAAGTCACCTCAGTGGACTAACTAGAACTTTTCGAGACACACGTACGACTCTTGCCGACCACTACTAAAAGATAAAGAACATGCCACAATGGCTTACCGTGGCTTAATGTCGTATTACCGTGGCCTAATAGAATTGACCACGGTAATATTACTGTGGTTTATACCACCGTGTCATATAGTTTACCGTGGCCAAAGCATATACTCTTTAGCCACAGTGAACTTAATGTGGCTATGAAGGTTTGGCCACGGTAATTATATCGATGAAAAAACATTTAAGTCACGGTAACTAGAATGTGGCTAACACCATCGTACCAAAGAGCATAGGCTTTGACCACAGTAAAATGGTTATGGCTACAGACATTTTGTCACGGAAGTTACACCGTGGCAAAAATAGCAGACATATAAAAAAGTCTCCCATACATGTGTCAACTGATCCTTTAACAAAATCACATATGACATGCATACAGTATTTGGTTTCCATGTCCTATACTATCACAATCACACGATGAACATGCATACACATTATAAATCCACATAGAAGCAAACACACAAAGTTATGCTAAATATAAGCGCACATGTTAAAAAAGTGCATATTCCTCATGGCAGTAGAAGGTTTTTAACAAAATAAAAGATAACTATAATTCAATTAGCTAAAAAACAAAAATAGAAATAAGTGTTTGAACTTTGAATCTAATAAACTTAGATTCAACAAAAGGACCAATCCAAAAGTAATTGCTATCCTAAAGCGAAATCATCAAATTCTGCATCATCTTCTGAATCTTCAACATCATCTCTTCTTGCACCCATGCCTTTGCTCATTCTAGATGATGAACACTCTCTTTGTGATGAATGACTACCCTTCGATAATAATGCCTCTTGTACTTTAGCAATGAAAGCAACTGATTTTGCTATCTCTTCTAGCAGGACATCTAATTTTGTGACTCGATCATGTAAAATACGATCAGGTTGGTCTCTACATCCATAGTACTTGGATGGATTAACCCCCCCACCCTCCTCCTCTCACGTAGCCTGGATGTTCAGGCCCAATAGCTTGTAGATTTGTTGTGTATGGAGAAATAGAAAGAGACCCATCATTAGGGTGTTGAAGTGTCATCATTTGCTCCTGAAGCAATGAAATAAAAAGAATTAAATTAATACATATATTAAAATGAATTTGAAACATAATTAAATTAACTTACATGTTGCCTTTTCAATTTCCTATCATACCATATTGTTGAGACATCTTTTCCTTCTCTACTTTTTGAGTATATAAAAAGATTGAATCGATCAACATCAATGCCCTTATTGACATGTATCGATCAACAATCCTTAAATCTGAATAATTTAGGAAACAAATGTTCCAAGCATATGAGAAAGATCGATAAAAAGCTCCTCAATTACCATAGGAGCATCAAAATCGAGGCACATGAATGTATATGGCACTTTACCTTTAAAACAAATATCTAAATTGTGGAATTCAGCAACACTCCGGATCCAAGAGTTCTACTTCAGTTCAAATATATCTCCATGAAGGATGGATGCATATGCTTGTGTTGAAATGCATGATAGGTTATATCTCTCTATCTCAGCTTGTTTTTAGACAATGATTTGTTCGCAGCAATAATAAGGTACAAGATAAAAAAGATTTTTTTATGAATTATATGATTGGATGAAAACGGTGACAGTCTAAGCAGTAACAAGAATAAAACAAAAGAAACATATTTAAATTAGCCCAATTCTGGAATATTATCACATTTTTAGACGATACAAAAACTAGCTGAGTAGATGTGAATGCACCTCATAATGCTGCTCTGCACATTTCCTGTTGTAGTGACTTTTCTTGATCTAGTTAGATTGGCCATATCTACGTTTACATCCCGCTTTCCAAATTAACTTCCAGCAGGTTTAAAATCCACATATTCATGCAACACGATAGAGAAACTATAAAAAATGCACAGTAGCCAATGGAGGTTTTAACCAAGTATGTGATATTATTCACCACAGTACTCAAGCACGTGTCATTAAGAAGGCTGAGATTACCTTGAATGTATAAACATGAATTGGTCCATTCCTGTCGGACAATTTATTTTTGCTCCTTCTAGTTATATATCCAATAACAGTATCCATTAAGTCATCGTAATTTTCAGCTTGAATATACTCGTCCTCATCACTAGTAATTGGTGAATCCTAAAGTGGACTCTGCTCAGGAATTTCATAAGATCAGCAATTTTGGCATCCATGCGTCGAATTTCGAAAAGAGGAGTCTTTCCTATAACAAAATATTCAAAAAAGAAATCAACACTCACACTTCCAATAGTATTGTGTTAGAGAAAATCATAGTTCCCATTAAACAAAGTAATCTTAATCATAGTCATGATTTTCGTCATAGTGTTCTCCACAAACTAAATGCGACCACATCAATTGAATGACTAAAGAAAACACAACGATATAACTCGGATAGGGATCTCAACGATTCACCAAACCAACCAGCAATATAACACAAGGGGGACAAAGAAATAGTGGAGAAGAGTGCTCCTACCACAATCAGCAGAGGATTTTGTGGCATGCCCTAGATCTGGTCAGGCATTGTGGGGTGCGTTTACAGCGGCAACAGCGGGAGGAAAGTCCGGTGGAGGCGCGCCATGGGGTGACAACGTTGTAGCATCTTGGAGGCGAAATAATGGAGGCGGCGACGAAGGATCGCACAAGAGGTGTTGAGAGCACGTAGTGGCAGTGTGGGGTGGGGCGGTAGTGCGGCTGCTCATGAAGAGGAACGTGGATGTGACATCAGGAAGGAGAAGGAGGGGCCGGTGGTGCGAGTGAGTTAGGTAGGAAGAGGCGGTGTTGAGGTGGTGGAGGGAGGGGCTGGTGACAGCGCGGGTAGGGTTAGGTTTCGGGAGAGAGGGGTCGAGAGGGAGAAAGAAAAGGGCGGGGGGGGGGGGGGGAGGGGGGAGAGACAACTCACAAATTTTTTTATTTATGTGTTTCTTGTTCCGCGGTTAACAATTTTTAAGGGTTCCATTCTTATCAAAAAAAATATAACAATATATATACTCAATTGGAAGAAACAAATCCATGGTAAATTAAAAAAACGGATCTTGTCTATGATTTGTTTCCAATTAAGATTCCTATTTTTTAATGTAATAATAGGAGCAATAGACTTATAACTTTAGGATCAGTGTCTTGATGTATGGAAGTAAAGACATAATTATAAGATATATTCTCTCATAGTTACATTACTTAAAATTTTATTTTTATTTTTACACAAATCTAGAATCATATATATAATGGTCATCGTATTTCTAACAATGATAGAATTAAAGCCCGATATTCTATTACCTGGAGATATAATGGTGAGATTAAATTTTCCTTATGCATACTTCATTTAGCCACGATAAAAATTTTGTGGTCTCAAATTATTAGTCATAGTAATAGTACCATGGTCAAAAACTATTGGCCACGCTAATAATATTGTAGCCTAACATGAATGGCCACTGTAATTACTGTTGCAATTAACTTTCAGGCTACGGTAATTTACCGTGGTCAATAGGTTTTAGCAACAATAATATTTATTGTGGCTTGATTGTGTGGATAATGCAATAATTTTTACTAGTGGACCGTGACCTAACTTGGACACTTGCACCTTTCACTTGGCTCAACTCAGTTGGAGTGGTGAGGGGGTTGGATTTGCCAGTCTGAGACGCACACGGGTGGAAACATTCGTCCTCCTCTAGGGAGGGAAGTGCACCCCAACCTGGTCCAATAGCCATGAGGTCTAAAGACAGGAGATTGTGGGTTGCAATAAAGCTTCAAAAGAGGGATAGTCTTCTGGCTCAAGAGGAAAAAGTCCTTATGTAAATGCTGCTGTAAATAGTATGTTGAAAAAAAATGGTCAGGCCTGTAAAAAAATAAAATGCCTGCAAAATATGTACTTAGAGAATAAGCAAGCTTGAGCATCAAAGTTATACCATGTGAGCCTGCAGCTGGATGACTTGACTACACTGGTCTTGCATCCCAGGATAGGTAGCTACACTGGCTACCGTCCATTCTTTTCTCTACCTCCTCCTCTTGAGTTGGATGCCACTTGAACTTAGAAGGGAATACCCTGCACCTCGAGGAAAGAGCTGTTGGATTAGGGAATCATTGGGTTTTCATTCTGGAGAAGTCAGTCTCTTTGTCATTTCAGTTGAGGAGAGCCACTATCACTTACACTGTACAAGTCAGCTTCATAGTCATAAGGGTTTGTGTATGATGTAGGCTAGTTCTGACCTGGCTATTGAGGTGATTTGAACCGAGTTTCGTGACTATCGAAGGCTGTTGTATTTTAAATTTGGTTCCCGACTAGGTTCCACACACATTCTCACACCAAGGTCTAACCTGAGCTCCAAACTTTGATTTTGTACAAATGAGTTTAATAATCATGATCAATTCAATTTATTCTTTAAATTCTTTATTTTTGCTTTTTCTTTTCTTCTTATTCTTTGTTCTTTTGTACTTATTGCATAAGTGTTTGCTAGGGACTAGCAAAGGCAAGTATAGGGGGGTGATGAATCTCCATTTCATCACCTTTATTCTATCATTTTGGCCTTAAACCCCAACAAATGCATGTAAATAGCATTAATTTGTATATAATAGCATTCATTGTTTCTTGTATTTATTGTACATTAAAGAAGGTTTTTAGTGCCAAAATTATAGAATAAAGAGAAGAAAATGAAAAGGAATAAAATATTGAAGATATTTTATGACCCTAACCCCGAGACCAAGGCCAACATGGAATTGGTCGAGACAAGGAATAAAGTAGGGGGAGATAAGGGCCATTATACAATAAATACCTCATTTATTTATTCATTTATTTATGCATTTTTGACACCTATTTTGTACATAATTATTTATTCATTAAATAAAGAAACTTTGTTCATGAAAGTTGTAGATAATAATATAAATAAAAATACAAAATTGAGTTTGTGTAAAAATAATACTCAGTGCACATTTTATACACAAAATAAAAAGCCAAAATCTCAACTTCACAGACTCATATCTTACAAATAAAAACTCCAAATCACCCAAACTCACCTTTAATTGTATAATTTTTGGAGTCCATCTGTGGAAGTTAGGTTTTTGGCCCTTCTTGTACATAATACCTGATTAAAATATTCATTTTATTCAATATTCATTATTTTCATAAATTCATATTTTTAGAATTTTGTAGATACTGTATATGATTCATGTACATATTAACATTAGAATAAAACCAAAAATAATTTGTAAAATAAAATAAGTCTATAAAACATATAGACAAAATACCTATGCGAAGTATGTACATGAATAAAAAGGGAAAACATTCTTTAATTGTTTCGTTCTTTTATATTTTTATAATAATGTATATATCATATATAACTTATTAAAAATACAAATACATAATAAAAACAAGTAAAATATATTAAATAAATAAAATGTATATAATATATAGGTAAACTACCTATAAGTATACCTACAAATACATATACCTATTTATTTAAAAATGTAAATAAACTCCTAAAAATTAAATAAAAATATAGTTATACTCATAAAAATAAGTTATAAATTTATAAAATAAAATAATAAAATAATAAAATAAAATAAACAAAATAAAAAAATATATAAATATACTTATAAATACATTATTTTAATAAAACCGTAATAAAATACTTCAAAAAAATAAATAAAAATCATTAATAAATACTATATTAATTTATAAATAATTTTTATTTTATAAGTAAAACCTAATTAATTCATTTAATACGTTAAATAAATCAGTCAATTTCTTGTTGACGTGGACCAATCAGGTCCTGGCGTTTGTTGACCGCTCGGTCAACTGCGCCCCCAGGCATCTGACTTGACGTGGACTGTCCATTCGCCCGATTTCATGCCTTTTTCCTGGGCGTCCCTTTCCTCAATCACCCTCGAATCCTTCACGGATTTTGTTCTCTGATCATCCGCGAATCTCGCCGTGATCTTGGATCCATTGTACATAGCCCCGATTCTTCAATAATCGCCGGTCCTTGGGGGTCTCCAGGAATGTTTATAAATAACTCCTCCCTCTTCCTTGGCCGAATTTGGCCAATTTCACCCCCCTTTATGAGCTTGAGTCAGCTCCTGGTGGAGCCCTCGTGACATGAGGTGCTTCCCAGCACCTCGATTCGGTCCATGGAGGAGGAAATTTTGTCGCGGTGGCGCTCCGGCGGCCACCCTGCTCCCTGGAGGCCCCCAGGTATAAGAGCTGCGCCTGTTATATTTCTAGGTAGATTTTGATTCCAGCATTTTATTTCCGCATTTTATTTCACATTTAGATTAATAGATAGCGTAATTTAGGCGAATCGAAGTTCGCCGGAGCCCCGCTCCGGCGACTTCTCCACAGTACCCTCGTTGTTTTCCGACCACCCTTCCACCTTCATCTCGTTCCCCTACGCCTTCTCCACCTTCCAGCCACCTTGTCCAACCGGATTCGCACTTGGATCCGCGAATCGATGCTCATCTCCTCCGCATCGCCGGAGCATCGCCGCCCTCACCCATTTTTTATGCTAACAGCTTCAGTTTGGGGCCGAGGAGCACCGCCTCGAGCCGAGCTTCGTTCCTGTGCAGGTCAGGTGCGCTGAGGAGCATCAGGAGTCGATTCGCACGCGGGTGGAGGTACCTGGAGCCGCGTTTCTTCACCGATCTCGTGGTGCCTTTCCAGGGCACCTCCGGCCGACCTACCACCTCCAGCGGAGAGAGCCAACCTCCAGGAAGCTTTTGGGACACTGTGGAGCAGCAAAGGTCGACGGAGACGCGAGTTCTCACCGGAGGACGCTCGCCCAAGCGAGCGTTCTTCCCCGTTCTTCCAGCCGTCGTCTCCGCCGTTGGATGAAGAGCAGGTCCCAGTTTCAATCACAGTCGTCCGATGGAGCAGAGCTCAGACCGTCAGATCTCCCTCGAGATCTAATCCGCACCGCTCATCGGTAAAGCGTCATCGGCTCACGTGGAGGTGCCACGTGTATTAGTGAACGCAGATCAGCCGTCCATCAGCGCCCACGTTGGGGGTAATTTGCACATTTAACCCCCGCTTTTTTTGTATTTAGTTTTTATTTCTGTAAATAAAATAGCACGTTATAAAATAAATGTAAATTTTGCAGAAAGGACCCTGTGTTTATTATAATTACATTTAGGTCCTTCCGCGCCTCACGTGCAGTCCCACGTGAGGCGCGTGAAAATTGCATGTAACCCCTGGCGGTTTCTGTTTATTGTAAAATAGTTCTAAAAATTAAAGTAAATGTTTATTCCTGTTGTATTTTTGCATTGATGCCCCTGGAACTTATTTTATTTGCAAAAATACCCTTGCCAGGCTGTTTAATTTTTGTGTCTTTATCTATTTATTTAAAATACCTAGAAGGCTTCTAAAAATTCACAAAAATTAGGATAGATGCTCTATGTGATGCTCTTACACGCCCATATTTTATTTCACATTTTTTGCACTTTTCCTAATTATTAAAAATAAAACAGGAGCCATTTTTGTACTGTCTAATTTATAAAATACAAAAAAAATAGAAAATGATTTTGAAAAATTCCAAAAAAATTATATATGGTATATTTATATCTATATTGAGTCCAGAAATAAAAAAACCCTAAAAATATGAAAAAGAAAAATAAAAAAATTAGAAAGCTCCAAAATCCAACAAAAAATAGAAAAACCTTGAAAAAATACCAAAAATACATTTTTCTCTTTTATAATTATCTATATATTATTATTAATGTATTAAAATTAATTTGGGAATTTTTGGAGTTTATTTTATATTTTTAAACCCAAATTATATTCGGCTATCTATTTAATCCTTTATTGAGGACATTTTTGAAATTAAAAATACATAAAAATTAGAAATATTCCAGAATACTAATAAAAAATTAGAAAAATATTAAAAGAAAAAAATATTATATCTATCTATTTTAAGCATTTATATCTATATATATATGTATATCTATATATTATATTATTTCTCTCTCTCCTCTTATATGTATATATATATCTCTTTATGTTTATATCTATATATATTATAAAATTAAAAATATAAAAAGAAAATAAAAAAATATAAAATATAAAAACAAAATAAAAATTATAAAAAAAATAAATATAAAAAAATGTAAAAATTAAAAACCCACAAAAACAATAATTGGACATGAACAATTGACTGAATAATTACACAACACACATACAACCATTCACCTTCCAGTGTTCGACCTCTACCTGTAGTTACACCTATACACATTTGAATGTAGAGTTATAATAAATTTTAACTCCACATTTTTCGATATTCATTACATATATTTATTGTGGGTTAATTGGTGATCGATTTGGGGATTTCGTCTGAGGTCAACTCAGCGACTGTCTCTCCGCCTTGTGGAAAGATACGACCTTGGCAAATCCCCTCTCATCATATATGCAAATTAATTTATTAAAATTCCTAAAAATTCACACCACTCTTATTTATTGTTTTAATAATTAAGAAAATGTAAAATTCATTTTTAGTTATTTATTTATTAAATTAAAAATCTAAAACCTATTTATCTATACATAATTATTAATATAATATTTATATTTTGAATAATATTTATTATTTATAAAGAGTAATTATTCCATAAATTAGATAATTTAATTATATACATTTCTTGTCCTATTTAAAATAACATTATTTATTAATTATTATCGAATTTACAAAGAATTACAATATCTGGCCAGCCAAGTGCTGACACGTGTTAGCACCTGGTTCATCTTCTCCAAGAAGGCCGAACAGGATTCTGTTTCAACCGGCCTTCTTCACCTATTTCTCTAGCGCGCCTTATAACCTATTCTAGTGATATAAACCATTGATTCGATGCCCCTAGCAACCTAGATGTTCGATAACCCTTGGATACAACTTGGAGATCAAGAAATCTATCAATATAAGCCTTTAAAGTTGGACATTTCCAACTAACTCATCCATAACCAACTTCAGTCCAGAAACCAATGGCCGACTCCCATTCTTCCTAGCCTCGCTCCACTGGATTTGGAGGTGACATCTCCGATCAAGCAAGTCCGCGTGGAAGAGAGATCATCGGGGAGGAGTTCCAAGGCACTCGTTAGCCCTTGTATTGCCGCCACGCGCGCGTCCAGCTCTGGCGAAGATCGGCCATCGCAGCAGCTACCTGAGGTAATAAACCTCTATCTTCACAGATCTATTCCTCCATTCCTATCATATTTCTTTTCGATTCTTGTGCCATGATTAGCATGGCTAATCACGTAGTTAGTTAGTTCAACCATCTAGTTTAGACGCTCACCCAAATTCACTTCTTAATTCGTTTCAAACCAACTCGAATCGCGTTTTCTTTTTCTCACATTTGAACGCAAATTTCATTAAGTTTGGAAACCATTGTTTTGATCTTGCAAAAACTTAACTCGTGGCCGATTTTATCGCAAATCGAGCAAAGATATCTCTTATTTGCAGATCCATATTGAATCTGGAGCAACTTAGAGCTATCTGTAATCTTCAATCATCAAGAAAATCACCTTGGAAAGAGGCGCATCCATCTTCCATCAGCCTCCAACTCAACGAGACCGCCATCTTCGTCGACTAGTAGCCGCCGCTTCGAGCCATCTTCGATAGCCATCTACCACGGGCGAACTCGAGGGTTAGAGGAGCTAACCCTCTGGCCCCGCTGGAGATCCAAGTGAGTCGCCATTCACCTGAGATAATTTGGAGAACAAACCACATTCGTCAGTTGCTCAACAATTCCAAGAACAGTTGAAAAGCTCCAGGCACTCAGAATTGCGACACGTGTACTCCTCGGACGGCCAAAATCAACGTGCACGTTCTAATCTCAGCCGCTCATTCTGAAACGGTGGAGAAATTGCATAAAGAGCCTAGAAGACTTCTAGATATTCCCAAGCGCTCCAGATTTTTCTAGATATTATATTTAGGTCCCTGCGCAGGGATCTAAATGTAAAAATTCTTATTTTTCTTTAAGAACAGTCCCTATCGGGGACCATTTTACAGAGTCTTTTATTAATTTTTCTTGCAATTATACCCCTGGCCTGTAGGGGAGTTTTGGATCTATTTTTGACATCATTTTTCATAATTTTTTAGGGTAGTTGTGCAACTACCTCAGCAAGGTTTCAAGTGATTTTTCATGCATTTTTGTCGTGTTTTTATATTGTTTTGCTTCGTCGAACTTTGATCCGTTTTGATATGTTTTTGTGTGATTGTTCGAGCTCGTTGCTTGTCCCGTTTCACGTACTATATAGTATCACTAATAGTCTACCTATATTCCAACTATTATATCGTAAATAAATTGTGTGAAAAATACCACTTTGAGAAATAAATAAAAATTGGAAAAGAATAAAATCAAATAAAAATTAAAAATCAGAACTCTATAAAAATTATCGCTTTTCTTTTATTGCTCTCGAAAGAGATAAAAAATATTCACAAAAATATTTTCACCTAAAAAATTCAAAATGCCCTATTCTGCCTCCTTGTGTTTGATCCAAGAACACTTCCCTGATTAAATAATTAGTCTATGGTTTTTCTTAAAACCGATCTTTGTTTGATTGACTAGGATCCTTTTGCAGCTTTTCTACACCGACAACTTTTTCTTCTAAAAGTCGTAAACCAATTTTTAGTCGCATCAAAATGGCGTCGTTGCCGAGGAGGCGTTAGAGTATTTTGATTTTTTGTCGTATTTTGTGATTTTATTTTCTCTCTTCTTTTTGTTTTGTTTTTCGTAGTTTTTCTTCGGTTTTTTGTACGGCTTTTCCCGACTCGTCTCTCGATTTTTTTCAGTAGCTAATTAGTTTTTGCAGGGCCTGCAGGATCAACCGGTTTCTTAGTAAGCCGAGTCAGTTGAAAGAGCAGAGGTTGACTCCTTCTTTACGAGTCGGTTGCAGAGGGCAGAATCTAATTAGTGTAATCTTGAAAAAGAGAGAGAAAGCTAGAGAAAAGTTGTATTGAACTCTAGTTGAAGGGGTCCACTAAGGACAGCCCGACTTGTAATCCCCCCCCCCATTTTTTTCGGGGTATGATTCACCGAGTACCGTGTACTCGGGGGATCAGGGCACCCACTGCGGTTTTCTCACCTTATTAGTTTTTCCGCAGCTTTTTCCGATAGATGCTTGCTTAGGTTTTTATTCTATCTGATTGTGCTTACGTAGCTAGTTTCAGGACTTGCAACCTAGGTGCTTGATTTTAGGATTTTTATAAAAAAGTAGACGTTTGTTTGAAAAAACTCAAAAAATTATAAAACCCCAAAATAAAATCGGGACTGCTAAAGATATCTGACTTAAAAACCGTAAAGATTAATCTGATGTGGGAGAGTAATCCCCACACATCATCTCAGAGTGTGCAAGCGAGAGTCGACCCATAATAGAGCCAAAACCCCGTATTTCTCGCGAAATACTACTTAGTCTATACACCTAATCACTGTTCCTCAGTGGGTACGCTCGGGTAGCTGGAAACGGTCCGAGTTTACTTAGCATAGTGGGAGGTTTAGAGGACACTACGCAAGGCTCTGTCCTCAAGTAACACGGGTAGCCAGAAACAGTCCGTACTTACTCCCATACTGGCTAAGTACGAGTGATTTTCTGTAAAGACTCGGGCCAGTGTTTCGGAGAAACTATCGGGCACCTATCAGCTTGCATCAGCTCGCGATAACCGATTAAACTTGTTTGCTAACTACAACCCTAAAACTGACAAGATAAAAGACCGAACTCTTACGGTCTTAACCAGGTTGTGTTGGTGAAAGCGGGGTTTGCTTTGTGTTTGCTTGCGGGGTGTGATTCACCATGGCTTTACGTGTTTTCCCTCTCCTTTGAATCGAAAATCGTGCTCTCCCGATCTTTCTCTTGACATCGAAGATGACATCTCGACGACTTTTCTGCTCAGACTCCGTGAGCTTTCAACTGTCCACCGTCGATCGTACATCTTCATAAGCTTGGGATGACTCTCATCCCAACCTGGTCCCATCTGATCTCAAGGAGAGTCAGACCCAGACTCCCTCGCCTCCTGGCCAGAATATTGAGGCAGACCCTTGCCTCAATACATCTAGATCTCCAGCCGAATTTTCGCTAAGTTCTTACGAGAGCTTTTCTTTCACAGACAATTTAAAGCAGATGGCTCGCGGTAAAGGACCGAGAGATGAGAGGCCACCAGCTTAGGAACATCACGAAGGAAAACTAGACTCCGCATATATCATGACAGGAATTCTCGACACGCTCCAATAGATGAACATACAGATTCGAGAACAATTCAGAACTCAGAATGAGTTGCGGGCTGAAATAGCTGCGCTGCGAGCAGGGGCCGGGAACCAGTTACCACCTGCAGTTGTTCCTGCTACTTTACGGGAAGAGTATGACCCGGGCGTAAGAACGCTCCATCACTGGATTCGGCTAGCGCCGAATCAAGGGTCATACGAGTTGAGACCGTCCTTCATATCACTGCTTCCCAAGTTCTACGGGAATGCCACAGAGGAGCCGTTTACCTTTTTACATCAATTCAAGAAGATTTGAGGTATGGCTACTTATCAAGGAGCTATGCAGGAGGTTGTACGCTTCAAGGCCTTTCCCTTTGCCTTAGCCGATAAGGCACTTTACTGGCTGAGTCACCTGGGAAGTAAAATTTCTACATGGGATGACCTGAAGTCCACATTCCTGCGTAAATATTTTCCTCTGGGGAGGATGAACATGATGAGGAGTCAGATCTCTAATTTCACACAGCTTCCACATGGAGGCATGGGATAGATTCAAAGACCTTATGGAGAGATGCCCGCATCATGAGATACCAATGAAGGTGCTAGTGCAAAATTATTTTGGAGGACTCCAGCCGGACATCCAAGGGCTCGTGAGTGCTGAATGTGGCGGCAACTATTTGAACAAGGATGCCGTGTCAGTTTGGGCCATCTTCGAAGGGATGGCTCAGAACTCGAGAGTCGTTGACTCTACTCGGGCATTTCAGAAAGCCCCTCAGCCACAACATCACTGAGAACATCATAAGGTGGCTAACATTTCAGACTCTGAATCAAACACCAATATGGGATTCATTAGAGAGAAATTAATGTTGGTGGACGTGATTCAGAAGCAAGTCCAGGACTTACAGCCGCTACGAGAGTTGGAGAAACTCTCATCTCTACCTCAGCAGCTGAGTGATCTCTCGAAGAAGGTTTCTGAGATCCAACTTCAGTACCAGCAGAGCCAGTCTTCTTCGACTGCACAACCCACACAGAGGATCTTACCCGCTCCACCCACCCATCAGATTCACTATGTGTAGAGCGAGCCAGAGACTCCGCATATTGATTGGCATGAGGATTAGTCTCATGCCAATTCCGACCCGATCACCAGCACTGCAGAGATGGAGGTTGAGCCGTAATCCACTCTCGAGATTAACGGGATTTGGTATACTCTGATTCAGCAAGTGAGTATACCGCATCATCAGCAGCAGTCGTACGGTCATCCGCAGCATGGACGTCCACATTTTCAGCACCGTCAGAACTTCACGCAGCAGCAATCTCACCAGAATGTATATCAGAGACCACAATCACACCAGTATCCTGCTCACTATTCACAGACTTATCCTTATCAGTAGCCACAACAGTCTTCCTCCACACCGCAAAGATTCTCCCAGCCTTCCACCTCTCAGCAATACACGCCAAGGAAGGAGAGAGGAGCAAGCCAGGGCCACCACACAGAACCGGAGATGTCTTCACAGGCCCAGGCACTTAATCAGATCATGGATATGTTGAGTACGCTCCAGATTGCACATAAGACCGAGATGGAGCAGGTTAACCGTCGTCTGGACGAGTTAACCGCACCAAAGACCACTTTTCCAGCCCAGCCTCAGATGAACCCGAACAACAAGTGGAGGCATCCAGATCAGGTAGATACTACAGGTAAGATCTCGTTTCCTGAATTTTTATCTAACTTCATTCGTCTCAGGAGCAGTAGATCACCACGAGCACCTACTGGAGTAGAGGAGAGGGCACTAGAGGAGCAGGAGCAAATCCATGAGCAGCAAGATTCTGAGGCCTAGGAGGAGAACCAGCACGATGATGAGGACCACCTTGCAGACTCAAGAGAAGGGAGCAATGCCGATACAGTTGACATGGACACTAGCGAATCAAACGATGACATCACGCCAGACTATGCAGATACTCCCGATAAAAACATTTCTTCCCCTATTTTAGAGAGTTTTGTACATAATTATGAAACTCTCGATGTACAAGCTGATTCCAATATGAATAAAAATTCTGATTTTCTGACTCCTGACATTGTTCCTTTTCCCGATGCTCTGTATGGAAACGGAAAGAAAAATAACAAAAAGAATGTTATGACTCCAGAAACTGAGTGTTTATTAAAAGATCACATCTTTTTGAAGATCCCGCTTCACGATGCCTTAGATCATTTTCCTACGCTTAAGAATCAATTGAAAAATCGATGAACCATGCGTAGGAAGAAGAGATCCCGAACAGAGAAACATGTTTTGACTAAGGCTACATCTTGTGGTATACAGATTAAGTTACCAAAGAAGAAGAAAGACTCAGGTGTACATTATGTCAGATGCGAGATTGCAAATGCTGAATTCTATCGCACTCTCTTAGATAATGGTTCCTCGATCAATCTGATACCCTCTATTTTACTCGATAAGCTCGAGTTAGGACCTCTTTACAAATCCCGTGCGATCCTTCAGTTTGTTGATAGATCCATAAAGAGACCTAAGGGTATACTAAGGAACGTTATCGTAACCGTGCATGGTCTGCAATTCCCAGTAGACTTTACGGTCCTGGACATGGATTGCCCTACACAGTTACACCTTACCCCGATCATTCTTGGGAGGCCTTTCTTAGAGACCGCAAAGGCTCTCTTCGATTATGATACAAAGAAGGTATCTTTTCGCGCCGAGGGCAAGAAGGTACATATGGAGATGGCGAGAGATTTGAACACATCTAGTGATACATCTTCTGATTTTCTGAGTTCTTTTGCCACCTGCGATTACATGGATGAGGTCCGTCTTGACGACCTCGAAAGATATCAAGTAGAGACCCAAGAATGTTTAACAGAGGACGGGTCCGAGACTACAGGGGGCGATTCTTCGAAAGGTACTTTGTATTTTAGTCTGGATGATGAGAAGCAAATGGATCAGGATTCTGAGGAGTTTATTGCATACCTTTCAGATTCTGAGATTTTACACAATTCCTCCACTTCAGATGATCTAGAGACCAAATTTCATTTATCTAAGTTGTTTACCTCCGATCAGTCTGAGTATGAGCATAGTAGCGAGTCGGATGATATCTTGAACATCTTCTGTAGTCCAACTCTAGAGCACAATGAGATGGTGGATAACCAAATCATAGACAAATCCACAAACAAAACAGATCCCCGTACACAAATGGATGAGGTTTTAGCAGAGCCAGAATCTACTCTACCAGAATTAAAGACTTTGCCACCAAATATGAAATATGCCTTCCTTGCGGGTGCACATCGATAGTTTCCGGTCATTATCAGTTCATCTTTGACCGACGAACAAGAATATCGTTTGATGGAGGTTCTAGAAAGAAACCACAAGGCTATTAGGTGGACTGTATCCGATCTCCGCGGGATTAATCCTTCTTTGTGTTCTCATTATATATATCTCGATCATGATAGAAAACCCTCCAGAAAGTTTTAGCGTAGGCTGAATCCGATTTTACGGGAAGTTGTCAAGAAAGAGATTACGAAATGGTGCAACGCAGGCTTTATTTATCCCATCTCCAACTCTGAATGGGTCAGCCCATTACATGTTGTCCCGAAGAAGTCGGGAATTCATATGGTTAAGAATGAGAGTGGAGAGGAGATTCCAAAGAGAGTAACCACGTCGTGGCGGGTATGCGTTGATTACAGAAAATTGAACACCGCGACGAAGAAGGACCACTTCCCTTTGCCTTTTATAGACCAGGTCATAGAACTGTTGGCAGGGAAGGAGTACTTCTATTTCCTTGACGGTTGGCAGGGAAGGAGTACTTCGGTCTATGGTGAGTCCTTTGACGATTGTTTAGGGCACCTAGACCAGGTTCTTCGGAAGTGCTGTGAGGTAAATCTCATTTTGTCCTGGGAAAAGAGCCATTTTATCGTTACACAAGGGATCGTGTTGGGGCACATCATCTCCCAGCAAGGCATGGAGGTTGACCCTGCCAAGGTGGATGTCATCAAGCGACTCGAACCACCATCCAACATCAAACAGTTACGGTCATTTCTAGGGAATGTCAGTTTTTACCGACGGTTTATCCAAGACTTCTCCAAGATTGCCCGACCGTTAACTGAAATATTAGGCAAACTCATCGAGTTCTTGTTAGATGATAAATGTCTTAATGCCTTCCTCACACTAAAAGACAAAATAATTAGTGCTTCTATCCTACAGCCGTCTGATTGGTCTCTACCCTTCAATATCATGACGGATGCTTTAGATTTTACGGTCGGGGTTGTATTAGGACAGAGGAGGAATGGACTTCCCATTGCCATCCACTATACCAGCAGAACCTTAGAAAATGCTCAGCGTAATTACACAGTGACAGAAAAGGAGATGTTAGAAGTGGTATTCGCTCTAGATAAATTCCGATCATATCTTCTTGGCTATAAAATCACAATCTATACTGATCATTCAGCTACCGGTTTTTTATGGAAAATAAGATGCTAAGGCACGCCTTCTTAAATGGATTCTATTACTTAAGGAATTTGATTTGGACATTAAAGATAAACCTGGAGTAAAGAATGTGGTAGCTGATCACCTCTCCCGATTACAAATAGATCAGACTTCAGATGAGTACATGCTAGAGATTGCAGAGAGATTTTCTGACGAGAGCATCTTTGCAGTTACAGAACTTCCATGGTATGCAGATATAGTTAATTTTCTGGTCACACAGAAAAGTCCTCAAGGTTGGCCAAAGAATCGAGTTGATAAACTAGTTTCTGAGGCACGATACTACTATTGGGAGGATTCGATTCTTTTTCAAGAAGGACCTGATTGTGTTTGCAGGCGTAGTATTCCTCAGTAGGAATATAATAGTGTCCTCACTTTATGTCATTCTTTAGAGGCAGGGGGACATCACTTAGGGAAGAGGACAACGCAGAAGGTACATCAAATAGGATTATGGTGGCCAACTCTTACTAGAGATGCCTGCACATTTGTGAAGAGTTGCCCAGATTGTCAGAGAGTTGTAGCGACAGTCAGTGCTAGAGATGCAATGCCGATGCGACCCGTTATTATTTGCGAGATCTTTGACGCATGGGGCATAGATTCCATGGGACCGTTCCCTTCCAGCAACGGCTTTGAGTACATTCTTCTCGCTGTAGATTATGTTAGTAGATGGGTGGAGGCTATACCCGCACGAACCGCAGACAGTAAGATAGTTTGCAAGTTCCTTAGGGAACATATTTTTTCGCAGTTTGGGATCCCATGTATTCTTATTTCAGATGTGGGTAACCATTTCATTAATAAAGAGGTCAAAAAGCTAGTGAAACAATACGGCATTGATCACATAGTAGCTTCTCCATACCACCCACAGACGAACGGCATGGCTGAAGTTTCAAATAGGGAGGTGAAATCAATTCTCCAGAAATTAGTACTACCGGATAGAAAGAACTGGTCATAGCTTCTAGATCAGGTTCTTTGGGCATATCGTACTGCATACAAAACTCCCTTAGGTACTTCACCATTTAGATTGGTTTATGGAAAGATGTGCCATTTGCCCATAGAGATCATGCACAAATCCGAATGGGCTATTCGAGAAATTTTACTGGATGCACAAAAAGCAGGAGCCAAGAGAAAGATAGATCTGAATGAGTTGGTAGAGATTTGAAATCAAGCATACGAGAACACACTCATTTATAAGGACAAAGTGAAGAAATGGCATGACAGACATATTCGGCACAAGATCTTTGTCTTGGGGCAAAAAGTCTGGTTGTTCAATACGAGATTGAGAATTTTTCCTGGCAAATTAAAAAGCAAGTGGGAAGGACCTTACATAGTCAGAACAATGCACGATAATGGAAGTATAGCAATATCAGATGTGTCACCTGGTGCAGAGCCGTTCGTGGTTAACGGGCAGATGCTGAAGCACTTCGTCGAAACTACTGATCATCTGGCCTGTACTAAAGTGATCTATTTTGTACAAGAATCATGATCATTCTTTTACTTCATCTCATCCTGTACAAATTCTTTTGAGCCACTTGATTTTGGAGATCCGCAACACCTGTATATTCTTCATAGACCACAATCGTCCCATTTTTGCTCGTCTTCTATGCTTAGGATACCAGATCCTAAGTATAGGGGGGGACCGATTGTTCGCTGATTGACGTTTTATATTTTGTTCCAACTCTTTTGTATATCCTTTCTTTTTCACAAATCACTGGTCTCCGATTTTTGGCTACACACTTTTCTATACTCAAGATGCCTTATCCTAAGTATGGGGGGACCGAGTGATTTCGATGATTTTTTATTCTTTATTCCTTTTGATCTTTCATTGTATATTCTTTTTACTCAGTCACCTCATTTTTTTCTCTTCCGTTATATTTACGACGACCTGATCGTAAGTACATGGGGGGTTGACTGACTTGTACTCTCTATTCTTTTTCACCCACTTTTACTCAGCACGAGTTATGTCCTCCTTTTTCTATTTTGACGCTATGAGGACATAGCACAAGCTAAGTATAGGGGGGTACGTATATATTGTACATATACTTTTGTCCATAACTCGTACTTTTATGTATTTTCTATATCTATAAAATCCATAAAAATTGGGTAAGGGTTAATTTAAAATCCATTTATATATTCATTTATTACCTATAAAATCTTTGTAAATAAGTAAAATATGTTTAAAACTTGTATTTAAAATTTGTAATTAAAATATGTATTTAAAATTTGTATTTAAATTTGTATAATACTTATTTAAAATCCTATTTATTAAAACATGTGAAAAATCATTTAATCCTTGTAAATCCCTTGTAGATAAAATCTGTAAAATACATTAGATATTTAACTCAAATAAAATATATCTTGTAAAATTCATGGATAAAAACTTGTTTATAAAAATCAAGAAATCCATAAAAAATACAAAGTCCTAAAAGTCATAAAAATTACAAAAGCCTTAAAATCCATAAAAATGATTAAAATTCAGAAAATATACTTCACAAAAACATGGTTGCATTTGCATTCGCATTTTTCAGAATAAGTTTGATTTCTGGAACTAAGGATTGAGTCTAGTCTAAAGGATGGAGCTTGATTACGGCCTTTAAATTTCGTTGTAAGGAGCCTGGTTAGGATATGGAATTTAGACTCTTCAGGTCTGTGACTTAAAATCTTTAGGTTCCATAAGACCATATTCGGGAAATCAAGTCATATATGCTTAAGTAGACCATTTGATGTCATCCGTACAACTCTACACCAGTGAACCAATCTTGAACACATGCACTCTGCACTTAGCTCAACTCGTATGGAGTTACGAAGGGCAGTACATCTTGGTAGTGCATTTCTATCCTTGTCTTTGTGGCATTGACATCTAAAGACGGGAGAGATTGGGGTTGCGATAGTCGCTTCGGATGAGGGAAGGATCTGCTGACACAATTTTTCTAAGACCTCAAAAAAGGGACAGAATAAAAAGATGCTATATCCGTCGAGGCACAAAAAAATGAATGCAGTGCAAGCAAATTACAAAGTCAAAGAAAAGAAGAAGCCACCAAATACGACCACAATGGTCCAAGCTTCCACCAAAAATGCCTGCACATCTTAGTGGAGACTCAGCTACACCGGTTGAGCTTCACAAGGAGATGCGTCTACACTGGTCGCACTTCACTTCTTTTCTCATTCTTCTACTTTCTCTCTATACTCGATTGTCGACATAGCAGAACTGACCTCAGAAGGGAATACCTCCCTCCCCGAGGAAAGAGCAGCGGGATAAGGAAGCCATAGAAGTGTATAGCTTGGATGGACGGTTTCTTCATCTCTTTAAGCAGGAAGAGCTAAATAAATTCACACACTGTACAAATTGACTTCAAGTATGATAGAGTTGCGATATGAATAAGTGAGTCTGAACTAGCTGATGAAGTGATCTTGAGTAAGGATTTATGGAACTTGAGGAGTGTTGAGGATAAAATCCTAATCCTAGTTAAGGCTCCGACAAAATGCTTGTTTCAGGCCCGATCGAGCTCTTTTCTTTTGTCTGTTCTCATGAATTGGTTTAGGAAAACAAATTCATTCTAACTTTCTTTCTTTTTCACTTACTTTTCAAATAAGTATTTGCTAAGGGACTAGCAAAGTCTAAGTATAGGGGGTTGATGAATCCATGATTCATTAACTTTTCTGTCGCATTTTGTCTTAAAACCCTTACCAAATGTATGCAAATATTCATTTATTCCCATCTTTTATAAAAATTCCATTCATGAATAAATATTCACTTCTAAGCATAAAAATCATGTAAATAAATAAAGAACAAAGAAAATAAAAGAAGGCAGATTGGATATATGTAAATATGTACAATATGACTTATAAATATAATATAAATGCAAGGTATATTTATAGCCTAACCCCCGAGACCAAGTCAGCATGGATTGGTCGACAAACCAATAAGTAGGGGGAGATATGGAAAGAAAACCCTAAAAATAAATTAAGACACACCTCATGTACCTCTCATTATTTATCAAATAAATACAAAACTTCAATGATTTTTAATTAATTCATATGTACAAATTTTTACTAGAACTCTTTTCGTAATTATTTTTAAAAATATATATAAAAATATAAAAATAAGTTAAAAATATTACCCTATATATATGCCAAGAAATCCAGCTTGTAAATTGTCAAAATCTCAACTTCCAAACATCATAACTTCTTCATACAAACTACAATTTCACTCTACTCACCTTTAAATTTCTAATAATAATATTCTCTAATTAATAAAGGTGGATTCATCGAATTCGGAGTCCGTTTGCAAAAAGTCGATTTTGGGACCAAATGACAACGGGGTTTCTGGGCTAGAATACATTATTTACAGTTTTCTTAATTTTATAATTTTAATTATTTTCTTGATCTTGTAATTTAACCCTAATTTGTTTCAGAATATTTGGAGCTTATTTATTATTTTAATAAAATCAAACCCGCTAAATTATAGGTAAAAATGAACTGGCTAACTAATACCTATATTTATTAAAATATATATCTAAATTAATTTATTAAAATTCCTAAAAATTCACACCACTCTTATTTATTGTTCTAATAATTAAGAAAATATAAAACTAATTTTTAATTATTTATTTAATAATTAAAAACCCAAAACCTTTTTATCTATGCATAATTATTAATATAATATTTATATTTTGAATAATATTTATTATTTATAAAGAGTAATTATTCCATGAATTCGATAATTTAATTATTTACATTTACAGTATTTATACCTATTTAAAATAACATTATTTATTAATTATTATCGAATTTACAAAGAATTACAATATCTGGCCAACCAGGTGCTGACATGTGTCAGCACCTGGTTAATCTTCTCCAAGAAGGCCGAACTGGATTCTGTTTTAACCGACCTTCTTCACCTGTTTCTCTAGCGTGCCTTATAACCTATTCTAGTGATCTAAACCATTGATTCGATGCCCCTAACAACCTAGATGTTCGATCACCCTTGGATACAACTTGGAGATCAAGAAATCTATCTATATAAGCCCCTAAAGTAGGACATTTCCAACTAACTCATCCATAACCAACCTCAGTCCAGAAACCAATGGCCGACTCCCATTCTTCCTATCCTCGCTCCACCTGATTTGGAGGTGACAGATATGATCAAGCAAGTCCACGTGGAAGAGAGATCATCAGGGAGGAGTTCCAAGGCGCTCGTCAGCCCTTGTGTCGCCGCCACGCGTGCGTCCAGCTCCAGCGAAGATCGGTCATCGCAGCAGCTACCTGAGGTAATAAACCTCTATCTTCACAAATCTATTCCTCCATTTCTATCATATTTCTTCTCGATTATCGTGCCACGATTAGCGTGGCTAATCACTTAGTTAGTTAGTTCAACCATCTAGTTTAGATGCTCAACCAAATTCACTTCTTAATTCGTTTCAAACCAACTCGAATCGCGTTTTCTTTTTCTCACATTTTGAACGACAATTTCATTAAGTCCGGAAACCATTATTTTGATCTTGCAAACACTAAACTCGTGGCCGATTTTATTGCAAATCGAGCATAGATATCTCTTATTTGTAGATCCATCTTGAATCTGGAGCAACTTAGAGCTATCTGGAATCTTCAATCATCAAGAAAATCACCTTTGAAAGAGGCGCATCCATCTTCCATCAGCCTCCACCTCAACGAGACCGCCATCTTCGTCGACCTGTAGCCGTCGCTTCGAGCCATCTCCGATGGCCATCTACCGTAGGCGAGCTCGAGGGTTAGAGGAGCTAACCCTCTGGCCCTGCCGGAGATCCAAGTGCATCACCATTCGCCTGAGATAATTTGGAGAAGAAGCCACGTTCGCCAGTTGCTCAACAACCCCAAGAACAGTTGAAGAGCTCCAGGCGCACAGAATTGCGACATGTGTCCTCCACGGACGGCCAAGATCAACACGTACATTCTAATCTCAACCGTTTATTCTGAAACGGTGGAGAAATTGCATAAAGAGCCCAGAAGACTTCCAGAGATTCCCAAGCACTCCAGAATTTTCCAGATATTACATTTAGGTCCCCGTACAGGGACTTAAATGTAAAAATTCTTATTTTTCTTTCAGAACAGTCCCTGCCAAGGACCATTTTCCATAGTCTTTTGTTAATTTTTCTTGCAATTATTCCCCTGGCATGTAGGGGAGTTTTGGACCTATTTTTGACATTATTTTTCGTAATGTTTTAGGGTAGTTAAGCAACTACCCCAGCAAGGTTTCAAGTGATTCTTCATGCATTTTTGTTTGTGTTTTTATCGTGTTTTGCTTCGTCGAAAATTGATCCGTTTTGATTTGTTTTTGTGTGATTATTCAAGCCCATTGCTCGTCCTATTTCACCTACTATATTGTATCACTAATAGTCTACCTATATTCCACCTATTATATCGTAAATAAATTGTGTGAAAAATACCACTTTCAAAAATAAATAAAAATTGGAAAAGAATAAAATCAAATAAAAATTAAAAATCAAAACTCAATAAAAATTATCGCTTTTTTATTGCTTTCGGAAGAGAGAAAAAATAATCACAAAAATATTTTCACATAAAAAATTCAAAATACCCTATTCTGCCTCCTTGTGTTCGACCCAGGAACACTTCCCTGGTTAAATAATTAGTGTAAGGTTTTTCCTAAAACCGATCTTTGTTTGATCGACTAGGATCCTTTTGCGGCTTTTCTACACCAACAACTTTTTCTTCTAAAAGTCGTAAACCGATTTTTAGATGCATCACCCCCTCCTTATTGACTCCATCATATGAGGCTCTGACCAATATCTGCCATTCAGATGGTCCATACTTGACTCAGAATTACATACCAGAGTCTAGGCATGTTAAGTATAAGACCCCAAGTTATCAGCAGTATCCTCCAACTGAACAGACTTCTCCCATGATTTGTCATGAGAACTTTATTGAAGATGATATTTCGATACTTATTGAGAAAAATGAATCATTTGGTAACAAATTGAGAGATGTCACTCAAATATTGCATTCAATTTCTGCCAGCCTGAGTATGAATGTGGGGATAGGGAACCCACACACTCTGTACAGCTGTAGTCTATTCTACCTCCCTATTCTACTAACCACTTATTATCCAATCTAGAGTCTGACCATTTGCCTGTCAAAAGCACCAAAAAATTGAAAATCTCAAAAAGACCCAAAAAATTGAAAAACCAGAATATCTCATAAAAATAGAAAATGAAAATGACCTAAAAAAGTTAGTTCCTACCCTAAGTGAAGCACTCGATGAAGAACTGATTTTTAATCTACCCTTAATAAAGGACATAGATCACTTCCCCGACCTCAAACGATTTGTGAGAAGTAAATTGATGTCTAAGAGGTCGGGCAATAAGAGGATAAGGACTGAGAGACACATAGTGTCTATGGCCACCTCCATGGTGATGGGGAGAAAGACCAAGAGCTGCAGAGTGAAGAGGTTGCCCCGAGTTGAGTGTGAAATCAAAGACACCATTTTCCCATGCGAGAATCGATGATGACTTATCAATAAATATCCTCCCGACCTCCTTGTTTGACAAGCTCAAACTCATATCACTTAGGATGTGGCTGATCGATCCATAAAACGGACGAGAGGAATCATTTCGGTCATCATCACTTTCCAAGGTGCTCTACTCCAGGTGGACTTCACGATTATTGAGATTGAGCACTGAGGAGAGTTTACCTAGTCTCCAATTATTCTCTAGAAATCATTCTTAGCCCTGGCTAAGGCGACTATAGATTAAGAGACTCGAGAGATTGATTTTACAGCATTGGGAGCGCTCCGACCTCACCTATTCTTTGATGTACTTTACTCTAAGGTGACATGCATATCCACAGACAGTCATTACTACCGAGAGATAGATGGGTCCCGCCTCTTTACTATATCGGAGTTACCGACTGTCCGATGACCGTTGGTTCAGAGACTCCCCACACCTCCATTTCACAAACTGGCTGCAACACAACCGTGACAACTTCTTAGGAGGACTCACGACCCGATGCTATCATTGAGTCAGAAACAACATTTGTTGATTGCCTTGACCATTTTGATGATCTGACGTCTACGATTAATAATGCCAAGACAACTGAGATCACTAGCACCTTCCCGAGACGTGCGCTGACCCTTCAAGAATATTATAATCTATATGGTTACTCGTCTGATGAGTAACCCATGATCAGCACTGCACCACATCTCGGACCTTCAAAGCTAACAACCAGGACTGAATTGACCACACCCAAAACCACGATTGCTCCTTCCTTTAGTCGGTTATCCAGTGAGAGGAAGTCGAGAATTGATTCCTCGAGGTGTTCCCCCGAACCCCTCAAGGCGCTTCGCTCTCCACTCCCTCTCAATGATTTAGGTTCTAGAAAACCAACTAAGAAAGTTTCCTTCAACATTCCGGAGAATGAATTTTCAGAGGAATCCTCATTGGGTCAGGAAGAGGTGATTTATATGAGTGAGCTCAGTTCGGTTGTTCTTAAGCCATATCTGAGCAAGCAGTCGTGTGTCGACCCTCGTAGGACGATCCCTATGTTGGATATGTGATCCCACGGTGAGCCATTATGTAATAAATATTATTGCGAATATCATTCGCTGATCTGAAAGGAATAATACATAATTTGCATAATAGGCCCCTTAGTACAATTAGGGTTATGTACCATGTCCATCTTGATGATCATACAGCTGTTGATTCAAATATTGAATCATAGAGGCTGGTGCTTGAATTAACATCTAAAGAGTTAGATTGAGGACTCATCAAGCACCGTCAAATGATTGTTAAGATATGATCTCCAGCCTGAGTAGAAGATGGCAATCCTTTCTCATTTAGGCTGATATCTACCTCTTGATGCAGGTCCTCTGCATAGGAATAGAGATTCGGAGGTGTTAGATAAGTTAGGTCAAAGAGTTGACTTAACGAGATCGAGATAACCAAAGTCCTATGACGTATGCTGTCATGATAGAGGCACGCATCCTCTGACCAGAGACAGATGTGTTACTTTTGTATTATAATGATATGTCTGAGTATGTACATTTGGCAGACCAATAGGTTGATGACCTAATCAAAGTCTATACACCGGCATGCTGGTGTGCATACAAGGGCATATGAGTAATACGATCTCTCAAAGGGATCATACAGGTTCATTATTGAACCGGCAGACATGAGCTCACTCATAAAATATTTGGAAGAATCAAATTCCATGCACGGTCGTCTCATTTTGGAAGCTTGACCGAATTTGTTGGTTTGATATATACTTTTGGAAAGTATATGACCAACACCTGGGTATGATATATGCTTTTGGAAAGTATATGATCGATACCAACCGCCAATAGTCAAATGAGAAACTTAATGATAAAATTCTGAAGTAGACAGTGTAAAATTGATCTTATAATTCAGGTTTATTCTGAGTCTTCCAGTATGGAGGATGTACAGGTATTGGGAATACTTGAGGGTGATGTGATCATAAACGGTTGTATAACCATGACGCTTCCATTCCTAGGGAGTGATGAAACGAGTCTGGATTTTAGTGACTCCTCTCAGTAGAGAAGTGATCTGATCTTGGTCCAAATTTTGGACATTGATCTGAATGTAATTCAAATGCAATGAGAAGATTAGATTTACCGTCTTGATTTAATCAAGCATCTATGGGAGGTCAGAGATTTGGATTTGAGATGTAATCTCAATATCCAAGTCACTACACGTGGAACAATACAATCGCCCTGTCCTTATCTACAAGTATTCATGGAGAAAGCACATCTTCCATGAAAGAGTTCATGATAATTTCATTATTGATATATGTATCCAAGCATTGAGTAAATTGGTAATTAAATGTGATTTAATTATCATGATTAATATGAATTCGATTCATAATATAAAGAGAGTAATCTTAGATAATTAAATGTGATTTGATTATCAAAGATGTGAATAATGTGAATATGATTCATATTATTTGGGCACATGAGAATAGAGATCCAAGATGATTAAATGTGATTTAATTATCATGGATATTAAATAATGTGGATAGCACTATACATATTAATCAAATATATTATAAATGTGATTTATAGTATATAAGAGAGAGCTATTTGTAATTTACATTTGTTAATTAAATGTTAATGTGAATTGGATTCACATTGAACATTAAATTGAAAATGTAATTCACATTTTATTTTGGGTTGTGAATGTGATTCACAATTTTCCAATGGAAAGATTGCAATATTCACAAAATAATTATGAATTATTTTTGTTAAATAATTTACAACTAGTGTTGTTGTAAATCTTGGAGATTTCTATGGAATAATCTAATCTCATGAGATATCATCAGATTACATGAGATTGCCACCAAATCTCATATTATGGAAGGAGGCAATCTTCATTCCAATAATCTCCATCATTGCTTGATTTAATTTGGGATTGATTTATATTGATTTATCAATATAGATTTAATCTAAATTAAATTAATTGTTGTTGGTTTTTATCAACACAAATCTTAGCCATTAAAAGAAACACAAATCAATGAGAGCCATTAAATTTGTGTTGTCCATGGATTGAGATCCATGGAACCCAAAATATTATAAAAGGAGAGGCAACCCCTTTTCTCTTCTTTACACACAAGAGAACATAAGTCTCTCTCTTTCTTTTTCTCTCTACATGCCCTCTCTCCTTCTCTCATGTGTTCGTCCACCATGGATCCCCTAGAGAGAGTCTCCATCGCCGCAGCGTCGTCGTTATGTTTTCCGATCGTTTGCTCGTGGATCTCCGTCTCCTTCCGTGCACCTCGCTCGTGAATAAGATGTCGGATCTCGTGTGTCGAGATCAAGAGATCTGCCGCTTGGATCATCAACATGGATTGCGAGAAGCACACATTTCATCAACACGCTCGCAAGCATCTCCTCCGTCGGATCGGACTTGAGACAGGAGGTCTCTTCGTTTAGAGACTCGATCGCAACCATGCTTCAAGAGGTAATCCTTTTATTTATTTGTGGTTTAGACAAAACGATCCGAGAAGTGTTCTTGGATCATGTGGTTTCATCGCATGAAAAAGATTTAAATTCTGATGCATAGAACAACTAGTGCGACTAGTCGTTCCTCGTCGTATTCGATACGACGCTCAAGCTTCCATGATGCGCTTAAGTATTATCCCATATCCTTCAAGTGGTATCAGAGCCTTAGGTCGAAGGTTTCAGATATGATCCATAAATCTAGAACGACTTGGGTTCGTTACGGTTGCAAAAGTTTTATCGCATTTCATTTTTGCATCTCTGTTTAGTGATTATTTTCGACCCTGTTTAAATTGTTTAAACACAAAAAAATCGGATTTTGTTCCTCATTAAATATGTAAACTATAGGATCTGAATTTGCGTGATTTCAAATCTGTTTTCTCAAGTTATGATCAAATTAGTGAACATGTATTCACTGTTGCGGGAACTGCGAATCTTAACATGATTAATGAGTTAATTATTATTTTGATCCGCCTAGAAATGCGTGAAATATCACTTAAGTTCTGTCATAAATCAAATTAGCAATATTTGAAAATTGATTTTGTCTAATTTGATTTTAAATTGATTGAGATATGTTAATTTTAGTAAGTAGGGTCACTGCTGAAATTAAATTCCTAATCAAGAACCGTGTGATTGTCAATTAGTGAAATTAATTGTTAATTTCCTGAAATAATTATGGAAAATATTTGAGAAATATTTAATGATGATTATTTCCTTAATTTACTTGGCCTCAACCAATAAATTGTTTAGATTTGATCTAGATCAAAATTGGAAACACAATCAACAAACAACTTGCTTGAATAGGATTGGGAATTCGTCTAGCAAATTTCCTTATAATAAAAAATGTTTTGATTATTACTATATGATATAATTTCGGTTGAAGAACCGATGATCATCTCAAGTACACATTGATCTATTTGTCATTATCCTTTCCTGAGGTGGATATGGTGTCTAGTCAGGGAGCGTTGGGGTAGCGGGTCGCACCGGTTGCGGTCTGTCCCACTCCCATCGGTACTGGCCATGACAGCGGGTAGGGACTCGATAATGCCGGAGAAATCAAGGTGTATTTTTCTAATTATTAAAATTCGAATTAATACGTACTTTGAGATAATACCATATATATATTCAAGTAAAACAATCAAGTTCGTTGATTGAATTGGATTGAAAATTGATTTAATGAGATTAAGTTAATTATATCCAATTAAAATACTCTATTATGAATAGATGTGTATTTCCCTTGGAAGAATTAATTATATGAATATGATTCATGATAATTAATTAAAATTTGAATATGAGGTGGAGGATCACATAAGTGACATCCACGGTCTCCCATCAAGGTGAAGGGTTCCGTCGCTAGATATTGTATGTAGGAGACGCATGTCTGAAGTGACAGCTCCTGCATACGATCCATTTGGGATGTATACGTAGTGACCCCAATATCGGATCCTCATATTATTGGGGCGATATTGGATTGCGCATAGCGAGTTGTATTCCTGTTGACGGTTGGTTCAATTAATGACGGGTCAACATCACCTTAGGGGTGGTGGGCCTGGGTGTTAAAGACCGAATTGGGAAATGCAAGTTGGAATTGCAAGGCAGAATGTGTTCTCATATTATCCGAGTTACAAGTTCTCATATTATTGGGATGTAACAAAGATAAGGAAGGAGATCCCAGATCTTGCTGAGATATGATGGTAAGTATATCTCTTACATTGAAAGTGATTAAGGGAATGAGCTTTCAGTGTTGACAAGGCAAGACAACTTTGATATAAAATTAATAAATTAAAGTAAAAAATATATATATTTATATATTTATGTAAATTTCTTATTTCAGATAATCCTTAATTAAACCCACTCAATAATATACTCATCAATAACCAATAAAATATCATGGATTGGATCCATGATCAAGATATTGTCCTTGCAGTTGGACACATAATGTATGTGGTTGCAATGTGCAAGTTTCCTCGTAATAATGAGGAATAACAATTAAATAAATAATAGGACTTACCCTAGGGTTTGTATGTCTCTATAATCTTGGTCTCTCATTGAATGTAATTCGGAAGTGACATGTCGATGATGATCATAATTGTCAAATAATCCTTATAAAATTCTAAGAAGATGTTCTGGCATACATATGTGCTCTCGACATTTAATCATGAATGACGTGGCTCTCTACATCATGCAGAATGGTAGCTCTATAAGAGATGATGTATTCAAATTGTTTGAGTACCTACCTGACCAATGATTTAAGAGTTTAGATGGATGTAGATACGATGAGTGTCATCATTCTACTATCTATACTCTAGTAATTCATGAAGCTTCATAATATTCATATTGTATGAATTGAATGAAGCATGTACAAATGTTGAAATGCTCTTATATTGAAATCTTTTGAATTCAACATAAGAGATCCTTCATCTAAAGCAATGGTTGTTTATAGATAAAGGGAGTGCAGTAGAAGCATGGGTTGGACCCAAGTAAGAAAGGAAAGTCAAAGAGTTGACCGTACTTTTGTGACTTACATATGACATCCAAATAGTTGGATGAATGTCGATACTGCAATAAGCTGATGTATAGATAGTATGACTATCAAGTCTATCTAGATCCTTAGAGAAGGACTCTGATAGTGCATCGGAATAATCTACATTTAATCATTGAAATCGACTTTCTTATTGGATAAGATAAAAGTCTAATAATTGTATCTCATTCTTCTAATGACACTTACAATTAGTTGCATATGTATTAGAAGACTATAAATTTTGATTTTAAGGTTTAATAGTCATCCACATGGACATTGATGCAATTATTGTAACAATCTCTATTGGATAGATGGACTTGTTATTTTCAGTGGGAGAGCCCTTAGTCTTAGAGAATGTCTCTATGACTTAGATATTCGAATACACTTATTATTTATTTCTAAATGTTGGGAATAAACATGAATTCTGGAATAGACCTATCATAAAGAGTTATGATAGAGATATTTCAGATAGTAATCTAAAATCTAGTGGACTCTACTAAATTATAAAATTAATGAATGGTTCATTAACATTTTTAATACTCAAATTAAACCTTAAAAGATCAATAGGAGAATGAAGATCATTTGACAATGATCTGGCATAAAGCCTTGGACATTTGTTTGTTAATGTGATCAACAAACTAGTAAGAGATGAAACTTTAGATTGTCTAAAAGTTCAAATCTTACATAATTGTGAATATTGTATTCAAAAGTAAAAATGTCCAATATACCCTTCCTTGGAATGGTGTTAGATGTCAAGGTATTCAAGATCTCATACATATTGATGTATGTGAGTCATCTATATCAAAATAAACATTATGGATATGTGATATCCATTGATGATTATTTGTGATATCGGATTTCTTCTCTTCACATAGAATCCTTTGAAATGTTCAAAGATTTCACAATTTTAGTTTACAACCAAAGTTTGAAAGAAGATTAAATGAATTTTTTTATCTAATATAGGTAGTCAGTACCTATTAGATGAATTCATGGAATGCCTTATAGAAATATGAATGTCATTTCTATCTCAATCCTCGTAATGTACCTAAACTCAAGAGTTGTGGGGAGATACAATTGGATCATGTATGACACGATATAATCAATGATGAATTTTAGCATAATTACCTATTAGTTTCCAGGTGTATATGTGGTACAGACTAAAATATATCCCCAATAAGATTCCATGCAAGTAAGCTGGAACTTAGCACCTGAGAGTGCTACTTCATTAGGAAAATAAAGGATGGTATTGGATACCTACTTTATGACCTTGTGATTCTTGAAAGATTTCATATATGAGAATTTGATTCTTGGATGATGAGACTCTTGATAATCAAGATGAAAATGAAGTAAAGGAACTAATTTAATCTTGAGATGATAATGAGACTCCTAAAATTGGAAACTAAAAGGACAATTAAAGATGAAACACTAATACATCTTCATATAAGTTTGAATATGGATTCCATATGTCAGCTGAATCTGACAATGATCTGACTTCATGTGATGATGCTCCTGAGGATCATGACATGGAAAGATGGATGCTAGCAATAAACGTCTAATGTAGACTTCATATACAAGTGTTGTATGTGGACCCTCAAGGATCCACCTATAAGGGTCAGACCCATTAAGGTGTAAATGGATCTTCAGGAGAAAGAGGGAATCTGATGAGAAGGTAGAGACCTTCAAAGCACGGTTCATAGCCATGACCTACACACCGAAGAGAAGACATTGCTTGCGATGAGACTTTCTCTTCAATGACCATGCTTAAACCCATCAGAATAATGCTAACCATAGCTACACAACATGACTATGACATCTTCATGATGTAAGTCAAGATTACATTCCCCTATGAATACCTCTCTGAGGACATTCACATGAAGCAGCCCCAGGGCTTCATGGTTGAGGAAAGCAAGATGTGCAAGCTAAAAAAACTCCATCTATGGACTCAAATAAGCTTCTTGTAGTTGATTTGATGAAATCAAAAAGGTTATGATTTCATAAAGAATCTTGATAAACCATGTGAAGCTTAGTGGGAGTGCCATTGTGTTCATCGTGCTAAATGTAGAAATCCTAATCATTTGGAATGATCTAAGGATAATAAAAATAAGTGTTTTATAATCCGGTTGTTCCATACCTCGAGATATGATCTCAAGAATACCTCTTAAATCTTAGTTCTGAAATTGTTCAGAAGCAAAGAGAAGAGGGAATTGGGACCGTCACATTAATGGTACACCTTGGACATTTCCATTTTCTGGAAAATTCCAAGAAGGATTCTTTCCCTTAAGATATGGTACTGATCTATCTAAAGGGATAACACCTCAAAAAAGTTGAGGATGTGAATGCTAAAACTGTTTGCCCTTGTGCATCAGTTATGATTGAGTATTGGTTGCATAAGATGCAACATTCGCATTGGATGCGAACACTATTACTAGGAGATATGCAAGTGCTGTAAAAGGACTTGGCATAGTCTCTTGGGAACAGAGTGACTGATCAGCATATCTAGCTATTTTTCTAAATAGCCTATGATTGTCACATGAGTGCAGTTTAAATGATTAGCCCATTAATGGCTCTTTGGGCTAGTGGGAGATTGTTGGACATGCGAGCCCACGACGAGCCATTACGTAATAAATGTTATTGCGAATATAATTCCCTTATCTGAAATGATGAATATATAATTTGCATAATAGGTTCCTTAGTACAATTAGGGTTATGTACCATGGCCATCTTGATAATCATACAGCTGTTGATTCAAATATCGAATCATAGAGGCTGGTGCTTGAATGAACATCTAAAGAGTTAGATTGAGGACTCATCAAGCACCGTCAAATGATTGTTCAGAGATGATATCCAGCCTAAGTAGGAGATGGCAATCCTTTCTCATTTAGGCTGATATCTAACCGACCTCTTGATGTAGGTCCTCTGCATAGGAATAGAGATTCGGAGGTGTTAGATAAGTTAGGTCAAAGAGTTGACTTAACGAGATCGAGATAACCAAAGTCCTATGACTTTTGCTGTCACGATATAGGCACACATCCTCTGACCGGAGACAGATGTGTTACTATATGTATGAGTATGTACAATTGGCAGACCAATAGGTTGATGACCTAATCAAGGTCTATACACCGGCGCGCTGGTGTGCATACAAGGGCATATGAGTAATATGATCTCTTAAATGGATCATACAAGTTCATTATTGAACCAGAAGACATGAGCTCACTCATGAGATATTAGGAAGAATCAAATTCCGTGCACGGTCGTCTCGCTTTGGAAGCTTGACTGAATTTGTAGGTTTGATATATACTTTTGGAAAGTTATTATCAACACCTGGGTATGATATATACTTTTGGAAAGTATATGGTCGATACCAACTCCCAATAGTCAAATGAGAAACTTAATGATAAAATTCTTAAGTAGACAGTGTAAAATTGATCTTATACTTCAAGTTTATTCTGAGCCTTCCAGTATGCAAGATGTACAGGTATTGGGAATACCTGAGGGTGATGTGATCATAAACGGTTGTATAACCATGACGCTTCCATTCCTAGGGAGTGATGAAACGGGTCTGGATTTTAGTGACTCCTCTCAGTAGAGAAGTAATATTGTCTTGGTCCAATTTTTGGACATTGATCTGGATGTAATTCGGATGCAATGAGAAGATTAGATTTACGATCTTGATTTAATCAAGCATCTATGGGAGGCCAGAGATCTGGATTTTAGATGTAATCTCAATATCCAAGTCACTATACGTGGAACAATACAATCGCCCAGTACTTATCTCCAAGTATTCACGGAGAAAGCGCATTATCCTTGAAAGAGTTTAGGATAATTTCATTTTTAATATATGTATCTAAGCATTGAGTAAATTGGAAATTAAATGTGATCTAATTTTCATGATTATTATGAATTCGATTCATATTATAAAGAGAGTTATCTTAGATAATTAAATGTGATTTGATTATCAAAGATGTGAATAATGTGAATATGATTCATATTATTTGGGCACATGAGAATAGAGTTCCAAGATGATTAAATGTGATTTAATTATCATGGATATTGAATAATGTGGATAACACTATCCATATTAATCATATATATTATAAATGTGATTTATAATATATAAGAGAGAGCTATTTCTAATTTACATATGTTTATTAAATATTAATGTGAATTGGATTCAGTTTGAACATTAAACTGAAAATGTAATTCACATTTTATTTTGGGTTGTGAATGTGATTCACAATTTTCCAATGGCAAGATTGCAATATTCACAAAATAATTGTGAAATATTTTCGTTGAATAATTTACAACAAGTTTTGTTGTAAATCTTGGAGATTTCCATGGAATAATGTAATATCATGAGATATCATGAGATTACATGAGATTGCCACCAAATCTCATATTATGCAAGGAGGCAATCTTCATTCCAATAATCTCCATGATTGCTTGATTTAATTTGGGATTGATTTATATTGATTTATCATTATAGATTTAATCTAAATTAAATTAATTGTTGTTGGTTTTTACCAACACAAATCTTTGCCATTAAACGAAACACAAATCAATGTGAGCCATTGGATTTGTGTTGTCCATGGATTGAGATCCATGGTTCCTAAAATATTATAAAAGGAGAGGCAACCCCTTTGCTCTTCTTTAGACACAAGAGAACATAAAACTCTCTCTCTTTCTTTTTATCTCTACCTGCCCTCTCACCTTCTCTCATGTGGTCGTCCACCAAGGATGCCCTAGAGAGAGTCTCCATCACCGTAGCGTCGTCATTATGCTGACCGATCGTTTGCTCGTGGATCTCTGTCTCCTTCAGTGCGTCTCGCTCATGAAGAAGACATCGGATCTTGTGTGTAGAGATCAGGAGACCGCCGCTTGGATCATCAACATGGATTGCGAGAAGCACGTGTTTCATCAACACGCTGGCAAGCGTCTCCTCCGTAGGATCGGACTTGAGACAGGAGGTCTCTTCGTTTAGAGACTCGATCGCAACCACGCTTCAATAGGTAATCCTATTACTTATTTGTGGTTTAGATTAGACAAAACGATCCGAGAAGTGTTCTTGGATCATGTGGTTTCGTAGCATGAAAATTTTTTAAATTTCGCTGCATAGAACAACTAGTGCGACAAGTCATTCCTCGCCGTATTCGATACGACGCTCACACTTCCGTGATGCGCTTAAGAATTATCCCATATCCTTCACCCTACACCTTACTATTATTCATCTGATGACGATTCCGATAGTGACACATATGTATATTATCCACTTCCTCGCTCTCGCAAGAAGGTTCGTTACAAACCTTGTTAATCCGTGTATATTCTCACTCCTCCTTGTATATATTTTCTTTCCCTCCCTCCCTAGTGATCCGAATCACTCGCCCCAGCTCCATATCGTTTCATTTATGGCTATACTTAGGATATCCAGATCCTATGTATAGGGAGGGAGAGTGACTCGAGTCTCTTCACCATTCTCTGTATATATTCCATATCTCATAGGTTCTCACACTCATTCCTGTCCTAAACTTAAGTTGACCAGAGGCTAAGCATAGTGGGGACTGATGCCCATCATGTATATATACTCATCTATTTCCCCTCTTAAACCTCGCCCTCACCGTTTTTTTTCTTCTTGTGCACTTAGGCTGCCAGAGCGTAAGTATAGTGGGGCGGAGCGATTTCTATACTATTTTTTATTATTTTAGCACTCCAACGCTTAGCACGAGCTATGTCTTTTACCTTGCTTTCCATGCTCTGAGGGCATAACACACGCAAAGTATAGGGGGCGTGTATATATTATATATATACTTTACCCATAGCTCATACTTTCACGAATTTTTGTATATATTATGCAACAATTTCGGGGTGGGTAAAAAGTGAAAAAAATGTTTGTATACAAGTGTAGTATATTGTATAATCTGTATAATACTTGTATAATTTCGTAAAAATTGTTGTAAAATAATACTTTTGTAAAAACTATTATAAAATTAGAGGTATACAAAAAAAACAAAACAAAAACAAAATAAAACAAAAAATTACGGCTTCTCATTTACTCTTGCATAACATTCTTGCATTAAAAAAAGTGTCTTGCATTTCATTCATCTCTGCAGCATGTCATATGCATATCTAGAATATGCAAAGTGAAAAGTTAGTGGGTTCTGAACGAAGTTATGAATATATGTCGAGGATGGATTTGATTCGACCTTAATCTACCGAATTTTAGAGGAACCTTATAGGAACTGGAGTTAAGATTTTTCAGGTCGAGTGGCTTAATTCTTTGAGTCCGCTAGTCTATGTTTACATGTCATCTAGATTGGTCTAAGTAGAATATTTCATACACACATATGATTCTTTTAGACGGTGACCTAACTTGGACAAGAACCATGCACGTAGCTCTTCATTGATGAGGTGGTGAGGAGGTAGAATCCTTTGGCTTGGAGTAGCATACGAGTAGAAACATTCGTCCTCCTCTAGGGAGGGGAGTGCATCTAAACCAAGTCTGGTGATGTTGTTGTCTAAAGAAGGGATGTTGTGGGTTGCTGTAAAGCTTCAAAAGAGGGATAGTCTACTGAATCAAGAAGAAAAACCCTTTATGTACATGCTGCACTTTGTATATATTTCAAAAAAAGAGAAAAAAAGAGAGGAAAAAAATGCAGAATCTCCAAAAGTGGATAGGCGTGATTGAAAAGTAAAATGCCTGGCGGAGTGTACATACAAAAAAAGAGCTTCAAAGCATGCAACTGTATGACTTGGCCACACTGGTCAAGCATCTCAGGATAGGTAGCTACACTGGATGTCGTCCATTCTTCTCTCTACCCCCTCTTCTTGAGCTGGTTGCACTTGGACTTAGAAGGGAATACCCCGCTCCTCGAGGAAAGAGTTACTAGACCGGGGAATTAGAGTTTCCTTGTTAGAGGAGGTTTTTTCATTGCCATTTCTGATGTGGAGAGCTATATTTCACTTACACAGTACAAGAAAGATTCATGATCATCAGAATTTATGTATGAGGATTTATTTTGACCTGACTGTTGAGGCGATTTGAATAGAAGACTTGTGGAACTTAAAGGCAATTAGGTCTTAAATTAAAATCCCAATAAGGTTCCACCACATTATTAATCCAAAGGTCGAGTCAAGCTCCATTTTCAACTTTTGTTCATGACCTTGGTATGGAACCCAAAATCATTTCAATTTTGCTTTTCATTTTAGTTGCTCGGGGACAAGCAAGGTTTAAGTATAGGGGGTTGGTGAATCTGCGATTCATCACTCTAGAAGTTGAAAATAGAACTTTGTTCCCAAGTAATTAGATGCATTTCATCACTTATATTGCATAATTAGCATTCATGCGTGTGTAAATAATATCTGCATTTTCGCATTCTTGTTTGCAATAAATAAGAAGCCCAATTCACTTGTAAAAATCACATGTAAATACCCTATTTGTATGTATTTTATACTATCTCCAAATCCAATAAAATCATCTATAGTGTATATATTACTAACATTACTAAAGGAAAAATTTAAAAAAAATACTAACTTGTAAAATTGTCCAATAGAACCCAAATCCAAGTTTGAGACTATGAACATTAGAAATTGCATATATCTCTCATATAGTGTCAGATTTAGATCTACTCACTTTTAAAGTAATATATATTCAAATACCTTCAAAACAAGACTAATTTCATCAAAATCGGATATCGTATGTGAAACTTGGATTTTGGGCCCTATTGTATATAAACATTGATCAAAATGCCCTTCATTTTATCTTTTTATTTTCTTAATTATTAAAAATCCAAAAAAATAGAGTAGGTTATAAACATTTCTTTCGTAGTTTTTCTAACTTTATTTTGATTTTTCTCTTATTTAAAAATAACAAAAAAACTGCAAAGATAAAAATGCAGCCTTTTATATCTATTAGGGACTACCCAAAAATATACTTTGTACATATGACTTCTTTTGATTTTCGATCATTCACGAAAGTTGTAGATCTCATCAAGACGAGCAACTTTCATGTTGACTATTTTTTATTTGAACCCTTTTGTTATTTCTTTTTATTTTTTACATTTAATTTTTTATTTTTCCATGTGTGATACATGGCAGCTCCTAGCGCTGCCACGTGTCAACCTAATTTTTTAATTTATTAATTACATATTATATTTTATTTTCTTTATTACTTATTTTTTTATTTTATTTATTAGTATTAATTCATTTTATTTATTTATTTATTTTTTTTTCTTTTATTAATTTTTCCTTCATTATTATTAATAACCTACTTATTTTACTTTATTATTATATTTTATTTTTATTTATTTTTTCTCCCTTTTACTTCTTCATTACTTGTTCCCTACTCCAAGTCTCCACGTCCTCCATCTTCTCCACTTTTTTTCTAACTCCATTCTCCATCTTTTCATTCTCCTCTCCTCCCTCATTTTTCTTCATCCGCTGATTCGAGAGAAGAGAAGTTGAGCCCCTTTAACCTCCAGGTGACAGCTGAAGGAGACAAGTTGAGCGACGACAACCTTTCAGGTGAGATCCGCGGCATCACGTTGTTGTATCTAAAGCTTCCAATAAGGCTTGCTCAGCTTCGCGGTGCATCCGCCACACCGCTTGGGGCGACGACAGGAGTGCAACATAGCTCTTCCAAAATCCGGCGATCTTCACAGGTAAATATTCTATCCTATCTTCTCATTTTATTTTATATAACATACTTTTTTCTTATTGTTGATATCATAATCATCACAAGCACCACATTTCATCATCCATCATCATCATAACAATTCCCTAAATCCACCTATATTTTTAATCACCCATAATACACATCATTACCACCCATTCATTTCATCTCTACATCATCACCATTGTTCAATTTCATTTCTACATTTATTTGATGTTTAAAAAAAATACAAAAAAAAGACACACAGCAGCTCCGCACCACCACACCCGTCGGCCATCATCCCTCCTACCCGCACCTTCTCATGCGTGTGTCCCCATCCGCCAGCTCCTCCATCCGCAAGTCGTGCTCCAGCCGCACGCATCCCCGCCCTTGCTACTCCTCCACGGTCGGGACACCGTGCTTTCCTCCAACGGCAGCACCGCCCCTTTACAACACCATATGGCAAACCCTGCTCATAGGCTCCAGGCATGACCAGCCCCGCACCTACACCGCCCAGGACAGGGCGCCTCCGGTCACTCGCCACCGCCACGACGACCTCTCCACCCTCTTCCAGACCCCCCCCCCCCCCCGCGGTCGCTAGCTAGATTGCCACGCCTTCTTCAGCTGTAGGTCCTCCTTGCAGGCCCCCTTCCTCGAGCCCCGTACCTCCTAGTCGTGCGGTGCCCCTTCCGTGCAACGCCGCCCCTTCCGTGCAACGCCGCCCACCGCGGACAACCAATGTGCCCTGCAATCCTTCCCCACCTCCTCCGTGCGTGACCGCCTGCCAATTCGTAGTTCCGCCTCCACTAGCCGATGCTCCGTCCCCTGGCTACAACAATGTCGCCTCTCCGCGCGACCAGATGCATCCCAGCCGCGCACGGCACTTCCCCATCAGCCAAGCCGCCTGCGACACGTGGTGTAGTCCTCCAGGCCACTGCACGCCCACAGCTGTGTGCTACCGCACCGCACGGCCTCCCTTCGCGTCGCCCGCTCGTCAAGCAGCCCACGATGCCGTAGCCTGTCTGCCTCCACCTGTACCCTAACATGGGTCCCAAGTCCCCACGTTAAATGTTCATCCATTGCATTTTTTATTTTTTATTTTTTTGGAAAAATTGCATTATTAGCCCATTAATTTTCTTTATTTACAAAACGATCCATGTTTACATTTTAGTTATTTTTTTAATTTTTGTATTGCAAAGTCACCCATAACTTTGCATGATAATTTGGACATCTTTCTTGCATCATTTATTTTAGTGAACAATAGCACATTCTTGAGCAACTAATTCTTTATCATTTGGATATTTATTTACATTTTTGTGTGCACTCGATAATTTAATAAAAATCAGAGTTTTAAATTTAGTGTTATTTTTCCCATTTAAGCTCTAAAATTCATACATACTTATTTATTGCTCCAAAGTTGTGAAAAAATTTTAGATGATGCTACTAAGTGATCTTTAATTACTATCCGAATTTCATCAAAATTGGAGTTGTCTTGTGTATAAATTAAATTATTGAGAGATTTCTATAATTGATTGTTAATTAAATCCACATATATAATTTTTACCAAATTTCAAATCTCCTTTATTTTTCATTAAATTGTCTATTTGAGATAAATTGATTTCTATATAAATTGATTTCGTGGATTTATTAGGAACTAAATACTAGCAGTCACTCTTTTTTCATTTAAAAATTCATAAAAAAATCATATAGTGTCAGAAAATTCCAAAACAAATATTGTACTTCATCATGCTTCACTTCCAGTAAGTTTTTCATATGTTTTGCGTTTCGTTTGAACAACAAAATTGCACAAGAACACCAAAAAAGTTTACTTTTTTCATTGTTGCATTTTAATCTCAAAAATTGCAGAAAATACACTTTGCATTCATAATTGCATTCATACTGGTTATAATAATTATTGAGGTGTAGTTTCAAGGACACTATGACTGTTATGATTGAGTATTGGTTGCATAAGATGCAACATTCGCATTGGATGCGAACACTGTTACTAGAAGATATGCAAGTGCTGTAAAAGGACTTGGCATAGTCTATTGGGAACAGAGTGACTGATCGGCATACCTAGCTATTTTTCTAAATAGCCTATGACTGTCACATGAGTGCAGTTTAAATGATTAGCCCATTAATGGCTCTTTGGCTATTGGGAGATTGTTGGACATGCGAGCCCACGACGAGCCATTATGTAATAAATGTTATTGCAAATATCATTCCCTAATCTGAAATGATGAATATATAATTTGCATAATAGGTTCCTTAGTACAATTAGGGTTATGTACCATGGCCATCTTGATGATCATACAGCTGTTGATTCAAATATTGAATCATAGAGGCTGGTACTTGAATGAACATCTAAAGAGTTAGATTGAGGACTCATCAAGCACCGTCAAATGATTGTTCAGAGATGATATCCAGCCTAAGTAGGAGATGGCAATCCTTTCTCATTTAGGCCGATATCTAACCGACCTCTTGATGCAGGTCCTCTGCATAGGAATAGAGATTCGGAGGTGTTAGATAAGTTAGGTCAAAGAGTTGACTTAACGAGATCAAGATAACCAAAGTCCTATGACTTTTGCTGTCACGATATAGGCACACATCCTCTGACCGGAGACAGATGTGTTACTATATGTATGAGTATGTACAATTGGCAGACCAATAGGTTGATGACCTAATCAAGGTCTATACACCGGCGCGCTGGTGTGCATACAAGGGCATATGAGTAATATGATCTCTGAAATTGGTCATACAAGTTCATTATTGAACCAGAAGACATGAGCTCACTCATGAGATATTAGGAAGAATCAAATTCCGTGCACGATCGTCTCACTTTGGAAGCTTGACTGAATTTGTAGGTTTGATATATACTTTTGGAAAGTTATGATCAACACCTGGGTATGATATATACTTTTGGAAAGTATATGATCGATACCAACTCCCAATAGTCAAATGAGAAACTTAATGATAAAATTCTTAAGTAGACAGTGTAAAATTGATCTCATACTTCATGTTTATTCTGAGTCTTCCAGTATGCAAGATGTACATGTATTGGGAATACCTGAGGGTGATGTGATCATAAACGGTTGTATAACCATGACGGTTCCATTCCTCGGGAGGGATGAAACAGGTCTGGATTTTAGTGACTCCTCTCAGTAGAGAAGTAATCTGGTCTTGGTCCAAATTTTGGACATTGATCTGGATGTAATTCGGATGCAATGAGAAGATTAGATTTACGATCTTGATTTAATCAAGCATCTATGGGAGGCCAGAGATATGGATTTGAGATGTAATCTCAATATCCAAGTCACTATACGTGGATCAATACAATCGCCCAGTCCTTATCTCCAAGTATTCACGGAGAAAGCGCATTATCCTTGAAAGAGATCAGGATAATTTCATTATTAATATTTGTATCTAAGCATTGAGTAAATTGGAAATTAAATGTGATCTAATTTTCATGATTATTATGAATTCGATTCATATTATAAAGAGAGTTATCTTAGATAATTAAATGTGATTTGATTATCAAAGATGTGAATAATGTGAATATGATTCATATTATTTGGGCACATGAGAATAGAGTTCCAAGATGATTAAATATGATTTAATTATCATGGATATTGAATAATGTGGATAACACTATCCATATTAATCATATATATTATAAATGTGATTTAAAGATATAAGAGAGAGCTATTTGTAATTTACATTTGTTAATTAAATATTAATGTGAATTGAATTCACATTGAACATTAAACTGAAAATGTAATTCACATTTTATTTTGGGTTGTGAATGTGATTCACAATTTTCCAATGGCAAGATTGCAATATTCACAAAATAATTGTGAATTATTTTTGTTGAATAATTTACAACAAGTGTTGTTGTAAATCTTGGATATTTCCATGGAATAATGTAATATCATGAGATATCATGAGATTACATGAGATTGCCACCAAATCTCATATTATGGAAGGAGGCAATCTTCATTCCAATAATCTCCATGATTGCTTGATTTAATTTGGGATTGATTTATATTGATTTATCATTATAGATTTAATCTAAATTAAATTAATTGTTGTTGGTTTTTACCAAGACAAATCTTTGCCATTAAACGAAACACAAATCAATGTGAGCCATTGGATTTGTGTTGTTCATGGATTGAGATCCATGGTTCCCAAAATATTATAAAAGGAGAGGCAACCCCTTTGCTCTTCTTTAAACACAATAGAACATAAGTCTCTCTCTCTTTCTTTTTATCTCTACCTGCCCTCTCTCCTTCTCTCATGTGGTCGTCCACCAAGGATGCCCTAGAGAGAGTCTCCATCGCCGTAGCATCGTCATTATGCTGACCGATCGTTTGCTCGTGGATCTCTGTCTCCTTCGGAGCGCCTCTCTCATGAAGAAGACATCGGATCTTGTGTGTCGAGATCAGGAGACCCGCCGCTTGGATCATCAACATGGATCGCGAGAAGCATGTGTTTCATCAACACGCTCGCAAGCGTCTCCTCCGTAGGATCGGACTTGAGACAGGAGGTCTCTTCGTTTAGAGACTCGATCGCAACCACGCTTCAATAGGTAATTCTATTACTTATTTGTGGTTTAGACAAAACGATCTGAGAAGTGTTCTTGGATCATGTGGTTTCGTAGCATGAAATTTTTTTAAATTTCGCTGCATAGAACAACTAGTGCGACTAGTCATTCCTCGCCGTATTCGATACGACGCTCACACTTCCGTGATGTGCTTAAGGATTATCCCATATCCTTGACCCTACACCTTACTATTATTCATCTGATGACGATTCCGATAGTGACACATATGTATATTATCCACTTCCTCGCTCTCGCAAGAAGGTTCGTTACAAACCTTGTTAATCCGTGTATATTCTCACTCCTCCTTGTATATATTTTCTTTCCCTCCCTCCCAAGTGATCCGAATTTCTCGCCCTAGCTCCATATCGTTTCATTTATGGCTATACTTAGGATATCCAGATCCTATGTATAGGGAGGGAGAGTGACTCGAGTCTCTTCACCATTCTCTGTATATTCTCCATATCTCATAGGTTCTCACACTCTTTCCTGTTCTAAACTCAAGTTGACCAGAGGCTTAGTATAGTGGGGACTGATGCCCATCATGTATATATACTCATCTATTTCCCCTCTTAAACCTCGCCCGCGCCGTTTTTTTCTTCTTGTGCACTTAGGCTGCCAGAGCGTAAGTATAGTGGGGCGGAGCGATTTCTATACTATTGTTTTTATTTTAGCACTCCAACGTTTAGCACGAGCTATGTCTTTTACCTTGCTTTCCGTGCTCTGAGGGCATAACACACGCAAAGTATAGGGGGCGTGTATATATTATATATATACTTTACCCGTAGCTCGTACTTTCACGAATTTTTGTATATATTATGCAACAATTTCGGGGTGGGTAAAAAGTGAAAAAAATGTTTGTATACAAGTGTAGTATATTGTATAATCTGTATAATACTTGTATAATTTCGTAGAAATTGTTGTAAAATAATACTTTTGTAAAAACTATTATAAAATTAGAGGTATACAAAAAAAACAAAACAAAAACAAAATAAAACAAAAAATTAAGGCTTCTTATTTACTCTTGCATAACATTCTTGCATTAAAAAAGGTGTCTTGCATTTCATTCATCTCTGCAGCATGTCATATGCATCTCATATGCATATCTAGAATATGCAAAGTGAAAAGTTAGCGGGTTCTGAACGAAGTTATGAATAGATGTCGAGGATGGATTTGATTCGACCTTAATCTACCGAATTTTTGAGGAACCTTATAGGTACTGGAGTTAAAATTTTTCAGGTCGAGTGGCTTAATTCTTTGAGTCCGATAGTCTATGTTTACATGTCATCTAGATTGTTCTAAGTAGAATATTTTATACACACGTATGATTCTTTTAGACAATGACCTAACTTGGACAAGAACCATGCACGTAGCTCTTCATTGATGAGGTGGTGAGGAGGTAGAATCCTTTGGCTTGGAGTAGCATACGAGTAGAAACATCTGTCCTCCTCTAGGGAGGGGAGTGCATCTAAACCAAGTCTGGTGATGTTGTTGTCTAAAGAAGGGATGTTGTGGGTTGCAGTAAAGCTTCAAAAGAGGTATAGTCTACTGAATCAAGAAGAAAAACCCTTTATGTACATGCTGCACTTTGTATATATTTCAAAAAAAGAGAAAAAATGAGAGGAAAAAATGCAGAATCTCCAAAAGTGGATATGCGTGATTGAAAAGTAAAATGCCTAGCGGAGTGTACATGCAAAAAAAGAGCTTCAAAGCATGCAACTGTATGACTTGGCCACACTGGTCAAGCATCTCAGGATAGGTAGCTACACTGGATGTCATCCATTCTTCTCTCTACCCCCTCTTCTTGAGCTGGTTGCACTTGGACTTAGAAGGGAATACCCCGCTCCTCGAGGAAAGAGTTACTGGACCGGGGAATTAGAGTTTCCTTGTTAGAGGAGGTTGTTTCATTGCCATTTCTGATGTGGAGAGCTATATTTCACTTACACAGTACAAGAAAGATTCATCGTCATCAAAATTTATGTATGAGGATTTATTTTGACCTGACTGTTGAGGCGATTTGAATAGAAGACTTGTGGAACTTAAAGGCAGTTAGGTCTTAAATTAAAATCCCAATAAGGTTCCACTACATTATTAATCCAAAGGTCGAGTCAAGCTCCATTTTCAACTTTTGTTCATGACCTTGGTATGGAACCCAAAATCATTTCAATTTTGCTTTTCATTTTAGTTGCTCGGGGACAAGCAAGGTTTAAGTATAGGGGGGTTGATGAATCTGTGATTCATCACTCTAGAAGTTGAAAATAGAGCTTTGTTTCCATGTAATTAGATGCATTTCATCACTTATATTGCATAATTAGCATTCATGCGTGTGTAAATAATATCTGCATTTTCGCATTCTTGTTCGCAATAAATAAGAAGCCCAATTCACTTGTAAAAATCACATGTAAATACCTTATTTTTATGTATTTTATACTATCTCCAAATCCAATAAAATCATCTATAGTGTATATATTACTAACATTACTAAAGGAAAAATATCAAAAAATTACTAACTTGTAAAATTGTCCAATAGAACCCAAATCCAAGTTTGAGACTATGAACATTAAAAATTGCATATATATCTCTCATATAGTGTCAGATTTAGGTCTACTCACTTTTAAAGTAATATATATTCAAATACCTTCAAAACAAGACTAATTTCATGAAAATCGGATATCGTATGTGAAACTTGGATTTTGGGGCCCTATTGTATATACACATTGACCAAAATGCCCTTCATTTTATCTTTTTATTTTCTTAATTATTAAAAATTCAAAAAAATAGAGTAGGTTATAAATATTTCTTTCGTAGTTTTTCTAACTTTATTTTGATTTTTCTGTTATTTAAAAATAACAAAAAAACTGCAAAGATAAAAATGCGGCCTTTTATATCTATTAGGGACTACCCAAAAATATACTGTGTACATATGACTTCTTTTGATTTTCGATCCTTCACGAAAGTTGTAGATCTCATCAAGACGAGCAACTTTCATGTTGACCATTTTTTGTTTGAACCCTTTTGTTATTTCTTTTTATTTTTTTAGATTTAATTTTTTATTTTTCCATGTGTGACACATGGCAGCTCCTAGCGCTGCCACGTGTCAACCTAATTTTTAAATTTATTAATCGCATATTATATTTTATTTTCTTTATTACTTATTTTTTTATTTTATTTATTATTATTAATTTATTTTATTATTTATTTATTTTCTTTTATTAATTTTTCCTTCATTATTGTTAGTAGCCTACTTATTTTACTTTATTATTATATTTTATTTTTATTTATTTTTTCTCCCTTTTACTTCTTCTTTACTTGTTCCCTACTCCAAGTCTCCACATCCTCCATCTTCTCCACTTTTTTTCTATCTCCATTCTCCATCTTTTCATTCTCCTCTCCTCCCTTATTTTTCTTCATCCGCCGATTCGAGAGAAGAGAAGTCGAGCCCCTTTAACCTCCAGGTGACAGCTGAAGGAGACAAGTTGAGCGACGACAACCTTTCAGGTGAGATCCACGGCATCATGTTGTCGTATCTAAAGCTTCCAATCAGGCTTGCTCAGCTTCGCGGTGCATCCGCCACACCGCTTGGGGCGACGACAAGAGTGCAACATAGCTCTTCCAAAATCCGGCGATCTTCATAGGTAACTCTTCTATCCTATCTTCTCGTTTTATTTTATCTAACATACTTTTTTCTTATTGTTGATATCATAATCATCACAAGCACCACATTTCATCATCCATCATCATCATAACAATTCCCTAAATCCACCTATATTTTTAATCACCCATAATACACATCATTACCACCCATTCATTTCATCTCTACATCATCACCATTGTTCAATTTCATCTCTACATTTATTTGATGTTTAAAAAAAAGTACAAAAAAAAGACACACAGCAGCTCCCCACCACCACAGCCGTCGGCCATCATCCCTACAATATGCACCTTCTCATGCGTGTGTCCCCATCTGCCAGCTCCTCCAACCGCATGTCGTGCTCCAGCCGTACGCGTCCCCGCCCTTGCTGCTCCTCCACGGTCGGGACACCGTGCTTTCCTCCAACGGCAGCACCGCCCCTTTACAACACCATACGGCAAACCCTGCTCATAGGCCCCAGGCACGACCAGCCCTGCACCTACACCGCCCAGGACAGGGCGCCTCCGGTCACTCTCCACCGCCACGACGACCTCTCCACCCTCTTCCAGATCCCCCCCCCCCACGTTCGCTAGCCAGATTGCCACGCCTTCTTCAGCTGTAGGTCCTCCTTGCATGCCCCCTTCCTCGAGCCCCGTATCTCCTAGCTCTGCGGTGCCCCTTCCGTGCAACGCCTCCCCTTCTGTGCGACGCCACCCACCGCGGACAACCAATGTGCCCTACAATCCTTCCCCGCCTCCTCCGTGCGTGACCGCCTGCCAATTCGTAGTTCCGCCTCCACTAGCCGATGCTCCGCCCCCTGGCTACAACAGTGTCGCCTCTCCGTGTGAACGGATGCATCCCAGCCGCGCACGGCACTTCCCCATCAGCCAAGCCACCTACGACACGTGGTGTAGTCCTCCAGGCCACTGCACGCCCACAGCTGTGTGCTACCGTACCGCACGGCCGCCCTTCGCGTCGCCCGCTCGTCCAGCAGCCCCTGATGTCCTAGCCTGTCTGCCTCCACCTGTACCCTAACTTGGGTCCCAAGTCCCCACGTTAAATGTTCATCCATTGCATTTTTTTTTATGGAAAAATTGCATATTTAGCCCATTAATTTTCTTTGTTTACAAAACGATCCATGTTTACATTTTAGTTATTTTTTTAATTTTTGTATTGCAAAAACACCCATAACTTTGCATGATAATTTGGACATCTTTCTTGCATCATCTATTTTAGTGAAAAATAGCACATTATTGAGCAACTAATTCTTTATCATTTGGATATCTATTTACGATTTTGTGTGCACTCGATAATTTATTAAAAATCAGAGTTTGAAATTCAGTGTTATTTTTCCCATTTAAGCTCTAAAATTGATACATACTTATTTATTGCTCCAAAAGTTGTGAAAAAATTTTAGATGATGCTTTTAAGTGATCTTTAATTACTATCCAAATTTTATCAAAATTGGAGTTGTCTTGTGTATAAATTAAATTATTGAGAGATTTCTATAATTGTTTGTTAATTAAATCCACATATATAATTTTTACCAAATTTCAAATCTCCTTGATTTTTCATTAAATTATCTATTTGAGATAAATTGATTTCTATATAAATTGATTTCGTGGATTTATTAGGAACTAAATACTAGCAGTCACTCTGTTTTCATTAAAAATTCATAAAAAAATCATATAGTGTCAGAAAAATTCCAAAACAAATATTGTACTTCATCATGCTTCACTTCCACTAAGCTTTTCATAAGTTTTGCGTTTCGTTTGAACAACAAAAATGCATAAAAACACCAAAAAAGTTTACTTTTTTCATTGTTGCATTTTAATCCCAAAAATTGCAGAAAATACACTTTGCATTCATAATTGGATTAGGTTTCCAAGAAATATGTAATTTAGCTAAATTGGATTGATTTCGTAATAAAATTAATTTGGCTAAGTTGCTTATTTTCTTAATAACCTATTTCAAGTGCATTTTTGCATTTGCATTTTTATTGCATTAAAATTACAAAAAAATCCCGCTTAGAAAAACCTTGAGCTAATTCCTCTAACTTGATCCGAAGTTGTTCCTTTCCTCCTTGAGTCGACACTGGGGCTTGCCTACGCAAGAAATACATCGAACTGCACATTTAATTTTTGATCCCGCTTGGAAAAATCTTGAGCTAATTCCTCTAATTCTTGATCGATCTTGATTGCCCGACTACAACAAAATGACGCGCATTTAATTTAACAAGGGTGATTTCAATGGATCAATCAAATGCGGTGTGCATATATTACATATATACTTTACCGATAGCTCTTACTTTCAGATATTTTTGCATATATTATGTAATAATTATGAGGTGGGTAAAAAGTTAAAAGAAAAATAATTTTTTGTATACTTGTATAGTGTATTGTACAATTTTGATAATACTTGTATAATTTTGTAAAAATTGTTGTAAAATAATACTTTTATAATAAACTATTATAAAAAAAGGAGGTATACCAAAAAAACAAAACAAAAACAAAATAAAACAAAAAAAGGCTTCTGTTTTACTCTTGCATATCATTCTTGCATTCAAAAAAAAGTGTCTTACATTTCATTCATCTCTGTAGCATGTCATCTGCATCTCATATGCATATCTAGCATATGCAAAGTGAAAAGTCAGTGGGTTCTGAACCAAGTTATGAATAGATAAGGATGGATTTCATTCGACCTTAATCTACCTATTTTTAGAGGAACCTTATAGGAACTGGAGTTAAGATTTTTCAGGTTGAGTGACTTAATTCTTTGAGTCCGCAAGTCTATGTTCACATGTCATCTTGATTGGTCTAAGTAGAATATTTCATACACACGTATGATTCTTTTAGACAGTGACCTAACTTGGACAAGAACCATGCACGTAGCTCTTCATTGATGAGATGTTGAGGATGTAGAATCCTTTGGCTTGGAGTTGCACACGGGTGGAAACATCTGTCCTCTTCTAGGGAGAGGAGTGCATCTCAACCTAGTCTGGTGATGTTGTGTCTAAAGACGAGATACTATGGGTTGCAATTAAGATGACTCAAGAAGAAAAACCCTTTGTGTACATGTTGCACTTTGTATATATTTCAAAAAAAAGAGAAACAAATTGCAAAATCTCCAAAAGTGGATAGGCCTGATTGAAAAGTAAAATGCCTGTCGGATTGTATATACAAAAAAAAGCTTCAAAGCTTGCAACTCGATGACTTGGCTACACTGGTCAAGCATTCCAGGATAGGTAGCTACACTGGCTGTCGTCCATTCTTCTCTCCACCCCTCTTCTTGAGTTGGTTGCACTAGAACATAGAAAGGAATACCCCGCTCCTCGAGGAAAGAGTTACTAGACCGGGAATTAGAGTTACCTTGTCAGAGGAGGTTGTTTCATTGCCATTTATGATGTGGAGAGCTATATTTCACTTACACGGTACAAGAAAGATTCATGGTCATCAGAATTTGCGTATGAGGATTTATTCTGACCTGACCGTTGAGGCGATTTGAATAGAAGCTTGTGGAACTTAAAGGTTGTTAAGTCTGAAATTCAATTCCCAATAAGGTTTCACCACATTATTAATCCAAAGCTCGAGCCAAGCTCCATTTTTAACTTTTGTTCATGACCTTGGTATGGAACCCAAAATCATTTCACTTTTGCATTTCATTTTATTGCTCAGGACGAGCAAGGTTTAAGTATAGGAGGTTGATGAATCTGTGATTTATCACTCTAAAAGTTGAAAATAGTGCTTTGTTCCCAAGTAATTAGCTGTATTTCACCACTTATATTGCATAATTAGCATTCACTCATGTGTAAATAATATCTGCAATTTAGCATTCATGTTTGTATTAATTAAGAAGCCCAATTCACTTGTAAAAATCACCTGTAAATACCCTATTTGTATATATTTTACTAACTCCAAATCTAATAACATCAACTCTATAGTGTATATATTACTAACATTAATAAATGAAAAATATCAAAAAATACTAACATGTAAAATTGTCCAATAAAACCCAAATCCAAGTTTGAGACTATGAACCTTAAAATCTGTATATCTCTCATACAGTGTCCGATTTAGGTGTACTCACTTTTAAAGTAATATACATTCAAAGACCTTCAAAATAAGACTATTTCGTGAAAATCAGAGATCGTATATGAAACTTGGGTTTTGGGCCCCTATTGTATATTATACATAATGACCAAAATGCTCTTCATTTTATATTTTTATTTTATTAATTATTAAAAATCCACAAAAATTAGAGTAAGTTGTAAATATTTCTTTCATATTGTTCTAACTTTATTTTGATTTTTCTCTTATTTAAAAATAACACAAATATCACCATAAGATAAAAATGTGGTATTTTATATCTAAAAGGTACCACTCAAAAATACACTTTGTACGTATGACTTCTTTTGATTTTCGATCCTTCACGAAAGTTGTAGATCTCGTCGAGACGAGCAACTTTCATGTTGACCACTTTTTTATTTGAATCATTTTGTTATTTCTTTTTTTTTCTTTACATTTAATTTTTTATTTTCCATGTGACACGTGGCGCTCATGGAGCCGCCACGTGTCACTCTATTTTTTTAAATTTTATAATTTTGTATTTTATTTTTTATTTATTTTTATTATTTATTATATTTATTATTATTTATTTTAAATAATTAATTATTTTTATTTATTTATTTTCTTTTATTTATTTTCCCTTCATTGTTTTTAGTAGCATACTTATTTTTACTTTACTTATTTTATTTTATTTTTCTCCCTTTTACTTCTTCTTTACTTGTTCACTACTCCTAGTCTACACCTCCTCCATCTTTTCCACTTCTTTTCGAACTCCATACTCTTTCTTTTTATTCTCCTCTCCTCCCTCATTTTTCTTCATCTATTGATTCGATAGAAGAGAGGTCGAGCCCCTTTAACCTCCAGGTGACAGCTGAAGGAGAAAAGTTGAGCGACGACAACCTTTCAGGAGAAATCTGCAGCATCATGTTGTTGTTTCGCAAACTTCCAATCAAGCTTACTCAGTTTCACGGTGCATCCGCTACACCGCTCAAGGCGACGACAGGACTGAACAAAGCTCCTCCACAATTCGACTATCCTCACAGGTAAATCTTCTATCGTATCTTCTCATTTTATTTTATCTAACATATTTTTTTCTGGTTATTGATATCACAAACATCACAATCACCACATTTCATCATCCATCACCATCATATCAATTCCCTAAATACACCTATATTTTTAATCATCCATGATACACATCATCACCATCCTTTCATTTCATCTCTACATCATCACCATTTTTTCATTTCATCTCTACATTTATTAGATGTTTACAAAAAAAATTACAAAAATTATAAAAGAAAGACACGTAGGAAGCTCCCCACCACCACATCCACCGGCCATCAGCCCTCCTATCCGCACCTCCTCGTGTACGCGGCCCCATCCGCCATCTCCTCCAGCCGCAGGTCGTGCTCCAGCCGCACACGTCCCCGCCCTTGCTGCTCCTCCACGGTCAGGCCACCGCATGCCCCTCTAGCGGTGGCACCGCCCCTTTGTAGCACCGCATGGCAGGCCCTGCTCACAGGCCCCAGGCGCGACCAGCCCGCTTCCCCGCACTTACGCCACCCAAGACTGCATGCAACCACTGTTTCGACCTCTCCGCCCTCTTACAGACGTTCTCCCCACCCCTCGCGGTCGCTAACCAGGCCACCGCGCGTTCTTTAACCGCATGTCCTCCTTACGGGCCCCCTTCTTGGAGCCTTGCGCCTCCCAGCCATGCGGTGCCCCCTTCCGTGTGACGCCATCCACCACGGCTGACCCGCGTGCCCTATATCCCTTCCCCACCTCCTCGCGCGCCTGATTGCCTGCCAACTCGTAGTTCTTCCTCCACCAGCCCACGCTCTGCCTCCTGGCTGCAACGGTACCGCCTCTCCGTGCCACTACACGCATCCCAGCTGCGTGCGATGCTTTCCTGCCAGCCAAGCTGCCTACGACACACGATGCATTCCTCTAGGCCGCCGCACACCCACAGTCATGTAATGCTGCACCGCGCGATCGGCCCTCGCGCTGCCCGCTCGTCCAACGGCCCTCGATGCCCTAGCCCGTCCGCCTCCTCGCGTACCCTAACTTGGGTCCCAAGTCCCCACGTTAAAGGTTCATCCATTTCATTTTTTATTTTTTTGGAAAAATTGCATATTTATCCCATTATTTTTCTTTATTTGCAAAACGACCCCGGTTTACATTTTAGTAAGTTTTTTAAATTTCTGTTGCAAAAATACCCCTTACTTTGCATGAAAATTTAGACTTCTTTCTTGCATCTTTATTTTAATGAAAAATAGCACATTGTTGAGCAACTAATTCTTTATCATTTAGATATTTATTTACATTTTTGTGTGCATTCAGTAATTTATCAGCATTTAAATATCTATTTGAGATAAATCGCTCTCTGAATAATTTGATTTTGCGGATTTATTAAAAATCAAATACTCCCAGTCACACAGTTTTCCTTAAAAATTAATAAAAAAACTATAAAATTTCAAAAAATTCTAAAAAAAATATTATTGCTTCATTTCATCATATTTAACTTCCAGTAAAATTTTCATAAATTTTCCATTTTGTTTGCATGAAAAAATGCATAAAAATACCAAAAAAGTTCGTATTATTCATTGTTGCATTTTAATCCCAAAAATTCCAATAAAATTTATTTTTCATTCATCGTTGGATTAGGTTTTTAGGAAAAAATATAACTTGGCCGATTTGGACTAAATTCACATTAAAATTAATTTTGGCTAAGTGGCTTGTTTTCTTAATAACCTAGTTCAATCGCATTTGTGTATTTTCATTTTTATCACATAAAAAATATACAAAAAAATCACGCTTGGAAAACCGTGAGCTAATTCCCCTAACTTGATCCGAAGTTATTCCATTTCCTCCTTGAGTCGACCTTGGGGCTTCCCCAAGTTAAAAAACATCATACCACGTATTAATTAATTCATCGATTTGTCGATTCGTGCGGTAAATTTTTGATCGATCCTGATTGCCCGACTACAATAAAAATGACATACACATTAAATTAACAAAGGGCGATCAACGGATCCGTCAATGATCTAAGCGATGAATCTCCTGATCTCGTCACACGAGATCTGACTTCTTCTTCACGAGCGAGGCACACCTAAGGAGACAGAGATCAACGAATAAACAATCCGGTAACATAACAATGATGTTGCAGTGATGGCTACTCTCTCTTGGGCTCCATGGTGGACGGCAACAATCAGAGAGAGAAGAAGTGTAGAGAATGAGAGAGAGAGAGAGAGAGCATATGTTGTCGAAGTTGTAACTTTGAAGAGCAAGGGTTGCCTCTTCTTATATAGTATTTTGGGAGTCCATGGATCCCCAATCCATTTGCACACAGATCCAATGGATGAGATTGATTTGTGTTTCTTCCAATGGCCATGATTTTGTTGTAAAACACAACAACAATTAATTTAATATAAATAAAAAATATATTGAACAATAATCAATATAAATTAATTTAAACCAAATCAATATCTCGTTGAGAAATAGGAATGAGGCTAGCCTCCTTCCATAAAGGGGGTGGAGGTCCAGGAGTCCTATAAGGATTTGTGGCCTTCCCCACTCCTTATTAGGAAGAGAGCCTCCTTCACATATTACATGGAATCTAATATTCCTTGTATTTCCCCATTATTTTTGCAACAACTTTTGTTGCAGATTAATTCACAAAAACAAAACCAATTTATTTTGTGAACATTGCAATCATGCCTTTGGAAAATTTGAGAATTACATTCACAACCAAAACAAAATGTAAATTACATTTTCAATTAATTGTCCAATGTGAATCCAATTCACATCAACATCTAAATCATAAATGTTATTTACAAATAGCTCTCTCTTGTATTTTATACATCACATTTATAATATATATGATTAATATGGATAATGCTATTCAAATTATTCATATCCATGATAATTAAATCTTATTTTATTATTTTGGATCTCTATTTTCTTGCGCCCAAATAATATGAATCATATTCACATTATATATATCTTTTATTACTAAATCACATTTAATTATCTCAGATAACAAACTTTATAATATGAATCAAATTCATATTATTCATGATAATTAAATCACATTCATTTATCAATTTTCTCAATGCTCGGATACATATATCAATAATGAAATTATCCATGAACTCTCTCCAGGATAATGCGCTTTCTCTGTGGATACTTGGCGATAAGGAGATGACGATTATAGTATTCCACACATAGTGACTTGGATATTGAGGTCACATCTCAAATCCAGATCTCAGGGACCTCTTATAGATGTTCGATTAAATCAAAGCCGTAGATCTAATGTTCTCATTGCATCTAAATCACATTCAGATCAATGTCCAACATTTGGACCAAGATCAGATCACTTCTGTAGTGAGAGGAATCACTAAATCTAGACATGTTTCATTACTCCCTAGGAATGGAAGCGTCATGGTTATACAATCGTTTATAATCACATCACCAACATGTATTCCTAATACATTTACATCCTGCATATTGGAAGACCCAGAGTAAGCCCAAAGTTTTAGATCTCTCTTAGATTGTCTCTTTCAAGGTTTTATCATTAAGTTTCTCAATTGAGTATTGGGAGTTCGTATCGATCGTATACTTTCCAAAAGAATATATCACACTTAGGTGTTGATCATATACTTTCTAAAAGCATATATCAAACCTAAAAATTCAATCAAGCTTCCAAAGCGAGATGGCCATGCACGGATTTGAAGGATATTGTGAGATCCTTAAACGCATCACAGAAGCATGAGGATCACATCGTATGTGATCAGGAGCGACTAGTCGCACTAGTAGCTCGGGGCAGCAGAATTTAAAAAAATTTCATGCGATGAAATCACACGATCCAAGAACACTTCTTGGATCGTTTCATCTAAACCACAAACAATTATTAGGGTTACCTCTTGAAGCGTGGTTGCGATCGAGTCTATAAATGAAGAGACCTCTTGTCTTAAGTTCGATTTGATGGAGGAGATGCTTGCGAGCGCGTGGATGAGATGTGTTCTTCTCGCAATCCATGTTGATGATCCAAGCAGTAAATCTCCTGATCTCGTTTCACAAGATTCGACGTCTTCTTCACGTGAAAGCGCACCAAAGGAGACAGAGAATTACGAGTGATCGAAGCATTGAGACAATGGCATGGTGACGACAGCGATTCTCTAGGTCATCATGTGGACGGCCACATGTTGAGAGAGAGAGAGGACGTGTAGAGAATAAGAGAGAGAGAGTTGTTGTTCACAACTTGTGTAATTAAGAAGAGCAAGGGGTACCTCTTCTTATATAGTATTTTGGGAGTCCACGGATCCCAATCCATGTGCACACAAATCTAATGGATGAGATTGATTTGTGTTTCCTTCAATGGCCAAGATCTTGTTAGAAAAAAACAACAACAATTAATTTATTTTAGATTAAATATGTATTGATAATTCAACATAATTTAATCATAAGTTAAATCAACCAAATATGGAGGTACATGGAAGGGAGATTACTTCCTTCTATTTGGGTGGGGGGGGGGGACAGCCACCGTTTCCTAGTTGGAATAGGTGGTCGTCCACCCTCCTAAGTAGGAAGGTGTAATCTCCATGTAATCTCATGAGATAACATTATTCCATGGAAATCTCCAATATTTACAATAATGATTGTTGTAAATTACTCTACAAAAATATTTCATAATTATTTTGTGAATATTGCAATCTTACCATTGGAAAATTGTGAATCACATTCACAACCTAAAATAAAATGTAAATTACATTTTCAATTAATTGTCCAATGTGAATCCAATTCACATCAACATTTAATTAACAGATGTAAGTTACAAATAGCTCTCTCTTATATATTATAAATCATGTTTACAATATATAATTAATATGGATAGTGTTATCCACATTATTCAATATCCATGATAATTAAATCACATTTAATAATCTTGGATCTCTATTCTCATGCGCCCAAATAATATGAATCACATTCACATTATTTAGATCTTTGATAATCAAATCACATTTAATTATCTTAGATAACTCTCCATATAATATGAATCAAATTCATATTATTCATGATAATTAAATCACATTTAATTATCCATTTCTCAATGCTCCGATACATATATCAACAATAAAATTATCCATCAACTCTTTCAAGGATAATGCGCTTTCTCCATGGATATTTTGGAGATAAGGACATGGCGATTTTATTGTTCCACATATAGTGACTTTGATATTGAGATCACATCTCAAATCCAGATCTTGCGGACCTTCCATAGATACTTGACTAAATCAAGGCCGCAAATCTAATCTTCTCATTGCATCTGAATCACACTCAGATCAATGTACAACATTTGGACCAAGATCAGATTACTTCTCTTCTGAAAGGAGTCACTAAAATTTAGACCCGTTTCATCACTTGCTATAAATGGAAGCGTCATGATTATACAACCGTTTATGATCACATCACCCTCAAATATTCCTAATACATGTACATCCTGCATACTGAAAGACCTAGAATAAACCTGAAGTTTTAGAACTCTTTTAGATTGTCTAGTTTAGGGTTTTATCATTAAGCTTCTCATTCGACTATTGGGGGTTGCTATCGATCATATTCTTTCCATAAGCATATATCATACCCAGGTGTTGATCATATACTTTCCAAATTCATATAAATTCAGTCAAGCTTCGAAAGAGAGACAATCATGCACAGAATTTGATTCTTTCCAATATCTCATGAGTGAGATCATGTCTTCCTGTTCAAAAATGAATCTATATGATCCCTTTCAGAGATCGTATTACTTATATGCCCTTGCATGCACACCACCGCGTCGGTGTATAGACCTTGGTTAGGTCGTCAACCTATTGGTCTGCCAAATGTACATACTCAGACATATAGTAACACATCTGTCTCGTGTCAGAGGATGCGTGCCTATATCGTGACAACATACAACATAGGAATTTGGCTATCTCGATCTCATTTAGTCAACTCTTTGACCTAACTTATCTAACACCTCTAAATCTCTATTCCAATGCAGAGGACCTGCATCAAGAGGTCGGTTAGATATCAGTTTCTAGATAAAGGATTTCCATCTCCTTCTCTGGTTGGAGATCATCTCTTAAAAATCATTTGATGGTGCTTGATGAGTCCTCAATCTAACTCTTTAGATATTCATCCAAGCACCAACCTATATGATTCAAAATTGAATCAACAGCTGTATAATTATTAAGATGGCCATGGTACATAACCAGAATTGTACTAAGGGACCTATTATGCAAATTAGTTATTATTCATTTCAGATCAGGGAATGATATTCATAATAACATTTATTGCATAATGGCTCGTTGTGGGCTCGAATGTCCAACAATCTCGCACTAGCCCAAAGAGCCATTAATGGGCTAATCTTTAAACCCACACTCATGTGACAATCTAGGCTATTTAGAAAAATAGCTAGGTAAGCTGATCAGTCACTCTGTTCCCAAGAGACTATACCAAGTCCTTTTACGACACTTGCATATCCCCCAATAAAAGTGCTTGCTCCAATGCAAATGTTGCATCTTATGCAACCAATACTCAATTTTGTTAGTTATATTGTCCTTGATACTACAACTCAACAATTATCATAACCAATCTTTCCATTATCCTTATAAGAATACCCTTATTCCTGAATATCTCTATCTCCTAAGATATTTATAGTTAAGACCATTTGGATCACAATCTATAAAGTCTTAAGCTCTTGAAGATACGACTTAGACATCACTATCTCTAGAGTCTTGTCATATATGAAGATATTGTTTTTACTGCAATCAAGTGTATTATTTCCATAGTAGGATTAGTAACAGTTTACTACTCCCACTGCATGGCAGACATATGGCTTTTGTACACATATATCATACACCCGGCTTCTCATAACTGATGCACATGGGCAAGCAGTTTTAGCATTCACTTCCTCAACTCCTTGAGGTGCTATCCCATTAGAAAGGTCAGTATCATATCATAAGGGAAAGAAGCCTTCTTGAAATTTTCTAGAAAATGGAACATGTCCAAGGTGTACTACTAATGTGACGGTCCCAAAGACCTCTTCTCTTTGCTTATGAACAACTTCAGAACTAAGATCCAAGAGGTATCCTTGAGATCATATCTCGAGGTATCGAATAGCGTGTCTATAAAACAGTTATTATTATTAACCTAATATCATTCCAAATGATTAAGATATCATCTACGTTTAGCATACAGTAATCTATTCAAATCCAAATTCATGTTCTTTCCTACCTTCTCATAATTAAGATTGCATACACGGAGTGTCCATAAAGATTTGTGAATTAATTCCACTGGCATGTGGCAAGTCTTTCCTTACACCAATCTGTAAGGAGACATACCCAAAGGAGACTTGTACACCGTCCTGTAAGCCCATAGAATCAAATCAAGCATCTAGGGCCAGTTCTTCCTATCTGGGCATACAAGTTTTTGCAATTGATCTCTTTATTTGAAATTTTTGCCAAGCCATTAGTCTGAGGGTGGTAAGGAGACGCAACTCCGTGCTCAATGGCGTACTCCTTCACAAGCTTCTTTACTTCTCTATTAATGAAATGACTTCCCCATTTGAAATCAGTATTTTGGGAATCCCGAACCGTGCAATAATGTGGTCCTTGAGAAAGGAACACACTGTATGACTATCTGCAGCACAGGTGGGGATAGCCTCCACCCATCGACTAACATAATCCACAACGAGCAGGATGTACTGAAATCCCTGACTGACACGAAATAGGACCATGAAGTCTATGCCCCAAGCATCAAAAACATCAGAAATCTGTATGTATCTTAGGGGCATGGTATCTTTGGAACCAATTGTTCCTCTCATTTTCTTACAGTCGGTACAACCTCGAACATATTCTGTAGCATCCTTAAACAATGTGGGCCACCATAGGCCACTATGTAAAACCTTTGTTGCCATGTGTTTCCCCGAATGATGCCCACCAGATTCTAGTTTGTGATAGTGCTCAAGTACACTGGTTTGTTCCTCTTGAAGAATGCACCTTCTCCAGATACAATCCACACCCACGCGAAATATGTACGGATCCTCCAATTGGTATTAATGAATCTCTGACAGAAATATGTCTACCTTGTACTTTGGCCAATCTTTTGGAACTTTCTTGGAGACAAGATAGTTCACAATATCAACATACCATGGGAATGAGTCCACAGAAAAAATGGCCTCATCTGGAAAGATTTCAGAAATATTGATCATGTCCTGCTCAGAGGTCTCTGCATCTATGATACGAGAAAGGTGATCTACCACAATATTTTTCACTCCAGGTTTATCTCTAATATCTAAATCAAATTCCTAGAGAAGAAGGATACATCTGATAAGGCGTGGTTTGGCATCCCTCTTTGCCTGCAAGTATCGTATGACAGTGTGATCCGTGTATACAATAATGTGTGAACCGATGAGGCAAGATTTGAACATCTCTAGCCCAAACACAACTTCTAACGTCTCCTTCTCTATAACTGTATAATTTTGATGTGCTTCATCCAGAGTCTTGCTGGCATAGTGTATAATAAATTGTATCCCATCCCTTCTCTGTCCTAAAATAGCTCCAACTGCGAAATCTGAGGCATCTGTCCTGATCTCACAATCTGGTGGTTGTAAGACAGGAGCACAAGTAACCATATAATTCATATGATTGAATGCAAGGAGGACATTCTTATCAACAACAAAATCACTCTTCTTACACAGAAACTCAGTCAAAGGTCTGGCAATCTTGCTAAAGTCCTTTATGAATCGCCTATAGAATCCTACATGTCCCAGCAATGACCTCGACTGCTTCAAATTTTGCGGCGGTTCTAGCTTGGAAATCACATAAATGTTAGCCATGTCAACCTCCATACAATGTTTAGCAATGACATTGCCCAATACAATTCCATTGGTCACCATAAAGTGACTCTTCTTCCACAAGACCACAAGGTTTACCTAACAACAACATTGAATAACTCGGTCTAAATGAGCAAGATACGTTTTGAAAACTATCCCCGTAGACCGAGAAATCGTCCATGAAGACCTCAAGGACACTACCCACCATGTTGGCAAAAACGGCCAACATACACCTTTGGAATGTAGAGGGGGTGTTACACAAACCAAAGGGCATCCGACTAAAGGCATAGGTGCCAAACGGACAAGTGAAAGTATTCTTCTCTTGATCCTTAGAAGCAATAACAACTTGGTTGTATCTCGAGTACCCATCCAAGAAGCAAAAGAACTCTTTCCCTTCCAACCTCTCAATAATCTGATCAATAAAGAGCGGCGGAAAGTGATCCTTCTTGGTGGCTGAGTTCAAGTATCGGTAATCTACACAAACACGCCATGAAATAGGTACCCGGGTCGGAATCTCCTCACCACGGTCATTCTCTATAATAGTAATCCCAGATTTCTTGAGGACAACATGTAAAGAGTTGACCCACTTGGAGCCTGAAATGGGATATATAAAGACAATATCACACCATTTTCTGATCTCCTTCATGACAACCTCCCGAAGATTCGGATTTAGATAGCACGGCCTGGTCCTTGAAATCTCACGTAGTAATTAGTCGTTTGGTGCTCACTCCTTCTTGCCCGGGAGGATTTTGCATTCAGGGAAAGAATTGGCCGCATCTGCTTCCCGAGCCAATTTAGCTGCTCTCCCGCGCCACAAAGTAGTTCCCTCGAATCCCGACGGATTTCCCAGAAGCACCAATAAAAAGTAAAATCGAAATCAGAGTGATGGCATTCAATCTCATATTGCGAGAAATCCACGAATTTCTGGGGTCCCCCGCACAAGCAAAAATGGTGGAAAAGTCTACTGTTTGAAAGAGAGTAAAACGACCCGAAATCCCAGGACAGGAAGGTTCTGGGTGCAAGGAAAGTCTCTACAAGCTCAGGCCCCAGCTATTAGTAGAGAGTATGGGAATTCGGGAGTAGTCGAGGAGCATAAGAAAGTAGTTAGATAGCATGGACTCATCAACCGACTCGTAGGTACGGGGAGAGAGAGGGCAGTCCCTGACCTCCTTTTCTCGGAGCGTCAAGGGGCAGGGTGATGGTAGGCTGTGATACCATAGTGCCGAAGAATTTAGCAAGAAGTCATCCTCCACGATCTACTAAAAAGCAAAGTTTCAGAAATTCGCCTATTCTTCTTATATATTTCTGACCTGGAATGCCTACCTTGCGACTTGATCAGCGGCTTTCATAAAGCCGGCCTTATCGATTGCTTCAAAAAAGAAAGCGTCCGAGTAGACTTTTCCGAGACGCAGAGGGGAGACTTTCCGAGCGAGACTCTGGGATCTCCTGTAAACCCCCATGATGTGGTAAAGGGAGGATATTAGGGGAAGAAGTTCGTGGGGATTCCCCTGCGGAGAGCCGGATGAGGGGAGACCCTCACGTCCGGTTCGGAGGGCGGGGATATCCCGACCCTACTATCATTATGCCTTTGCAATGTTACTTGGTTCAACTCCATTTGTGACCTTTTCTCGTATGTGGGACTCTCGGTATTCTTGGTTAGATAATCGATCGTCATTCATTTTGATAGCGAGTAGTTTTTTGAAGGATCAGTCTTTTCAAGAATAATAGAGCGAACTGGAGGACCAGGATGGCTTGGTAAGCAAGCCACCCCCCCCGAGTTCTTTCTCTTCTTTCCTTTTGAGTTGGGGGAAAAAAGCGATTGCCGAGTCGACATCTGCCCCGCTTTTTCTTTTTCGTAGCAGAAAAGAATCCCTTACCCCCGCTTTGAAAGGAAAGCTGCGTCACGTCAGGGGAGGCTGCAGGTACTATGGATCCTCTGACTCCCGAATGTTCTCTTTAATAAGGTCGCTTTCCGGGGTCTCGCCGGTCTTGCCTGTAGGTCGTGATGTGCCTTGAGATGGCCGTATCCTGTCTCCCTGTCGGTGGGGAATCCGCTCCCGGGTCGTCGCTCTGCTGCATCTGGCCCGTCCTCTAGGCACCTTTGGAAGGCAGGGAGTGTGACAACGTACACGCTTCCCCGGTCCTTCTCATCAGTTGCAGGGTTTGGTTGCCCGAAATTTACTTGGCTTCGTCAAAAGGCCTCATCTCGAAAAGCCCGGCTCGCGAGGCGCCCCTCTCGCAGTGGGGAATCCCCTCGCCTCGTTCTTGTTACATGCTATTTTTCCCTTTGACATGAGGGTGAGTCCAATGATGTCCAAGCCATGAATGGATTGTTCCTCTCACGCACGGAGACCCACAGGTGCCCATAGTAGGCCGGCCGCCCTACCTAAACCCGAAAGACCATCATAGCTGCCGCTCCCACTACTATATGACTACTTCCTCAACTATATATGACGCTGCTGCTTCGACGACTTTCTCTCATCCTCCGCGACTTGACCGCCCATCCACCAACTTCCAAGACTGATTATGGTGAGATGCGCGCTATGTCTTCCTATAAACCTTTTGAGCGTCTTGATCATCTACTTTCGGAAGCATGAGATTAGCCGACTTCGGTTCCATCTCATCTTTTTCAGTTATCATGCCGGATGTGAATTATCCAATGCTTTCTTGCCGACGTTTTCACCAAAGCCCCCACATTTGGATTACTTGTTAATGGTTGATCAAGTTTCATGGATTCTCCCTCTGAAACAAGAAGTTCTGGTCCTGGAGGTATAATATCCACCACTTGGTGCCCATCCGAGGCATCAGCTATGGTGATTTCGTATCCGCCCTTTTCTTACGTACTATTTGAGTTACTATACCCACCGATGAAGCGTTATAGACTGTATTGTGACTTTTTCTCCCATGGGGATAAATCCGCCCCCTTCCCCTGTTCCCACCTACATACATGGGAGATTTTCTGAAATGAACATCTTTTTTCGGAAAGACAATTTCACTAGATTTTTGACCCGGAATGCAGTGATGAATAGGAAAAGATCCTTCTTCGCAAAATGGCAGTGATGAATAGGCGAATTACCCTCTTTTCATTCCCATCCCTCTCCCTACGGTCGAGCATTTATCAAACCTCGTATGCGTCCGTGATGAATAGGCAAATTACCTTCTACGCAAAATGGCAGTGAGGAATAGGCAAATTACCTTCTGCGATCTCTCTTCCGCATTCATCAAACCTCTCCCTCTTCTTTTATATATTTGCAGATTCTAACTTGATTTTGATATCGCATCCCGAAGTTCTCCGGCAATCCGAAGCGTAGGCATTTTTACGCCCCCCGGTGACCGGCCTAAGAAGGCACTATTGGGCGGGAGACAACCTAGCTAACTGATTGCCGTATAGAATCTCTTTTTTTAACACCTTAAAGAAAGCCGGGATCTAGTCCTCTTTCCCCCATCTTCAGACTTCCCAATATAGCTCAAAATGGTTGAAGGTCGAAGACTGCTCAAGTCCTAGCTTAACCCAGAACAAGACTATATAAGACAACCGGCCCCACAAAATACCCTCCCTTTGTCTCTCTCTCCTTCGCTTCGACCTGCTCGCTCTAATTTGCTTGCGCTAATTGCATAACGAGAAAGGCCAAATGCCTTTTCGCCGGAGTTCCTATAGATCAAATGTCCCTTTCGGATTTCGTGTGTCTTTGCCGTCCTGTGTCTTTTGACGACCCAGAATCAGAGAGAAGAAAAAGAGACTACCTCACTGCCCAGGGAGACGCAGAGATTGAAAGACCCCTTCCAGAAGCCTGATGAACCTGTGGTTGCCTTCCGCCCCGGCTGTCAATAACCCCTTCTTCACCTAGGTTGGAATGAGGAAAGCTTGAGACTACTTATAAGATGATGGACTTGGCGACCTCTCTCCAGGGACTGAGCTATTGGAGTATAGCCAAGTGGTAAGGCATCGGTTTTTGGTACCGGCATGCAAAGGTTCGAATCCTTTTACTCCATCTTCAGCATTTTTCATAGACAGGAAATAGAAGATGAATTCAGAGATAGGATCAGAAGACTGCTTTTTGAGTCTGATATGATTCTGACGACTACTTGTCATATTTATATGACGCAGCGGCCTGAAGAAGCTGGAGACCCGAAGAGATTGGTAGAGTCTACGAAGGTCAGAAGCCCCTAGTTAGAATATCTGAGAGGGCTGATCCCTTCCCCACCCTTTTCCAGGCCGTGATTCCTAAGGTCAGGAGCGAGCTAAGCGAGCAGGGACGGCCGATCCATCCTTCCACGATAGGAAGACAGCCTTCCAACTTCTGATGTCCGACCCCTGAGGTCTCATTATGACACATTCACCACGTCCGAGATCTTAGTCATGATTTTTGATAAATAGATGACCCCCCTCCCCCCGACACCTTCCTCTGGTTCCCCCCATACCTTTTCGAGCAAGCTTTCATCTCCTCCCTCTGTCTTTAGTCCCGGACGCGGGTCGGGATTAGGCGGGCGCGGGAGGCTGTTCAAAGAATCAAGAATAAGCGCAGAGTAGAAGCAAGCGTAGTGGAGCGAGCAACTAGTATATAAGGGCCTTTCACTCGCTAGTTCTTTCCCTGGGTCCTGTTTCATCCCTGGACTCAGACTGCGAGTGCGAGGGCTAAAGGTGCCGATAGCTGATGTTACTAGCCTCTCTGACGTAGCATTATATACTAGTAGGGAGTACGGCTCGACGCGATGGTACCTGCCGGAGGCGCGCACCTGGCTGCCGGTACAAAGGAAGGGGCTAAATCAAGAGCGAAGAATAGCTGCTTTCCCGGGTCCCACTTGTATAATGAATTCGGCCTAAGAAAAGAGATGGTCGGACATTTCTCCTTCCGTCGTTGAATCGCTTTCCCAGAGCGGTACGCAAGGGATGTTGGCATTCTTTAGTAGTGGGTGAGGCCCATATATGACGCGTCAACATCAATAAGAGAGGGGCGTTCTGACAAGTACAAGCCCTTGGTCTAGGTGAGGCAGACTCTGCATCCCCGAAGGTCAGAGGGTGAACAAAGACATAGTTGGGCCTTGAGACTATTCGACGCCCTGACGTGAGGCCTGCTTTTTTTCGTCCCGTCCAAAAAAAGGACGAGAAAGAGCATCTCGCCTCTCTTTCCCCAGCCGGAAGACGGATGTTGACTCTGTTTAAAGAGAAGGTCCCACGGGAAGATATCAGTTCCAAAACAATGGGAGCGAGGCGCGAAGACGGTGCCGACACGGGGATTGGAGTTCGGTATAGGCTTAGCTGCAGGTTTGCGAGGGTACTCGGTGGCAGTTCTCAGGCGAATTCCAGACTCCTCCGGCATTTCGACTGGCATGTACCAGACTGCTTAATGACTGCAACGGGTGTTCTGTCCGTAAGGGCTCGCCAGCGGGAAAGAGATAGCTCAGCCTTAGGCTGGGAAAGTTCTATTTATTATAATAGTTGACAGACGGACGCGGGAACAGAGACATTTTGTTGTTGAGCGGCTCAGCGGATTTGCTTTTCAGAGAGGGTAAGTAACAACAGAATTTCTCCTCAAATTCTCAAATCACGATGTGAGACTCCCCGTTCTTCCGGAGTCAAACGACCATAGATAAGTCAGCTTTTTTTCCTTCTTTATTAATTGGCTATTTTTCTCTTTCCCATAATAAAGAACCGAAAATGCTAAATTCACGACTTTGATATTAGGAAAAAGAAGAACTTTCGCGATATATTTCCGAGCGGAAAGTGCTGAACTGTCATTAGAATAGGTAGAGCCGTAGACGGGGGGAAGGCAAAGATAGTCATCCTCTAGGTAGATATGATGTGAGCACAACACTGGACTAATCCCACGGAGATCCGAGATATTCCATCCTATGGCAATGTGGTTTCGCTCAAGAACCTCTAGCACGTGAAATTCTTGTTCAGCAGTCAACTGCGAGTTGAGGAAGACCAAAAACATTTGGGGGGGACCCACAAGGATGGCATATTTCAACATTGATGGTAAAATCTTGAGCTCAGGTGGGGTTTGAATCTATTATACAATAAATTCTGCTACTATACTGGTAGACGGTATATGATATGTACTTTGTGGACTATCCACCTTCACTACTAATGGTTCAGCAAGTAGAATATCTGATAGATCTCTAATGAATGATATCTGCTCAAAAAGGAGGGGCTCATCAGGGTTTTCAACAACGTTATCAACTATTGGTTCAGATATCTCAAGAATAATATAAGAAATATGTCTCTCATCTGTGCATAACTCAGGAAATTTAACAAATGGCTCGGATATCTGTACCTCAGAAGACTCAGATTGATCCTTAAAAATCAGCTCAAACTGTCCATCAGCAACTAGCTCAATTGTACCACCAAGGGAACTCACGGCTATTATGCTTTCCATAGAGTCCTTTTGGGAAAGGAACTCATGGGTATCTATAAAATCAGTGAAAAGATCTATCTCTTTGAATTCAACAAGAAAATCACAGTCATCTGGCTCTGATATAACTTTCTCTGTATCATCTGTTGCTGGTGGCAGAGATGGTCTAGGATCAGAGATCGTCTCAATCATCACCTTATTACTGCGAGAGTGAAAGATGATCTCTCCAGTACCATAATCAACTGCTGCTTTGGCTATTCGGAGGAACGATTGACCTAGTATGATCGGGGTATGGAGAAACGATGTAGGTGTGTCCATATCCATGACAACAAAATCAACAGGGAATTTCATTCCCTACACCGTTACAATAACGTCCTCTAAAATGCCTATTGGCCTCTTAATCGATCTATCAGCAAACTGAAGGATCATTCTGGTTATTTTAAGAGGTCCTAACTGAGATTCATATAGTAAAGAGAAAGGAAAGATTAATGGAGGAACCGCTATCAAGAAAAGTACAATCAAATTCCTGATCAAAGATATGGCAACGGATGTGAGGTGCTCCCTTGTCTTTTTTAGGTGGGAGGTTACTGATGGCATGAACTGTGGCCATGGTCAAGATGTGTTTCTCTATTTCCTTTCATCTGTTCTACCTTGCCTGACGCTTTTGTGTACATGCCTCTTCCATTCCCTTTTTAACTGTAGGCATGTATAACATGCCCTTAAGGAGTGGCATCTTTAAAAAGATGTTCTGTAAGATCTCAACCACTCCAGGATCATATAGTGTTTGTTTCTAATTTTTGATTTTTTTTAGATTTAAGAGCTGAAGGAAATGGCATGGAATCATAATAAATATTCAAACATTCATTTCCATTATTCAAAGTAGAACCCTCAAGTACAAAAGGACAACCAGAATCAGTATGTACAATGTTGTCTAAACTAGGTGAATGAAAAACAGAATCTAAAACAGAACGGGCTGCTACTGCTGGTGAAGAGGAAGAATCTGCCACTGGTATAATATGCAATCTGCTGCTGGTTGGGATGAGGAAAGTACATAGACCTGCTACTGTGGCTGGCCTTGTCTCCAGTTTTGGAACTGTAGTGGAGAATGATAGTGAGGCTAGAATTGCTGGTGCAGGTACTGTTGTAGTCTCCCTTCTTGAAACTGGTGGGAAGATCTCTGACTCTGCTGTGAACCCAACTGGCCTTGCCCTGACGGATGAGGTTTGTTTCCTTAATGGTCGAACCAGATGACGTTCACCTCTTGAATGATAGGTGGAGGTGGATACTGCTACTCAGTAATGTAGGTTACTTCTTGTTGGTACAGAACTATCTGATATGAGTGCTACTGGACCTGATCAGGTGCCTACATGTAGTAGACATGCTAAACTGTGGCAGGTCCTCCGCTACTCTAGTGTGTAGAAGAAGTCTGCTCCCTAGTAGAAGTATTGGTTGCTGCACTCGCACGGTGAACTGCACTGATCGAACTCACAAGAAGCTCCAGGTGCTTTGCTATCTCATCCAACTTATCTAGGTTCTTCGTTTTATGTTCGATCACTTGAAGCTGCTCAAGCTCCCTGGATCATTTCTCAATAATGTCCACTTTGGATAGGTGGTTTCCAATGATGGTCAGCTCAGAGTTGTCCACCCTAACCACTTCATGTGATGCCGTCATATTGACAGCCTTATGGGTAATGTAGAGGAGGTGACGAGGTGCTTCTGAAAAGCATGTGAAGAAGAAAGAGCTGTTGAACTCTCCACCATCTCCTCAAAACTTTGATAAAGGACATCCTCGTCCTTTTTGAAATGCCCCCCACAAGCGGCATCTACCAGCTTCTGATTCTCTATGCTTAAACCCCCAAAGAAATTTCACACAAGGCTTGTCTTTGGAATATCATGATGGGGGCACTTCTCCGTCAGATTTTTGAATCCATCCCACGCCTCGTGAATAGGCTCCTGTGGCATATGGGAGAAATTAGCAATCAAGGATCACATTTGGTTGAGTCATCCGAGTGGGTAATATTTGTTCAAAAATGTGGACCTCAACTCTTCCCAAGTAGTGACAACCTTCCCCAAGCGATTTAAACAATTTAAAGCTTTGTCCATCAAACTGAATGGGAAGGCGATCATCTGCACAAGCAATCAAACACAGTACAAACCCAATGTTCACCAACTCAACGCAATGTGAAGACCATGAAGGTTGTGTCAATTATCTTGTCAATTTTTAGAGTTTGGTTTGAAATCAATCTATTAGAGCGGTTTAAGTGAGTTGTTAGGAACCCAATGCTCCCAGGACACTGTCCCAATCTCACAACTAGTTTTTCACAGACAGTATGGGTGCGAACCGTTTACCGGCTACCCGATCTGCCCACCCTGCTAAGGAAATCCCAGACTGATAACCAGCTACCTGGTGAAGTCTTCACTGGAGAACAACTAATCAAAAGACCAGTAGTCTAAAGAGAGTTCAAGTGTCGCTCTATCCTAGTGTGCGGGCCGCTCTCTCGCTGTAGATAAATTAAACAAGTAGGGTGTTACTCTCCCCAAAATAATGATTTTTCCTTACGATAATTTTAAGGTCAAGTGATATTAACAGTCCTAATTTTTGGCACTTGTCAGTTGGTTTGAATATTTTCAATAAATCACCTACTGAGTGTCCAATTTCCTTTTTAACTTATGCAATTGAAATAAGGAAGGAGGTCGGAAATGCCAATGTGCGATTAAATACAATGATGGATGCCGGGGTTAGAGATGTGTACCTTGTCTTATGCACTCTACATACAAGTGATCCGTGCAGAATTTAAATACAGAAAAAAAACCAACCTATATGATGCACGCGAACTGTCCTAATAATAACGTCTATTACTGGGCAAGAACAGGTTAATTTGGCTAAGTCCAAATTACACTCTATTTTATAGGTGTAGAAAATCTTTTATTAGGGCTTTGGACCTAATAAATTACCTAGCTTGAGCAAACTAATTAAAGCAATCAATAAGTGGCTCATGAAATCAGCGTGAAACAAATAAAAAAAGCAATGAAAATAAAACCATTGAAGTCCCCCAAGTGCACCAGCACTTGGCAAAACAGGCCCCGCAAACAAGGTTTATAGTGTCCTTTTACAAGAGTTCAAGTGAAGAAATAAATGCTATATCTACACTATTCTAATGATACAAATGATGCTCTCTCAAAATCTTCTTCTCCTCCTCTCACGCTCTCCTGCGACTTCAAGATGAATCAAGCCACCTTTGCTTTGCTTGGGTGCTTTGGCTCTCCTAGGATCGCCTCCTTCGCTCCGCATGCCCTCGCAAGAAAAAGAAAAGAGATAATGTGTAAGAAACACAAATTATAAAATATGAGCAGGAAAATGAAATAAAAATAGGGAACAATGAGATAATATGGCAAAATATAAATAGATATTTACAACCAAGAATAGCAGGTCAAAAGAGAAACCTAACAACCCTCGCCGTACCTGCTTGACAACAGCGCCATTTTGTAAAGCGAGATTTTCACGGAGTGATTATAATTGATAATGAAGTTGTCATTGCTATCCCCAAAATTACTTGCTCAAACAATTTTTTTATTTTCGCAAGACAAAATCAATTACAAATAAAATGTAGCAAGAGAAATTTTTTTTATTTAATTAAACTCTATAGAAACAAGATCGAACTCGGGGAGTCTACAATTCCTGAGGGGTATTCTATCCAATGAAATAAATCAATGCAAGCATGAAGGAATCTCGATGTACACTACTCGGTTTTTTACAATATTTTTGTCTTTTTATATTTGTTTGGATTTTCTAGAATTTTGATGATTTTTCCAAGTTTTTTGATATTTTGCAATATTTTTTAGTTTTAAAATTAATTAATGCATGATATTTATACAGTAGTTAAAATATGCAAAAGGAAACTACTCTAATTTTTTTGGAATTTTTAAAGCAATACTTGAATTTTTATGATTTTTTCAAATTTTGAGATTGAGAAAATGATTTTTTTTTATTTTTAATTATATCAAAAAATTTTAAAATGCAAAAAAATCACACTATGAGGAGACACACATCAGGAGCATAGAAAAATTTTTGCAGAGTTATTTGACCATGAAAAACATTTATTCTACTAAGAAAAGCATGCCAAATTAATGTCTGGAAATTCCGAACAGAATAGTAGTTATTTAGAGTTTTTGCATAAAATATAACAAGACATAAACTGCAGGAAAAAGTACGTAATGTACCCACGACGTGCGTGCAAAGCATATACGTTGGATTGGCTGGGGCGTTTGCGCAAATTCAGGAACTTCTGGCGGCGTTATTGCAATTTACCGAAAAACTAATATTAAATTTCCTCTAGGTCTTCTGTGTTCCTCTTTCTTCTTCACCCAGACAAAGGGGCCGATGTCGCTACCTCCATTCTTCTTTCCAGAAAAATGGGGCGGAGGCGACGGTTACCGTGAGGGCGGTGGTGGACTGCGAAGGTGGCGGTCTAGGCGACTGTTTGGAGGTCTGAGCGGAGCTGCACGTGTACTGTCGTACGGAGGGAGTTACACATGGGTCGAGGGCATGCGATGCCTACTGTGGAGGCGCGGCTGGGATCGGGGAGCTACGAGCGATTGGAGATGAGGCGGAGGAGCGACGATCGCGCAGGGTGCGCATCGGTGGATTAGCGCGAAGGAGGTGCTGCTGGGATCGGCGTGGCAGAGGGTCTCCACCCAGATGGTGGCGGGCACAGAGGATTTAAGCGATGGCGCATTGACGATACCACTCCACCCTAGGCGGAGATAGGGGCGTGCGCGGTCAGCGGGTGGTACGCCGCGAAGGGCGGCAGTTGAGGCCACGATGGAACGCGATGTCACAGGTGGCGGGCATCGCCTGTGGCTGAAGGGGCGGCACCTACCGTAGCTGCTATTTTTTTCTTTTTATTGTTTTTTTTTATTTTCAAAATAGAAACCGAAGAAAACCACCTTTCTTAATATTTTGTTCTTTTTATTTTTTTAAATTTTTTTATCCTTGCAAAACAAATGTCATGAAGAAAAACATTTTTTTATGTTTTTTTATGTTTTTTTGTAAACACAAGAGGACACGAGCATGATTACCTGTTTCCAATTATTTGAAATGTAGAAAGAAATTCAATGTGTGAACGGGATGCAGATCCAATGATGTGGAAGATGGACCGGATCTCCGATCACCGTGTGTGATAAAGGTGGAAGATTGTGTGAGAGGAAATGAGAGGAATCAAAATTGAGGGCGGATTGAGTTGCGATGGTTCAATGAGAAATGATGAGCTACGAATAAAAAATTGACAATGAAATGACTGAAATTAAAATAACAAATTACACTATGATTAATCTAGATAAAAGACGAAAACTAAAGTAGATCTCACCGTGGAGTGGACGAATGTCGTAATCGCCTTGTCGAGTGTCACCTCGCTGTCACCTGACGACTCGGAGGTTGGGCGCCCTTCTTCTAAAAGATGGCTCTCGGAAAAACTAGGCTCTTGTCCAAAGGATTGATCAAGAGGAAATGAGGAAGGAGGAGCTCAATAAAAAGGAGAAGAAAAATAAAAAAGGAAAATAATTACAAAAAAGGAAATTCTTTAGTGATTAAATAAATAAATAAAATAAAAATATTTACTTAATAAATGAATTAAAAACGAAATTGGTAATTAAATAAAATAATTAAAATAACTAATTTACAAAAATTAATTAGCCACCTTAGTGGTGGTTATTTAAGGTATAAAATCAAATCTTATATACAAGGCATGTTTTCAAACCAAATAAATGAATAAATAAATAAATCAATCAATCAAAATTTTGTAGTTTTATTAATCTAATTAATTAATGTTAGATACTATTTTTTGTGATTTTTATATAAGGAGGTTAATTTTATACATATCATATATACATAACGCACATTATATACATGTACAAATAAGGAACTAATTTATACAGATTTTTTTATAAAATTTTTTATTTACTTTAAATTATAGCAAACAATATTTACAAACATTAAAAATATAATATGTATAAAAAATAATAAATACAATTAAATGGTAAAATTACACAAACCACCCTTGAAAACCGATTGTTCAATCATAACTCCAAAAAGTATGAAATCACAACCATTTTAAAGATAATTTAATTTAGAATACAATGGAAGTGAGTTTGATTTAATTTGAGTTCATATGGATCGGTAATTAGTCTTTCATTTATTGCTCTATGGTTATTTTTCAAGAGCAGTTGCTTTTATTCTGTACGTCATTTTATTTTGCAATTATTTTTATTATTTAGGGAACATTTTTATTTACAACTTTTGTTTTGAAAATTATCAATTTATATACAAAATAAAATAATGTAAGTATACAAAAATATACACAGGAAAATATTTACAACACTTTTTTTGAGATTTCCTGATTAAGGAACCTATCTCCCACCAAATCACCCTCGGGTATTCTTAATAATTGTAGATCATGCATAGTGGAAGACCTAGAATAAACATGAAGTTTTAGATCTCTTTTAGACTGTCCCCATCAAGGTTTTATCTTTAAGTTTCTCATTCGACTATTGGGAGTTTATATCGATCGTATTCTTTCCATAAGCATATATCATACCTATGTGTTGATTATATACTTTCCAAAAGCATATATCAAATTACAAATTCAGTCAAGCTTCCAAAGCGAGACGACTGTGCACAAAATTTGATTCTTCCCAATATCTTATGAGTTTGCTCATGTCTTCCTTTAAGAGATCGTATTACTCATATGCCCATGTATGCACACCAGGACGCTGATGTATAGACCTTGATTAGGTCATCAACCTATTGGTTTGCCATATGTACATAGTCGAACATATAGTAACACATCTGTATCTCGTTAGAGTATGCATGCTAATATCGCGACAACATACGACATAGGTCTTTGGTTATCTCGATCTCATTAAGTCAACTCTTTGACCTAACTTATCTCACACCTGTGAATCTCTATTCATATGCAAAAGACCTGCATCAAGAGGTCGGTTAGATATCAACCTTTAGATAAAGGATTGACATCTCCTTCTCACGGTGGAGATCATCTATTAATAATAATCATGATGGTGCTTGACGAGTCCTCAATCTAACTCTTTAGATATTCATACAAGCACCAACCTATATGATTCAACAATTGAATCAATAGTTGTATGATCATTAAGATGGCCATGGCACATAACCCTAATTATACTATGTGACGTATTATGCAAATTAGTTATTCTTCATTACATATTAGGGAATGATATTTGCAATAACATTTAATGCTTAATGGCTCGTCATGGGATTGCATGTCCAACATCTAAGCTAAATTTGCCATAATCAACATGAATTCAACTTTTCTAATTATCAGACTCTCAATATATAAACAAATAGTAAGAGGTATGACTTAAAGTGTTGCTGCATTCATAAGAGTGAATCAAAATATCACCTAAAGTTACAAAACCAGATATTCTCCTAAGGACCCAACCCCTAACACTTTGCTTCAATCCACTGTCTACTAAGTTTGTCAGACTTCAAAGTATAGATGGCAGGCCATAAAATGGAGGTAGTAGGATTGTGTCATTTTTTCCTCTTTTTCTAATTAGAACAAGGGTTCTCTCAAGTGCCAATACTCAACACATTTGTATATTTTTAATGTCAATCAGTGTGTCTGTTAAGAGAGATTGAGCTATTTGTACTTGTTTTCCTGGGAGTACTCCGCTTGCATCTTTTTAAATTATCTAGTATACTTGCACCCAAACTTGAAGCGCTAACAATACAGATACCTTTTTGAGGTACTAGCCTGACTCATGAAAGCCTAATACTTGGTCCAAATGGACACTTAAAAGGTTGGGAGTGCTCGCCATATTTATATGCTCTTATGAAGTAAATTTGTAGTGCTCTGAGCTTTTCTTTTTATCACCATTTTTTTAGATTTTCTTTTTAGCTAGCTCCACTACTTTTACCAAGGATTGTCGCAACTAATCAACAAAATAATTAGTTGATTTACACACCCTCACATATAGGTTTTGATCAAGAGATTAGTATGAGAAACAAGTCCCATACTGGCTTAGATGCTGGCATTCAGGTTTCATGAAACCTTCGTTAATGTTATTTTATCCTCGAGTATCATTAAATTGGGTCCAAACTTAAATCTCAAATCCCAATCCCTCAAGTGAAATCTCAACTCATCTCAATCATGAATGCAGTTGTGCAAGTGAGTGATGGTCATATTCTTTTATAAAGGAGATTAAGAATGCAATATAGCACGCAAATCTTTCGAACTAGGGAAGTTTAAATTTTTAAGTCTAGACCCTAATGATTAAGACATGTTAACTCTAAGTCTTTGGGACTCATAAACCAAGTGTTTAAGGAACTTCTCAAGCCTTGAGTGAAAAGTGTAAGTGTCAGGGAACTACATCAAATCAACAACTAATATTTTGTGGGTTTTTTTAGTTAGTTTAGATTTATTTATTAACACTTTGTTAACCTCAATTTACATACTTAAAGTTGACAACAATTATGAAAACTCTTTACAACACAAGAAAAACCCCATTTTTTTCAAACTATATTAAAGCATTTTTCAAAACAATGTCACACAAATATAAATTTTTTAAACATTTTACAAAGTTTTTTCAAACTAGAAAACCCCATTTTTTCAAATAAAAGTAAAACATTTTTCAAAATAATGTCACATAGACATAGCTTTTCCAATTATTTTCAAATGATTTTCCAAAACATGTAACACAATATTTTCACAAACCATGTAAACCATTTGAAAATCATGTCAAATATGTATAAAAAGTTTTCAAAAATCCTTTTAAACTCTTTTTTATAGAAACCAGTTCCATAACAATAGTACGATACCCGTAGCACCAAGAGTTTGAAATTTTAAAATTATGAGATATGGCTAAAGTATATATGTAATATATATTATACCCCCCTATATTTAGCTTTTGCTATGTCCTCATAGCACAAAGTGATATGCAGCCATAGCTCATGCTAAATATAAGGAGATATATAAGAACTGAATCCAGAGGCATAGGTGTATGCTGAGTAAAGAGAATCAGTTATAGGAAGATAGGGACTTGGGTCCCCTATACTTAAGCTAAAGAATGCTTAAGAAGTGTGTTAAAAATAACGAACCTGAGGAGAACAAGCAAAGACAACTTGGTCACCCCCTATACTTAGGTTGGAAAATAGCCTAAGTATCAGAACATAGAGCTAAGTATGGGGAGATCAGGACATAATAGGGGTAGCTGAATCTAGTTAGATGAATGAATCTGAAGGGATGAAATGGAGCCTAGGATTTTGGGAGGTTTAAGCAAAGTCAAGAAAAAAACAAACATGATAATTTCACAAACACACACAATGAATATCAAAAGTATGGTCTAATTATATTGTCTCTTCTATTGGTTATAATTCAAAATCGAGTCTGTTATGAACATGCTTAAGTAGGCTTTGGTCTCTATCCTATGGATTTGTCCTTATCTCTCAATCATGCATAATGTACCTGTGAATAATGAGGGGGTTAGTCTCCCAAAACAAAGTTAATTTTAATCAAATTTAATTTGGTCAACTTGTATTAATAGTCCCACTTTTAGATAGTAGGTCAACACTTATTGAATTAATATGAGCACATGATATATCGTCTACTGTTCAGTCCCATTTCCTTTTTTCCTAAGTGATCAATCATGATGCGCTGACATGGGAAAGCCATGCAAACGAAAAAATCATGATGTATGCTCAAGAGAAACACTTACAATAATGCCAGCTCTCTCCATGCATGTGCATGATTGAATATATAAATATTATATATATGTCTGCAAGTTGGTGAAAATCAAACCTGAGAATCACAATCTCACAAGGGTTATATGGTTTCATAAGGTGAAACTGCAGTAGGTGCATTGACTACTCAAGCAACCCTGATTAATCAACAATTAACCCAAGATACAAATCTAGCACTGAAGAGAAAAAGGGTGTAGTGAAAATTTATTATTCTCTACAAAACTAAGTGTATAGCAAGCAAGTATGTAGAGGTCAAACCATAGAGAGCAAAATAGGTAGCCTACGATTATTACTAATCAATGTGTAGTATGTACAAATATGTATTTCTTCCCTTTTTATTATTTTTGTAGGTTTTTAATTTTGGCATATTTTTATTTTTTTGGATTTTTCTTTTTATATATTGTTCATTTTTTTATTTTGTCAATTTTCTTTTTATTTTTCTAATAATAATTTTTTATTTGTTTTTAAATAAATAGTAGACTATATAAGTCTATATATACTGTATTTGTGATTTTTATGGAATTTTGCTAATTTTTGTGCACGTTTAAAGTCAAAAATATCCCAAATCAGGCATTAAATAATATGTTGAAATTGAAATGAAGATTAAAAGTAGCAAATAAGTCCAAAGTTCTTCAAATCAATTTTAATAGATAGATAATAATATAATAAAAATTCAAAAATCGAAAATATATATTTTTGGGATTTTTAATGATTTTTTACTTTTTTATAAAGGATTTTAGAGCTTTTTTATTTTTTGACTTTTTATTTTTTAGGAGTTCTTGTCTAGAGTTAATAAATACTAAAATAGACAACATATTTTATTGGTAATTTTTCAAAACATTTTTCTATTTTGTTGTATTTTCTAATTCAGGCAGGGATAAAAACTTGCGCATTTGAATTTTAATAAATAGTTAAAATGCCAAAATTGTAAAAATAAATTATGGACCTAAAAATACATAATTTAGCGGGAATCTAACCCTATTTTTGCATAATTTTTTGAACATGGCTGCTATTTCTAAATAAATAAAATCCAAGAACAAAAAATACATGAACTGGGAAGGATATTTTTGCAAATAAAATAAACATCAAGGGCTCACTTGCAATTTTCCACGATATTGACAACATATATTGAATTTTATTAGACTAAACCTAAATACAAAAAGTTGACAGGGAATATGAGCAATTTTGCCACCTTACGTGGAACGACAAGTGAGGTGACGTGGAATGGAGCCACATGCAATATGAAATAAGTACGAGGTCCTTTTATGCAAAATTTCCATTTAATTTGCACATAATATTTTATTTACAGGACTAATAAGTAAATACAAAAAGGCATGGTGAAATAGGAAAATTACCCCAATAGTGTGTGCCATTGGACGACACTGATCATTTCAGTTATATATGTGGCACGCCCTAGAGGCTTGATGATGCTTCGTTGATCTGTGGTTGTGGTTGTATCCGGGATTCCATCGGATGGATGGGGATTGCGGTGAACAAATGGCCACGATTAGACTTGGAGGATGAGGCCAATCCAACGGTTGTTGCTCCCCTTGAAGAACAGGGAAGAACAATCGTCAGACAAACTTTAATCGGTTGATCCTCACTCCTTCGGCAGTCTTCGACGATGATCCGGGGTTGTACATGACCGGGATACTCATCTGTATCGACTGCTATGCTCAAGAATCTTCAGGACCCAATGATGGGGTCCTGGCATGTTGGGAAGAAGGAGCACCTAGAGAGCCTTCGGTTAGGTTGATTTCAACCCTATAGGGGTTCATTGAAGCTAGGACCTGCACAAAGACACTATATGGATTGAGGCGATGGAGCTCGACCCATTTTTAAGCTGGAATGCACTCTGGATGAATGGAATGGGGATGCTCCGATGTACGGTGGTGGAGGAGCATCGATCTCTAGGTCGGGAGTGATCTGGGTGGTTGGAGCGTAGGAAGCTGCGAAGAAGCGGAAGGGAAAGATAGTGGGGTGGAATGAATGGTTGGAGATCAGGTGGTTAACGGTGAGAACATGGCTGGAGCTTGAGAGCTCCGACAAGATGGTTAGCCTAATCTACGCTACTAAAACAATTAAAAGCAGGAATAAAATGCTTAGAATTAAAACTACAAGATACAACTACCTAAGGATGATAAAAAGGTGCATCTCGTGCCTGAAGGTTGCTCAGGGAGCAGAGGTGGCTTGAGGGCCGCCTTGGATCACCTCCTCTCTTCGCTCTGACGTTCTCCGACGCGGGGAAGGTGCAACTGTCACCTAGACTCCACATATAGACATAAGGACATTACTATGGGCTCCAAGAGGGATCAAAATGGAGCTAGGAGGCAGAGTGGTTTATTTATAGACAATGTCGAAGATCCTTATTGACCGGTGCTTTAGGATGAATCAAAAGGTATACACAAAGGATTTGGGGCTTGAGCGTGGATCGTCGAAGGTAGATGTTGATCTTTGCATGGTTAGTCGATGAAAATGATGGACGAAAAGCCCAGGAAAAAGGACAGAAATTGTGGGAAAAGACATGTGAGTCAAGTAACGAGACCTAGAGGTTGAGTTGACCGGGGGTCAAAACTTGAAGGGACGCCATTGGTCCACGAAGGCCACTAAAGGACATAAAGGTAGGATTTATTCGAAAATAGATAATTAAAAAAGTAAATGATTTAATTAATTTTTTATTATAAAATAAAATTTTTTACACTTTTATTTAGTATTGTAATATGATTTTTATTTATTTTTGGGTGTTCTTTATTACAAGGTAATTTGTAATGGTGTATTTATAGGTATATTCATCTAGGTTTTAGTTATTTTATTTTTATTTTATATTTTTATTTTCTTATTTTATTCTCATATTTTATATATTTATAACTTGTTTTTATGTACATAGATATATTTTTATTATAATATTATTATGTTATTTATACACTTAAATAAATAGGGATATAAATTATATAGGTATAAGTATAACTATTTTGTCTATGTATTTTGTATACTTATATTATTTTGTGTTTTCTTTATGGTTTATTCTTTTAAAAATATGTACATATACTATACATAATATTTATAAATAAAAAAAACTGTAAAAATAATAAAAAATAAATAAAATGTATATTTTATTCATGTGTAGTATACAGTAAGGGTCCAGCACCTAACTTTTGCATATTAGCTCCAAATTAAGTGAAACCACCTTGAATAACTAGCTTATTAAAAGTTATATACAATTAAAGGTGATTTTTATGCATTTTGAGTTTTTATTTAAAAGATATGGGTCTATGAAGTTTGGGTTTGGACATTTATTCTGTGTATAGAATGTATATTGTATATTCTTTTTGTGCAAACTCAATTTTGTATTTTTCCATACATTATTATCTACAATTTTATGTACAAAGTTTATTTTTTGAGGTATAAATAATAAAGAATAAAATGGATCCCAAAATTGAATAAATGATGAATGAATAAATGGGATTTTTATTGTATTATTGGCCTTTATCTCCCTGTACTTTATTCCTCATTGACCAATTCAATTCTTCACTTTGTCTCGGGGTTTAGGGTCATAAAATACCTTTGGTATTTTATTCTTTCTCTTTTTATTTCTTTATTCTATAGATTTGGCATTAAAAACATTATTATATCTACAATATATGCAATAAAGAATGAATGTAATATATTTAAAATAATGCTATTTACATGCATTAACTAGGGTTTTTAAGGCCAAAATGATAGAATAAAGGTGATGAAATGGAGATTCATCACCCCTATACTTGCGTTTGCTAGTCCCTAGCAAACACTTATGTAATATGTGCAGAAAATGAAAAACAAAAAATAGAAAAAGAAAGAAAGTGGAGTGAATTTATTGTCAAACTTGTCTTCATAAAATAAAAGTTTGGAGCTTAAGTCGGGCCTTTGGAATTTTAGTATAGTCAAAACCTTATTGGGAATCATATTTGAAATACAATAGCCTTCGGGAATCCCAAAACTCTACTCAAGTCTCCTCAATAGCCATGTCAGAATACTTCAACTCATACACAAACCCTTATGACAATGAATCTCACTTGTACAATGTATGTGATAGTGGCCCTACCCAACTGAAATGACAAAAAGACTGACATTTCTGGCATGACAACCCAATGATTCCCTAATGCAACAACTCTTCCCTCAAGGAGCAGGGTATTTGATGAATCCATGATTCATTAACTTTTCTGTCGCATTTTGTCTTAAAACCCTTAACAAATACATGTAAATACTCATTAATTCGCATACTTTAACAAAACCCCATTCATGTGTAAATATTCACTTTTAACCACTAAATTCATGTAAATAAATAAAGAACTAGAAAAAGAAAGAAAAAGGAATATGGAATATATGTATATATATGTAATATTACTTAAACTATAAATATAACTGAAAGATATATTTATAGCCTAACCCCCGAGACCAAGTCAGCATGGATTGGTCGACAAACCAAAAAGTAGGGGGAGATAAGGAAAGAAAACAAAATAAAAATAATCTATATTATAAAGATACACTCTTCACTATTTATAAATAAATACAAAACTTCAAAGAATTTTAATTATTTCATCTTAACTTATTCTTCACCAAATCTTTTTCCTAATTATTCACAAAAATGTAAATAAAAATATAAAAATAAGTTAAAAATATTACTCTGTAAATATGCCAAGAAATCCAACTTACAACTTGTCAAAATCTCAACTTCCGAACATCATAACTTCCTCATACGAACTCCAATTTCACTCTACTCACCTTTAAAGTTCATAAAATAATATTATCTAACTAATAAAGGTGGTTTCACTGAATTCGGAGTCCGTTTGCAAAAAGTCGGTTTTGGGACCAAAAGACAAAGGGGTTTCTGGGCTATTTATTTTATGTAACACACCTTATTTATTATTTTTTTAATTTTATAATTTCTAAATTATCTCATGATCCTCTAGTTTCACCATAAATTATTTCATAATTTTTGGAGACTATTTATTATTTTTATAAAATCAAACAAACCAAAATATAGGTATATTTGACCTATAGAGACACTTCCTCTATTTATTAAAATATATAAACTAATTCATAAAAATCTATAAAAATTTCTATAAGTCTTATTTAATGACCTAATAATTAATAAAATATAAAATTAATTTTTACTTAATTATTTATTAAATTAAAAATACAACACCTATTTATTAATACATATTTATTAATAAAATATTTATATTTTAAATAATACTTATTAGTTATTAAAAGTAATTATACCATAATTTAGGAAATTAATTTATCTAACTTTCTTGTACTTATACCTACTTGAAATAACGTAATTATCTATTTTATATTTAATTTATAACTTATTTATACTCCTGGGCCAATCAGGTGCTGACACGTGTCAGCACCTGGAGCTTCTTCTCCAAGAAGCTGTTCAGCCAGAATCTGTTCCAACCTCTCACCTTCCCCCATTTTTCCCGCTCACATCTCGAACCTTCCGACCCATCTCGACCCTCCATCCTTTCCTCCTAACAACCACCTAGCTCGCCCACCATCGATCTTGGCTTGGAGCCCAAGTAGCTTCCCTATATAAGCTCCCCAAGATCGCCATTGATAACCATCTTCTTCCACCTTCAGCTTCCCAGCTCCAGGTTGTTCGACTACCCAACTTCCCCATTCGATTCCAACCGACTCCGGAGGTGACAGCTCCACGGGAAGGGCTCGCGAGGGAGAGGATACGTCGGAGAAGAGATCCAAGGCGGAGCTTCGCCTTGCATCGCCGCCATCGCCGTGTTGCGCTCCGTCCAAGGTCGACCGTCGAGCAGCTTCTTCCAGGTCATATACTTGAAAATTCCATATACCAATTCATCCATTTTGCTATTTTCTTTCTCGATCATCGTGCCACGATTAGCGTGGCTAATCGCGTTTTTAGGTAGATTAATAACCAAGTTTTAACGCACCATTGAGAGATCCATTCGATTCACGTCCATTTGATTCAAATCGTTTCACGAATTATCATCTTCTTCGCATCTGGAGTTCTTAGTTGGACGTTTGTGCATTTTCCTTAAACTTTGAGGCTTTAGATCTTACTTTGTTGGCCGATTCAGAACGAATCGAGCATAGAACTTGGTTCATTGCAGATCCAGGTATCTCGCGAGGCAATTGCATCGGAGTTTGGGCTTACGACATCGCCGATCTTCGATCTTGAAGTTGGATCTCCAGAACAGTATTCAAGCACCAGTGCCGAGACCACCTCCTTCATCGGGCCACCGCCATCGCTCGGAGCACCGCCATCACCAACTCCACCGCGGGCGAGCTCGAGGGGTGGAGGAGCCACCCCTCTGGCCCCGCAGGCGAGCCATCGACGTCGGGGATCGACCGCAATAATTTGGAGAAGAGAGCCCGTCCGCCATAGCTCCAACAACCTCAAGAACCGACGACACACAGTTAGCCGCCACGTGGCACCGCGAGGAGCGTCGGATCGCGCTTGAAACGTTTTAATCTTGGCCGTTGAGTGCGAAACGGTAGAGAAATTGCACATTACACCCAGCCAAGTTCCAGAACTTTAATCCCGCCTCTAAACTTTGTATAATTACATTTAGGTCCCTCCGCAGGGACCTAAGTGTAAGAGTTTGTTATTTTTCTTGCAGAACAGTCCTTTTTGGACCTTTTTGAGAACATTGTAATTAGTAATTTTTTACGCTTATGCCCCTGGGCTGTAGGGGCTATATCGTGTCCGTTTGACCTCGGATTCCGACGATTCTTGGAGGGTAGTTACACAACTACCCTAGCTACATAGTATAAAGTTTTCGTGGCTTTTCGACGAGTTTCCGACGTGTTTTGATCTTCTCGAAAACCGCATCGTTTTGATTTGTTTTCTTGTGTAGTTCGAGTACGCAGCTCGAACCTCGATCATCTTTACTACTTAGTATCATCTATATTCTATTCACCTATTATATAATACATAAATCTTTTGCAAAATATCCCTTTTTGAAAATTAAATAAAAATTCGAAAAGAATAAAATCAAATAAAATTACAAAAATAAAAACCACTAAAAAAGGCATTCTGACTTAGAGAAGAATTAAAATAAAATTACGAAGAAGAAAAAAATTAGGGAATATATTCTGCCTCCTTGAGTTAGACCCAGGAACACTTGCCTGGTTAAATATTAGTGAAACGGTTTTCCGACAGGAAACCGTAAAATTTTGTTTGATAAGTTTTCCTTCTTCTTGTTTCGCGGTTCTTCTGCTACAACCGACAAGTGAAAGCCGCGAAACAAGCTTATCAAAATGGCATCTATCGCAACCCCAATCTCTCCCGTCTTTAGACGTCAATGCCGCAAAGATAAGGATAGAAATGCACTACCAAGATGTACTGTCCTTCGGAACTCCATGCGAGTTGAGCTAAGTGCAGAGTGCATGTGTTCAAGATTGGTCCACTGGTGAAGAGTTCAAGACCTTAGATGATGCTCAGAGGAACTACACAGTAACAGAGAAGGAAATGTTGGCAGTAGTGTTTGCATTAGACAAATTTGGATCTTATTTACTTGGCTCCAAGGTCACAGTTTATACAGACCATTCAGCTATCAGGTTTTTGATGGAAATGAAGGATGCCAAGGCACGCCTTCTTAGATGGATTCTTTTACTTCAGGAATTTGATTTGGATATTAAGGATAAACCTGGAGTAAAGAATGTGGTAGCTGATCACCTCTCCCGATTACAGTCAAATCAGCCTTCAGATGAGTACACGCCAGAAATCGCAGAGAGATTTCCAGACGAGAGTATTTTTGCGGTTACAGAACTTCCGTGGTATGCAGATATAGTGAACTTTCTGGTAACACAGAAAAGTCCTCAAGGTTGGCCGAAGAACAGAGTTGAGAAACCCGTTTCTGAGTCACGATATTACCATTGGGAGGATCCGATTCTTTTTCGTGAAGGACCGGATTGCGTTTACAGGCGATGTATTCCTCAGGAGGAATATAATAGTGTCCTCACTTTGTGTCATTCTCTAGAATCAGGAGGACATCATTCAGGGAAGAGGATAGCGCAGAAGGTACTACAGAGCGGATTATGGTGGCCGACTCTTACCAGAGATGCTTGCACATTCGTGAAGAGTTGTCCAGAGTGTCAGAGAGCTGTAGGGACAATTAGTGCCAGAGATGCAATGCCGATGCGACCCGTCATTATTTGCGAGATCTTTGACGCATGGGGCATCGATTTTATGGGACCGTTCCCTTCTAGCAACGGCTTTGAGTACATCCTTCTCGCTGTGGATTATGTTAGCAGATGGGTGGAGGCTATACCGCACGAACCGCAGACAGTAAGACCGTTTGCAAGTTCCTAAGGGAACACATCATTTCGCGGTTCGGAATTCCTCGTATTCTTATCTCTGATGGGGGTAGCCATTTCATTAATAAGGAGGTGAAAAAGCTAGTGAAACAGTACAGCATCGATCACAGAGTAGCTTCTCCTTACCACCCGCAGACGAATGGCATGGCCGAAGTTTCAAATAGGGAGGTAAAATCTATTCTCCAGAAGTTAGTACGACCGGATAGGAAGAATTGGTCACTTCTTCTAGACCAAGTTCTTTGGGCATATCGTACTGCATATAAGACTCCCTTAGGTACTTCTCCATTCAGGCTAGTTTATGGAAAGCCGTGCCACTTGCCCGTAGAGATCATGCACAAATCTGAGTGGGCAATCCGAGAAATTTTGATGGATATGCAGAAAGCAGGAGCTAAGAGAAAGATAGATCTGAATGAGCTGGTAGAAATCCGCAATCAAGCACACGAGAACACACTGATCTATAAGGACAAAGTGAAGAAATGGCATGACAGACACATCCGACACAAGAGCTTTGTCCCTGGGCAGAAAGTCTGGTTGTTCAATGCAAGGTTGAGAATTTTTCCCGGCAAATTAAAGAGCAAGTGGGAAGGACCATACATAGTCAGAACGGTAGCTACCTATCCTAGGATGCATGACCAGTGTCATCAAGTCATCCAACTGCAAGCTCACAAGGTATGACATCGAAGCTCAAGCTTGCTTATTGACTATACAAATATATACACTCCAACAGACATTTTATTTTCAATCAGACCTGCCCACTTTTTTGGAGTTTTTTTTGAAATACTATATACAACAACATTTACATATGGAGTTTTTCCTCTTGAGCCACTAGACTATCCCTCTTCTGAAGCATTATTGTAACCTATTGTCTCTTGTCTTAGACATCTCTGCTATTAGTCAGGTTGGTGTGCACTTCCCTCCCTAGATAAGGACAAATGTTTCCACTTGTGTGCGTCTCATACCGGCAAATCCAATCCCCTCACCACTCCAACTGAGTTGAGCCACATGAAATGTGCAGGTGTTCAAGTTAGGTCATTATCACCAAGTGTCGTGCATGTGCTCCAAAATACTCTACTTAGGAAATCAAGACTACATGGAACCGAGTCTCATGATTCTCAAAGAATTAAGTCAACTAGATCTGAAGTACCTCAATTCCAGTTCTCATAAGGTTCCTGTGATTAGGTAGATTTAAGGTCAAACCAAGCCCAAATCTTCGGATTTTACCTAGACTAGTTTAATTATCAAACTTAATCCCAAAAAATATGAATTTCATGCGTAATGCAATGGAAAATATTTTGTGATGCAATTATCAAAGTTTTGAACTTTTATTGATTTTTGAAAAAGTTTTGGCAAATTTTTTATGCAATTTTTGAAAACTATTTAGCAAATGTTTTTAGGATTTTTCAAAATAACAGATTTTTGTAATAAAACTAGGTACAACTTTTACACAGGGATGCATCTTATTATTTACAAAAGTTAGGGTTTTAAAGAATTTACAAGGGATGTCTGATTATAAATATATATACAATTAATAAAGAATTTTAGTGTGATGTACATATTCCTCAAACTTATTTGAAAATGATTTTAAAAACAATTTTGAAAACTATAGTCCAAAATAATTTTTACAAATATTTTTTATGAACATTTACAAATATTCGAAAATCATTTCGCAAATGTTTTTCAAACAATATATGTAGAATTTTCAAATATTTTTGCAACCATTTTCAAAACCATTTGCAAATAGTTTTTTAAAATATTTTTATTTCACACAAAGAAAAGAAAATTTTATACGGAAAATATTTTTACAACTGGTTGAACACATTTTGCAAAACACTTTTCAATCAGGTTTCAAAAGATTTTTCAAATAGATTTTCAAACTATTTTTCAAATATTTTAAAAAACATTTTTCCCTAATTAATTAATCATTATATACAAACACAATTTGAGGGATAATATGCATCATTTTTTTATTGATTTAATTTAATTGTATATGTGTGTATATAAATAGTGATCTAGCCATACTTATTAAAAATACGAAAGTATGAGTTATGGATAAAGTATATACAGAGTATATACGACCCCTCTATACTTAGCTTGAGCTATGCCCTCATAGATCGAAAAGAAAAAGAGAGGACAAAACTCGTACTGAGTAGAAAAAAAGCCTATACTACAAATATGAAGGAAAGAATGAGAAGTCAGTTGTCCCCTCTATACTTAGGATCAATTAATACTCAGTATAGCATATTGTATCTATATGCAGGGATGGTCGAGGGATATCTTTGAGTATAGACGAGAAGAGGAGGCAATGAAGGGGATCAAAGAATGAAAGAATTTTGGGGTGCACACCCCCTGTACTTAGGACAAAGTACTTCCTAAATATAGAAGACTGATCAAAAGGGGCAACACCTTTTTGGTAGAAAAAGAAAAATGAAAACGGAAAGAAGAAAAGAAGAAAACATGAAAACATAGAGGAAGAGTTTTTGAGTAACATTATCTGAATCTTCTGATGTTACTAAGGTTGCGGATTCTCCTTCGGTGGGTATTACTTGGACAGAATTGACAACGACCAGGAAAGTGTCATGCTGAAGGTAAGGCTTCAGTAACTGACCATTGACGATAAACGGTTGTGCATCATGAGACAATTCTGATATCACAATACTTCCATTGTCAAGAACTTCTTGCATTCTGAATGGACTTGTCCATTTACTCTTTAATTTGTTCGGGAATATCTTCAAATTGGCATCAAATAACTACACTTTCTATCCAGACTTGAAGGTCTTTCGTCTGATGTGCCAGTCATGCCATTGTTTAACCTTCTCCTCATACATAAATGTGTGATCATATGCATAGTCTGAGAATTCCAAGAGCATGTTCAGATACTCTTTTCTTTTCTGACCACATCTTTCTGAGTCCAAATTGCAGATATTGATGGCCCAAAATGATTTGTGAATTAGCTCCACTAGCATATATCATGGATTTCCATATACAAGATGGTAGGGCGACATGCACAAAGGAGACTTGTAAGCAGTTTTGTATGCCCAAAGGATTGAATCCAAGAGTTGGGACAAATTTTTCCTATCCGATTTTCAAGCTTTTAGATGATCGTCTTGATTTCTATGTTTGATAATTCATCCATGCCATTCGTTTGAGGATGGTAAGGAGGGTCTGAGGATGGTAAGGAAATGCAACTCGGTGCTTCATTCTTTATTTCTTCAATATTTATTGACCTCTTGGTTAATGAAGTTACTACCCCCGTCTGATATGAGAATCTTCAGAATCACGAACCGTGCAATGATGTTGTGTCTCAGAAATCGACAAACTGTACAACTATCAACAGCTCGGGCAGGGATAGCTTCAACCCAATGACTCACATAATCAACGGCAAGAAGTATGTGCTTGTATCCCTGACTGTTACAGAAGGGTCCCATTAAGTCAATGCCCCAAGCATCGAATACATCTGCTATCTGAATGGTCTTTAGTAGCATGGAATCTCTAGATGTAAGTGTTCCTTTCAGTTTTAGAAAGTCAGTGCAACGCTTGACAGATGTTGCGGTATCCTTAAAAAGTGTAGGCCAATAGAGGCCATACTGCAATACTTTCGCAGTTCAATCTCTAGAGTGATGTCCACCAGATTAGAGTGAATGACAATGCTCGAGGACACTATGATTCTCCTTATGAGGAATACACCTACGCCAAATACAATCGACTCCTCCTTTGAATAAAAGTGGGTCTTCCCATTGATAGAAATGGATGGTGGAAAAGAATATGTCCTTCTTGATTTTCTTCCAATCTTGCAGGACTACACCCATGTTGGACATGCGAGCCCACGACGAGCCATTATGCAATAAATGTTATTGCGTATATCATTCCCTGATTTGAAATGAAGAATAAATAATTTGCATAATAGGTCCCTCTATACAATTAGGGTTATGTACCATGGCCATCTTGATAATCATATAGCTATTGTTTCATTAGATGAATCATAGAGGCTGGTGCTTGGATTAATATCTAATGGGTTAGATTGAGGACTCATCAAGCACCGTCAAATGATTGTTAAGATTTGATCTCCAGCCTGAGTAGGAGATGGTAATCCTTTCTCACATAGGCTGATATCTGACCAACCTCTTGATGCAGGTCCTCTGCAAAGGAATAGAGATTCATAGGTGTCATATTAGTTAGGTCAAAGAGTTGACTTAATGAGATCGAGATAACCAAAGTCCTATATCGTATGCTGTCACGATACAGGCACGCATCCTCTGACCGGAGACAGATGTGTTACTATATGTCTGAGTATGTACATTTGGCAGACCAATAGGTTGATGACCTAATCAAGGTCTATACACAGACGCGCTGGTGTGCATATAAGGGCATATGAGTAATACGATCTCTCAAAGGGATCATACAGGTTCATTACTGAACTGGAAGACATGAGATCACTAATGAGATATTGGGAAGAATCAAATTCCGTGCAGGGTTGTCTCGATTTGGAAGCTTGAATAAATTTTTAGGTTTGATATATACTTTTGGAAGGTATATGATCAAGACCTAGGTATGATATATGCTTTTGGAAAGTATATGATCGATACCAAATCCCAATGATCAAATGAGAACTTACTGATAAAACACTGAAGTAGATAGCATAAAGTTGATCTAATACTTTGGGTTTATTCTGGGTCTTCCAGTATGCAGGATGTACGGGTGTTGGGAATACCTGGTGATGTGATCATAAACGATTGTATAACCATGACGCTTCTATTCCTAGGGAGTGATGAAATGGGTCTGGACTTTAGTGACTCCTCTCAGTAGAGAAGTAATCTGATCTTGGTCCAAATGTTGGACATTGATCTGAATGTGATTCAGATGCAATGAGAAGATTAGATTTGTGGTCTTGATTTAATCAAGCATCTATGAGAGGCCCGAGATCTGGATTTGAGATGTGATCTCAATATCCAAGCCACTATACGTGGAACAATACAATCGCCCTGTCCTTATCTCCAAGTATCTGCGGAGAAAGCATATTATTCATGTAGGAGTTCAAGAATAAATCCTATGATGAATTTAGTATCTAAGCAAGAAGGTCTTGATAATTAAATGAGATTTAATTATTAAGTATAATATGAATAAGATTCATATTGTGAGAATAATTATCCAAGATAATTAAATGGGATTTAATTATCAAGGATAAGCAGATCATGGATAGTGCTATGCAAAATATCTATGTATATTATAAATGGGATTTATAATATATCAGAGAGAGAGAGAAATATTGTAAATAGCATTTATTAATTATTAATGTGGATTGGAATCACATTAGTTAATTAATTAGAAATGTAATTTACAAATTAGTTTGGGATGTGAATATGATTCACATATGTTTTCAATGGCATGATTGAAATATTCACAAATTAATTTGGAATTAATTTGGTGGATAATTATTGCAATAATAGTTATTGCAATTTATTGAGAAATAATAAGATAAATAAAAGGAGACAAAATTACCACCAAATAAGAGGTGGCGTCACCTATGAATTAGTCATAGGTGACGCCCCCAAAAATATAGGGTGGTTTGTTGCCTCTCTTTTTTTGTTATCATAATATCTCTTAATAATTAATTTATTTGAATTAAATTGTGTTGATAAAGATTCAACATAAATTTAATTTAATATAAATTAATGTTGTTGATTTTTAACCAACAACAATCATGGCCACTGATTAATACACAGATCAACTTAGCCGTTGGATCTATGTGTCCCATGGATTGAGATCCATTGGATCCTAAACTAATATAAAAGGAGGGCTAACCTAGCCTTTTAGAGATACATGATCAAGAGTTGTAGAAGCCTACTACTCTCTCTCTCTCTCTCATTCTCGCCCTCTCTCTTTCTCTTCTCCAAGAAGTGGCCGTCCACTTTGTGTTGAGAAGGAGAGTCTCTCTCGCCTTCACCTTCGACGACTCGAAGATCTCCTTCTTCTTTGGGGCTGCTTGCTCTAAAGGAAGATGATGGATTTCGTTAGACGAAATCAGGGGATTCATTGTTTGGATCTTCATCGAGGATTACGGGAGGAACGCATCTCATCATCGCGCCCGCAAATGCGTTCTTCGTAGATCGGACTTGAGCCAGGAGGATCTCTTGCTTTAGAGATCTTGTGATCGCAACCACGCTCCAAGAGGTATTCCTTATACTTTGTGGTTTGATGAAACAATCCGAGAAATGTTCTCATGATCATGTGGTTTCATCACTTGATTAATTTTTTTTTAATTTCCGCTGCATCTTGCGACTAATGCGACTAGTCGCCCCGATCGTATGAGATACGATCGTCACGCTTCCGTGATGCGCTTGAGGATTTTCAATATCCTTCAACTGGTATCAGAACCTTAGGTCAGAAAAGGTTTTGGATACGATTCGTGAACCAAAGACGACTTGGGTTTGAAAAGGTAGCGAAAGTTTTATCGCTATTCAATTTTCGCACCTCTGTCTAATTAATTTTTTCGGCACCGTTTAAATTGTTTAAACACGAAATATTCAATTGTATTTTGTTCCCCATTGAATAAGGAAACCATAGGATCTGAGTTTACTAAATTTGGATTTAATTTGCTCAAGATATGGCCTTTTGAATATGCATGTATTCACAGTTGCGGGTACTGCAGAACAGAACGTTATTAATTTGCTAATTACAGTTTTTTTGCCCCTCGAAATGCATGAAATATCTCTTAAGTTCTGTTGTAAATCAAGTTGGCAATCTTAGAGCACTAATTTTGCGAATTTTGGATTTAAATTGATCAAGATAAGTTAATTTTAGTGATAGGGGGTCACTGCTGGAAATTGACAAATTTGATCATGAACCTTGTGATAGTCATTAAAATTAATTTGATGAAAATTAATTGTTAATTTTGTGAAATGATTATTGATAAGTATTTGTGAAATATTTAGAGATGATAATCGTTTCATTGAATGACATCCCACTAACCATAATGATAAGATAGTTGATCTTGATCATTGGTTAATTTGAAATCATCAACAAACATTGTTTTGCATACAAAACCCTAGGTCATCCTACAATAGTTGTAGGACAACTTTTTCATGCAAAACCCTCTTGCTTGAATAGGATTGGGGATTTGTTTAGCAAATCTCCTTATAATATAATCAAAATTATTTTGATGTATATTATATGGTATAATTTCAGTTGAAAGACCGATGAGCATCTCAAAGTACATGATGATCTATCTAGCATTATCCTTTCCTGAGGTGGACATAGTGTCTAGTCGGAGATCGCTGGGGTAGCGGGTTGCAATGTATGTGGCTCGTCCCACTCTCGCCGGTACTGGCCATGACAACGGGTAGGGACTAGATAATGTCGGAGAAATCAAAGTGTATTTTTCTAATTATTAAAATTCAAAATAATACGTACTTTGATATTATACCTACTATTCAAGTAAGATTCAAAGTTTGTTGATTGATAATAGGAGTGATAGTTAATTTAATGTGATTAAATTAATTATATCCTATTAAAACACTCTATTATGAATAGATGTGTATTTCTCTTGGAAGAATTAATTATGTGAATATGATTCACGATAATTAATTATTACAATTTGAATAAGAGGTGGATGATCACATAAGTGACATCCATGGTATCCCGTCGAGGCAAAGAATTTCGTCGCCAAAAGTTGTATATAGGAGACGCCTGTCCGAAGTGACAGATCCTATATACAATTATTTGGATTGGGTTCTTTGCTTCTCGAAAGAGTAAGGCCGTATACGTAGTGACCACAATATCGGGTCCTCATATTATTGGGGCGATATTGGATTGCGTATAACGAGTATTAAGCCTGTTGATGGTTGGTTCAATTAGCAGCGGGTCAACATCATCTTAGAGGTGGTGGGCCCGGGTGTTAAAGACCGAATTGGGAAATGCAAGTTGGACTTGCAAGGCGGAATGTGTTCCCATTTCTTTTTATCGGAGTCGCAGGTTCTCATATTATTGTGATGTGACAAAGATAGGAAAGGAGATCCCAGATCTTGCTAGAGATATAATGGTAAGAATATCTCTTACATTGAAAGTGATTAAGTGAATGAACTTTCATTGTTGACAAGGCAAGAAAACTTTGATATAAAAAATTCCTAAATCAAAGTAAAATATGTGTATATATAATTATATACCCTTATGTAAAATTACTTATTTCAGATAATCCTTCATTAAACCTACTCAATGTTATACTCATTAACAACCAGTAAAATATCATGGATTGGACTCATGATCCATATATTGTACTTGCAATTGGACACATAATGTATGTGGTTGCAATGTGCAAGTTTCCTCAAAGATAATGAGGAATGACAATTAAATAAGATAATAAGGCATCACCTTAGGGTTTGAATGTCTCTATAGTCTTGATCTTTCATCGAGTGTACTTTGGAAGTGACATGTCGATGGTGATCATAATTGTCAAATAATCCTTATAAAACCAAAGAAGATGTTTTGGCATACATATGTACTCTAGACATTTAATCATGAATGACATGGTTCTCTGCATTATGCAGAATGGTAGCTCGAAAGAGATGATGTATTCAAAAATATTTGAATACCTACCTGAACCAATGTTTTAGAGTCTAGATGGATGTAGACATGATGAGTATCATCATTCTAATATCTATACTCTAGTCATTCATGAAGCTTCATAATATTCATATTGTATGAATTTAATGAAGCATGTATAAATGTTGAAATACTCTTACATTGAATTCTTTTGAATTTCATGTAAGAGATCCTTAGTCTTAAGCAATGGTTGCTTATAGATAACGGGAGTGCAGTGGAAGCATGGGTTAGACCCAAGTAAGAACTATAGTCAAAGAGTTGATATTACTTCTGTGACTTCCATATGGCATCCTAAGAGTTTGATGAATGCCAATACTGCAATAAGTTGGTGTATTGATAGTATGACTATCAAGTCTCTCTTGAATCCTTAGAGAAGGACTTGGATAAAGCACCCAAATAATCTACATTAATTATTGATATTGACTTGCTTATTTGATAAGATAAAGTCTAATAATTGTATCTCATTCTTCTAATGACACCTGCAATTGTTGCATATGTTATAGAAGATTAATAAATTTGATCTTCAGGTTTAATGGTCAACTACATGGTTTTTGATGCAATTGTTGCAACAATCTCTATTGGATAGATGGACTTCATATTTGCAGTGGGAGAGCCCTTTGTCTTAGAGAATGTCTCTATGACCTAGATATAAGAATACACTTATAGTTTATTTCTAAATGTTGGAAATAAACATGAATTCTGGAATAAACCTGTCATAAAGAGTTATGATGGATATATTTCAGATAGTAATCTGACATCTAGTGGACTCTACTAAATTAGAAATTTAATGAATGGTTTATTAAGATTTCTAATACTGAAAATTAAACCTTTAAAGATCAATAGGAGGATAAAGATCATTTGATAATGATCTGGCATCATGTCTTGGACATATGTCTGTTGATGAGATCAATGGACAAGCAAGAGATCAAACTTTAGAATGTCTAAATTTTTCAAAACTTGCATACTTATGAATACTGTATTCAAAGAAAAATGTCCAATACACCCTTCTTTGGGAAAGGTGTTAGATGTTGAGGTATTTAGGATCTCATACATATTGATGTGTGTGAATCATCTATATCATAATGAACATCATGGATATATGATATCTATTGATGATCATGTATGATATGAGATTTATTCTCTTTACCTGAGAAACCATTGAAATGTTCAAAGATTTCACAATTTTGGTTTAGAACCAAAGTTTGAAGGAAGATTAAATGAATTAGATCTAACTAAGGTAGCAAGTACTTATTAGATGAATTCAATGAATACCTTATGAAGATATGAATATCATTTCTATCTCAATCCTCCTAACACATCTAAACTCAATGGAGTTGTAGGAAGATACAATTGTATCATGTGTGACATGATTTGATCAATGGTGAATTTTAGCATAGTTATCCCTTAGTTTCCAGGTATATACGTGTAGTAGAGACTACACTATATATATCCTTAATAAGATTCCATGCAAGTAAGCTGGAATTAAGCACTAGAGAGTGCTACTTCATTAGGAAAATAAAGGATGGTATTGGATACCTACTTTATAACCCTAAGATTCTTAAAAGATCTCATCTCTGAAAATGTGATTCTTAGAGGACGACTCTCTTGAGAATCAAGATGAAAATGAAGTATAGGAACTCATTTAATCTTGAGATGATAATGAGACTCCTGAAATCAGAAACTAAATGGGACATTTAAAGATGAAGCAGTAATACCTCTTCAAATAAGTTTGAGGATGTATTCCATGTGTCAGTTAAGTCTGACAATGATCGGACATCATGTGATGAAGCTCTTGAGGATTATGACATGGAAAGATGGATATTAACAATAAATTCTAAAATAGACTTCATATACAAATGTTGTATATGGACCCTCGAGGATCCACCTATAAGGGTTAGACCCATTAAGGTGCAAATGGATCTTCAAGAGAAAGAGGGAACCTGATGAGAAGGTAGAGACCTTCAAAGCACGGTTCGTAGCCATGAGCTACAACCCGGAAGAGAAGACATTGCTTGCAATGAGACTTGCTCTTAGGTAACCATGCTTAAAATCATCAGAATATTGCTAACCTTAGCTACACAACTTGACTATTGCATCTTCAAGATGTAAGTCTAGATTGCATTCCTCTAAGAATACCTCTCTGAGGATATTCACATGAAGTAGCTCTAGGGTTTCATGATTGGGGAACGTAAGTTAAAGAAATCCATCTATAAACTCAAATAAGCTTATTGTTGTTGGAATATAAGATTTGATGAAATTATAAATTTTATGATTTCAGATAGAATCTTGATGAACCATGTGAAGCTTAGTGGGAGTTCTATTGTGTTCATCGTGCTAAATGTAGATAATATCCTAATCATTTGGAATGATATAAGGATGATAATAAGTGTTTTATGATCTGGCTATTCCATACCTTAAGATATGATCTCAAAAGATGCCTCTTGGATCTTAGTTCTGAAGGTGTTCAGAAGCAAAGAAAAGAGGGTGTTGGGACTGTCACATTTGTAGTGCACCTTGGACATGTTCCATTTTTCTAGAAATTCCAAGAAAGGATTTCTTACCTTAAGATTTGGTACTGACCTATCTAAAGGGATACCACCTCAAAGAGTTGAGGAAGTGAATGCTAGAACTGCTTGCACTTGTGCATCAGTTACGAGAAGCTAAGTGTATGCTAGATGTGTACAAAAGCCAGATATCTGCCATGCAGTGGGAGTAGTAAACTGTTACTAATCCTACTATGGAGAAAGAACACTTGATTGCAGTAATAACAATATCTTCAATGATGACAATGCTTTAGAGATAGTGATCTCTAAGTCTTATCTTCAAGAGCTTAAGACTTTATAGATATACATCTAAAAGGTCTTAACTGTAGATACCTTATGAGATAGTGATCTCCAGGAATAAGGGTATTCTGATAAGGATTATGGAAATACTGGAAATAGTGTCAAGGACACTATAATTGCTTTATCGAGATTGAGTATTGGTTGCGTAATATGCAACATTCGCATTGGATGCGAGCACTGTTACTAAGACATATGCAAGTGTCGTAAAAGGACTTGGCATAGTCTTTTGGGAACAGAGTGACTGATCAGCTTATCGAGCTATTTTCTAAATAGCCTATGATTGTCGCATGAATGTGGTTTTAAATGATTAGCCCATTAATGGCTCTTTGGGCTAGTGGGAGATTGTTGGACATGCGAGCCCATGGCGAGCCATTATGCAATAAATGTTATTGCGTATATGATTCCCTGATCTGAAATGAAGAATAAATAATTTGCATAATAGGTCCCTCCGTACAATTAGGGTTATGTACCATGGCCATCTTGATAATCATATAGATGTTGTTTCATTAGATGAATCATAGAGGCTGGTGCCTGGATGAATATCTAATGGGTTAGATTGAGGACTCATCAAGCACTGTCAAATGATTGTTAAGATGTGATCTCCAGCCTGAGTAGGAGATGGCAATCCTTTCTCACATAGGCTGATATCTGACCGACCTCTTGATGCAGGTCCTCTGCATAGGAATAGAGATTCATAGGTGTCAGATTAGTTAGGTCAAAGAGTTGACTTAACGAGATCGAGATAACCAAAGTCCTATATCGTATGTTGTCACGATACAAGCACACATCCTCTGACCGGAGATAGATGTGTTACTATATGTCTGAGTATGTACATATGGCAGACCAATAGGTTGATGACCTAATCAAGGTCTATACACCAGCGCGCTGGTGTGCATATAAGGGCATATGAGTAATACGATCTCTCAAAGGGATGATACATGTTCTCTAATGAACCGGAAGACATGAGCTCACCCATGAGATATTGGGAAGAATCAAATTCCGTGCACGGTCGTCTCGCTTTGGAAGCTTGACTGAATTTGTAGGTTTGATATATACTTTTGGAAAGTATATGATCAAGACCTAGGTATAATATATGCTTTTGGAAAGTATATGATCGATACCAAATCCCAATGATCAAATGAGAACTTACTGATAAAACCCTGAAGTAGACAATATAAAGTTGATCTAATACTTTGGGTTTATTCTGGGTCTTCCAGTATGAGGATGTACATGTGATGGGAATACCTGAGGGTGATGTGATCATAAACGATTGTATAACCATGACGCTTCCATTCCTAGGGAGTGATGAAACGGATCTGGATTTTAGTGACTCCTCTTAGTAGAGAAGTAATCTGATCTTGGTCCAAATGTTGGACATTGATCTGAATGTGATTCTGATGTAATGAGAAGATTAGATTTGCGGTCCTGATTTAATCAAGCATCTATGAGAGGCCCGAGATCTGGATTTGAGATGTGATCTCAATATCCAAGTCACTATACGTGGAACAATACAATCGCCCTATCGTTATCTCCAAGTATCTGCGGAGAAAGCACATTATTCTTGAAGGAGTTCAAGAATAATTCCTATGATGAATTTAGTATCCAAGCAAGAAGGTCTTGATAATAAAATGAGATTTAATTATCAAGTATAGTATGAATAAGATTCATATTGTGAGAATAATTATCCAAGATAATTAATTTGGATATATTTATCAATGATAAGTAGATCATGGATAGTGCTATCCAGAATATCTATGTATATTATAAATGGGATTTATAATATATCAGAGAGAGAGAGAAATATTGTAAATAGCATTTATTAATTTTATAATGTGGATTGGATTCACATTAGTTAATTAGTTAGAAATGTAATTTACAAATTAGTATGGGATGTGAATATGATTCACATATTTTTTCAATGGCATGATTGAAATATTCACAAATTAATTTGGAATTAATTTGGTGGATAATTATTGCAATAATAGTTATTGCAATTTATTGGGAAATAATAAGATAAATAGAAGGAGATAAAATTACCACCAAATAAGAGGTGGCATCACCTATGAATTAGTAATAGGTGACGCCCCCTAAAATATAGGGTGGTTGTTGCCTCTCTTTTTTTGTTATCATATTATCTCTTAATAATTAATTTATTTGAATTAAATTGTGTTGATAAAGATTCAACATATATTTAATTTAATATAAATTAATGTTGTTGGTTTTTAACCAACAACAATCATGGCCATTGATTAATACACAGATCAACTTAGCCGGTGGATCTATGTGTCCCATGGATTAAGATCCATTGGATCCTAAACTAATATAAAAGGAGGGCTAACCTAGCCTTTCAGAGATACATGATCAAGAGTTGTAGAAGCCTACTACTATTCTCTCTCTCTCTCATTCTCGCCCTCTCTCTTTCTCTTCTCCAAGAAGTGGCCGTCCACTTTGTGTTGAGAAGGAGAGTCTCTCTCGCCTTCGCCTTCGACGACTCGAGGATCTCCTTCTTCTTTGGGGCTGCTTGCTCTAAAGGAAGATGACATATTTCGTTAGACGAAATCAGGGGATTCATTGTTTGGATCTTCATAGAGGATTGCGGGAGGAACACGTCTCATCATCGCGCCCGTAAGTGCGTTCTTCGTAGATCAGACTTGAGCCAGGAGGATCTCTTGCTTTAGAGATGTTGCGATCGCAACCACGATCCAAGGGGTATTCCTTATACTTTGTGGTTTGATGAAACAATCTGAGAAATGTTCTCGTGATCACGTGGTTTCATCACATGATTAATTTTTTTTAATTTCCGCTGCATCTTGCGACTAGTCGCCGCGATCGTATGAGATATGATCATCACACTTCCGTGATTCACTTAAGGATTCTCAATATCCTTCAACCCAAAATGAGGTAGTCCACAGTGTCGGCATACAAAGGGAGTGAATCCACGACCAGAATTGACTCGTCAGGAAAGGTGTCCGTGATGGGTGCACTGCTAAGTGGAGGCTCATACTGCTCAATTCTAGAGAGTTGATCTGCTGCCGTATTCTGAACCCCATGCTTATCCCTCATTTCTAAATCGAACTCTTGGAGGAGAAGGTTCCATCTGATCAGTCTAGGCTTGGCATTCTTCTTATGCTTCACGTATCGGATAATAGAGTAGTCAATATAGATAGTGACTTTTGATCCAAGAAGATAGGATCTGAACTTCTTGAGGGTGAATACCATAGCCAACAATTCTTTTTCTATCACAGTGTAATTTCTTTGAGCTTCATATGGTGTTTTTTTGGTACAGTGAATGGCATGGGGCGCCTTGTCTTTCCTTTGTCCTAGAACATCCCCGACTGCAAAGTCTGATGCATTCATCATGATCTCAAAAGGGAGAAACCAATCTGGTGGTTGAGGGACTGCAGCTTCAGTGATGATCTCCTTCAGCTGGTTAAATGAAAGAATAACTTGCTAACCAACATTGAACTCAATCTCCACGCACAACAAATATGTAAGATGTCGGGCAATGCTGCTGAAGTCATGAATAAATCTCATGTAGAATTCCACATTCCCCAGAAATGACCTCACGTTCTTCATTGTCTGAGGTGGCTCTAAATTGGCAATCGCCTTCACTTTTGCTGAGTTGACTTCCATGCCAGTTTGGAAATGACATGATCCATCACAATCCCTTTTGTGACCATAATCTGACTCTTTTTCCTAGATAGCACAAGATTGACTTCACGGCATTTCTAAAGTACTATGTCCAGATGCTCAAGACAAGAATCGAAACTGTCCCCATAGATGGAGAAGTCATCCATAAACACCTCGAGAAAACTACCTACCATCTCGGCGTAAACTACAAGCATGCATCTTTGGAATGTAGTAAGTGTGTTGCACAGGCCAAAGGGCATTCCCCTGAAAACATAGGTATCGAACGGACAAGTGAAGGTAGTCTTCTCTTGGTTTTCAGGGGCAATTACCACTTGGTTGTACCCGGAGTACCTGATTAACACAGATGTATCGCGGTCTAAATTCGTCTCATACAGGGCGGAGACACAGTCGCTGTGGCGACCCTCGATAAACCCGTATCAAGTCAACAATTAACCTACAACAAGTAAATCAAGAATTGAAAGTAAACGTGCGGAGTTAAAATTTATTATAACTCTATAACAAAAGTGTGTATAGGTGCAAGTATGTGTAGAGTGTCGAACACATGGAACAAGCAGGATAGATTGGCCAATCAATGCACAAGAATGAATGTGATCTAATGTCTACAAATGTGCTATTTTGTGGGTTTTTTATTTTCTATTTTTTTATTTTTCATTTTTTTAAATTTTAATTTTCATTTTTTTTTATATTTTATGTTTTTTATATTTTCTTTTTCTTTTAAATAATTAAGTAGATACACAATGAAGAATGAGAGATATAGTATACATAGAAAATAGGTAAAAAAAGAAAAAAATCAGGAAATAAGATATTTTTAGCTTTTTATATTTTTCTGATGTTTTTTGTGATTTCTCTATATTTTTCTAATTATTTTGATATATTTAAAGGGTAAAATACTGAAAACAGTAAGCAAAATAAAAGGTTGAAACTAAAATGAGGATGAAAAATATCAAACAGAGTCCAAAATTCCTCAAATTAATTTTAAATTAAAGATAATAAAATAAAGAAAATTCAGAGACAATAATTATATTTTTCTGATTTTTCTGGAATTTTAATGATTTTTATGAAGTTTTAAGGGGTTTTGCTATTTTAAAGGTTTTCCTCTCAATGTTTCAGTGATTTTTGGACTGAAGTTAAAAAAATAAAATATTTTTTTTAGAATTTTTCGAAGAGTTTTTATATTTTTTCAGGTACTTTCTAATGTAGATAGTAAAGAAAATGCATGTTTTTGAAATTTTATAACTATTAAAATGAAATAAAAATGCAAAACAAAAATATGGCGTGAAAGAGCAACAAAACAGGAAGCTATGTAATTTTTTTGGGAATTTTTGGGATTTTTATAGATGAATGAAATAATTAAAGGAAATAAAAAGAAAAATCATTACTAGCAGGGGTATTTTTGTAATTAGTCAAAAGTCCAGGGGGAACTTGCAATTTTTCCAAAAAATTATAATTATTTCACAAAGTTCCAGGACCCATCACAAACAGCCAAAAACCCAGGGGATACAGTGCAAAATCCCCACCGACGCAAGTGATACTCACGCGCTTGGTAGGGGCTTAAACGCAATGAACAAAACCTGCGGGGGTATATTGCAAATATGCCAAAAATATTACACTAGATCTGAAATTTTTGGTACTGAATGGAAATAACTAAAACCGCAGGGGTCCCCGTGCAAATATCCCTCACCCCACGTGCGTGAGTCACGTGGCATGACGTGGACAGAGACCTATTCACAAATATCAAAAGTCTAGGGTTCTAGTTGCAAATTACACAGATTTTAAACTACAAACGATAGTTTAAGGATGAAATTTAAATACAAAACAAGGGGGGTATCAGGAAAAATTACCCCCGCTAAGGCGTGATCCAACGGCGGGCGTCGCTTCACTAATACACATGTCGCGATGTGGACGCCCGATGACGGTTCACGCGGGAACGGCTGGGATTAGATCCTATGAAGAGGATTCGACGGTGCTAGCACTGCGCGATCCATCAGAGGTTGAACGATCTGGTGGGGGCCCGTGATCTGACAACTGGGAAGGAGTGACGAAGAACGGGGAAAAAGGCCCGCTCCTCCTCCTCCGTGACGATGAAGATTTCAAAATGGGCTCGGAGGCTTCCTGCAGGCGTCCTTTGTGCGCTAAAGCTCCAAAAGGCTCCGACGTCGGTCGGAGCTCTCGCTAGGAGGCGGCGGAGCTGGGAGACTCCAAGTGCTCCGGCAAGAGATCAAAATGAGCCCCAGGTCTCTTTAGTGGCTTCTGGACGTGCAAGAAATGGTGACACCATCGAGGGCAAAATGCCTCGACAGTCGGTGACGCGAGTGGGTGTGTGGAGCTGCTAGATTGAAGTCGGCTGGAGCCAACTTTGGCGAAGGGTGCGGTTTGATGATCGAATGGGAGAAATGGGAGGTTAACAATGGGATATGATTCCTACGACTACGGGTAATGATAAAATGCGAGAAAATTTGAGGAAAAGAGAGCCTCGAAGGTGGAGTTCACCTGAGGAAGACCTCGACGGCGGGGCTCGCCGGAGGTGGTGGAACTCGCCCGAATCCGCATCGAATCACCGCCCGAGATGGCTGGAGCTGGAGCTGTCACCACAAGCAAGCCAAAACACACGAAAGGGGGAGAAGAACGGGACAAAATGGGGTTCAAATATGGCTCGAAAGTTGGAGGTGGTATATGAAGGGATGACGAGCGGCTTGGGAAATTGAGGCATAGCGGGTGGATCGATGATCCACAACCCAAGGAAATCACTGGGCGTGAATCAACAATATCCAAGGAAGAAAAGTCAAGAAGGGAGTTACGCGAAATGGTGCAAGTATCGAGCTGTAAAACTCGACAAAAACGGCGAGAAACAAGGTTTAACAAGGGGCAGGCGGGCAGGACATACATTTGATCGCGGTCAACGTTTACTGCCTCCTGGTTGGTCCACGTGGACCAACCAGGAAAAAGCCCCAAAAAATTATTTAAAAATTCATTTTAAATTAGTAAATGATTTTATTGATTTTTAGTTATTAAATAAAAAATGTTTCTTATTTTATCAATTATTTTGTGATGTTTTTTATTTTTTTTCTGAGGTATAAAAATACAAAGTTGTCTTTTATGGCCTATATAGATATCTTTACAGGTATTATACCTTTGTATTATATACAGGTATTTTATTTTTGTATTTTCTTTAGTGTTTTATTCTTATTTTAGTGTACACATATATTATAAATAATATTTACAAAATTATATAAATATAAAATTATAAAAATAATGAATAATAAATAAAATGAATATTTTAATCTGTACAAGTATACAATAGGGGTCCAAAACTCAACTTTCAAACCGTGGCTCCGCAAAATACGAAACCACCTTCATTAAATAGCTTATTGAAAATTATATACAATTAAAGGTGATTTTGATGCATTTCGAGTTTTTATTCGAGAGATTAGGAAGTTGGGATTCTGGAATTTTATTCAGATCATTACTTTTTATATGTACATTATTTTTGTATGAAATCAATTTTGTATTTTTCTATATTTAATTATCTACAACTTTCATATACAAATTTCTTTATTTGAAGTATAAAAAGTGGAACTAAAAATAGGTCCCAAAATGAATAAAGAATGAGTTAACAAAAAGGAATCTTTATTATTTTCTGGCCCTTATCTCCCCCTACTTTATTCCTTGTCGACCTATTCATCTAGATGCCTAGGTCTCGGAGTTTCGGGTCATAAAATATTTAAAATATTTTATTCTTTTTCTTTTCTTTTATTTATTCTTTTATTTTGGCTTTAAAAACTATATTGTATACACTATTTACACTCACATGCATGGATGCAAAAATTTGGGAATTAAGGGTATTTGCATGCATTTGCCATGGTTTTTGAGGCCAAAATGATAGAATAAAGATGATGAAATGTGGATTCATCATCCCTCTATACTTGCCTTTGCTAGTCCCTAGCAAACACTTATGCAATAAGTGTAGAAATGAAAAAAAAGAAAAGAAAAAGAAGAAATTTGGACTAAATTTAATTGTCAAACTTGTCTTCACAAAATCAAAGTTTGGAGCTTAAGTCGGACCTATGGATTTTTAGTGCGGGCGGAACCTTGATGAGAACCGGATTTGAAATCCAACAGCCTTCGAGAATCCCAAAACTCTGCTCAAGTCTCCTCAATAGCCATGTGAGAAATATCTCAACTCATACGCAAACCCTTACGACTATGAATCTGACTCGTATAGTGTAAGTGGTGGTGGCTCCCCACAATTAGAATGACAAAGAGACTGACTTCTCCAGTATGACAACCCAATTATTCCCCAATCCAATAACTCCTTCCTCAAGGAGCGGGGCATTCCCTTCTAAGTTCAAGTGGCAACCAGCTCAAGAGGAGGGGGTGAAGAGAAGAATTGACGGTAGCCAGTGTAGCTACCTATCCTAGGATGCAAGACCAGTGTAGTCAAGTCATCCAGTTGCAGGCTCACATGATATGACTTTGGAACTCAAGCTTGCTTATTGACTATACAACATATGTACATACTCTGACAGGCATTTCATTTTTGTACAGGTCTGTCCACTTTTTTAGAGTTTTTCTTTTGAATACTATTTACAAATGCATTTACATAGGGAGTTTTCCCTCATGAGCCAGTAGACTATTCCTCTTTTGAAGCTTTATTGCAACCCACACTCTCTTGTCTTTAGAACTCCTCATCACTGGACGAGTTGGGGTGCACTTCCCTCCCTAGAGGAGGACAAGTGTTTCCACTTGTGTGCGTCTCATACCGGCAAATCCAATCCCCTCACCACTCCAACTAAGTTGAGCCAAGTGAAAGGTGCAGGTGTCCAAGTTAGGTCATTATCAACAAGAGTCGTGCGTGTGCTCCGAAATACTCTACTTAGACAGTCAAGAATCCATTGAATCAAGTCTTGTGATCCTCAAAGAATTAAGTCAACTAGACCAAAAGTACCTCAATTCCAGTTCCTGCAAGGTTCCTGTTAATTAGGTAGATTTTAAGTCCAACCAAGCTCCAATCATCGGATTTTACTTGTTCAACTATCAAACTCAATCCGAAAAATGCTCATGCTATGCAGATGCTATGCAGAATGCAACAAATATTTTTGTGATGCGATTTTCAAAGATTTTGAACTTTTTGTGGATTTTTGAAAAGATGATGCATATACATTTTTTTGTATTTTCATAAGATCTTTCATATGTTTTTGGATTTTTAATTTTGCAAATGCTTTTGGGATTTTTGAAAACAAAGATCTTTGGCTAAAAACTAGGTTAAAAATATGTACATGGGAATGCATCTTATATATACAAGAAATAGATTTTAAGAATTTACAAGGGTAAGTGATCAATTTTATACGTATAGATATAATGAATTTTGGTGCGATGTATATATATTCCTCAAACTTATTTGAAAAGGTTTTTCAAACAGTTTTTGAAAACTATAGTCCAAAATAAATTTTACAAATAATTTTACAAACATGTACACACATTTGAATATCATTTTGCAAAGGTTTTTCAAACAATATATATAGATTTTTCAAAATATTTTTGCAACCATTTTTTAACCATTTGCAAATAATTTTTCAAACATTTTATTTCACACAAAGAAAAAAAAAGTTTCAAACCAAATAATTTTATAAATGTTGAAAACATGTAACAAAATGTTTTCCAAATAGTTTTCAAAATTTTTTTCAAAGATATTTTCAAACTATTTTTCAAACATTTTACAAAAGATATTTTCACTTGTTTTATTAATCAGTACATACAAAAAGAATTTGAGGAATAATAGCATCTTTTTATTAAGGTTTTAAATGAATTTTAAAGAATTATTAGCCATCATTATTAAAAAAAATATGAAAATACGAGTTATGGCCAACGTATATACGCAGTATATACGACCTCCCTATACTTAGTTGGAGCTATGTCATCATAGATCGGAGAGACAAGAGAAGACATGACCCGTACTGAGTATAGAAAAGTCTAAAGAATAAACGAATGGATGAAGAAATGAATGAAGCAATGAGAAGTTGACTATCCCCCCTATACTTAGGATCAAATAATCCCAAGTATAGTGGACTGTACACCAAGCAAGGAGGGTCAAGGGTGGGAATGAACAGATCGTACTCAGATTGTCTCCCCCTATACTTAGGGTAAGATATCCCTAAGTATATACAAGAAGAGGAGACAATGGAGAGGATCAAAGAATAGAACGACTCGGGATGCACACCCCCTATACTTAGGACAAAGTACGTCCTAAGTATAGAAGACTGACAACAAGGGGAAACACTGTTTTGATAGATAAAGAAGATAGAAAAGGAAAAGAAGAAATGAATAAAAGAGTTGATCACAGCTCAGTGTGTGCACCCCCCTATACTTAGGATAAGGCGTGTCCTAAGTATAGCAAAATCATAAGATGACAACGGGGTAGTAGACATAACGGGAGAAACAAAGAACAAATCAAGACGAAGCACGAGATACAAAGTGGACAATGTTGAGGTGCCTCTCAACAAGCGCTAGGTTTTATGCCCCTAGTTGGGTGCAAAGGTTAGGATAATGCGGTGTCCAGGTTCAGAACGGCATCTATCAGGCGAATGCTGTACTGTCATTGCAGTCTCGATATGAGAGCAATAACGAGGTCAACAATGAAAACGAAGACACCCAACTGGATAATCAGGCGGGTGTCTTCTACCAGGGAAAAATATGGGAAGATGAAATAGGGTTCCCATAGCACAAAAGAATGCATCGGCTTAAGAGCAGAATGGAATGGAGGGGCAGAGCCGAAGAAGTCGAATGTGGAGAAAGAAGGATTAATCATGGAATCCTCCACGTTAATCACCATCTCATAAAGGTATGGAAGATCAAGATCAAGAGACTTATTACAAAAACCAATATCCGATGTGTAAAATAGAGAAAGATCAACATCGTCATCGAATATCCCAAAGATCGGCTCATCCTCGCGAGGGTCTTCGAGGTGAGAGAAGACAAACTTAGAAAGATCAGAAGTCTCGGTCTTGTTATCCGACAGATCAGATACACCCTCAGATAGTGAGACCGAGTATCTAGGGTCCGTGGCATCCTCCCGCAGATAACCCTCGGGGAGTAATGCCGAATCATCAGTGAACTGGGGATCGATGCTGCCATATATCAAGTCCTCCAAAATATATCGACCTCATCAACTAGGAGAACACAAGGCTCAAATACATGACTATCTATGTCTTTCAAATCAAAAATTGGTTCCTCCTTAACCCCCTCTGCTGAGATGGATCAAACTGTATATCTGAATATGAGAAAATCTTCTGAAGAAAAGACACTGAATCAACTGAGCATGGACACTTAAATGATTCAAAGGATGGTTGAGATGTGGGTTCTACCTCTATTTCTTGGGCTCCTAACAAATCTAGAATCCAAGAATCTTCTATGTGAAAGAGCAGGGCTGGCTCAAAATCTGATAGTAAATCCAATGGGTCCTCAACCAATGTCCGGCTCTGGGAACTCACAGTAGTAGTCAATACATCCATCTTATGAAAAGTAGTAGCATTCATATCCTATGACTGGTGTGTGCTGTCTGATTCTGCATGATGTGTCATACACTCAACAGGTGTCATCTCTCCCTCATGTGTTGTCCCGAATAAATCATCTTGTGTATATGGAATGTCTGAATGTGTTCCCAAGATGGTCTCAAATAAATCAAGATCGAGACGATGGTGTGAACCACCACACGTAGTAATAACATATGCAATCTGCTCTGCAGTCATCCCCCTCATGGCGATCTGGACAAGGTTAGTCATCGAAAATCCATGATCCTGAAATCTCCTCAAAAGATCAAGTAACCTCGACCACGATTCTCCCAATGACTCCTGGGGGTCAATTAAAACATCAAGAATGCAAGACCGCATCATATCAGCTCTACGCTGGGGATAAAATCTCTGCAAAAATAATGATCGTAAATCTCCCCACGTATCAATATTTCTTCCCAACTCTCTATGCCATCTCAAAGCTCTAGTCTGAAGTGAGAAAGGGAAGGTCATCAACATCAGATCCTCGGAAGTGATTTCAAGATATGATCGTGATTTACAAAAATCCTCAAACTCAGATATATGAATATATGGTTCCTCCTGCACTCCTCCTGAAAATTTTGGCAGTAGATTAATGAACTCTAAATCCAAAACGAAGGGGCTCAATGGAGAAGCGAAGTGTGCTTCTTGATTGGCGTACTCATCCCTCATCTCAGGGTTAAAGTCATCTAAAGCTAGCAACTACCCCATTTGATCTCCTATGGAATGCACTCTCATCTCAGCAGGGTAAGCACCCGGGTCTCGTATTTGGTCAATCTAGTCTCCTCGGGCATTACTCACAGCATGTCTCGAATGGAAAGGTGAATAATGAGAAGATGGAAAATCGGTCGGAGTTCCGACCTCCCAAGAGAGTCGGCAAGAATGATGGGAATTAAATGAAGAAGCTGCAAAATCCAGCTGAAGTGAAATGTGACCTATCATGAAGAAAGGGAAATGAGAATAATGAAGGGAGGGAGGGTGGGATAGAAGAAAGTTAAAGAAAGAGAAGGTTACTGCTAATGATAGAAGATAAACGTAACCAACTCACACCAAGGATATTCAAACACAAAACAAACCCCCAGTTCATCAACTCTACGCAATGTTAAGACCGTGAGATTTGGTCTTTTATCTTTTCAATTTTAGAGTTATGCGATCAAACAAAAGTTGTAAAAACACTTAGGAGGTTTGAGTGGGATTTGGGCACTACTCCTTACTGTGTGCGCAAGCAATTAAAAGCGCAAACAATGAGGGGGTTACTCTCCCAATACAATGAGAATTAGTTACGTTTAATTTTAGAGGTCAAGTTCAATTAGCAGTCCAATTTTATTGGTTATCACTTTTTTTGGATTTTTTAGTAAGAATGCACGAGCCTAACGAGGAGTCAATTTTACATAGCACCTAGATGATCAAAATCAGAGGGAGAGTCGAAAAAGTAATGCAAGCGATAAAATGATGATGTATGCTAAAGAGTAAATGCTCACCTTGCCTCCCTCACTCTACATGTAAAGATGCTCAATGGAATTGAAACCTATACTACATGCGATATGCAAAGCCGATGAAATCGTCCTACGCACAGGAACAGCTATTAGCATGAAGAACTTTATTTCAAAATTTGACTAAGTCCAAACGTATCTATAGGTACTTGCAGTGATATTAGGTGTTTGGCCTTAATCTATCGACAAGCAATCCTAGTGCTAGGCTCAAACACACAAAATGAGAAAAACAAAATCAGGAAACAAATGAAAAAAATGCGGCGAAAACGACAGAAAACCGCGGTGAGCCCCCAAGTGAACAAACACTTGGAAAATGGGCCCTAAAGTCCAAAGTCCTGGAGAGTCCTGTATTATTACAAATTAATGTCTCTCTCTCACTTAAAATTACACAAATATAGGCAATAAAATAAATGGAGCTAATCTACAAAATCTCTCTAAATCGCCTTCGTGCAGGGAGAGCAGGCCAAAGTCGGCTTCATGTGGGTGCGTAGGTGCGTAGAGAAACGCGCCTCCCTCGATCCACGGTACCGCGCCCAAAGCCAACAAAGAGGGTGGTTAGACAGCTCAGATAATATATATCAACAATAAAGAAAATAAATGAAGCAAAAATTGTTAGACAAATAATCACAAATAATCTCAAATAAATCCGATCTAGTCGTTGTTGCTCCCCGACAATGGCGCCATTTGATTAACATAGATGTATCGGGGTCTAAATGCATCTCACACAGGGCGGAGACACAATTATTGTGGTGACCCTCGATAAACCCATATCAAGTCAACAATTAACCAACAACAAGTAAATCAATCAATGAAAGTAAATGTGTGGAGTTAAAATTTATTATAACTCTACAACAAAAGTGTGTATAGGTGCAAGTATGTGTAGAGTGTCGAACACAGGGAACAAGCAGGATAGATTGGACAATCAATGCACAATAATGAATGTGATCAAATGTCTACAAATGTGCTATTTTTGTGGGTTTTTAATTTTCTATATTTTTTAATTTTTTTAAATTTAATTTTAAATTTTCCGATTTTTAATTTTTCTTTTCATATTTTATATTTTCTTTTAAATAATAAAGTATATACACAATGAAGAAAAGAAAGATATAATATATATAGAAAAATAGGTAAAAATAAGCAAAAATCAGGAAATAAGATATTTTTGGCTTTTTATGTTTTTCTTAAGTTTTTGTGATTTTTCTAGATTTTTTCTAATTTAATTGGTATTTTTAAAGGCAAAAATACTGAAAAAAGTGAGCAAAATAAAAGGCTGAAACTAAAATGATGTTGAAAAATTACAAACAGACTCCAAAATTCCTCAAATTAATTTTAAATTAAAGATAATAAAACAAAGAAAATTCAGATACAATAATTATATTTTTAATTTTTTTTTTGGAATTTTTAATATTTTTATGAAGTTTTAAGGGGTATTGCTTTTTTTAGGGGCTTTCCTTTGAATTATTAAGTGATTTTTGGATCGAAGTTAAAACACACAGAAACAAAAAAAATATAATTTTTTTGGAAATTTTCGAAGAGTTTTTATATTTTTTAGGTATTTTCTAATGCAGACAGTAAAGAAAATGCATGTTTTTGATTTTTTATAACTATTAAATGCAATAAAAATGTAAAAAATAGGCACGAAAGAGCAACAAAACGGGAAGCTATGCAAATTATTTTGGGAATTTTTGGGATTTTATAGTTGCATAAAATAATAAAAGAAACAAAAAGAAAAATCATTATTAGCAGGGGTATTTTTGTAATTAGTCAAAAGTCCATGGGGGCAACTTGCAATTTTTCCGCAACTATTTTACAAAGTTCCAGGACCAATCACAAATATCCAAAAACCCAGGAGATACAGTGCAAAATTCCCAACGATGCACATGGTACTCACGTGCTGGTAGGGACTTAAACGTAAATAACAAAACCTGTTGGGGCTATATTGCAAATATGCCAAAAATATTATGCTGGATCTAAAAATTTAGATACTGAATGGAAATAACTAAAACCGCAGGGGTCCCCGTGCAAAAATCCCTCACCCCACGTGCGTGAGTCACGTGGCGTGACGTGGATAGGGACCTATTCGCAAATATCAAAAGTCTAGGGTTCTCGTTGCAAATATTACACAAAATTTTAAACTACAAACGGAAGTTTATGGATCAAACTTTAAATACAAAAACAAGGGGGGTATCAGGAGAAATTACCCCCGCTAAGGCGTGATCCAACAGCGGGCGTCGCTTCACTAATACACGTGTCGCGATGTGGACGCCCTATGATGGTTCGTACAGGAACGGTTGGGATTAGATCCTATGGCAAGGATCCGACGGTGCTGGTGCTGCGCGATCCAACGGTGGCTGAACGATCTGGTGCGGGCCCATGATCTGACGGTTGGGAAGGAGTGACGAAGATTAGGGAAGAAGGCCTCGACCGGCGAACTTCCCCGGCTCCGCTCCTCCTCCATGACGATGAAGACTTCAAAATGGGCTCGGCGGCTTCCTGCATGCGTCCTCTGTGCGCTGTAGGCTCCAAAAGGCTCCGACGTCGGCCGGAGCTCTCGCTAGGAGGCGGCGGAGCTGGGAGACTCCAAGTGCTCCGGCAAGAGATCAAAATGAGCCCCAGGTCTCTTTAGTGGCTTCTGGACCTGCAAGAAATGGTGACACCATCGAGGGGAAAATGCCTCGACGGTCGGCGATGCGAGTGGGTACGTGGAGCTGCTAGATTGAAGTAAGCCGGAGCCAACTCCGACGAAGGTTGCAGTTTGATGATCGAATGGGAGAAATGGCAGGTGAACGATGGGATATGATTCCTACGACTACGGGTAGCGATAAAATGCGAGAAAATAGAGGGAATAGAGAGCCTCGAAGGTGGAGTTCACTTGAGGAAGACCTCGACGGCGGGGCTCGTCGGAGGTGATGGAACTCGCCCGAATCCGCGTCAAAACTCCGCCCGAGATGGCTGGAGCTGGAGCTGTCACCACCAGCGAGCCAAAGGACACGAAAGGGGGAGAAGAACGGGATCAAATGGGGTTCAAAATTGGCTCGAAAGTCGGAGGTGGTATATGAAGGGTTGACGAGAGGCTTGGGAAATCAAGCGTAGCTGGTGGATCGATGATCCACAACCCAAGGAAATCACTGGGCGTGAATCAACAATATCCAAGGAAGAAAAGTCAAGAAGGGAGTTGCACGAAATGGTGCAAGAATCGAGCTGTAAAACTCGACAAAAACAGCAGAAATGAGGTCTGACAAGGGGCAGGCAGGCAGGACAGAAAGTTGACCGCGGTCAACGTTTACCTCCCCCTGGTTGGTCCACGTGGACCAACCAGGAAAAGCCTCGAACAATTATTTAAAAATTCATTTTAAATTAGTAAATGAATTTATTGATTTTTAGTTATAAATAATAAATGTTTCCTATTTTATGAATTATTTTATGATGATTTTTATTTATTTTTCTGAGGGATAAAAATACAAGTTGCCTTTTATGGCCTATATAGGTATCCTTACTGGTATTATACCTATGTATTATATATAGGTATTTTATTTTTGTATTTTCTTTAGTATTTTATTCTTATTTTAGTGTACACATATATTATAAATAATATTTACAAAATTATAAAAAAAATTATAAAAATAATGAATAATAAATAAAATGAATATTTTAATCTGTAGAAGTATACAATTGGGGTCCAAAACTAAACTTTCAAACCATTGCTCTGCAAAATACGAAACCACCTTCATTAAATAGCTTATTTAAAATTATATTCAATTAAAGGTGATTTTGATGCATTTCGAGTTTTTATTTGAGAGATACATGTCTGGGAAGTTGGGATTCTGGAATTTTATTCAGATCATAACTTTTTATCTGTATATTAGATTTGTATGAAATCAATTTTGTATTTTTCTATATTTAATTGTCTACAACTTTCATGTACAAAGTTTCTTTATTTGAAGTATAAAAAGTGGAACTAAAAATAGGTCCCAAAATGAATAAAGAATGAATTAACAAAGAGGAATCTTTATTGGTTTCTGGCCCTTATCTCCCCCTACTTTATTTCTTATCGACCTATTCATCTAGATGCCTAGGTCTCAGGGTTTTGGATCATAAAATACTTACATTATTTTATTCTTATTCTTTTATTTTCTTTATTCTTTTATTTTGGCTCTAAAAATTGTATTTTATACACTATTTACATACACATGCATGGATGCTAAAATTCGGGAATTAAGGGTATTTACATGCATTTGCCAAGGTTTTGAGGCCAAAATGATAGAATAAAGATGATAAAATGTGGATTCATCAGTACCCATCAAGCAAGCTGAAGAACTCCTTGCCAGCTACTCATTCCAATACTTGATCAATGAATGGCAAGGGGAAGTTGTCCTTCTTGGTTGTTGCATTAAGACGACGGTAGTCAACATATACACGCTAGGATGTCGGTACCCGAGTAGAGATATCCTCTCCTCTGTCATTTGTAACCACGGCTAGCCCTGATTTCTTCGAAACTATATGCAGATGGCTCACCCATTTGAATCGGAGATGGGATAAATGGAGACTGCATCGTACCATTTTGTGATCTCTTTCATGATGGCTTCCCATGGATTTGGGTTTAGTCTTCTTCTAAACTCATGGGATGACTTGGCATCTTCTTCCAAATAGATGTGGTATGAGTACAGAGCAAGAATTATCCCGTTGGGGTCTGAGACATGCCAACCAATTGCCTTGTGGTTTTTCTCTAGAAACTCGAGAAGTTGAGATTCTTGATCCGGGCTCAGCCTACTACTAATGATGGCTGGATATATGTTTCCTGCACCTGTTAGGAAAGCATACTTAAGTCCTATTCAAAGTCGCTTTAATTCTGGTTCTGATCTGGCCTACTTCTCGATCACTTCGGAAATCGTGTTGGTAGGTGGATGCTCTGCCATCATTTTAGAGGTACTACTCATCTCAGTGGCTTGCTATTTGAATGTGCCAAACTGATCTATAGTGGGTTCATCATGTTCGGGCTGGCGTGAATCGTCTAAATCAAAGAGATGCATCAGCGAATTAGATTTCCTCTCCCAAGTGCTCTCGGAGTTGTGTTGACTGTGCTTGCCATGTCCTCCTCAGGAGAGAGGATTTCCAAGGTCCATTTGTCATTCAGAGAGAGGTTTGTATCTCTGATCTCTGCAATCAAGTCACAGTATGCTTCAGGCAGAGCTGCATGACTTTCATCAGATAAGACTTTTGTCTCACTGACCATGTCCATTGTAACTCTATGATTGCTCGAGCTGAACGTGATCTTCCCAGACCCATGGTCAACTACGACCTCTGTGGTATGTAGGAATGACCGTCCAAAGATAATAGGGGTCTGAAGTAATGGTACCGGTGAGTCAATATCAAGGACCAAAAAATCAATGGCCCACAACGTGTTCCAGCAAACCTCAGTGCCGCTTGATGGATCGATCCGCGAACTTAAGGATCATGCCCGTTAGCTTCAATGAACCCAACCCGAATTCTTGTAGTGATAAGGAGGGCATGATGTTGATGAAAGAACCATTGTCAAGAAGAGTCCCCTTGAAGACTTGGTCGAATATCTCGCATCTGATCAAAGGCGCTCCTTTTTCTTGCTTTTTCTGAGGGATATTGCTGATGGTCTCTATTGTGGCCATGATAATGACATGCTTCTCAACTTGTTGGTGTCTGTTGCTACAGATTGGCTGATTCTTGTTTGTACATGCCTCTTTCAATCACTTCTTTACAGTAGGCATGTATTCCATGGATTTTATCAATGGTATCTTAATAGTAAAATTTTGAAAAATATCCACAACTCCTAAGATCAGATAATGCACTTTTTTTTTGCATTTTTTTGGATTTTTCTATTGCATCAGGAAAAGGAATATTTACAATGCTAAAATCAAAAGTAGTGTTCTTATTTACAACAAATTTATTGCCGCAAAAATTCTGTACATCCGTATCACAAAAAGGTGTACATGTTGTGGTGAAGATTTTGCTATATGTGGACAAGCAGAATGTGCGGTCTCTACTTCGTCGGATGGCGTTGGATTAATTGCAGCTACTGTCTCCTTCGTGGCTGGCGTGACTTCACATGAATGCGACCATCTTTTTGGTCTTTTTGATTTTTCTGAATTTTTTTCTTTTTCTTCGCGGAGATGGGGATGGGTGGCAGCTAGCATGGCTCCTCCTTTTTCTCCTTCCTCACCCGAACTTGTATTTGGCTCCGTTGATGCACAAGATGACGATTCACCTTTCAATGCTTTATTCTTTCCGGTGCGAGTGGTAGATGAAGGTAACGTCCTACCGCTCTTGAGAGTGACAACATTAGATAAAACAAAATTATGATTATCTAATTCGACAGGCATAGATGGGACATCACATTCTACTTGCTCTTTCCTCTTAAAATTAATGGGATTTACTTTGACTTGTGTTGGAATAGGAGTTTTAGTTGCAGTCAGGTCGTCGAGCCTCTTAGTCATCTCTGCTAGACCCTTCACAAGTTGGGCCAAGCAATCCAGGGTAGGGTTCACTGAAATCCAGGGTTGGGAAGCTGAGGCCAATACTGTTGATGATGTTTTGGAGGAGGGGGGAGCTGATACTATTGATATGGGGGAGGGGGATATTGTTGTTGATGTCCATCCGGATAATGATGATATGGATGTTGATGGCGATGCTGCAGCTTGGGATACAGCTGTGACTGTTTCTAGTTGCCTTGATACTATAGAGACGAGTGATTCTTGTATTGAATCTGAGGTTGGAAGGACTGAGGAAAACGACCACCATTAGGTTGGTGGTAAGGCCGGTTGGCTGTTAGCTAGCCTTGATGTTGTCCCGTAGGATGGGTCAGCTGTGTGTCGTTTCTCCACACACCATTTACTTCATGAATCAATGGTGGTGGTCGAAATGTTAGGTCTGAGGATTGGAGGTAGTCTGGCTAATAGACCACCATCTGTTGTTACAACGGGCCCTGTTGGGGAGCCTGCACGTAGTACACGTGCTGGATGGCTGGTTGTTGCTAACTCGGTTGAGGCCGATGAGGAGGTGATGGTTCGTCCTTCTTCTCGATAGTAGTCTTTGATGATGGTGCCATTGACTGAATAGCACTGATGGTGCTCACCAACAGCTCCAACTACTTGGTGATTTAGTCTAGCTTTTCCAGATTTTGTGTCCTTTGTTCGATCACAACTAGCTTTTCAAGATCATGTGACCGCTTCTCAATAGTGTAAACCTTTGAAAGATGGTACCCAATGATATTGAGGTTGGAGCTCTCATCTTTATCTGCCTCACGAGCTTCTGCCATATGAACAGGCTTTTGAAGGGCTCGATGTTATCTCTGATATGCGTGTGATGAAGATAGGGCGGCCTCTCGTTCAGCCATTTCTTCGAAAATCTATCATACCACATCTTCATCCTTGTTGAAATGAGATCCTCTGCATGCAGCATCTACTAACCTTTGACTTTATACAGTCATGCTTCTAAAAATTGTTTGACGAAGCTGGTATTCAGTATCTCATGTGGGGGCACTTCCCCTGCAGGTTTGTAAATCACTTCCAGACTTCATGGATGGACTTGTGTGTAGCTTGGGAGAAGTTACTGGTCCGTGTTCACATTTGGTTGAGCCAATCGAGAGGGTAAAACTTGTGAAGGAACATAGATTTAAGTTCCTCCCAGGTTGTCACAACCTTTCCCAAATATTGACCCAGTATAGGTTGTGTCTTGAAGACTGAAGGGGAATGCCATCATCATCACTACATCCAATGGAATGTTGGGGTAGTGGGTAGTTAGACAGATGCACGAGAACTTTTGCAGGTGAATGTCTGGCTCCTCATTGGTAGTCCCATGGAATGATGGTAGAAGAGCAAAGAACTGTGTCTTGAGCTCGAAGTGAACATGTACCGATGGAATGAGGATCGACTCGGTCATCTCTCTATCTCTAAGATTGTACGTCTCCTTCAGTGTAGGTTTATGCCTCTCAGGTTCAGGTTCTTCTTCATTAGGGTCCTCACGGGGTCTGTCTCCGCCTCCTCCTCCTACTGGTCTATTCCGTAAATCATTCGGCATATCCAGAAATGCCTTCTGAACTAAAGCACTCTCAATCAGTTTTTGCTGTATGGCCTGTATGGAAGCTAGAAATTGAGCATTCACTTGGTATTAGTCGGGTCCTTGACCCGACTCCATCTATGGAAGCTGTTGTCCTTTTCCTTTCCCTTGAGGTTCCATCTCTGGGTCTAAATCAGAGGAAATGAATTCCAAATTGGGATCCAAGACTGGGGTTGGCTTCTATTTGAAATATGAAAGAACCCAATCAGACCACTTGAAATTGAATCCCACCTACCAAGATGCATATGAGATTAGGGTCAATCCCAGATTATTGTGAATGGATAAAAATATGTAGACTAAAATCGACTCCCATTCACAATGACGGATGTGGGACAAAGGTGGTCCCGATTTATTAGGTGATCAAGGGGGTGGAAAGAAAATGAGGAGTCTAGAAATCGGCCTGCAAGATCCATATCGGGTTCTCGGGAAATCGTGACGGTGTCGAGTCCATGGAATCGATGTGGGTATCGGTGGAGTCCTGACTAAACCATTCATGGATTGTCATTGTGGAGCAAGAGAAGATCGATGCAGGAAGAAAGATACGTTGGTTAACGAGGAATAAAAAGGAATGTAAAATAGTATAAAAGCTCTAACTGAACATAGGGGTCAAAAAGGAAAACACATGTGACAAAATTTATGTAAATGCATGGGACTTTATTTTTGAACCTTTATCTATATCCATACAAACATAATACAAAATTGAGTTCATCAACTCACGTCATGTGAAGCCGTAAGGGATCGGATATTTATTATATTTTCATTTTTAGAGTTATTATTTCAGGCATATGTTACAACAAGTCCTTAGCACGCTAACCTTGTAGGAGATAGAGTACTGCCAGAAAAGTATCTCGTACTTGTCCTTCTCCTTTGTAATATATAGTCTGCACTTTTTGATGTTCCTGTACCATTTCCTGGATCCCTACTCAACCAAAGAAATAGAGGGAGGAATACAATAAGCGAAACCACTACTTCAGACCTCGCTCGCAATGGAATCACCTGTGAGCGTGCAAGAACCTACTTACATGCAAACTAATGAGACAAACACACCCGTGAGGGTGTTGCCTAAGCTCAATGCTTCAGACCAAATTGATGTTCCACACAAGGTAGGAACACCATCGCTGACGAGGCCCTACTCGATCACAAATGATGGAAGCGCCATTACTTCTGAAATCCAGGTGATACACAAGGCAATTACAGACTGGGTTTTTCGCTCTAATCCTTAGCAGGTCGTGCCTCGCTCATGGGAGGGATTTGGGTCCCCTCCTAAAGTACATGAAAACAATGAGTGCTTTATGAACCCAAGGCAATGATAGTCCATTACAGATTTTAATTAAGTTCAAAGTTTATTTAGTAGTCCCCTTGTTTTAAGTTTTGGGGTTTTCACTTTTTTTAGGTATTTTGCATACAAGCACCTAATGATTTTGTATATTTTCATTTAAGTCTTAGGTTCTCAAAATCAGAGGGAGATAGCGAAAAAGCCATGCAAGTTGATTATATGATGGTAATCTCATGATTGAATCGAATGATGCATGCTGAGTTAGAGAACTTACAGGGCTTCCCTGCTCTCTCCATGTTGTATGCATAACATAATTTTTAAACCTATCTACATGGCAATGTGCGTTCGACAAAATTGCTGTAAATAATAACAGCTATTAGTCATTAAGAACCGTATGTTAATTATACGGAAATGAGACCAAAAGTTTGATTTTCGATGACACTTGGTGCCCGCCACAATGGGTACTGCCATCGTTGTATGTGACCTCTCTCAACACGCGGTCTCAAGTCCAAATACTTAACATTTATTAATTTGACTAGATCCAAACGTAAGAGGCTATATGCACATGCTTCTTATTTAGGTTTGGACCTAATTACCGATACAAAAAACCTATGTCTAGGGTATCCATGCACACAAAACAAATAAAAAAGGAAGGCGGAAAACTCAAAACATCAAGAAATAAAGTAAAAGAAGGCAATGAAAGTGTGAGAAAATTGCGATGAGGCCCTCATATTAAAAATCACCCTGGTACTGGACCTCATAGAGTAGAGTAGTGTCCAAGTCTTTAATTATTACAAATTATGAATGAATATCTTTATCAAGAATAAACAAATCTAATCCAATAATATAAGTATTCTCTCCTGCTCCACTTGCTGCATCTCCAACTGTTCAAAGTGTGAAGACCAGTCTATATAAAACTTGGTTGCACTAGCCTCCTAAGAAGTCATCCTCGCGTAGTGGGCCCTCGCAACAGATTCATAAAGAGAGGCATATTAGCACAGATAATCTAAACGAATCAAAATGAGTTATTTACGAACAATAAATAAATAAATATGCACAAGAAAAATACGAATCACTAATTACATCAATTAATCAATAGATGAACAAATGACTGTACACAAAATAAGCTACATACATTGCTCCACGGCAACAACGCCATTTGATAACTGCAATATCACAAAGTTCATATGATTTCACAAGGCAAAACCAAAATCGATCCATTAACAACTCAAGAGATCGTGCTTAATCCACAATTAACCCACGATACAAATCCATAGAGGTCGAACCACAGAGAGAAAAACAAGTAGCCTATGATTATTACTAATCAATGTGTAGTATGCACAATAATGTCTTTGATCCCTTTTTATTGTTTTCAGGGGTTTTTAATTTTTGTATATTTTTAATTTTTCATGGATTTTTCCTTTTACTATTTTGTTGTTTTTTATTTTGTCTATTTCTCTCTCTATTTTTTATTTTTGATTTTTGTCTTTTTTAAAACATAAAAGACTATATAAGGCTATACATACAATATATAGTAATATAATTATAAATACTAGTAAAAATAAATAAAATATAACAAATAAATTATTTTTGGGTTATATAGTTTTCTAATATTTTTATGATTTTTCTGGAATTTTTGCTAATTTTTATGCATTTTTGAAGTCAGAAATATCCCAAATCAACGATTAAATAATAGGTCAAAATAGAAATGAAGATTAAAAATAACAAAATAAGTCCAAAATTCTTCAAATCAATTTTAATAGATAGATAATAATAAAAATAAAAGTCAAAATAGAAAAATATATATTTTTGGGTCTTTTGATGGTTTTTCATATTTTTATAAAGGGTTTTGGAGCTTTTTAATTTTTAGTTTTTTCTTATTCTATTTGTAGGGATTTTTGGTCTAGAGTTAATAAATACTAAAATAGACAACATATTTTTTTTGGATAATTTTTCAAAATGTTTTCTATTTTTTGGGATTTTCTAATTCAGACAGGGACAAAACGTGCTCATTTGAATTTTAATAAATAGTTCAAGTGATAAAATTACCAAAATAAGTATGGAGCATGAAAATATATGTTAGGTATCTAACCCTATTTTTGCATAATTTTTAGAGCATAGATGCTATTTTTAATAATTGAAATCCAAGTTGTAAAAATGCATGAATTAGGATGGGTATTTTTGTAAATAAAAAAACATCAGGGGATTACATGCAATTTTTACAGCAGTTTACAATGTCTATTAAATTTTATTCGACTAAACCTAAATACAAAAAGTTGCTACAGCATATAAGCAATTTCACCACCTCTCGTGGGACGACATGTGAGGTGACGTGGACTGGACCCATATGTAATATGAAATAAGTACATGGTCCTTTATGCAAAATATCCATTTTATTTACATGGCATATTTTTTTACAAGACTAATAAATAAATACAAAAAAGGTGGGGTGAAATATGCAAATTACCCCAATAGTCTGTGCCATCGGACAACGCTGGTCGTTTCACTTGAACACGTGGTAGGCCTTAGAGGCTCAATGATGCTTCGCCGATCTGTGGTCGTGATTGGATATGGGCTTTCATCGGATGGATGAGGAATTTGGTGGATGAACGACCATGATTAGAACTGGAGGATGAGGCTAATCCAACGGTTATTGCTCCCCTTGAAGAACAGGGAAGAACAACCATTGGACGAACTTCAATCGGTTGATCCTCACTCCTCTCCCAGTCTCCGACGATGATCCGAGGCTCTAAATGACCGGGATGCTCAATCGTATCAACTGTTATGCTAAAAAAGCTCGAAGACCCAGCGATGGGGTCCTGTCACATCACGGAAGAAGGAGCACCTGGAGAGACTTCGGTCGGGTTGATTTCGACCCTAAAGGGGTTCTTTGAAGCTGGGACCTGCACGAAGACATTGTATGGCTCAAGGTGATGGAGCTCGGCCTATTTTGAAGCTGGAATGTGCTCTGTATGAGTGGAATGCGGATGCTCCATCGTACGGTTGTGGAGGAGCATCGAACTCCAGATCACAGGAGTGATCTGGGTGGTTGGAGCGTAGAAAGTAGCGAGGAAGCAGAAGGGAAAGATAGTGGGGTGGAACGAATGGTCAGAGATTGGGTGCATCACCGTGAGAACATGGCCAAAGCTCGAGAGCTCCGACGAGATGATTAACTAATCTACACTACTGACACGATTAAAAGCGAGAATAAAATGCATATAATTAAAACTACAAGTTATAGCTACCTAAGGATGATAAAAAGGTGCATTTCGTACCTGAGGGTTGCTCAGGGAGCAAAGGTGGCCGAAGGGCCACCTTGAATCGCCTCCTCTCCTCGCTCCGACGTACTCCAGGAGTGGGGAAGGTGCAATTGTCACCTAGCCTCCATTCATAAACACAAGGACACGACTAGGGGATCCAAGAGGGATCATAACCGAGCTAGGAGGCAGAGGAGTTTATTTATAGACAAAGTCGAAGATCCTTATTGATAGGTGATTTAGGATGAATCAAATGTATGCACAAAGGATTTGGGTCTTGAGCATGGATCATCGATGGTAGATGTTGATCTTTGCATGTTTAGTCGATGGAAATGGATGAGAAACCTAGGAAAAAGGGCAAAAATTACGGGAAAAGATGTGCGAGTCAAGTAAGGTGACCTGGAGGTTAAGTTGACCGGGGGTCAACATTTGCAGTGACGCCATTGGTCAACGAAGGCCACTAAATGACAATAAGGTAGGATTTATTCGAAAATAATTAATTAAAAATAGTAAATGTTTTTATTATAAAATAAAAACAGGTTATCCTTTCATTTAGTATTATAATATGAATTTTATTAATTTTTATGTGTTTTTTATTACAAGTTAATTTTTAATGGTGTATTTATAGGTATATTCACCTATGTTTGGTTAATTTATTTTTATTTTGTATTTTTGATTTTAATATTTTATTGTCATGTTTTATATATTTATAACTTATTTTTATATACATAGATATATTTTTATTATATTTTTCTGATGTTATTTGTACATTTAAATAAATAGGGATATAAATTATATAAGTATAATTATAGGTATTTTGTTTATGCATTTTGTATACTTTTTATATTTTGTGTTTCCTTTATGGTTTTATTCTATTCAAAATATGTACATATGCTATAAATAATATTTATAAATATAAAAAATATAAAATTGTAAAAATAATAAAGAATAAATAAAATGAATATTTTATTCACGTATATTATAAAGTAGAGCTCCAAAACATAATTTTGGCATATTAGCTCTAAATTAAGTGAAACCACCTTCATAAATAGCTTATTAAAAGTTATATACAATTAAAGCTAATTTTGGTGCATTTTGAGTTTTTATTTCGGAGATATGGGTATGTGATGTTTGGGTTTTGGCTTTTTATTCTGTGTATAGAATGTACACTACATATTCTTTTTGTGCAAACTCAATTTTGTATTTTTCTATAAATTATTGTTTACAACTTTTATGTACAAAGTTTCTTTTCTTTTAGGGTCATAAAATACCTTTGGTATTTTATTCTGTTTCTTTTTTTATTCTATAATTTTGGCATTAAAAACATTATTATATATACAATACATGCAATAATTAATAGATGGTAACATGTTCAAAATAATGCTATTTACATGCATTGGCTAGGATTTTTAAGGCCAAAATGATAGAATAAAGGTGATGAAATTGAGATTCATCCGCACCTAATCATGAGTTCTATTTGCAAGAAAAAGAATCAATTATTTTGAGCTAGGTTGAACGTAGATTAAGTGCGTCTGAAAAATTTCAGAGATAACTAATCTCATCGGATGCAGTTAGTGTATCCTATATTATGGATCAAGCATAAATAAATTGAATCTAAAGAAGCTCTAAGAGTCATGTGCCTATGCCCTAATAAAGGCAACTCAAGTTGAGTCCCACCCAATAATGGGTGAACAAGACTCAACAAACAAATAATTTCCAAGTCCATGAGTACAAATAGTTATATATACAACCAAGATATCAATAGAAATAATCATCGAATGGTCTTGATGCCATCTTCTGAGGCTTCTCTCAGCATGAACTCCACTCCAAGCTTCAAGCCTCCTTATCTCTAGGAGCATCCCAAAATGAATGTGCCATGCCACAGAAGAGAAGAAATTAGATATCAAAGATTATCAAATGGATAAAGAATGCATAAAACATTACATCACACAATGACCTAGATAAAATATCAATCAAGTTAATAAGAACATGAAAACCTAAATAAATATTTTAATGAAGTCTTTTCCCCAACAATGTCGCCATCTGATGAATTTGCAAATCAACTAATAAAACATGCACTCATTGTAGCACGAGCCAATTCGCAATCAACAAAACTAAGTAAAATATCTTCATGAATAGGACTCAAGTTTTAATTTATAACTTGAGAAGTCCATGGTAAAACATAAGGACACAATCCATAATATAGTTAATCACTTTTAAATATCTCTATTAAGTGATTAGTATTCAATCTAGGTCAAAAATTGCACCATATAAATGCATGGAAAAATGAATGTGAAGACAAAATGTATTTTCAAGACTTTCTTGTGCAAGTTAGAAGCTAAACAAAATGAACAGAATGATACTACACTAGCACATGCAAGTATACACCTTAACATGCTCTAAAATGATTTATTACCCTTAAGTAAAGATTTGATTAAATCTAGGTCTAATTGAGTGATTCAAGATAGAGTCAACATAGAGTCAAGTTGTACTTAATGAGCATGAAAGCATTTGTCTGCCTCTAATAAAATAATCCTTCTTTTATCGTCTAATCAAGAAATAGATCATCTCATATTGAAGACAATTAATTGAGGATCAAATGCCACTGAACTCACTTCATTTGGATAAACGATGCTCAAGTTATTCGTTATTGAAACCAGGGGCATAAATGTAAGAAAACATGGAGAATAAATGTACAAAATAACTCAAACGGGTCCCTAACAGGGCATTTTTGTAACTCGAAAAACTTGGTGGGGTCTCCTTGCAAATTTCCCAGGCACATGCGTTCCTCGTACGTGTTTGGACCTATTTGCAGATTTTGGAGAGATCGTAGGGCCTCAGCTATATTTCTCCAAGACCTCACATGCTACGCACATGATGTGAGGCTCGGTTGACTATTAAGATCCGGTGCAGGTTATGAGGACACTTGGCACGCCTCAGTGCTTCGGAACAGCTTTGGTCCCACTGAGGATGGAGGCTTGGATGATGAGGATAGGATCTCATCCCGACCATCTGATATGGAAAATCAAAGGGCAACAACTATCTCTGGGATCCTCATCTCCTCCGTGTGCGACTACTTTCCAGTGGAGCTCTGGTGAGTGTCCAAAAGCTCCTCCCTTGTTCTATGATTACTCGAAGGTTCCCTTTACCTCTGCCAATGGAAGGTGAATATGTATGATGACTAGTGAAGAGTTGAAGATGCTTGGAGCATGGAGTCCTTTGTGCTACGTCGGAGCCCAAGCTCTAGAATGGAGTTATTCCAAAAGCTCCGACGATTGAAAGTATTATCTGCAAAATATAAGTAATAACCGAAGCATGCATGTTTGTGTAGGGTGAATGGGTTGGAGAACCTTTAAGGTACGGAGAAGGTGGAGGTCGTTTGATTACTCCACCATAGGATTATAGGAAAAGGGGTGGATCGGTATGAGGTGTGGCAGAAGGGTGATGGAATTTGGAGTGGCTAGTGAAGGTCGGTGATGAGTGGTGAAGCTCGAGAGGGTATCAATGGATAGTGAGATGAAATCGGTGCGTCTAATTTATTGAGGGAAATCAAAAGATGATTAATGAGGGGATACTACCTGGAAGTTTGAAGAAAGTAGCAGATATGGATGAAGCAGTCTGAGCGTAAGCTTCGAATGAAGCTTGGGTCTTTGCTTCTTCTCGTCGGTCAAGGGAGAAAGCTCAAATAGCCAAGCTTGCTGCTATGGCATGGCTTTTATGCCATGGGTCTAACAAGAGGACCAGAACCATTATCGCTCTGTCATCTCTCATTCTCTCGATCACAAAGAGGAGAGGAGGGCTAGGATGGATTAGTACAAGTGTGGACAATCGGCGACGGTGGTCGGTTGGGGGTTATTTGAAGACGACTAAGAAGGTGGTTTGGGTAGTTTCTGTGGTAGTTTTAACCACCACCCATGATGGAGTGGTTAGGGTTTGGATGAATGTGGAGGTTGACGTGAACATTGGAAGTTAGGTAGAGAGGTTGGAAGTATCAGTTGGTCGAGAGGTGGGTTGACGACATTGGGAAAATTATTGGAAGTTAGGCAATCGAAGAGAGACGACAACATTTGGAGATTGATGATGAAGGATTGATCGTCATGTCAAGATCAGACGGTCACCCTTTAAGTGGAATCTGATGGTTGGGATATGATCTGAGAATCATATCGTAAGGTTGACAATGGGGCACCACTAAAGGGTCCTGACGTGATCTAGGGATCACATCAGACGGTTACAAAGGGATGCATGTGGCGACACAGGAAAGGGACACGTGACAGAAGTAGGTTACGCCATGTGGCCCGATCAGATGAAAGATAAATGAAAAATGATGTAAAAAATAAAAAATAATTAGTTAAGAGTAAATCAAAAAAAGTGTTCAACATGAAATTTTTGGATCTCGATGAGATCAACAACTTTCATGTAGAAGTCAAAGAGAAATAAAGTCATCTATACATTGATAATAATTAAGCATGTAACAAGAAACATTTTTCCTTTATTCTCTTTTCTCATTTTTTGGATTTTTAAATTATTATTTATGTTATATTAACTATGTAAAATAATATTCGAAATATTATTTGACTTTTAATGAGAAATAAATACATAAAATAATATCACATTAATAGGTTATTTAACAGAATATAATCAGGGTTAATTATTTATAAGACATAAATAAATATTTAAGGTTGATTGTCAATGAATCTTGTTGATCTACTTTAGTAAGAGATATAATATTAATAATTTATGATGATAAATCTGGAATTTACCAGCACCCAAATGTCATTTGGTGCATGTATTCTCCTAAAATTCCTACTAACATCATAAAGAAATAGGTCTGTCTACCTCTGCAGGTATCTCTATGCCTTTGAATCGAGGAATCTTTCCCTTTCGATAGTTGTCTAGTAATTATTGGTGTCTAAGAAGGGACTTCTCCATTGCTCCATCAACTAGGGTAGGAGTAGACTCATTGGAAGGATCATAACTAGATTCTTCCTCGGAAAGGTGTACAAAACATTTAATACTCGCATCCATAGGTCTGGATGCCTCGGGCCTCTCAACATGTCCATTGAGCTTCTCTTGTAATGCTTGTTGTCTTTGCCCCATCTCTTGGAGCATTGCCATCATAGCCGCTAATTGCCTCGACACATCTTGGTCTGCCATGATACTAGGATGAATCAAGGCCAAAGGTTAGGTCCTATGCACATTAGCATGATGTACATATGGGATAATATCTTCTAAATGGCACAGTAGTGAATTATTAAGATCAAAGGATCTCAATACACCCTTAGTTTCTGAATGTCGTTCATACTTGTCAATTACGGAATAACTTATTGGAGTAACCATGCTATGATACCAAACTGTCACGAACCCAGTTTCGGATGGTCGAATTCTCCCATATCCCGATCTGGTTATTCAACAATAATTTATTCAACAATCACAACTAACATTCAGAAATAGACTGCAATTAAAAAGAATATGAAGGAAGTCCTTCAACACTTTTTCATTCAAAAAATAAAGCTTACATGGTACATTTTCCCACTATAACTATTTACATGTACATCAGCTGGAAAGGAAATGCATACAAATATTACCAACTACCTTATAGAGTAGTGCTGTTGTGGTTAGCTAGATGTCTATTGTCCTTGTGATGACTCTCCGATGCATGTTGGGTTTCCAGAAATCATGGGACAAAGATCAGTGAGTGCTAAGTAAGAAAGAAGAGAAAAGTAAAGAGTTGTGTAATTTATCATAACTTATTATACTAGAAAGTTTCATATCATCTCAAAGTTTAAATCATATTCCTTCTATTCCACGATAGGGATTAGTCTAGGGAATTTACCTCACCCCTCATGGATTCCGAAGCTGTGGACACTTTGGGATTGGAGATTTCATTGATCTGGTGAGTTTATGTCGTTCGCCTCACCAATCCTCCAATACTACCCTGAAAGATTCCTTTTCTTTTATTATCTAAGGTTTCAAACCCTCAACCTTACAAACAAAGAAGCATATTATCCTCGAGGACCCAATAGCTCAAAACCACAGGCTAGCCATTAATCACATATACTAATGGCTTTAAATAAATGTTATCGTGACCCAGTCGCTATCCAACCACTTGTGCCTCCACATGGCACGACCACATCTTCAGTCTGTCAACACGCCTAATGTCAGTTGAGTACCACCAATTACAAATTATTCATTCATTTCATGCACACTTATCAACTGTGTACCACCTAGATATGGCCTGCCAATGCGGTGTTCTTCTGACAAACGTACAGGTTGCCTACTTGACCTGTAGTATCTACTCCAAGTCATCCTTATCATAAAATATAGTATGAATCTTGAAACTAGATCTTATTTATTCCATATCAATTCTTAGATAGTATCATTATCATTTCGCACAATTATCACAATGAATGAAGGATGATTCACTTCACAATTCTATTTTAGAAATTATTTTAGAGTAAATCATGAAACAAACTTGTGAACGTTTTTCAAAATAGCGAGAATTCCAGTTTAACTTGAAAACCCAACAAAAAGAAGAAGAGTTTCATTACCTAATCGATTTCTCTCTCGTGTATGTAGTGTTTATCATTATTCATTTTCAGAAAGTGTGATTTACGGCCGCTGAAATGATCGAATTTCACTTTCGTGTCAAGAGCACTAAGAACATGTCAAGAACACAAAGAACATATGAAGAACATAAAGAATGTGAAGAACATATTTTCTCTCATTTTTTTTATCATAACTTCACCTTATACAGGCTCATATTTCTAAGAAAATTTTGGCAAAGTTTCCCCTTATATCGGATCATATTTCTATGAAAATTATAGTAGAGTTTCTCCTTATATCAATACATATTTCTATGAAATTTTGACAGATTTCCCCTCTATTTTAGGACATATTTCAAAAGTAAAATAGAAAGAGATTCCTGTATAAAATCACTGAGAGGAAAATAGCAGTGAGACATAAAGAATATAACAAAATTTCAAGCGATGGAGAATCGTAGACACCACACATCTTAGTTGGGAGAAGCATGTGACGAATCATAGGGTTTACTGACGTGCCTAGCCACCTGCACCTAAGTAGTGTGTTACACATATTTCTCCACCAAAACAACTATAAAATCGATGAAAATTGCTGAATCTATAAGTCTCTTGCCAAGGGTGAGTGAGTCATACGAAGAACATTGTGCTCACTGACGCCCTAGTCTCCCGCACCGGAGCAGGGCTATGCTGAGATTCCTCGTCGAACCACAACACAAATATAATTAGAAAGGAAGATGAATAAAAAACATAGCTTGAAAAAGAAGATGAACCTTGCTCAAGTTAGAGCTTACTCACGAAGACAATTAGGACATGATCGCACCATCTTCCTCCTCGTCCCCTGGCGGTGCTTCGCTAGTGCTTCTTCCCCGCCTCCCTCTCATCCGCTCGACCTCTCGACCCTAGCCCTCGGGGTAGTGGTGGTAGTGGAAATAGTAGAGAATGAATGGGTAGGGAGGGCTATTTATAGGCTTCAGAAAACCGCTAACCATGGTTAGTAAACCATGATTTAACCTTAATTGCATTTAGCAGCCCATGATTTTAGCCAAAGCTTATCCGAAAATTAAGGATTAAGTTAGAACTATCTAGAAGCTTCTAGATTTGCTAATGTTGCTTAATTATCATTAATCGTGATAGATTCTCTAATGAAACTTAATTAGCATTCGAACTTGACTTACTCATATTAGCCTTCCTCGAAAATAGATACAGATAAACGTCTACGCAGTGCTGGGAGGGAGAATTTTCTTGACATGAAAGGTGATAATTAAGGAACCAAGCCAACATACCCAGTCTAGACACCATCACCATCCTGATTCAGAATAATACAATTGAATTGTTTTAAATGACCTGTATGATATTATATATTTTATACAAGGTTGTTGGTTGTCATGTATTTCTCTAAATAAATGATACAATAATTAGTCAGGGTAAATTCCAAATTTCCATGATTATATTGAATGATAAACATATTAAGAAAGTTTATAGAGGATCTAGTCATCTTCTGACCCTCTCCACTAAATATGGAATATCTAGGGCAAACAAGGACTTCCAAAACTAAAAACAATGCCCGTTGTTTTCCAAATGTTCGGACATCTCCAGACCATCTAGAAATGATTTAAATATCTGGAAATTTGTACAAACTTGGAAATAACATTAGCTTTTCATATCCTTGTAAAATGATTAAAAAAAAGCGTCCTATGTGAAATAAACATGCCCCCACGCATCCAATATCCAAAAATTTGTTACATAGGTTTTGGATCATATCTAAGATCTTAAACAATGATTTCACTACAACTTGAAGGCAAGGTGTTAGGCCTCATGCATCATGGAAGCGTGAAAATAGCATCATATGCAATCAAGGTCAACTAGCCATGATGATTTCAACTAGATGAATTCAGGATTGATAGCTATATCCATCTCATATCACCATCCCTGCAACTACGAGCATTTCAAAATGCAAACTATTAACAATTAACATACTTTCCAAGCTCTAAATATCAACTCAAAATTTGGGAAGGAGATGAATGCTCAAAGGGTTGGAGCTAGGAGTGAAGAAAGGGATGGCTTCAAATATGAAGTGTGGGACAATCCCACGGGAAAGGCTGACTTATGACTGCAAAGCTAAGAGGAAGAAGAATAGAATGCAAACTATTAATTTGTCGTATTCCCTAACTTATGAAAAATCAATAAAGAAAATGGTCTATAGGAGGACGGGAAAGAATGAGTGTTAGAGAGTTTCATAACATTCTAATACACCTTTCTTGTGTTGCAAGATTGGGTTTTTTTCTCATAAAAATGTCATAAAGCATGAAGCAACATCTATAATATGAAAACCAAAATCAAAATAAGGAAGAAAAAGATATCGTGATGTAAGTCATTTATTCCTTGTAGAAGAGGTATGGATGCATCTTTAAATCATAATTGACATGGTTCTGCAATGTCACATAATAATAAATAGATTCAATGGAGATGGATCTATGGGAAGAGCCACTTCTTTCTTGGGGGGCTTCCCAGTGCATCCCCATAACAGTGCTCTATGAACTGTGCTGGATAGTCACTCATCACATGGATATCAAACCCAACCTGTGGTGTGGGGGAAAAAGTCAAAGCCTTTAAAACAAAGCCCTTGATCAAGAAACGACGCAGCTCATGAGGGAGGGAGCCACCTTCGGGATTATTAGCTCAAGTGTCCCAGTTATATATAAGACGTTTCGCCCAGGTGGTCTTCCCATGCCAGGCTTCTGGGGAAAGGGAGGGGTGGGGGTGGGCTAGCCTGATGGCCCCCTAGGGCACCCTGAGTCTGAAATGAACAGGCAGCTACCCTTACTTAGTCTCGCCTTGCATTCCCCTTCTAACAAGGAGAAGCTTCATATCTCTCTCACACAGGTTCGTCAGAACTGATGAGGGACAGTGCTCCCCACGTGGGCCTACCAACAAAGACAAAGGGGGTTGAAGGGGGTCAATTTAGGCTCCTTCCCTACCACCGCGGCTTCTGCAGGTTCTCTGAGCCTTCTATCCCATGCATCGTAACTGCTCGCACGGTTCACCTATTCCACCGAAAACTCTCACTTGGAAGTGGTGCATAGTGCTGCACCAAGCGAGAAGGGTTTCTTCTTCTTTCGGAGAAAGAAGGGCATACAAAGAAAGGCCTTGTTTGGTTATTTCTTCTAGTCCTGACGTTCGTAGAAGTAGGTAGGACCTTCCCGAAGCTGTGCTTTTCAAATCAAGCCTCTCCAGCTCAGCTAGGCTAAGGGGTCCCGGATGCTTCCGTGATCGGCTCCTCCGGGGAGTGGTTTCCAGGTTTGATCGACCTAGTATCCTGTGCCTCACGTTCATGATATCTACATTCCACTTTACCCTAGAAACTAGGTTGAAGCACGCCCACCTAGTGCGGTTCTTTCACGACATGCTCTGGTCCCCGGTGTCTTTTTGTGGTCTTCAGGATTCCGAAGAAGTCGTGTCCATCCCTTCGCAATGTCCTTCCACGCGGGGTCCACCTCGCTCTTTCCCTCAATTCTCATCGAGTACCAGCGAGCAGTAGTGAAGTTACGAACCTAGGCGAGAGTTTAGAGAGGTCATCTTTTTCTAATCTGTTTAGAGAAAATATAGAAATGAAATCAGATTCTTTCTTTCTTATATAATCATAAGTATTTTAAGGTAGCTCAGGGGTTCTCGCTTTGAGGCCCGAATATCTAGTATGAGTTGGCGATTAAATTAGATAATTGTCTCACAAGGCAAAAAAGCCTACATGCTTGATTTTCAGGTGGGGGGTTTGGCTGGGGGCCAACCCCATTCGGTTAATTTATCGTCGCCCTCACTAAACTTACTTGGATCTAAAGTACGATTCAGAGAAAGTCTGGATGAAATCGGATTTCCTTTTTGTTTCATATGAACTACTAGGAATTTGGCCCTTTTTTCCCTGTCCAATATTTCTTCTCGCTTGTCGCTTGTTCTGTCCCCTCATTTCCCCACCCCTCCCTCTCCACTGATAGATCGCAAGCTGTCAGGTGTGTCCTTTATTTTGAAGGAAGGGGCCAGATAGAGTCACGGGCCAATATCTATTGCCTATGCAAACTAGATATTAGCTATTGACTTTCTTAAATATATAATAGCGAATATCAAACTTCTATTTTATTAACTCTCTTGGCTATTGATTTTTTTATTTCATAGTTTGGCTCGAAGCTCTTTCTCCAATGTTTTAGTGACGGAGGGGGTGGGGGTCGTCCAATCATTGAATCCAAAATTACAAAAAATTGGGTATATAGCTTGTATAGTTCCCTGTCCACGAGTTTACCAATGTAATGGACTAATTTTAAAGATGGTAGAATACTTTGAAGATGTAGAAGTCAAAACAGTAAGTCAGATTAAAATACATGATTTATTTATGTAATGTATGCAAAAAGAAATATTTGAATATGGTTGATATTAGGAGATCAAATGAGGTGCCAAGAACAACTTCAAATTCAATAAAAGAATCTATAATGGAATCCCAGTGAAGGAAGGAGTTTGTGCAGGTTAGAATATTACGTGCTACCCCCACTTCACTATGAAATCAAACATAAGTCAAATTTCGAGCTATGAGAATGAGAATAGGGCCTAGGTGAAACTAGAGCTGGACTTCAACGCCCAAATATCAGAGGTTTAGTCATTTGGTCTCCTTTCATTGATCTTCGTGGACATAACTGAAGCTCGAGTGGATTAGTTGGTACTAGAAATGTTTGAGCTAGAGAACAGAAGTGTAAAGTCACAGAAGATCGCTCTATGTTAGTGTATTTGAGATATCCGAACTCGCAATTTCTCTAGGGCCTTACTAGTGCCTTCCGAGTTTAGCTACTCGAGGTCTCGGTAGTGACTAACTTGCTTGACATACTCCTCGTATGTTGATTTTAGATACTGAAGATGTTTATGCTAGTTAGCCATCTTAGAGATTCTTCTAACCGAATGCTTAGTGATGAAGTTAATTATGGCTTCAATAAGCACTTTCGAAGGAATGAGTTGCCATGTGCTTGTATTGTGATGTAAATTGTCTCATTTTCAAGAGAATCCACCACTAAAAGATCCAGAAGATCCAGGGTCTCAATATATATATATAAATAGGTTGATCAATGCAAGGGGTGAACCCAACGTACAAAAATCATGGCAATAGAGATGGGGTAGATCCCGTCAATGAGGAGTAGTAGTGAGAAAGTTCTCGTAGATGGTAGGGTACAAAGATCTCGACAAAGTTTTCTACAACCTTCATAGCAACCTTCAGGAAACAAAAATTTTGATGATGAAACCACATGGAAGGGGAACATTTACCATGCCATTTCAATGAGAATACATGAGTTTAGGCTTACCTCTTGATGTGTTGTTGTAATCCGCAAATCTTTTAAATGAATAAGCATCCTGACTCAAGTACGATCTGACGAGAGTGTACTTGCAGGCATGATAATGAGTAGCATACTTCTTGCAATCTTTAATGAAAATCCAAGAAAGTAAACTCTCGATTTCATCTCACAAAATTACTTGCCTTATTCACGAGCACGATTCATGGAAGACAACATAATTCCTCGAGCAATCGATCCGACAGCTCGACAACAATACAACAACGTTTGTGATCTCCTCCAACCTTGGGTAGGGGGACGACCTGCAGTTATGGAGAGTGTGATTGGACGTATGGAGAGAGAGATAATTTAATTTATGAAATAATCTCATATAATTTATGTAAAGAGTGATAGGGTTAGCCTCTCTTTTATAGCATTTTGAATGTCCATGGCTCCCAATCCCTGTGATTTCAATAATTGATGGTCTAGATTGATTTGTGTTTCTTTTTATTTCACAATAAAAACACAAAAGAAAATACAAAGAGATAATTTGAAAATAATTTACAAATTATATCAATTAATCTATAACTAAATCAATTAATAAATAATTGGATTTCAATTTTAAAGCTCCATCCATTTACTGTATTTATGGTGAACATCTACCATGATTCAGAACCCATGGACGTCCATACTAAATAAAAGTGAATTGAGTTTACATTAGTTTCATCAAATAATTACAAATTATCTATGATAATTGCAATTATACCATTGAATATTAAGAATTAAATTCTTCCATCCAATATTTAACATAAATCATATTTACATTAAACTATGTAATGTGAATCCAATTCACACTAACATAGAAATTGTGTGTCGTATTCACAATTAACTCTCTCCATGATATTATGGATCATATATACATTATCATTATCACTGTTGATAGTGTTATTCACATAAATCAGATCCATGACAATTATATCCAATTTAATTATCCAAGATGTCTCTGTCCACATTAATTATGATAATTAAATCCTATTTAATTATCCAATTTTCCAATGATTAGATAAAATTCCTCATGGAACAATTCTTGAATTCTTTCAAGAATTGTGTGCCTTCTCCATAGATACTTGGAGATAAAGTCAGGGGGACTGTATATGCCATGTATAGTGACTTGGATAATCATATCCAATCTCATATCCAAAACTAGAATACTGCTCAGAGATATCTGATCATGTTAGACATAATATCAAAACTTCTCATTGCATCCGAATCATATTAGGATCGATGTCCAATAATTGGATCAAGATCAAATATGTAGTCCACTGAGAGGAGTCGCTAAAATCGAAACATGTTTCATCACTCTGTCTAAATGGAAGCGTCATGGTATACAAACGTTTAAGGTTATATCACCCTTGAGTATTCCTAACATCCATACATATTTCATACCAGGAGACCTAAAATAAATTCGAAGTTTTGATAACTTTTAAACTATCTCCTTCAAGGTTTTAACATTAAGTTTCTCATTAGATCATTAGGTGTTAGTATCGATTATATGCTTTGCAAAAGCATATATCCTGCCTAAAATCTTATCATACTTCCAAAGCAAGACGACCATTGATGGAATTTGGTTTGTCCCAATATCTCATAAGCTCATGTCTTCCTATTTAGTAGTGAACCTGTATTATCCTTTGAGAGATTGTATTACTCATATGTCCTTGTATGCACACCAGCTCACCGATGTATAGATCTTGATTAGGTCATCAACCTAATGGTCGTCCTAATGTACATACTAAAACATATAGCAGTACATTTGTCTCCAGTCAGAGAATGTCTGCCTATATTGACACCATATGACATAGGTCTTAGCTATCTCGATCTCGTTAAGTCAACCATTTGACCTAATTTATCCGACACCTCTAAATCTATATTCGTATGCAGAGGACCTGCATCAAGAAGTCAGACGAATATCAGCATTTGGAGTAAGGATTGCCATCTCCTTCTCAGGATGGTGATCCTCTCTCAACAATAATTTAATGGTGCCAGATGAGTCCTCAATCTAACTCTTTAGATATCATGTCAGCACTAGCCACCGTTAGATCAATAATTGTATGATTATAAAGATGGCCATGGTACATAACCCCAATGGTATGGAAGGACCTTTATAAGTGCATGCATTTATTAATCTCTGATAGGAACTGGAAATCAATAAATTTTATTTATATAAAAAAATTACAATAGCATTTATTGTAGAAATGGTTTACCCTTGGCTGACATGTCCAACACCCAGGATTGTTGAAATTGACCCATTTTAGATGGATGACTTATGAATGTTTATTTTGCAATAAATTCGAATGACAACATGTTGTCATGTAATCCACATAGATGTTATCGAAAAACTCCTTTGAAAATAAAAAAAATAAGGGTGGGAGGTAGCCAAGTTGGCTCCCCATTGGGGTAGCCCCATTTTACCTATATATATGTATATATATGTATGTAAATAAATATAAATATAAATATAAATATTTCTATGTACACACACATATACATATACATATACATATGCATATATATATATATATATATATATGTGTGTGTGTGTGTGTGTGTGTGTGTGTGTGTGTATGCGTGTGTATGTCTATATATATATATTATTTGTTAGTATGTCTGTATGTGTGTCCAAATGTATGGATATATGTATGTATGTACACCCCAGGGGGAGCTGATGAATATGCATTTCATCATCTTTGTTCATTTATTTTAGCTTAAAATCCCCTATAAAAAACACTAGTAAATATCCAAATATCCATTCTTTTACTAATTCTCATTCTTGTGTAAATATTGTATATTTATCATTATTTTAACCTAAAATAAATAAAGAAAGAAAATAAAGGAAAAATAAAGAAAAACTTAAGACTGTATATATGTAATAGATACAGGTTGACTCTGACATCGAGAGAAGGTAAAGACTTGACTTGATAGATAAGTAATAAAGTAGGGGGAGATAAGGCCCAACATACCAAAATTTTAGAAAATATTTTATCACTTGTATATATTTATCATCTGTACACTACTATATATAGTACACATTCTTTTCATTAAATTATTAATATTCAAATTGAACTCAAACACAATTGATTTCTTCTTGAAAATTGTGCATAAAAATCTTTTGTAAATAACTAAAATAATTGCACTAAAAATCAATGTATATTGTGCAAAATACAACACTCCCAAAAAGACACAAAGCTCAACTTGTATGATCAATATCTTCTGCACTAAAACTCAAAATTCATCAAACTCACTTTCATTGTACTCCAAATTAAATAATCTTTAAATTGGAGGCGATTTCATAAAAGTTAGAGTTAAGCTGTGAAATGCGGCTATTTGAGGTGCTATTGTGTATTATTATGTTATTTATTTATTTATTTATTTTCTTTCTTGTCCATATTTGTGTATATTGTATTTTTAATTAATTGTACATATTGTATTTGACTTATATAAATTACAAATAAAAATCACAAAATCAATTGTTTAACTTATGTATTTATTTGTAAAAGTAAGTAATTAAAAATCAGTGTATATATAGGTACACATACCTATAAATAATACTCTTTAATTATTTTTACATATGTATATACCTCATTTATATAATTAAAAATTACCAAAAATAAGTTGATTAAATTACTAACTTTTTCTTATTTATTATTTTTAAATTTAAATTCATTTTTTTATTTCGATTTATTTCTTATTTTTCCTATTTTGTCATCTAGCCTATTTTGTCCCACTCTGCATGTGTCCTGATTGGTCCACCCAGGTTTGTCATCCTGGGCCAACTACTCAGTCCATGCCATTCACCCGCGTCCCTCGCTCATCCCCCTTCCTTCATGGATTTTTCCCACGAGCATCATTCATCAACCGATTCCGCTTTCTTCTCTGATTTTCTAGCCCTAATACCTAAAATCCCCACCAGCACCTTAGATCCATCGATCATGCCTTGAATCGTGCACATTTCAAATTTGAAAACTCATCGAAGCCATTCCTATTTATATCCTCTTTTCTCTCCCATCACGGATTTGATCTGATTTTCAATCATTTTCTTCCCGAGCTTGAGCTCTGGAGAGCCGATCAGTGACAAGGATCGATTCCCTTCAAGTAGGAATGTGAAAGAAGGGTGGAGATTCGAGATCCATTACAAGAGTAGCGCTTCCATCAAAGCTCCGTTGTGTTTCCGACTCTCTGCCTTGCGCATCGAATTGAGGTTATCTAGTCCATGCATTCACCGTAGGTAACATTAGGATTAACCCCTTTTTATTTTTGAATTTTCCATTTTGTTTTTAATTCATGTACTTAGGCAGATCAGACCTAAATCTTCAACCTTCAATCCGCAACATCGGAGGGGTTCTGGTCATCTTTATTAACTTCTGGCCTCGCCATTACATTAAGATCACCATTCTTCATCATCCTCCACACATGTTCCCCTTTATATCCTCTCAGATCTAAAGACTGACTCCCTCTTGATCAACTTCGTCGGAGCCCTCTCCCATTCACCATTTATTTGCGATTTTACGTTAATAAACTTTGCCGGAGTGTCCCCTTCGAGTAGTGATACTATTACTATTACAGGGATATGGAGCGCACAAGGTAGAAAGAGGAGCAAGGTCGTGGTCCATCGGAAGAAACACATCTAGACCTCCAGATCTCCTTGGGGCCCTCGCCGTGGATCTTGGAGACCATATTCAGTTAGAGGTTCATCGCATGAAGTTGTAGCACCTATCAGAAAACAATTCAGGTAGAGATCGACCGAGATCTCCTCGATCGAACTTCGTCGATGGATACCTGCTTCCCAGTTCTTCCATATCCTTTCGTGGCCCTCTGATAAAGAACAAGGCGTCTGAATTAGATCGCGTCTGTCTGTTTTGCCCCAAAGCAGAACCGTGGATCAAAGTTCCAGATCAGATCAGAGATGTTCGAGCACGCTTTATTTTCAGTTGTTAGATCGGCATCAAGATGAATCACGGTCGTAGATCAGTCCATGTGTATTAAGGGTATATTTACGTCTTTACCACTGCCTTTATTTATTTTGCAAATAAGTCATGTAAGGACATGTGCCTCCCTACCGTTACTTGAACATTTGCATTACTTACCATGTGATTTATTTTAATTGCATTTGGGTCCTACTTGAACTGAGAGCCTTTATTGCACAGGATCTTTGGGTAATTTTAAATGAAGGTCCCTGCATGTTTATGTTATTAATTGGTCCCTAGAAATATTTTATTTACATAAAGGTCCAATCCAACGAGGATCACATGCGCTCGTATGATTTTTTGGACATTTTGCACGGTTTACCCTATACTTTTTATCGTTGTTATCATTTAGTCCATAAACATCGTTTCCTTGCATTCATACCCCTATGCATCTACATATTATTTTACATATTAAAATAAAATGAAAAATAGCAAAACCTCTTTTAAAAATCCGCAAAAATCATGTTAACTTTCTATTAAGTAGGTATTGTATCATTAACAATTATTTCCCATTTTCATCATTTTTCTTATTTTTAAAAATTAAAAACAGTCCAAAAAATTCCTTATTTGCATTTAAAAATTTAAAAATGTAAAAATCTTCCTCAAAAATTCTAAAAAAATCCTGCCTATTTATTTTCAACTCTTTTAATTTCTATACCATTTTGACATTTTTGTTCCTCGTAAAAACCAAAAAAAAAAGAAAAACACTCAAAACACAAAATAATTCAAATAAATTCACAAAAACTTCCAAAAAATTAAAATGGCTTCTTGGGAAAATAAACATTTGTCTTTTTGTGGGTTCATATTTTATCTATTTTTGATTTTATTTGCTATTTTAAAAATCCAAAAACATTTGCATTTCTTTTTGTTTCTCTTTTACTAGGTTTTTGACTTATCTAGAATCCTTAAAAAATTCTCCAAAAATCCTGAAAACATAAAAAAGTTTTAGAAACTCAAAAAACAAATTTATTTAAATTTTTGAATATTTTTTAAATGTCTGGAAAATACAAAAGAGTGGTTTGTTTTGTTTATTCATTTCCTTTAATTATTATTCCTTTGTTTTAATAAAAAAATCACTTGCAAAATTAAAATAAAAAAATATAAAATAAAAGAAATCAAATTTTTAAATATAAAATTAAAATTCCATAAAATACAAAAATAAAAAACCAAGAGTAGTGTTCATTGAATTATCTTTTTCTTTTCGTTGATTTTTCATTGAATTTAATAACCATTAGTATTTTGTAGCATCCCTGAGTTCGATCATGTACGCTATACAGGTATATAAATAGCACTCATAGTTCGTGTGCTTACATTCTTTTTCTTGTTTGTTGGCTTGAGCTTTGAATAAAAATACAAATAATTTTTGTTGAAGGATTTTCAGGGTTCTAGTGACACGCAATTAATTTCCTTATTTTAAAACCTTGGATTCCTCGCTTAACAGGAGCCAACTTGCCTACCGCCACCATTAATTTTTAAATTTATTAAGGTATTTTATGAAAACATATATGGAGATATAGATCACTATATGACACCATGTTCTCATTCAAATTTCGACTCAATTCTAAACTTCTATCCCATCTATCAAGCCTGGTAATTTTTAAGGGTCTCGTGATTACTGAAGTTGGACCAATCTAGACGGATGGTTTAGGAATGTATGTCTTACACAAAATTTTGAATGATCACATTTTGTCATCTAGGGACTATATCCTCCTATGTATTTTCATCAAAAACCTTAAGAAATAAGAAAAATAAAGGTGAGGATTTCCAAGTTTGCTTCCCCTTTGGGTAGCCCTTTGTATGTATGTATGTATGTATGTGTGTGTGTGTGTGTATGTAGGTAGGTAGGTATGCATATCTATGTATATGTATACATGTACCAGTGTGTATACATGCGTACGTGCATACATACCGACCTACATACATGCATACCCACACATACATACACATACATACATGCATATACGCATACACACATACATGGTAAAATGGGGCTACCTCCTTTGGGGCTAACTTGGCTCCTCCACCCCATTTTTTTCAATTTTTTATTTTTTAAAAATAAAATTGTGAAAATTCATCACTATATCACTATGTTATGTCATTTAAGTTTAATGTGAAATAGATACTCCTATGGCCTCCAACGGGGTTGATTTAAATAATTAAGCGACCGTTAAAAAAGACTGTCTAGATGGAGGCCGTGGGAGTCTCTGTTTTGCATGAAACTTGAATGCCATAATCTAGGGATATAATGATGAATCTTCATGATTTTATTTTTTAGAAAAATAGATAGGATGGGGGAGCCAAGTTAGCTCCCCCAACGGAGCAACCCCATTTTACCTACATACACACGCACGCCCACATACACACACCTATGGGAAAAATTGGATTGCCTCTTGGGAGAGGTAACTTGGCTCCCCCGTCCTATTTTCCCCATTTTTTTTTAAAAAATGTTTCTGTGGATTTCATCATGATATCCTCATATTATGTCATTCAAGTTTCATGTGAAACATGGACTCCTATTGCTTCCATCCAGACGGGGTTGATTTCAACAATTCTACGACCGTTAAAAATGACTATCTGGATGAAGCCGTAGGAGTCTCTGTTTCGCACAAATCTTGAATGACATAATGTATAGATATAGTGATAAATTTCCTTGGATGCATTTTCCAAAAAAATAAAAAGACGGGAAAAATAGGATGGGGGAGCCAAGTCATCTCCCCCGAGGGGGCATTCTTATTTTACCCTATAGATACACACACACATACATTATATATATATATGGGAAAAAAGTGTATGCTCCTTGGGAGCATGTAACTTACATGCTCTAACCCTTTTTTCCCTTTTATTATTTTTATTTTTTGAAATGAAATCGAGGGGGATTTATATAAATATATATCACCATGGTGTCACTATAAATTCTATTTAATTCCAGACTTTTTCTGCTCCATCCTGCCTACAAAAGTTTAACGGTCTCAGAATTGTTGAAATCGACCTCCTCCAAATGAACATTTTAGGAATGTCGATCTTACATGATATTTGAAACACATATTATTCTTATTATTTTAAGTAAATATCCCAGGATTTCATTAAAAAATGTGTAAAAGAGGGTGGGAGCATACTCTTATATGCTTCTAGGGAGCATATTCATTGAACTCTATATGGGAAAATGCATATGCTCCTGGGAGTATGTAAATTACATGCTCCCACCCTTTTTTCCTCATATTATTTTATTTTTTAAATAAAACATATGACTGATTTAGGTTATCATATATCACCATGGTGTCTTTAAAAATTGAACTTAATTGGAGAGTTTTCTTCCCTCCATCATGATTGTTAAATTTTACAGTCTCAGAATTGGTGAAATCGACCCCCTTCATATGAACATGTTAGGAATTTATATTTTACACAAACTTTGAAACACATATTCTACTTATTATTTTAAGTAAATCCCCCATGGTTTCATATTTAAAATTTTAAAAATATGAGAATAAAGGAGGGAGCAACCGAATTTACACTTACATGCTTTGAGGGAGCATATTCATTATCTATATGGGAAAAAAGAGTATGCTCCCACACTTTTTCCTAATATTGGTTTAATCTTTTTGAAATGAAACCTGGTGTAATTTCGATCACCATATTTCACAATGGTGTTATTCAAAATTCAACTTAATTTGAGACTTCTATCCCCTCCATCAAGACTGTCAAATTTTAATGGTCTCAAAATTGTTGAAATTAACCCCCCTCCATATAAACATCTTAGGAATGTTTGTTTTATCGAAATTTTGAAAAACATATTATGCTTATTATTGTAAGTAAATATCCTCAAGGTTTCATTTTAAAAAATAAAAATTGTGAAAAATAAGGTGGGAGCATACTCTTATATGCTCTTAGGGAGCACAATCATTGAACTATATATGCATATGTACGTATGTATATAATCATACACATACGTATAGGGCTATTTCAATAGGACATGATCCATCCATTCCCCTGGAAGGCCAAAACATTGTCCATTAGATTCACTTTCAATGGATTTGATCAGAACCATTCTATTGTATAAAATCGAATTTGCAATAACAGTTCATTAATAATTTTAAGGGAGGCATAATAAGGATATTTTGAGGCAATAGGAGGACACAATCATATTAAATTATTATATACTCAAGGGATTTTGATTTACAAAAGAAGTTACTTAATTTACAAACTCAAGAAATTAAAACACAAAACAAAACATATTTCTAATAAACTAGTTAGGTATTGTACAAATCCAAATATTCAAGTAAACTCCCATTACTAATTTTAATGGAGGGATTTTATGAAATTGAGATCAAACAAAGAGCATTTTTATGTTAAGAAAATGAATTTTTAAGTGACGTTTGCATAAAAAAGAAACTCATAATACAAATCCATGGTATCTAAATACAAAAGGGCATGTGATTTCTAATGATTCCGTATAGTAATTCAAGAATAAAGTAATATTGCCTTGATGATAATATGAAAGAAGTGAGTCAATAGCTATTTTAGGTAAATAGTTATTAAATTCCAATAACTCTACCCTTTCATTTTTCTTGCAACTCAGCAGATCGTGCGACTCGCAGTATGATAGAGGAATGGCACCATCGGAATATGATGAATCAATGAAAGAGGTTTTGGAGATCAAGAGAAGAAACTTCAAATGGACTACAAACTTCTAGTGCTTGGGTGGAGACAACAATTGAGTGATCGTCTGAGTTACAACTGGGTTAGCGTTAAATCATTGATACATCAGAAAAACCATTTTGATTCCTTACGAATACCTATTACTTCCAATGTATTACTTTTATTATATATATACTAACTTGACATATGTCGAGTTATATTATTTTAGTTTAGGGTTTAAAGTACATACAATGAATTGATTGTGAAAATATGCATGGATATTTGAAGCTAACTTTGACGATTGGTTGAACTTGGTGGTTATGGATTGTATCCAGTAATGTTGATTTTTTTACAAATAAATTATTCTTTTTACAAAGTATACGATTTGTTTACAAAAATCAAGGTAAAAAGTACAATTATCAGATATAAGTGAAGGGAGTCAATTTGATAAAATTGAGTCACGCATCTCGGAATTATCAAATAGTCATACTAGTCGACGAGGCAACAGAATTTAGAAAAAATCGATGGTTCCACATGGATTGGGAACCTTTCCCAATCTGTTCCATCAAAATCACATAAGGTATTAGGCTTATCTCTTGGAGCGTGACCACGATCCTTCTTTCGCTAAATGAAGAGACCTCATGTCTCAACTCTGATCTTATGTAGCCAACACTTGAGGGTGTGTGGATAAGACGCATGCTCCACATAATCCTTGATGATGATCTGTTGTTTTCCTCATAAGCACATGGCATCAAAGAAGATAGAGATCTATGAGCACTCGATCCGAAAACACAATGGTAGCATGATGAGAATGATTCTCTCTACAAATCCTAGAGTGGACAAACACTTGCGATTGAGAAGGAGATCACATGGACATGTATGAGAGAGCAAGAGAGAGAAAGAGAGAGAGAGAGAGAGAGAGATTTTGTTGCTTCAATTTGTGCATTGTATTGTGTCATAAAGATCCTAAGGTTTGCCCTTTTCTAACATAAAATTGGATGGCTAGGATGCACTCCGAATTGAAATCAATTTTCTAGATTTTGTTGCATAAATTTGAAACAATAAATAATTAATTTAAAGAAATAAATATATTGAAGACATTCTTCAATTAATTTAATTCTAATTAAATCAATTTAATGTAGAATAATATAGATGGATAATAGACTTCATCCCAATTAGGGTGGACGTTCACCAAGGAGACACTCTCCATGTGGATGTCCATTCCTATTAGGAATGGAGCTCCTCCTCTTTCCAATTCGATGAGATTCTAAAATCTCTACACATTTGCCACATGATGCAACAACTTTTGTTGCTTGAATTTTAACCAAATAATTTCAAATTATTTTGTGACAATTTCAATCATGGCACTGATAGTTATGAATAATATTAATCCATCTAATATTAAATATAAATCACATTTACATTTAATTGTATAATGTGAATACAATTCACATTAACTTAATAATTTGTAAATCTTTTTTACAATTAAATCTCTATATGATATTATGAATCCCATTCACAATATTTAAGATTACTACAGATTGTGCTATCTGCAATACTCTTATCTATGATAATTATGTTGGACATGCGAGCCCATGGCAAGCCATTATGGAGTAAATTTTACTGCAAATCATTCCCTGATATGAAATAAAGAATAACTAATTTGCATTGTAGGTACCATAGTACAATTAAGGTTATGTACCATGGCCATCTTAATGATCATACAGTTGTTGATTCAAATGTTGAATCATAGAAACTGGTGCTTGGATAATATCTAAAAAGTTATATTGAGGACTTGTCAAGCATCGACAAGTGATAACTAAGAGAGCATCACCAGCCTTAGAGGAAGATGGAAATTATTCTCTAAAGACCGGTATCTATTCGACCTCTTAATGAAGGTCCCCTGCATAGGAATAGAGATTCAGATGTGTTAGATAAGTTAAGTCAAAGAGTTGACTTAATAGATCGAGATAACTAAGTCCTATGTCGTATACTATCACTATATAGGCACACATCCTTTGACCAGAGACAGATGTGTTACTATATGCCTGAGTATGTACATTTGGAAGACCGATAGGTAGATGATCTAATTAAAGTCTATACAGCGACGAGCTGGTGTTCCTACAAGAGCATATAAGTAATACTTTCTCTCAAAGGGATCATACATGTTCAAACTGAACCAATAGACATGAGCTTACTCGTGAGATATTGGGATCAAATTCCGTGCATGGTCATCTCGCTTTGGAAGCTTGACTAAATTGTAGGTTTGATATATGTTTTTAGAAAGCATATGATTAATACCTAGGTATGATATATGCTTTTGGAAAGGATATGATCGATATCAACTATCAATGAACAAATGAGAAACTTAATATAAAAACTCTTAAGAAGACGTTCTAAATAAGATCCAAAACTTCGAGTACATTCTAGGTCATCCAGTATGTAGGATGTACGGGTATTGGGAATACTTGAGGATGATGTAATCATAAATGATTGTATAACCATGATGCTTCCATTTCGAGCGGGAGATGAAACATGTTTAAATTTTAATGACTCCTCTTGGTAGAGAAGTAATCTAATCTTAGTCTAAATGTTGCATATTGATCTGAATGTGATTCAGATGCAATTAGAAGATTAGATCTACGTCTTTGATTTAATCAAGCATCTATCCCAGAGATCTGGATTTGAGGTGTGATCTCAATATCCAAGTCACTATACGTGGAACATACAATCCCCTTGCCCATATCTTCAAGTATCCGTGGAGAAAGGACATTATTCCTGAAAGACTTGAAGAATAATTCCATTGATGAAATTTATATATGAGCATTGAGAATTTGATAATTAAATGTGATTTAATTACCATGAACAATTTGAATATGATTCATATTATTTAGATGCATGAGAATGATGATCTAAGATAATTAAATGTAATTTAATAAACATGGATATGAATAATTGATAACGTTCTTGAGTGGGTATATACTTGTTGTAGCATGACACTCAACTAATTAACCAAAACTGGGAAAAGGATCTCCGCAAAGAGTGTCTCGTCTTAAATTTATATCTCGGGCAAGTCTGAGGTCAAACACTGGGAGGCAAAGGAACAACTTTGGGTCAAAGCAGAACAATTACGTCTAGGTTTCCAATGCGGATTTTTGTGTATTTTTTATATTAAAAAATAATACGAAAGCAAAATAAAGGTGAATTACGTTAATAAGAAAACACACAACTTAGCCAAATTAACTTTAATATGAAATTAATACAATTTAGCCATATTATATTTTTCCTAGAAACCTAATCCAATGATAAATGCAAAACATGATTTTTAAAATTTTCAGGATTAAAATGCAATAATGAAAAATGCACACTTTTTATGTGTTTTTATGCAATTTCTCACACAAATAAATCGCAACATTATGATTTTTTTTGGGAAATTAAACATGATGAAATGAGGATACAATATTTTTTCGATTTTTTGACAAAATGTGATTTTTTATGAGTTTTTAATGAAAATATAGTGACTATGATATTAAATTCCTAATAAATCCACCCATGTCAATTTATCTAATGAGTGAATTATCTCGTAAAGGTATTTTAATGAGTAATCAAAGAGTTGGAATTTTGCAAAAATAATATGTGTGGAATTAATTAAAAATCATTAACTAAAATCACTATACAATTTATATAAGGCACAAAACAAATCCAATCTAGACGAAATTTGGTTATAATTAAAATAAAATCAATTACATTATTTCTGATTTTTGTATAATTTTTGGAGCAACCATGAATTAAATATGAATTTAAGACCACACATTGGGTAAAATAAGCAATTTTTTGCTAATACAATTTTAATTAATTACCAAAGCTCACAAAAATACAAATAAATAGCCAAATGATATAGAATTAGCTGCTCAACAATATGACATTTTTCACTAAATAAAACGACACTAAAAACATATCCAAATTAACACCTGAACATATGGGTATCCTTGTAATTTTTGAAAACAAAACTTACAAAAAACTATGGACAATGACTTTTTTGTAATAATAGAAACTTGAAATACAAATAATTCAATTTTTTTACAAATAGAAAAAATAAAAAATGGCCTTCTTCCTCCTCCTGCAATTAGGGCACGAATGTAGCGGTGATTGGGAGGGGTGGCACGACCCAAGCGGAGGAGCGCAACGGAGCGGCTCGGCTGCATCTAGAGGGGGCCGCGGTGGTGCGCTGACGGTGGAGGGCTCCTGGTAGAAGCTGTGCAGCGGCAGTGAGGTCTGTGCTCATAGGGGTGGCATAGCTCGCCGTGGGCGGAGGTTATGACGGGCTGTTGTAGGAGGGTGGTGAAGGGAGAGGACCTGCGGGTGGCGGCGATGGAGCGATTACTGAGGGGCACACACAGAGGAGGAGGAGCATGTGGGCTGTTGGCGGCGGTGGCGGCTGGAGGTGGGCACCTGTTGCAATTTTCTTTTCTTTTTATTTTTCAAAAATTTTTGTTGTCGTGATTTTACTTTTTTAATTTTATTTTAATTTTTTTGTAGTTTTTTTAAACAGTGAATAAATAGAAGATGCAAATATGATGGTGTGATGATGGTGATATGCTAAAAAAATAAACAAACGAAGGTGTGTGACGTGATGTGATAACAAAATGCAAAAATAAAAACGATGACAAAAAATGAAAAGAAAAATTACCTACGATGGATGTGGTCACTTGTGGTGTGCTCACGAGAAGCACGGTCTTCGCTTGAATTGTCGGTTAGTGATGAGCTTGAGCAGCGTGCGGAGGCGGCTGTGATGTTGGCTGAAATGCCAACGAATCTCACCGGAGAGAAGGCAATCGTCGCTCTACTTCTTCGTTAGCTATAATCGAGATGGGTGGTCGGAGCTCTCGATTCTCTCTCGCATAAAGGTGGATCAAAGGCAAAAATGAGGAGAATAAGATTAATAAAAAAAAGAAGAAAACAGAAGTTAGAAATATGGTGGAATGATGGAGTTGAATGGGAGGATAGATTAAGACTTGGTGGTTAATGGATGAAGATGGAAGTTAGTTTAGAGAATGAAAGTAAATAAAATAAAATAAAATAAAGTATGATACTAAAAAGAAAAAGATAATATAAAAAGGGGAAATTGCAAGAAAAATAAAGAAGAAAAAACAAGGAACAAAGCATACCATATATATACTATTTTTTTACTTTCTAATTTTTATTATTTTGTCTTTTAATAAAATATATTTACAAAATAAAAATAAAATAAAATATTAGAAATAAATAAAACACAAAAATTATTTTTTTTGGATTTTTTGTAATTAATTTATTGATTTTATGGACATTTATTTAAGATTCTACTAAGGGATTTTACTAAGATTAATATATTGAGATGATGAATCGTGGCTAGTCCTCGTACAAATAAAGAATGAATAAGTTGGATTAACCTCTAACTGCGCATGTGAGTACAAGACTTGATTTGTTGAAGAACTCTTACTTTTAGTAATCCTAAAATTCTAAGCTGAACCAAGCTCTAGTGAAAAGGTATCCAATTTCCCTAATCATCAGACTCTCCCTGTGTACATATATAATAGGGATATGCCATTAAGTGTGGACTGTGGTTACAAGAGTAGAGTTGCAACTTCACCTAATGTTCCAGTCCAAGAGATTCTCCTAAGAAGTTGATCCTCAACTCTAGGGAATATTTCTTGCATCCAATCCATCATCTCTTTTGTTGTCAGACATAAAAGTGTAGATGGAAGGCCAGTTGATAGAGGGCATATGATTGTGTCATTTCTTCTCTCCCTCTCATTGGAATAAGAATCCTCTCGAGTGCATTACTAACTCAACACATGTATTTTTTTGATTGTTGATCGCTGTGTCTGTCTAGAGAAGTTGGAGTCGTCTGCACTTGTTTTCCTGGGAGTACACCAGGGTGTTCCTTTTTTGAGTATTTAATATACTTTCTACACCCAGACTTGTAGTATTTACGATGTTGAGCCCTTTTTGGGTGTTAGCCTGACTCCTAATCCTAATAGCGGTGGTCCATGTGGACACTTTGAAATGGTTGCAAGCGCCCGCCTTTGGTGGAAGCTCTTTGATATTTGACTTTGTATGGTGAGAGATTTTCTTTCAACATTTCGTTCTTTCATTTCTTTGCTTTTGACTAGCTCTACTGTTTTTACCAAAAGTTGGCGCACACTGATCGACAATTTTTTTTAGATTTCATCACACACTGTCACCTAGGTAAATGTCAAGAGATAGTACGAGAATCATGTTCTCATGCTGGCTAAAGGTGTTGACACTCAAGTTTCATGAAGCCTTCATCGATTTTATCCCATCCTCGAGCATCATAAAATCAGATCCAAACTCAAATCCCTCATCCCAGTTCCTCAATTTAAATTTCACCTCATCTCATCACAATTGCAGTCGTGTATGTGAGGTGCTAATCATATTCGTATGGTAGAGACTAAGCGTGTAATATAGCACGCAAATATTTCAAACAAGGGAAATGTGAATAATTAACTCAGAGACCTTAATGACTAAGGATGGTTAACTTAAAATCTCAAGACCTCATAAACTAAGTGTTCTTGAACTTTTCTAGTCATTTGCGAATGTGTAAGTTTCAGGGACTAAACCAACTCATTAGTTAGGTTTTTTTGTGATTTTTTATTGTATATATTTTTATATTTTTTATATTTTTTATTTTTTTTTTAAAGAAAAGAAAATAAGAAAGGACACACCTTTTTTTGAAAAAGAATTTTTTTGGTTTTTTTAAAAGTAGATAAGGAAAGAAAAGATTTTTTTAAAAAAAGTTATTTCTTCTTTTTGTTTTGAAAAAGATTTTTTTACCAATTTTACCCACCCCGTATTTATTATATAATATATAGAAAAATATGCGAAAGTACGAGCTATGGATAAAATATATATGTAATATATACACGCCCCCTTATACTTAGCATATGCTATGCCCTCAAAGCACAAGAAGAGAGGAAAAGACATAGCTCGTGCTAAGCATAGGAGAGTTAAAATAATAAAAAGTATAGAAGTTGATCCACCCCCTATACTTAAGCTATGTTCAGCCTAAGTGTGGAAGAAGAGCAAAAGAAGGGGTGGACAGGGGGCAAGAGGAGAAATGGATGAGTATATACACACGGCGGGCATCAGAACCCCCTATATTTAGGATCTGGTTAGCCTAAGTATAGGACAGGAGTATGTGTGAGAACTGATGTGATCTGGAGAATATACAGAGAAGGGAGAATGTACAAGAGTGAATGAATCTTTTAAGCTGTTAAATCTTGATGTTACATCTTCATGAAGAGTAATATGATGTATCTGCTATGTTCTCACTCTGCATGAAGTTGATGTCCTCGACTTGGATTAACTACTCTTTAGAATCTACAAAATGCTTCAACAGTTGTCCATTCACCACATGGGATTGTGCACCATGTGTGAGATCTGCTATCTCTACACTTCCATTCCCATGCACTTTCTTAACAACAAAGGGACCCATCCACTTAGATTTGAGCTTCCCATGGGACATCTTCAACCAAGCATTAAACAACCATACTTTTCCCCACGGACAAACTCTTTGCACCTAATGTGTTGATCATGTCATCTTTTTACTTTATTCTTATAAATCACACTGTTGTCATATGCATGTTTCGGATTTCCACGAGTTAGTTCAAGTTCAAGTCTCAACAAAGCTTCCTTAGGTGACAACTTCAGTTAATCTGCTTAATTTCCCATTCGGATTTGTGAATCAGCTCTGCGGGAAAATGGCATGGCTTGCCATAGATCATTCTGAATGGTGAAGTGCCCAATGGTGTCTTGTAGGTTGTCATATAGGCTAATAGAACTTGGTCCAAGAGTTGGGACTAGTTCTTCCTATCGTGACAAACCAACTTCTGCAAAATACTCTTCACCTCCATGTTCGAAACATATGACATGCCATTGGACTGTGGATTGTAAGGACTAGTAACTTTGTGCTCAAATCAGTAGTCCTTAGCTAAAGATCTCACATCTCGGTTCACAAAGTGGCTAACCCCAACAGATATCAGAACTTTTGTCACCCCGAACCTAGCAATAATATGGCCTCTCACAAACTTACAGATAGTCTTGTTGTCTGCAGTTCGGGTTGGGATAGCCTCCACACACCTAGACAAATAGTCAACCGCTAATAAGATGTACTTATGTCCTTGGCTGTTTGGAAAAGGACCCATAAAATCTATGCCCCATGCATCAAAAACATCACAAATAATCACCGACTACATGGGCATCTCATCTCTCTGTCCAACTGTCCCACCCATCCTCTGATAAATCGGGCATCCATGGTGGACGACCACATGAGAGAAGAAGAGAGGGTGTGTAGAGAGAAAAAGAGAGAGAGAGAGAGAGAGACTTATGTTCTCATTGTGTAAAGAAGAGCAAAGGGGTGCCTCTCCTTTTATAATATTTTGGGATCCATGGATCTCAATCCATGGGCAACACAAATCCAATGGATCTCATTGATTTCTGTTTCTTTTAATGGCTAAGATTTGTGTTGGTAAAAACCAACAACAATTAATTTAATTTAGATTAAATGTATATGGATAAATCAATATAATTTAATCCCAAATTAAATCAATCAAGCATGGAGATTATGGAATGAAGATTGCATCCTTCCATAATATGAGATTTGGTGACAATCTCATGTAATCACATGATATCTAATGAGATTACATTGTTCCATAGAAATCTCCAAGATCTACAACAACACTTGTTGTAAATTATTCAACAAAAATGATTCATAATTATTTTGTGAATATTGCAATCTTGCCATTGGAAAATTGTGAATCACATTCACAACCCCAAAAAAAGGTGAATTGCATTTTCAATTAATTGTCTAATGTGAATCCAATTCACATAAACATTAATTAACAAATGTAAATTATAAATTGCTCTCTCTTATATATTATAATTCACATTTATAATATATATATGATTAATATGGACAATGCTATCCACATTATTTATATCCATGATAATTAAATCACACTTATTCATCTTGGATCTCAATTCTCATGTCCCCAAATAATGTGAATCAAATTCATATTATTTACATCTTTGATAATTAAATCACATGTAATTATCTAAGGTGCTCTCCTTATAATAGGAATCAAATTCATATTATTAATGATAATTAAATCACATTTAATTATCCATTTTCTCAATGCTCGGATACTTTTATCAACAATGAAATTATCCTGAACTCTTTCAAGGATAATGCGCTCTCTTGGCAGATACTTGGAGATCAGGACAGGGCAATTATATTGTTCCACGTATAGTGACTTGGATATTGAGATCACATCTCAAATCCAGATCTCGGGCTTCCCATAGATGCTTGATTAAATCAAGACCGTAAATCTAATCTTCTCATTGCATCTGAATTACATTCAGATCAATGTCCAACATTTGGACCAAGATCAGATTACTTCTCCACTGAGAGGAGTCACTAAAATCCAGACTCGTTTCATCACGCCCAAGGAATGAAAGCAACATGGTTGTACAACTGTTTATGATCACATCACCCTCGGGTATTCCTAATACATGTACATCTTTTATACTAGAAGACTCAGAATAAACTTGAAGTATAAGACCAATTTTACACTGTCTACTTCAAAAATTTATCATTGAGTTTCTCATTCGATCATTAGGAGACGGTATCGATCATATACTTTCCAAAAGCATATATCATACCTAGGTCTTGATCATATATTTTCCAAAAGTATATATCAAACCTACAAATTCAGTCAAGCTTCCAAAGCGAGACGACCGTGCATGGAATTTGATTCTTCCCAATATCTCATGAGTGAGCTCATGTCTTCTGGTTCATTAATGAACCTGTATGATCCCTTTGAGAGATCGTATTACTCATATGCCCTTATATGCACACCAGTGCGCTGGTATAGAGACCTTGATTAGGACATCAACCTATTGCTCTGCCAAATGTACATACTCAGACATATAGTAACACATATGTCTCCGGTCAGAGGATGCATGCATATATCATGACAGCATACGTTATAGGACTTTTGTTATCTCGATCTCGTTAAGTCAACTCTTTGACCTAACTTATCTAACACCTCCGAATCTTTATTCCTATGCAGAGGACCTGCATCAAGAGGTCGGTTAGATATCGGCCTAAATGAGAAAGGATTGCCATCTCCTACTCAGGCTGGAGATCATCTCTTAACAATCATTTGATGGTGCTTGATGAGTCCTCAATCTAACTCTTTAGATATTCAACCGAGCACCAGCCTCTATGATTCATTATTTGAATCAACAGTTGTATGATCATTAAGATGGCCGTGGTACATAACCCTAATTGTACTAAGGGATCTATTATGCAAATTATTTTTTATTCATTTCAGATTAGGGAATGATATCTGCAATAACATTTATTGCATAATGGCTCGTCGTGGGCTCGCATGCCCAACAATCGCCCACTAGCCCAAGAGCCATTAAGGGGCTAATCATTTAAACCAACACTCTTGTGACAATCATAGGCTATTTAGAAAAATAGCTAGGTAAGCTGATCATTCACTCTGTTCCCGAGAGACTATGCCAAGTCCTTTTACGACACTTGCATATCTCCTAGCAACAGTGTTCGCATCCAATGGGAATGTTGCATCTTATGCAACTAATACTCAATCATATCAATCATAGTGTCCTTGACACTACACCTCAATAATTATTATAACCAGTGTGTAATTTCTATTGTCTTTATCAGAATACCCTTATTCCTGGAGATCTCTATCTCCTAAGGTATTCGTAGTTAAGAACTTTTAGATCTCCATCTATAAAGTCTTAATTACTTGAGATAAGACTTAGAGATCACTATCTCTAAAGTCATGTCCTCTATGAAGATATTGTTATTACTACAATCAAGTGTTTTATCACCACAATAGGATTAGTAATAGTTTACTACTCCCATTGCATGGCAGACATCTGGCTTTTGTTCACAACTAGCATACACGGGCTCCTCGAAACTGATGCACAATGGCAAGCAGTTTTAGCATTCACATCCTCAACTCTTTGAGGTACTATCCCTTCAGATAGGTCAATACCATATCTTAAGGAAAGGAAGCCTTCCTTGGGGTTTTCCAAAAATGGAACATGTCCAAGGTGTACTACAAATGTGACAGTCCCAATATCCTCTTTTCTTTGCTTCTGAACAACTTCAGAACTAAGATCTAAGAGGAATCCTTGAGATCATATCTCAAGATATGGAACAACCAGATTATAAAACACTTATTATCATCCTTATATCATTCCAAATGATTAGGATTTTATCTACATTTAGCACGATGAACACAATGGCACTCCCACTAAGCTTCACACGATTCACGGAGATTCCATCTGAAATCATAACATTTATAATTTCATCAAATCTTATGTTCCAACTACAAGAAGCTTATTTGAGTCCAAAGATGGAATTCCTTAGCTTTCATACCTTTCTTTCCTCAACCATGAATCCATGGGGATACATCATATGAATACCCTCAGAGAGGTATTCATAGAGGAATGCAATCTTGACTCACATCATGAAGATGTCATAGTCAAGTTGTGTAGCTATGGTTAGTAATATTCTGATGGGTTAAAGCAAGGTCACTGGAGAGCAAGTCTCATCGCAAGCGATGTCTTCTCTTCGGTGTGTAGATCATGGCTACGAACCGTGCTTTAAAGGACTCTACCTACTCATCAGGTTCCCTCTTTCTCCTGAAGATCCATTTACACCTTAATGGGTCTAACCCTTATAGGTGGATCCTCGAGGGTCCATATACAACACTTGTATATGAAGTCTACTTTAGACTTTATTGCTAACATCCATCTTTCCATGCTATGATCTTCATAAGCTTCATCACATGAAGTCAGATCATTGTCAGATTCAACTGACACATGGAATCCATCTTCAAACTTATTTGAACAGGTATTAGTGTTTCATCTTTAATTGTCCTTTTAGTTTCTGATTCCATGAGCCTCATTATCATCTCAAGATTAAATGAGTTCCTTTACTTCATTTTCATCTTGATTCTCAAGAGAGTCATCCTCAAAGATGAGATCTTTTAAGAATCTCAAGGTCATAAAGTGGGTATCCAATACCATCCTTTATTTTCCTAATGAAGTAGAACTCTCTAGTGCTAGATTCTAGTTTATCAATATGGAACCTTATAAGGATATATATTGTAGTCTCTACTACATATATACCTTGGAAACTAATAGATAATTATGCTAATATTCATCATTGATCAAATCATCTCATACATGATCCAATTGTATCTCCCCACAACTCTCTTGAGTTATAGTACATTAGGATGATTGAGATAGAAATGACATTCATATCTCTATAAGGTATTCCATGAATTTATCTAATAGGTACTGACTACCTAGATTAGATAAAAAAATCATTTAACCTTCATTCAAACTTTGGTTCTAAACCAAAATTGTGAAATCTTTGAACATTTCGAAGTTTTCTAAGTGAAGAGAAGAAATCTCATATGACAAATAATCATTAATAGATACGACATATCCATAATGTTTATTCTGATATAGATGATTCACATACATCAACATGCATGAGATCTTGAATACCTTGACATCTTACACCATTCTAAGGAAGGGTGTATTGGACATTTTTACTTTTGAATACAATATTCACAAGTATGTAAGATTTGAACCTTTTAGACAATCTAAAGTTTCATCTCTCACTACTCTATTGATCACATCAACAGACAAATGTCCAAGGCTTGATGCCAGATCATCATCAAATGATCTTCATTCTCTATTGATCTTTTAAAGTTTAATTTCAGTATTAGAAATGTTAATGAACCATTCATTAATTTTTCTAATTTAGTAGAGTCCACAAGATTTTAGATTACTATCTGAAATATCACCATCATAACTCCTAATGATAGGTGTATTACAGAATTCACGTTTATTTCCAACATTTAGAAATAAACAATAGGTGTATTCTAATATCTAGGTCATAGAACATTCTCTAAGACTAAGGGCTCTCCCATGAAATTATGAAGTCTATCAATCTAATAGAGATTGTTGCAGCAATTGCATCAATATCCATGTGGATGACTATTGAACCTATGAGATCAAGTTTCTAATCTTCTAATACATATGCAACTAGCAAGTGTCATTAGAAGATTGAGATACAATAATTAGACATTATCTTATCAAATAAGTAAGCCAATTTAAATGATTATATGCAGATTATTCTGATGTACTATCCGATTCCTTCTCTAAGGATTCTAGATAGATTTGATAGTCATACTATCAACACATCAACTCATTGCAGTATTCGCATTCATCCAACTCTTTGGATGTCATATGGAAGTCACAGAAGTACAGTCAGCTCTTTGACTTTCCTTTTTATTTGGGTCCAACCCATGCTTCCACTGCACTCCCGTTATCTATAAACAACTATTGCTTAAGATGAAGGATCTTTTATGTTAAATTCAAAAGATTTCAATATAAGAGCATTTCAACATTTATACATGTGCTTCATTCAATTCATACAATATGAATATAATGAAGCTTTAGGAATGACAAGAGTATAGACAGTAGAATGATGACACTCATTGTATCTACATCCATCTAAACTCCTAAAACATTGGTTCAGGTAGGTATTCAAACATTTTGTATACATCATCTCTTATAGAGCTACCATGTCATTCATGATTAAATGCCGAGAGCACATATGTATGCTAGAACATCTTCTTAGATTTTATAAGGATTATTTGACAATTACGATCATCATTGACATGTCACTTCCAAAGTACATTCAATGAGGGATCAAGATTATAGAGACATACAAACCCTAGGGTTGTATTCCTATTGTCTATTTAATTGTCACTCCTCATTATAATGAGGAAACTCGCACATTGCAACCGCATACAATATGTGTCCAACTGCAAGTACAATATCTTAATCATGGATCCAATCCATGATATTTTACTGGTTATTATTGAGTATAGTAGTGAGCGGGTTTAATGAAAATTTATCTGAAATAAGAAATTTGCATAAATATATATAAATATATATACACACATTTTACTTTTATTTAGGAATTTTTATATCAAAGTTGTCTTCCCTTGTCAACACTGAAAGTTCATTCCCTTAATCACTTTCAATGTAATAGATATACTTACCATTATATCTCAAGCAAGATCTGGGATCTCCTTCCTTATCTTTGTTACAACCCAATAATATGAGAATCTGCAACTCCGATAAAAAGAAGCGGGAACATATTCCGCCTTGCAAGTCCAACTTGCATTCCTAATTCAGTCTTTAACACCCGTGCCCACCACCCCTAAGGTGATGTTGACCCGTCATTAATTGAACCAACCGTCAACAGGATTAGTACTCGCTATGCGCAATCCAATATCGCCCCAATAATATGAGGATTCGATATTGGGGTCACTACGCATACGGCCTTACTTTCCTAGAAGCAAAGAGCCCGATCCAGATGTGCTTGAATATAGGAGCTGTCACTGCGTACAGACGTCTCCTATATGCAATCTCTGGCGAGGAAACCCCTCACCTTGACGGGAGACCATGGATGTAACTTATGTGATCCTCCATCTCTTATTCAAATTTTAATTAATTATTATGAATCATATTCATATAATTAATTCTTCCAAGGGAAATAAACATCTATTCATAATAGAGTGTTTTTAATTGGATATAATTAACTTAATCACATTAAATTAATTTTCAACCCAATTCAATCAACAAACTTGATTGTTTTTACTTGAATACATATATGGTATTATCTCAAAGTATGTATTATTTGAATTTTAATAATTAGAAAAAATACATCTTGATTTCTCCAGCATTATCGAGTCCCTACCCGCTATCATGGCCACCACCGACGAAAGTGGGACGGACCGCAACCGGTACGACCTGCTACCCCAATGCTTCCCAACTAGACACCATAACCACCTTAGGAAAGGATAATGCCAAATATATCAATATGTACTTGAGTTGATCATCGGTTCTTCAACCGAAATTATAACATATACTAATAATCAAAACATTTTTTATTATAAGGAAATTTGCTAGAAAAATTTCCAATTCTATTCAAGCAAGTTGTTTGTTGATTGAGTTTCCAATTATGATCTAGATCAAATCTAATCAATTTATTGGTTGAGGCATAGTCAATTAAGGAAATAATCATCATTAAATATTTCTCAAATATTTTCCATAATTATTTCATGAAATTAACAATTAATTTCACTATTTGACAATCACATGGTTCTTGATTAGGAATGTAATTTCAGCAGTGACCCCTACTTACTAAAATTGACATATCTCAATCAATTAAAATCCAAATTAGACAAAATCAGTTTCCAGAGATTTCTAAGTTGATTTATGACAGAATTTAAGTGATATTTTACGCATTTATAGGCGGATCAAAACAGTAATTAACTCATTAATCACGTTAAGCTTCGCAGTTCCCGCAACAGTGAATACATGTTCATTAAAACGACCATATCTCGAGCAAACGGGATCCAAATTACGTAAACTCAGATCCTATGATTTCATTATTTATTGGGGAACAAAATCAAATTATAATTTTCGTATTTAAACAATTCAAATAGGGCCGAAAATAATCACTAAATAGAGATGCGAAAATGAAATGCCATAACAAATTTCACAAACCCTAACGAACCCAAGTCGTCCTAGGTTTATGGATCGTATCTAAAACCTCCGACCTAAGCTCTGATACCACTTGAAGCATAAGGGATAATCATCAAGCGCATCATGGAAGCGTGAGCATCGTATCGTATACGAAGAGAACAACTAGTCACACTAGTTTTTCTATGCAGCGGGAATTAAAATTTTTTCATGTGACGAAACCACATGATCCAAGAACACTTCTCAGATCGTTTCGTCTATACCACAAACAAGTAATAGGATTACCTCTTGAAGCATGGTTACGATCGAGTCTCTAAACGAAGAGACCTCCTGTCTCAAGTCCGATCCGACGGAGGAGACGTTTGCGAGCGTGTTGATGAAACACGTGCTTCACGCAATCCATGTTGAAGATCCAAGCGGCGAATCTCCTGATCTCGACACACGATATCCGACGTATTCTTCACGAGCGAGGCGCATGATGAATCTCGATTCATCATTCTTTATTCTATCATTTTGGCCTTAAAATCCTTAGCTAATGCATGTAAATAGTATCAATTTGTCTATAATAGCATTCATTATTTATTGTATTTATTGTATACAAAATAAGGTTTTTAATGCCAAAATTATAGAATAAAGAGAAGAAAAGAAAAAGGAATAAAATATTGCAAATATTTTATGACCCTGACCCCGAGACCAAGGCCAGAATGGAGTTGGTCGACAAGGAATAAAGTAGGGGGAGATAAGGGCCAGTAATGCAATAAATACCTCATTCATTCATTTATGCATTTTTGACACCTATTTTGTATATAATTATTTATTCATCAAATAAAAATATGTTGTACATGAAAGTTGTAAATAATAATGTGAATAAAAATACAAAATTGAGTTTGTACAAAAATAATACACAGTGTACATTTTATACACAGAATAAAAGCCAGAGTCTTAACTTCACAGACCCATATTTTGCAAACAAAAACTCAAAATCACCCAAAATCACCTTTAATTGTATATAGCTTTTCAAGAACTATTTAATAAAATTGGTTTCATAAATTTTGGAGTTAATCTATGAAAGTTAGGTTTTTGGCCCTCATTGTACAATCTACTTGATTAAAATATTCAATTTATTCTTCATTCATCATTTTTATAAATTTATACTTTTAGAATTTTGCAAATAATATATGTAATACATGTACATATTGAAATTAGAATAAAACCAAAAAGAATTTGTAAAATAAAATAAGTCTATGCAATATATAGGCAAAATACCTAGGTTATGTATGTACATAAATAAAAAGGGAATGCATTCTTCAATTACTTTATTCTTTCATGTTTTTATAATATTGTAAATATTATTTATAATATATAAAAAATACAAATCCAAAATAAAAAACCAATAAAATACATTAAATAAATAAAGTGTATATAAAATATAGGTAAAATACCTATAAGTATACCTACATAGTATACATACCTATTAATTTAAAAATGTAAATAAACATATAAAAATTAAATAAAAATATATATATATATATACTCACAAAAATAATTTATAAATTTATAAACTAAGAAGATAAAATATTAAAATAAAATATACAAAATAAAAATAAATTATACTAAATACATATAAATATACTTATGAATACATAATTAAAATAAACCCATAATAAAATACATCACAAAATTAAATAAAAATCATTAATATATACTACATTAATTAATAAACATTTTTTATTTTATAAATAAAAATTAATTAAATCATTTATTAAGCTAAAATAATGAGTCAATGTATTGTTGACGTGGACCAATCAGAGGCCAGGGAGTGTTGACCCCCGATCAACTCCCTATGCGCCTCTGACTTCTGTCAGACTTGTCCAATCCCCCTTGTTCTTGCATTTTTCCCGCTCGATACATAGCTCCATCACCTTCAATCCCTTCACGGAAATTTCTCCTAGAATCATCATGATTCACGCCACCCTAGTAGATTGCTTGTACATACGTCCGATTCTTTGATTTGAGCCGATCAATAAGGGTGCCCCCTCTTGTTTATAAATAACTCTATCTCCCTCCTTCGCCATTTTGGCCATTTTCCTAGACTAGAGCTCCAACCTTAGGCCATGCGTGCATCCAGGTGACAGATGGAGGTCCCCTGAAGGTTGTGGAAGCTCGCGGAGGAAGGAGATGCGCCCACGGCGGCGCTCCGGCGACCGTCCAGGTCCCTGGAGGCCCCTAGGTATAAGAGCTGTGCATTTACTTTATTAGGTAGATTTTCATTTCAGTCTTTCATTCCATCATTTTATTTCGCATTTAGATCTGTAGAATAGCCTAGCTTCGCCAAATCGAAGTTCGCCGGAGCTCGACTCCGGTGACTTCTCCACAGTGCTTCTGACGTTTTCCGACCACCCTTTCACCTCCATCTCACTCTTGTACGCATTCTCCATCTTCGACCATCTTTGTTCAACCAGAGCGTCATCGGCTCTGCGAATCGAAGCTCCTCCTCCGCCTTCCACCGAAGCTTCTCCTCCCATTGTCATCCCCGTGCTTCCAGCTTCAAACCCCAGGTTGAGGAGAAAGCCCTCGAGCCCCTCTACCTTTCTGTGCAGGTCAGGCATGCTAAAACGTGCTAGGAGACGAATCACAAGCGGGCGGAGGTACCTTGAGCCACATTTCTTCCTCGAGCTCACGGTGACGCTTCAGCGTACCTCGGCGTGATTCGACACCTCCAGACGATAGAGGAACATGCCAAGAAGTGTTTGAGACCCTAAGAACCAACAAGGACCATCGGGGAGGAGAGATCTCACCGGGAGAAACTCGCCAGCGGTGAGTTCTTCCCCTGTTTTTCCAGCACCTCTCCTCGCCGTCGGATGAAGATCAAGGTTCCAGTTCGAGCGCCTGCCGTCCGATGAAGCGAAGCCATGACCCTCTGATCACCCACGAGATCTAATCTCGTGTGCTCATCGGCGAAGCGGCATCGGCAAACTTGGAGGCGACGCGTGTCAAGTGGACGAAGCTCAACCGTCAGATCGCGCACCTTTGGGGGTAAACTTCACATATACCCTCGCCTTTTTGTGTATTTAATATTTAATTTTGTTAAATAAATAGTTAATGTAAATAAAAATGTAATTTTTGCATGAGGGCCCCCGTAGTTCTAGTATTTACACTTTGGTCCCTCCGCGCCTCACGTGCAGTCCCACGTGAGGCGCGTGAATTTTGCAATGTAGCCCTAGCGATTTTTATAAATAGTAAATTAGTTTCAAAAATTAAAATAAATATTTATTTCAGTAGGTATTTTTGCATGGAGCCCCTGTATTTATTTTATTTGCAAAAATGCCCCTGCTAGGCTGTTTTATTTTTATGCCTTTTATGTATTTATTAAAAATATCTATGTAGCTCCTAAAAATCCACAAAAATTAGGTTAGATGCTTTGTGTAGTGTACTTTCACGCCCACATTTTATTTTACATTTTTTGCATTTAATCTAAATTATAAAAAAATGAAAAAGGGACTATTTTTGTACTGTTTAAATTATAAAACACCAAAAATTATAAAACACCAAAAAAATATAAAATGTTTTTGAAAAATTTCAGAAAAATTATATATGGTATATTTATATATATATATATATATATTGAGTCCGGAAAATGAAAAACCATAAAAATAAGAAAAAGAAAAATAAAAAAATCATAAAGCTCCAAAATCCAACAAAAAAAATATAAAAACCCTAGAAAATACCAAAAATATATTTTTATCTTTCATAATTATCTATATATATCATTATTTACATGTTAAAATTAATTTGGGTAATTTTTGATCTTATTTTATATTTTTAAAAATCCAAATTAGTTTCAGCTGATTTAATTAGTCCATATTAGGGACATTTTTTAAATTAAAAATACATAAAAATTAGAAAAATTCCAGAAAAATAAAAAAATACCATATGTAATATCTTTTAAGCATATATATATATATCCATATACTATATCTCTCTCTCTCTTCTTATATATATATATATATATATATATATCTTTATATATATAAAAAAATAATAAAAAAAATATAAACATCAAAACCCATAAAAACAATAAGAATTGGACATGGTCATTGAATTGGATAATTGCACAACCAATTTTCTACCACATCACCTTTCCCCTCCCAGTGTTAGACCTCTACTCATGCTTACACCTATACACACTTGCATGTAGAGTTATAATAAATTTTAACTCCACATTTTTGATATTCATTGCATATATTTTATTGTGGGTTAATTGTTGATTGATTTGGGAATTATGGAGCGGTCGACTCAGCGACTGGATCTCTCGCCTTGTGAGATATCTAGTCCCTCTAAAAACCCATGTTCATCAAATGGCGCCGTTGCCGGGGAGGCAACGGATTTTGTATGAATTTTGTGTTGTTTTTAATTCATTTATTTAATTCTCCGCTCATATCCATTATTCATTTCTTTATTTGTTTTTTTATTGAGATTATTGATTGACTGTTCTAACCCATCTCTTTCATTTATCTTTGATGCGAGGGACCGACAAGCGAAGGAGGACCTCCTAGGAGGTCCTATGCACCGAAGCAAGGCGGAGTTGGCTCTTCTACACCAGCCAACAAGAGAGAGCATCGAAGGCAGATGAAGGAGAATTTTTGAAGACGGTCTCTATTTTTATGCACTTTATTTTATTATTATTTTATTATGTATGTTTATGTGAGAGAGTGACACTAAGAATTTTGTAATAATTCAGGACTCTCACAGGTACACTCCGACTCCCGAGGTACATTGCCCGAGGGATTGTTCCCTTGGGGGCCTCGATGGTTTTGATGCTTTTTCCTTTTTTATTTTATTATTTTGTGTGAATGAGCCCTAGCTCAGGAATTACTTGCTCGTAGAATTAGGTCCAAACACCATAATATATTTGCATGTACCTATAGTTCGCTTTGGACCTAGATCAAACTCTAAACAGTCGCTTCGCCATCTTCGAGCCTACGTGTCGCGAGCTCTCCCTGCCAAGCGCTTCTCCTGAACTCGATGTGTCGAGAGGAGGAGGGGTGGGCCTAGACCGGACTCCTGGATTGAAGATCGGTGATCGACTTGTGGTGCTTCACGATAATAGCTGTTACTATCCTAGGGCGATTTCTTCGGCTTGCATTTGCATATAGCATAGGTTTCAAATTCTGTTCTGCATCACGGATGGAGAGAGCTGGAGGCACTGTAAGTCTTCTCACTTAGCATGCATCATTGATTTCTGACTTGCATGGCTTTTCCGATCTTCTCCCTCTGTTTTTGCCAACCTAGGATGCTTAATGGAAATTGGAACCTCGATAGGCACGTGCGTTGAAAAATACCCAACAAAAGAGATAACCTGAATAAAATTGGGACTGTAACTCTATTGGACCTAAAATTAAAATATAATGGATTTCCTTGTCTTGGGGAGAGAAACCCCCTCATTGTATGTGTTTTAAATTGTTTACGTACACACTAAGGAGTAGAGCCCAAATCCCATCAAGCCTCCTATGTGTTTGTACAACTTTGTGATTCTCACCTCACTCTAAAACTGAAAAGATAAATGATCGCCACCTGATGGTCTTCATTGTGTTGAGGGTGAATCGGGGGTTTGCCTTGTGTATTGAATGTGACTTGGAGTCCACTGTGCTTTTCATTCATCATTAGAGTAGCTGGTCCCGTCCTTGTGAGTCATGCATTTTTCATCTTTGATTCTCTCTACCTCTCTTATACATACATCTCTGCATCTGCATCGAGTCATGATATTGGCGCTTGAGCTCAATCATTTCATCGCCAAGTCCTTTGTTTCCCTCTTCTTCATATCTTCCTCGTATACACCGTACTATCCCCATCTTCTCAGATTCGAGGAGAGCATGCTCTTCGGACCACCATTTTGATGGTGTTCCCGCCTTGTGTGGAACACCCAATTTTGCCTATGTCCTGATCTTCTCGCTCGCCCTCCTCGTCCCCTCAGTGTCACTCTTCTACCACCTGTCATATTGGCGCATAAGCTCAATCAGCTTCTCCACTCCATTGTGTTACCCTTCTGATCCACCTTCCTCGTGTCCTCCGTATCATCTCTTCTTTTACCCGAGATTGCTGTTCTTTTAGCGATAGCCCGCGTCGAGGATTCGTCAATTATATTGATTATTAGAGTAAGTAGGGCATGATGTTGAGGATGTTGAGGTTGATTTGGTGGATTTGTCTTTCATCGTGCATAGGAGCTCATTGAGGACTTTGGATGATGCACGAGGATTAGGTGTGATTCTTTATTGAGGATTTAGATCTCGTACACCGAATTGAGGATGTGATGTATTTTGATGCTTCGATGAGGAATTCATGTGATCTTATTGACTGATCTACCCATTCTGTTCGGCCCGTCTGGGTTCAGATTTTGGACTGCCTATCTTGATATATGCTTCATGGTTACGGTGCCCCAAACCCCCATAAACCTTCTCATCTTCTTGATCGACCCATCCTTGATCTCCTGACTCTTTGATCCACCTATGGCACTTTGAGGATTTATGATTATCTTTTGTGCCATATCAGCCAGATTGGATTGGCCCGAGGGATGTTTTATGATTCACCTGATTATTTGCTCCCTCATATGATCTTATGCCCTCCGGATGATCGAATGATTGACTGCTCTTGAGGACCTGAGATTCTATGCCAGCATTCCCATGACCTACATTGATTTAGCTCGCATTACTCCCCGAGGACTAGCTGCGGGAGAATGCGACAATTTATAGGACTGCGGTTTCATTCTCTTTTTGGGTCACCATTGTGGTGGGACCCGGAACCAAGTCAGATGATATGTTTGATTGGCCTTCCTCTGCTTCCGTACCCGACTTGTCGGTACATGAGGCCAACTGTCTGATTGCTCTCCTTGACGACCCTCGCAAGGACGAGCCCTGATATTCCTATTGCTCACTGCCTAGTTCATAGATCTCCGAGGGTTATCTGCGAGAGCCTATGACACATTTTAGCTCTCTTGGTCTCTTCTACTGGTAGACGGTCTGCCGTCTACCGAGGCCACGTTTTCTGTGGATCCGTCTGATGGGTCCGGCTCCTCTGAGCCATTCTCTCTCCTTGACGACCCTCGCAAGGACGAGATGTACTCTGATTATTCACTGTGTAGCTCACATCACTTCCCGAGGACTATCTACGGAAGGATGTGACACTTTCTTTACGATCGGCTTCACTCACTTCTGGCGCCTCCATCTGTTGGGGCGCGTTGTCGATTCGTTTGATATGGCCAGTTGGTCTCCCTTTCTGATTATGCGCCCGATCTGTTGGGGCATGAGACCGACTTGCTCAGGCTCCTTTGAGTCTGCTCTCCTTGATGGTCCTCGCAAGAATGAGCTCTTTTCTGATTATTCCTTGACTAGCTCGTAGCTCCCTGAGGGTTATCTGCGGGAGACTATGACATATTTCCGATCTGATTGGTCTCTTCTGATGGTAGTCGATTTGTCGACTATTGAGACCACTATGTGGGTCCGTTTAATGGACCCGGCTCCTTTGAGCCTCTTTCTCTCCTTGACGACCCTCACAAGGTAGAGACACATTCTGATTATTCCTTGCCTAGATTGCATTACTCCCCAAGGACTATCTGCGGGAGAATGCGACACTCTCTTTACGCTCGGTTCCCCCTTCTGACTGTGTCTCCGATATGCGGAGCATGGAACCGAGTCATTTGATATATATATATATATGATTTTGGTCCCATCCTGAGTTGCATATCCGATCTACATATCATGGGACCCATCTGATTAGACTCCTTTGAGTCTGCTCGCCTTGACGGTCCTCGCAAGGTCGAGCTCCTAATATCTGCTATTTCCATGCCTAGCTGGTAGCACGTTCCCCGAGGTTTGTCTGCGGGACGCTGCCACATTCTTTAGACTTTCTGGTCTCTTCTGTTGGTAGCTGATATGTCGCCTACCGAGACCGTACCTGATGATCCGTCTGATGGATCACTGATGCCTTTGCGTCCACTCGCCTTGACAACCCTCGCAAGGTCGAGTCTTTTTCTGATTATCCATTGACTAGTATGTACCATTCCCCGAGGGTTATCTGCAGGAGGGTACATCACCTTGTAAGTACTCGGTTTCACTAATGGTGTCTCCTATTTGTTGGAGCACGAAGCCGAGTCTTCTGAGCTTTCTACTCGGTCTCCGATCTGTGGAGCAAGGAGCCGATTTTCCTGATATGTACTTTGTCTCCTCCCTGGTTGTGTCTCCTATCTATTGGAGCACGGAGCCGAGTCTTCTAATTATTCTCTGAGTCTGCTCACCTTGACAACCCTCGCAGGGTTGAGCCATGACTTGCGGTATTCGGTGTATCTCCTATGATCTTCCGACCTCATGACCACCGAATGCCACGAGGTCTCATGTTCCTTACCTTTCCATATCTTATTGAGACTATGATTGACCAGAGGAATCTGTACTGTTCCTTCTTCCTCCCGATCTTATAGTATCAGCTCTGTTTCCTCATGTTGACCCTGCGAGCCGATTGACTGCTTCATGCTACCGGTCCCCGCTTTACTTTCTGATCTATTTGTCCCCGGTAGCCGACACCCACCTGACTGCTTATCCAGGTGTCCTACACTGTCTGAGTGCGTCACTGTTCTCACAGGGAGACGATGGTGCAAGCACGGTATTCACCTGTCAGATACCGTCCTATACTCCACCAGTTTTTACCACTTGTATATATGTGTGCATTGTTCATTCCTTCTCTCGCATGTTATGTGTGCCCTAGTTCTATCGCCATATCTTTGTGTCTGCACTTAGGACGTACCTTGTCCTAAGTATAAAGGGGTACACACCGCATTGTTCTTTCTTCGTTCAGTTTTGTCACTCCTGTTGTTTCCTATACTTAGGGATATCTCACCCTAAGTATAGGGGGAGTGGTGCGTATATTCTCCATGATCTTTTCTTCTATCTGTATATATCTCTCTTTTCTTCTTTTCTTCTTTTCTTCTTTTCCTTTTCTATCTGTTGTATCTAAAAAAGGTGTCGCCCCTTTGTGTCAGTTTTCTGTACTTAGGACATACTTTGTCCTAAGTATAGGGGGGTGCACCCCTGATTTGTTAATTCTTTGATCTGTTTATTCCCACCCTTGACCCTCCCTGCTTTGTGTATAGTCTGTTGTACTTAGGATTACTTGATCCTAAGTATAGGGGGGACGGTCAACTTCTCATTCATCCATTTCTTATTTATGTATTTTTTAGACTTTTCTATACTTAGTACGAATTATGTCTTCTCTTTCTCTTTTCCGATCTATGAGGACATAGCTCAAGCTAAGTATAGGGGGGTCATATATACTCTGTATATACTTCAACCATAACTCGTACTTTAGTATTCCCTTAATAATATGGCTAATAACTCTTTAAATTCAATAAAACCTAATAAAAGATGTGATTATTCCTCATATTCTTTTTTGTATTTACTGGTTAATAAATCAGGTGAAAATATTTTTTGCAAAATGTTTGAAAACTAGTTTGAAAATCTTTGTGGAAATCTTTTGAAAACTATTTTAAAAACGTTTGTTACATGTTTTCAACCTTTGTAAAAACATTTTGGTTTGTAAAGTTTATTTTCTTTGTGTGAAATAAATTATTTGAAAAAACTATTTGCAAATGGTTTAAAAAATGGTTGCAAAAATATGTGAAAAATCTATATATGCTGTTTGGAAAACCTTTGCAAAATGATTTTCAAATGTGTGTACAGGTTTATAAAATGCTTGTAAAAATTATTTTGTACTATAGTTTTTCAAAATTGTTTGTAAAATGACTTTCAAAAAAAATTGAGGAATAAAAGCATCAATATATATATGTATAAATCAAATATAAAATACATAAAATTCTTTATCAATTGTATATACACTTAAAATAAATCACTTTGTTAAAACCTGTAAATTCTTTAAGTCCTGTAAATATAAAGCGGCACGCCCGTGTAAATAGCTGTACATATTTTATTCTTTTATTTGCAAAAAAATTCTTTGTGTAAAAATTCTCTTTGTTTTCAGATTCTTTGAAAAATTGCATTATTCTTTGCATATTTGTAAATAGCATTTGCATAGCATTCATATTCTTTCATTGAGCTTGATGATTGAACTAGTCCAATAAAGTCGAAGATTGGAGCTTGGTTGGACCTAACTGCACCTAACTGCACTGGAACCTTATGGGAACTAGGTTTAAGGTACTTCAGGTCTATTCAGACTTAATTCTTTGAGAAATCAGGGCTAGGTTCAAGTCAACTCAGTGGACTAACTAGAACTTTTCGAGACACATGCACGACTCTTGTCGGCCGTGACCTAACTTGGACACTTGCACCTTTCACTTGGCTCAACTCAGTTTTAGTGGTGAGGGGGTTGGATTTGCCAGTCTGAGACGCACACGGGTGGAAACATTCATCCTCGTATAGGGAGGGAAGTGCGCCCCAACCTGGTCCAGTTTCAATGAAGTCGAATGACAGGAGAGTGTGGGTTGCAATAAAGCTTTAAAAGAGGGATAGTCTTCTGGCTCAAGAGGAAAAAGTCCTTATGTAAATGCTGTTGTAAATAGTATGTTTGAAAAAAAACTCCAAAAAAGTGGACAGGCTTGAATAAAAGTGCCTGTCGGAGTATGTATATATGTTGTATAGAAAATAAGCAAGCTTGAGCATCAAAGTTATACCATGTGAGTCTGCAGCTGGATGACTTGACTACACTGGTCTTGCATCCAAGGATAGGTAGCTACACTGGCTACCGTCCATTCTCTTCTTCACCACCTCTTGAGTTGGATGCCACTTGAACTTAGAAGGGAATACCCCGCTCCTCGACGGTAGAGGGCTGGATTTGGGAATCATTGGGTTGTCATTCTGGAGAAGTCAGTTCCTTTGTCATTTCAGTTGGGGAGAGCCACAATCACTTACACCGTACAAGTTAGCTTCATAGTCATAAGGGTTTGCGTATGATGTAGGCTAGTTCTGACCTGGCTATTGAGGTAATTTGAACCGAGTTCTGTGACTCTCGAAGGCTGTTGTGTTTTAAATTTGGTTTCCAACCAGGGTCCACACACATTTTCACACCAAGGTCTAACCTAAGCTCCAAACTTTGATTTTGTACAAATGAGTTTAATAATCATGATCAATTTAATTTATCCTTTGAATTCTTTAGTTTTGCCTTTTCTTTTTTTCTTATTCTTTATTCTTTTTGTACTTATTGCATAAGTATTTGGTAGGGACTAGCTAAGGCAAGTATAGGGGGATGATGAATCTCGATTCATCATTCTTTATTCTATCATTTTGGCCTTAAAAACCCTAGCTAAAGCATGAAAATAGTATCAATTTGTCTATAATAGCATTCATTATTTATTTTATTTATTGTACACAAAATAAGGTTTTTAATGCCAAAATTATAGAATAAATAGAATAAAAGAAAAAGGAATAAAATATTGCAAATATTTTATGACCCTGACCCCGAGACCAAGGCCAGAATGGAGTTGGTCGACAAGGAATAAAGTAGGGGGAGATAAGGGCCAGTAATGCAATAAATATCTCATTCATTCATTTATGCATTTTCGACACCTATTTTGTATATAATTATTTATTCATCAAATAAATATATGTTGTACATGAAAGTTGTTAATAATAATGTGAATAAAAATACAAAAATGAGTTTGTACAAAAATAATACACAATGTACATTTTATACACTTAAGAAGCCAGAGTCTTAACTTCAGAGACCCATATTTTGCAAATAAAAACTCAAAATCACCCAAAATCACCTTTAAATATATATAGCTTTTCAAGAACTATTTAATAAAATTGGTTTCATAATTTTTGGAGTTAATCTGTGAAAGTTAGGTTTTTGGCCCTCATTGTAAAGTCTACCTGATTAAAATATTCAATTTATTCTTCATTCATCATTTTTATAAATTTATATTTTTAGAATTTTGTAAATAATATATGTAATACATGTACATATTGAAATCAGAATAAAACCAAAATGAATTTGTAAAATAAAATAAGTCTATGTAATATATAGGCAAAATACCTAGGTTATGTATGTACAGACTTTTCCTAGCTCGACTGTTCACCCACGAATGACGGCTCGATCGCGACTCACTCGCCTTCGTATCTCTACGGCTCGCTCCTAGCTCACCTTCACTCCACACTATGTATTCGGGGGCTTGCACCCCCTTTTATATAGTAGTGAAACGGCTCTGAAAGTATGTGACTACCCATTCGGCTCGCCCCTTATGGCTGTGTCTACTGTTCCCGAAATTTGGGTGGTGCCATCCTGTAGGGAGTGTTCACATTGGCTAAAATCAAGTCAATAGTTCATTCCATCTCTCTATCCGACCCTGGGAACTTACGCGGAAAGAAAGTCCCATACGGCAGCTACGTCATCTTTGGTCGTTGCCTGAATGGGACTTCCCTCGTTTGTCTCTCACCCGCTAGAGAGGTTCAAGGTGCGGGGCAGGTAGGACCAGGTGTGGAGAATCGCGCTCTATCTCGTCAGTCTTGGGGAGGCCTGAGTGACGCACGAGCGCGAGGAAAAGCGAGAGAGAAAGCGCAGCCCTGAGGTGAGGGGCCAGTCTCAGATCAGAGTCGGAAAGAGGCGCGAAAAGGCGGGCAGCATTCTCAAAGCGGACTTCCACGGCCCTTGTCTGCAGATAATAGTTATCAGATACCATCCCCCCCTCGCCTTCTCGCTCTCGAAGAGATAGGACACACACAACTAGAGGGTTTGCAGGGTCGACGTGCTCTAGGTCTGATAGTGAGCAGGTCATCATTGCATAAATAAAAAGGGAATACATTCTTTAATTACTTTATTCTTTCATATTTTTATAATATTGTAAATATTATTCATAATATATAAAAAATACAAATCCAAAATAAAAAACCAATAAAATACATTAAATAAATAAAGTGTATATAAAATATAGGTAAAATAACTATAAGTATACCTACATAGTATACATACTTATTAATTTAGAAATGTTAATAAACATATAAAAATTAAATAAAAAATATATATACTCACAAAAATAATTTATAAACTTATAAACTAAGAAGATAAAATAATAAAATAAAATATACAAAATAAAAATAAATTATAGAAAATACATATAAATATACTTATGAATACATAATTAAAATAAACTTATAATAAAATACATCAAAAAATTAAATAAAAATCATAAATAAATACTACATTAATTAATAAACATTTTTTATTTTATAAATAAAATTTAATTAAATCATTTATTAGGCTAAAATAATGAGTCAATGTATTGTTGACGTGGACCAATCAGAGGCCAGGGAGTGTTGACCCCCTATAAACTCCCCCTACGCCTCTGACTTCTTGTCAGACTTGTCCAATCCCCCTTATTCTTGCATTTTTCCCGCTCGATACATAGCTCCATCACCTTCGATCCCTTCACGCAAATTTCTCCTAGAATCATCATGATTCACGCCACCCTAGTAGATTGCTTGTACATACGTCCGATTCTTTGATTTGAGTTGATCAATAAGGGTGCCCCCTCTTGTTTATAATCAACTCCATTTCCCTCCTTCACCATTTTGGCCATTTCCCTAGCCCTAGAGCTCCAACCTTTGGCCAAGCGCGCATCCAGGTGACAGATGGAGGTCCCCTGAAGGTTGTGGAAGCTCGCGGAGGAAGGAGATGTGCCCACGGCGGCGCTCCGGTGACCGTCCTGCTCCCTGGAGGCCCCCAGGTATAAGAGCTGTGCATTTACTTTCTTAGGTAGATTTTCATTTCAGTCTTTCATTCCAGCATTTTATTTCACATTTAGATCTGTAGAATAGCCTAGCTTCGCCAAATCGAAGTTCGCCGGAGCTCGACTCTGGCGACTTCTCCACAGTGCTTCCGACGTTTTCCGACCACCCTTTCACCTCCATCTCACTCGTATACGCATCCTCCATCTTCGGTCATCTTTGTTCAACCAGAGCATCATCGGCTTCGCGAATTGAAGCTCCTCCTCCGCCTTCCGCCGGAGCTTCTCCGCCCATTGTCATCCCCGTGCTTCCAGCTTCAAACCCCAGGTCGAGGAGAAAGCCCTCGAGCCCCTCTACCTTCTTGTGCAGGTCAGGCACGCTACAACGTGCCAGGAGACGAATCACAAGCGGGCGGAGGTACCTGGAGCCGCATTTCTTCCTCGAGCTCACGGTGACGCTTCAGCGTACCTCGGCACGATCCGACACCTCCAGACGATAAAGGAACATGCTAGGAAGGGTTTGAGACCTTGAGGAGCAACAAGGACCGTCGGGGAGGAGAGATATCGCCGGGAGAAACTCGCCAGCGGTGAGTTCTTCCCATGTTCTCCCAGCACCTCTCCTTGCCTTCGGATGAAGATCAAGGTTCCAGTTCGAGCGCCTGCCGTCTGATGAAGCGAAGCCACGACCGTTTGATCACCCACAAGATCTAATCTTGTGTGCTCATCGGTGAAGCGACATCAACAAACGTGGAGGCGACGCGTGTCATGTGGACAAAGCTCAACTGTCAGATCACGCGCCTTTGGGGATAAACTTCACATATACCCCCGCCTTTTTGTGTATTTAATATTTAATTTTGTAAAAAAAATAATTAGTGTAAATAAAAATGTAATTTTTGCATGAGGGCCCCCGTAGTTCTAGTATTTACACTTTGGTCCCTCTGCGCCTCACGTGCAGTCCCACGTGAGGTGCGTGAATTTTGCAATGTAGCCCTGGTGATTTTTGTAAATAGTAAATTAGTTCCAAAAATTAAAATAAATGTTTATTTCAGTAGGTATTTTTGCACGGATCCCCTTGTATTTATTTTCTTTGCAAAAATGCCCCTGCTAGGCTATTTTATTTTTATGCCTTTTATGTATTTATTAAAAATATCTATGTAGCTCCTAAAAATCCACAAAAATTAGGTTGGATGCTTCATTTAGTGTACTTTCATGCCCACATTTTATTTTGCATTTTTTGCATTAAACCTAATTATAAAAAATGAAAAAGAGCTATTTTTGTACTGTGTAAATTATAAAACACCAAAAAAATATTAAATGTTTTTGAAAAATTCCAAAAATATTATATATGGTATATTTATATATATATATTGACTCCAAAAAATGAAAAACCCTAAAAATAAGAAAAAGAAAAATAAAAAAATCATAAAGCTCCAAAATCCAACAAAAAATATAAAAACCCTAGAAAAATACCAAAAATATATTTTTATCTTTTATAATTATCTGTATATTATTATTTACATGTTAAAATTAATTTGGGTAATTTTTGGTCTTATTTTATATTTTAGAAAACCCAAATTAGTTTCAGCTGATTTAATTAGTCCATATTAGGGACATTTTTTAAATTAAAAATACATAAAAATTAGAAAAATTCCAGAAAAATATAAAAATACTATATGTATTATCTTTTAAGCATATATATATCCATATACTATATCTTTCTCTCTCTCTCTCTTCTTATATATATATATATATATATCTTTCTATATATAAAAAAATATATAAACATCAAAACCCACAAAAACAATAAGAATTGGACATGGTCATTGAATTGAATAATTGCACAACCAATTTTCTACCATATCACCTTTCGCCTCCCAGTGTTCGACCTCTACTCATGCTTACACCTATACACACTTGCATGTAGAGTTATAATAGATTTTAACTCCACATTTTTGATATTCATTGCATATATTTTATTGTGGGTTAATTGTTGATTGATTTGGGAATTTTGGAGCGGTCGACTCAGCGACTGGATCTCTCGCATTATGAGATATCTAGACCCTCTGAAAACCCATGTTCATCAGTGCATCGAAGGAGAAGGAGATCCACGAGCAAACGATTGGGTAGCATAACGACAACGCTGCGGCGATGGAGAACCTCTCTAGGGCATCCATGGTGGACGACCCCATGAGAGAAGAAGAGAGGGCATGTAGAGAGAGAAAGAGAGAGAGACTTATGTTCTCATTGTGTAAAGAAGAGCAAAGGGGTGCCTCTCCTTTTATAATATTTTGAGATCCATGGATCGCAATCCATGGGCAACACAAATCCAATGGCTCTCATTCATTTATGTTTCTTTTAATGGCTAAGATTTGTGTTGGTAAAAACCAACAACCATTAATTTAATTTAGATTAAATGTATATTGATAAATCAATATGATTTAATACCAAATTAAATCAATCAAGCATGGAAATTATGGAATGAAGATTGCCTCCTTCCATGATATGAGATTTGGTGGCAACCTCATGTAATCTCATGATATCTCATGAGATTACATTATTCCATGGAAACCTCCAAGATCTACAACAACACTTGTTGTAAATTATTCAACAAAAATAATTCATAATTATTTTGTGAATATTGCAATCTTGCCATTGGAAAATTGTGAATCACATTCATAACCCAAAATAAAAGGTGAATTACATTTTCAATTAATTGTCTAATGTGAATCCAATTCACATCAACATTTAATTAACAAATGTAAATTACAAATTGCTCTCTCTTATATATTATAAATCACATTTATAATATATATGATTAATATGGATAGTGCTATCCACTTTATTTATATCCATGATAATTAAATCACATTTAATCATCTTGGATCTTTATTCTCATGTGCCCAAATAATGTGAATCAAATTCATATTATTTACATCTTTGATAATTAAATCACATTTAATTATCTAAGGTAACTCTCCTTATAATATGAATCAAATTCATATTATTCATGATAATTAAATCACATTTAATTATTCCTTTTCTCAATGCTCGGATACTTTTATCAACAATGAAATTATCCTGAACTCTTTCAAGGATAATGCTTTTCTCTGCGGATACTTGGAGATAAGGACTGGGCGATTATATTGTTCCACGTATAGTTACTTGGATATTGAGATCACATCTCAAATCTAGATCTCGGGCCTCCCATAGATGCTTGATTAAATCAAGACCGTAAATCTAAACTTCTCATTGCATCTGAATCACATTCAGATCAATGTCCAACATTTGGACCAAGATCAGATTACTTCTCCACTAAGAGGAGTCACTAAAATCCAGACCTGTTTCATCACTCCCTAGGAATGGAAGCGTCATGGTTATACAACTATTTATGACCACATCACCCTCTGGTATTCCTAATACCTGTACATCCTACATACCGAAAGACTCAGAATAAACTTGAAGTATAAGATCAATTTTACATTATCTACTTCAAATATTTATCATTAAGTTTCTCATTCAATCATTGGGAGTTGGTATCGATCATATACTTTCCAAAAGCATATATCATACCTGGGTCTTGATCATATATTTTCCAAAAGTATATATCAAACCTACAAATTCAGTCAAGCTTCCAAAGAGAGACGACCGTGCACGGAATTTGATTCTTCCCAATATCTCATGAGTGAGCTCATGTCTTCCGGTTCAGTAATGAACCTGTATGATCCCTTTGAGAGATCGTATTACTCATATGCCCTTATATGCACACTAGCGTGCCGGTGTATAGACCTTGATTAGGTCATCAACCTATTGTCTGCCAAATGTACATACTCAGACATATAGTAACACATCTATCACCGGTCAGAGTATGTGTGCATATATCGTGACAGCATACGTTATAAGACTTTGGTTATCTTGATCTTGTTAAGTCAACTCTTTGACCTATCTTATCTAACACCTCTGAATCTCTATTCCTTTGTAGAGGACCTGCATCAAGAGCTCAGTTAGATACCAGCCTAAATGAGAATGGATTGCCATCTCCTACTTAGGCTAGAGAACATCTCTTAACAATCATTTGACGGTGCTTGATGAGTCCTCAATCTAACTCTTTAGATTTTCATCCAAGCACCAACCTCTATGGTTCAGTATTTGAATCAAAAGGTTTATGATCATTAAGATGGCCATGGTACATAACCCTAATTGTACTAAGGGACCTATTATGCAAATTATTTGTTATCCAATTTAGATCAGGGAATGATATCCGCAATAACATTTATTGCATAATGGCTCGTCGTAGGCTCGCATGTCCAACAGTCATACCACAAGAGTGAGTCAATAACATAGATTGACTCGTTTGGGAAGGTCTCTCTAATCTGCTCATAATCAGGAGAGTCCTTAAGCTCAATCCGAGAAAGGTGATCAGCCACAACATTCTTCACTCCATTTTATCTTTTATCTCCAAGTCAAACTCCTGTAGGAGAAAAATCCACTTAAGAAGACACACCCTCACGTCCTTCTTTCCCATTAAGTACCGAATAACTGTGTGATCAGTGTAGATTGTCACCTTAGAGCCCAAAATATATGACCTCAATTTCTCGAGGGCTTGTACTACAACGAGCATTTCCTTTTCAGTCACTGTGTAATTCTTCTATATAGGTCTAACACTTTGCTCGCATAGTAGATCGCAAATGGGATCCTCTCTTGATGTTGTCCTGACACAGCTCTTATAGCGAAATCTGAAGTGTTAGTCATGATCTCAAAGGGAAGAGATCAGTCAGGAGTATGTAGGATAGGCGAAGCACAAATCTTCATCTTCAAGATCTCAAAGGTCTCCAGACACCTGTGATCTACAATGAACTATGTGTCTTTCCCGAAGAGCTAAGTCAGTGGGCGGGCAATCTTTGAAAAGTCTTGAATGAATCTCCTGTAGAATCCATCATGCCTTAGAAATGACCACACTGACTTCACGTTGGTAGGTGGATTGAGTTTCTTGATCACCTCAACCTTGGTAGGGTCAACCTCCATTCCCCTTTTGGAGATGACATGCCCCAACACGTTACCCTCTGTCACCATAAAGTGACTCTTCTCCCACGAGAGTACCAAATTCACCTCACTACACCTCTTGAGGACTTGGTCCAAGTGCGCTAAATATGTATCAAAGGAATCACCATGGACCAAGAAGTCATCCATGAACACTTCAAGAAAATCACCCACTATTTCGGCAAATATGGTGATCATACACCGCTGAAAAGTGCCCGGAGCATTGCAGATCCCGAATGATATGCACCTGAATGTGTAAGTGTTGAATGGACATGTGAATGTGGTCTTCTTCTCCAGGTCCTCAATAGGTATGGCTACCCGTTTGTAGCCTGAGTACCTGTCAATAAAATAGAAGAACTCTCTCCTTGTGAGTCTCTCCAAAATCTGATCAATAAAAGGCAAGGGAAAGAGGTCTTTCTTTGTCACGGTATTTAGGCACCTGTAGTGAACACAGACGTGCCACGACGGGGGTGCTCGTGTCACACTGCCCCCTCCTCATTGGTGACCATCTGAATTCCTTACTTCTCCAGGACAAAATGAAGCATGGCCACACACTTGGAGTCAGAAATAGGATATACAAACCCTACTTTATACCATTTCTCAATCTCGTTCTTCACTACTTCCCATAGATTGGGGTTAAATCTCCTCTGAAACTCATGGAAAGGTCTCGCATTATCCTTAGTAAAAATGTGGTGCGAGCAGAGAGCGACGTTGATCCCCACAAGATCCGACATTGCCCATCCTATTGCATTGCAGTTCCTCTCTAAGACCTCTAACAACCTAGACTCCTATTGTAAAGTCAAATCTGAGCTAATGATAATATGATATCTCTCTTTGGGTCCCACAATAAAGGAATACTTGAGTGTAGGAGGTAGTGATTTCAATTCCGGCAATGTGGTATGATCAAGCAAATCTGGTTGAACTGAATTTGGTCCCATGCTACATGAAGGTGGGCTCAACTATGTAGTATTCGCCACCAACTCAGAAGTATCGAGAGTCGGATTGCCAAAGAAACGAGGTAATTCAGCCAAAGCCACGTCCGACTCATCATCTATGTCCCATGATCGTTCCGAAGGGGATGGAACTGACATATCCGGATGTATATCTACATCATCATGGGAATAGGTGGATGCTTCTAACAAGATCGGGCAACACTTGGTAGGCTACATCATCCACTATGTCCTTTTCATATGAAAGGGTCTCGCTCTGTCCTAAAGGAACCTGTCTCCAAATCCCAATGATACTAATCATTCTGCAATTTGCCTCTGAATCAGGTCGCTGACACTTGGTTTGCTTCATCTCAATGTCCGCTTCTCTGCTTGGAGAATGAACTTAATCATTACTGTACCATAAGTGAAAGTTGCGCCTGCGGTCCTAAGGAAGGGTTCTCTGAGAATGATATGAGATTCTCTCTAATGATCAGGGGTATCCATGTCCAAGACTGTGAAATCAACCTGATAGTTCAGCCCCTCAATCAAGATAACGATGTTCTTCACTTCTCCCTTAGGTCTCTTCACGAACGATCTGCAAATTGGAGTAAAGCTCTGGATTTGCGAAGTAGTACCAACTCCAATTTCTGATATAATGCTAAGGGAAGTAAGTTAATTAAGGAATCATTGTCCAAGAGTGTGCGTGCAAACGCGATGCCATCGATACGACTCTCCTCATAGTGAGCACCCATGTCTCTCTTTTTCCTTGGCAATGTCTGATTCTTGAGACAATAGATTGTGTCTACTGACAAGATATGTGTCTTCACATTTTGGTTTTCTTTCTTCATGCTAACCCTAGTAGGTATGCATCTCACCTTAAGGTATTTCTAGAATGCATGATGGTTAGCCACATACTCATCAAATGTAACCTTTACAGTGATATTTCTTTACAAAATCGTGCCTTATCGGGGTCTTCTTTCTGAATCTTTTTGATGCGCTTTCCTGTCGTAAGTGCACTAGGGAAAGGTATTGAATCTAAGGAAACAAAAGATCTGAATCGTGAACTAAAACATCATTCTTGGCATTAACAGATACAGAGTTCTTCATACAAGAATTTTTTTGTTGCAACATGGAATCGAAATCAAAACTATCTACTATAGGTTGTGGAATAGAAGTTGAAGTGGTAACCTTCACAACCGGAGGTGCAAGGTCCTCCATAGACATAGAAGTATATCCATGCTGTGATGTGTCATATGTGCTCTCCTTCTCTTCTCGGCTCCCTAGGTAGATATCCTCAAATAATGCTGATGGAGCTCTAGAATATGCTGCCTCTCCTCCTCGTCCTCTGAAGAATCCTCAGATAGAGATTCAGAGATGCCCCCCTAGTCTCCCTCGCCTAGTCAGGGATGGTCACGATCCTTTCGCTCTTGAGTGACACGTGATTAGCCTCATCACATGAAAGAATCTCATGTTCAGATCTAGGAGAGGTTGAATAATATACCTAACCAAAGTGCTTCTGAGAACCGGATTGGTTCAGGATATTGGGGTTATTAGCCTGAACTTGCGCTGGGATTGAGGTAGAGGGTGTAGACTACTCATCTCACAATCTGGACAGGTGGTCGACATCCACCCGTAAGTTGTTAATTTCATTCCTGTAGGAACGGAGCTTGTCAAGTATATGTTGTTGTATGTCCACGAGACCAGACGAAGAAGGAAGGGGATAAGACTGGGAAGAAAAATGGGAAGACTGACCCTGTAGGCCAGGGTACTGCCTCTGCTGCTGCTGATGCTGGGATATCTGCTGAAATTGTGGGCCCTTCTGGACTGCCTAATAATGGTCCTGTCGGTCATACTGTTGATACTTTTATCGTTGCTGGGGTGGTTAGAATCCAGGGCTCTGCTATGAAGGAGGTGGTGCAAAGGTGAATGTGGTGTTGTAAAAGGACGGGGGACACTGGTAGGTCTGTTGATCCCCCGTACTTCCATGCCTAGTAGGTTCTTGAGTATACCATTCTCCAATCACCTCCCAAACCGGTGGAGGCTCCTCCCGAACTGTCTCTGCTGATGGAGGGCGCTGCTGGAAGGAGTGGTCGTAGGACTGATCCTTCTCCCACGACTGGGGTTGCCTTGACACCAACTACACCTGAACATGGTGAACTCAGTATATGGGAGTTACTGGTGCAGTCACGGTGGGTATCCTTATCTAAGATACCTTCTCAGTCAACACCTCCATTTGTTTTATAATTTTGGAGATGCTTCGATGTAACTCATCAATCCTGCTGTCAATCCTCTCGACTACTGTAAACTTATCTACAATAAGCCCCATGCTGGGGATTACATCATGAGAGAGATCAACTACATCTAACTTTCCCCCTCTAGATAAGAGTGAATTGGGGGATGACATATAGGCCATGCTGGCCATCTGTGAGTGGTCGGTCTCAGCCATTTGCTCTAATACCTTCCAGACGGTATCCTATCCTCGTGATGTATAGCTTCCTCCATAGGCAGCGCTCACTAATCCCTACATCTCAGGGTTGATACTAGTGAAGAACGACTGGACCAAGATGTTTTCATCTAGTCCATGATAGGGACACTTCTGCAGGATGTCCTTGAACCTTTCCTAGATATCACAGAAGGCTATATGGGGTAGATGGGAAAAGCTCGTAATGCACGTTCTTATCATGTTAGTCCTACTCAGGGGTAGAACTTCTTTAGAAAATGGTCCTTGAACTGGGCATATGTAGTGAGTGTAACCCCACATTCTTTATCTTATAGTCGGCTTTGCCACCGAAGGAAAATGAAAGGCTTGTGCACCTAATATAATCCTTGATAATCCTAGGAAGTCTTATGTTAGCATAGATGAGCTTGAAATCCCTTAGGAATGTTTATGGCTCCTTAGAATAATTCCCATCAAAGTGAAGCAAGAAGTTCAGAAACTGCGGCTTCAACTCAAAATCATCTTCGGGTTTGGCTGGACTCAAGAAGTTTCTTATTCTGTACTATTCGGGGTTGTACGCCGCATCCATGGGTAGTTCAACCCCAATATTGAGCTATCCTAACTGAGCTCTGAGTAATGTTTGTTGCTTCTCAGATGCAGCTAATCTGTCCAGTATCATTCTCATCGTGTCCTCGGGGTATTCTTCTTCCTCTTCTTTCTACTTTGAAGGAATTTTACTCGACTCTTCTTTAGGGCCTACGTCAACAGTTTGGTCTACATTAGAAGAGGATTTAGGAATGAAGATATTTCTCACTGAGGTAAAGATCTTCCTCGGTGAGGTGGGAGGAGAGAAAGGGAATGATTTGAGACTGACCATCCCGAGAGTGAGTGATCTTGGTCTCAAGAGGGTCATGAGTCCAGGCTGGCCCAAGTTGTGCATGGACCTTTGAAGACATACTTCTTGGAGGGTTCAATGAAAGATTCATGAAGTCCGAATAAATATCCCCCCAATTAGTCATCTTCGATGCCAAAAGAATTGATTAGAACATGATATTCAATGAGACGCTAGTTCTACGGTGCATGTAAATGTGTAGAGTAAATTCACACAGTACAAATGCAATTCAAAATCCTTAAATTCACCAACTCCACACTTTAGGGCCATAAAAGTTATGCCAAATTATCTTCTCAGTTTTAGTTGGTGATAAATGCAATCTTTGAAAGATCAACGAGCTATTAGGTGCTTGTATTTCCGTACAGACTGGCCTGATTCTTATGACAAGTTGCACCCAATTTCAGCCAGTATGAGAGTAAGTGAAGATCGTATAAATACAAATACATGTTACCTTAGGACGGAGCCATACACAGTGTCCTCTAAACCTCCCACTCTGCTAAGGAAATCTGGATAGTTTACCGGCTACCCTTAGATCCTTACTGAAAAGTGGCTAATCGTTTTTATAGAACCGGTAGTCTATATGAAAATCCTGGTTTGGCTCTATCCAAGTGTCATCTCTCTCTTACTTGCATGTAAATTAGACAATGAGGGCTTTATGCACCCATAAAACAAGGTTCTTTTTATCCCAATTTTTCAATCAATCTATTCAATACAGTCCCGATTTTAGAGTTAGGTTGTCACTTGAAAATTTAATATGAGCACCACAAAACACGTCTACCTTTTAGTCCCATCTTCCTTTTTGATCCTAAGTTGTAAAACAAGGGAGGAATCAGAAATCAGAATGCAAACGTGAAACAATGATGCATGCTCAGAAGAATGTATACTTACAGTGACTCCCAACACTCTCCATGCGTTATGCAAAACTGAATTTGTAAATTTACACTAAATGCATGCAGATCGAGAAAACCACACCTAAACATAATACTATTAGTGGGGAAGAATTGAATTAATTTAAGCTAAGTAGTATGTGTCTATGCTCATTATGAATCTTATCAGATGTGTGAATCTTCTAAGATATGTGTGGCCTAAATTATGAAGGGCACAGACAAATTTGATGTTACATTACCTTGTGCCTATCCTTAATTTCACCACTTACGTCGAGCCCCACCCTCACCGGAGAGTGAAACTGGTTTCCACACACCACAAAATAATGTCCAAGTCTCTTTTTAAACGTGCGAGCTCTCAAACAAGAGATATTGTAAATGAACAAATTACCTAAGTTTATTACAACACAAAAATTACAAAAAAAATACAAAAATGAAAATGCTCTCAAAATAAATTAAATTTCCTTCATCTTCAGCAGTCGACAGACGTTATGTCCATCGATCTCCAATGCACTCCATGTTCATCAGACCCTCGTAAGGAAAATGAAAGTTATATTAGAGAGATAAACAACAAAATATATATAAAAATGAGCAAATAAATAATCGAGAGAAAAGAAGAATAAAAATGGATTAATTACAAGGTGGCCCGGGGGTCAGACTACTTGAGTGAGAGAAAACCTAAATCCAATTTTATAAATTAAACCCTAAGCCATTTGCGTCCTCGATAATGGCGCTCTCTAATAAAGAGCCTGAGTGGGGTATATTAGGTACTCGTTGTATCACAACACTTAACCAATCAACTAGAACCGAGAAAAGGATCTCCATGAAGAGTGTCTCGACTTAAATTTATATCCCGAGCAAGTTTGGGGTCGAATACAGGGAGGCAAATGAACAACTTTGGGTAAAATCAGACAATTACGTCTAGGTTTCCAATACGATTTTTTCTGTATTTTTTATATGCAAAAATAATGTGAATGCAAAATGCGAGTGATTAAGTTAATAAGAAAATATACAAATTGGCCAAATAAATTTTAGTGTAAAATTAATCCAATTTAGCCAAATTATATTTTTCAAAGAAACCTAATCTAGTGATGAAAGTAAAACATATTTTTTTTAATGTTAAGGGTTAAAATGCAACAATGAAAAATGCACACTTTTATGGGTTTTCACAAAATTCTTCACACAAACAGAATGCGTTATGAAAATTTTACAAGAACTTAAACATGATGAAATGAGGACACAATAATTTTTTGGATTTTTTTGATAATATATGAATTGCTTATGATATTTTTAATGAAAACAGATTGACTGTGAGTATTAAATTCCTAATAAATCTACAATGTCAATTTAAGTAGAGACAAATCATCTCAAAAAGGTAGTTTAATGAACAATCCAGTAGAGTTGGAATTTCACAAAAATAATGTGCGTGGATTTAATTAAAAATCATTTACTGAAATAACTCTACAATTTATTTAAGGCCCAAAACAACTCCAATTTAGATGAAATTCGGAAAGTATTAAATTACATTCAAACGCAACATTTCTCATTATTGCATAATATCTGGAGAAACTGTGAATTAAATATGAATTTTAGACCTCACAGTAGGTAAAATAAGCAAATTTTCGCTAATGCAATTTTAATTAATTTTCCAAAGATTACAAAAATACAAATAAATAACCAAATGATAGAGAATTGATTGCTCAACAATATTACATTTTTCATTAAATAAAATGATGCTAAAATATATCCAAATTAACGCATGAACATAAGGGTATTCATGCAATTTTAGAAAACAAAACTTACAAACAAACAATTCATAGAGACATTTTTGTAATAATACAAACTTGAAATATAAATAATGCAATTTTTACAAAATAAAAAATGACCGGCTTCCTCCTCATGCAGTTAGGGGACGAACGTGGGGGCGGTTGGGCAGAGCGGTGCAGCCCGTGCGGAGGCGTGCGATGGAGGGGCTCGGATGCACATGGCAGGGGATGCGTTGTCACGCTGGTGGCGGAGAGCTCCAGGCGGCAGCTACGCGATGACAGTGAGAGTTGTGCTCGTCGGGCGGAGCCGCTCACCGTAGGTGAAGGTGATGGAGGGCTGCTGGAGGAGGGTGATGAAGGGTAAGGACTTGCGGGCGGCGGTGATGGAGCGGCTAGTGGGGGGCCGCGCGCAGAGGAAGCGCAGGAGGGCTATGGGCGGTAGTGGTCGGCGGTGGCGGCAGGGAGCGGCCACCTGCTGTAATTTTCTTTTTTTTTATTTTTTTTTGTGATTTTATTTTTTAATTTAAATTTTTAACTTTTTAGTTTTCTTAAATATGGAATAAACAAAAGATGCAAATATGATGGTGTGGTGATGGTGATATGCTAAAAAATAAACAAATGAAGGTGTGTGATGAGATGTAATAACAAAATGCAAAAATAAAAGCGATGACAAAAATGTATAGAAAAATTACATACGATGGATGTGGTCGCCTGTGGTGTGCTCACGAGAAGCATGGTCTTAGCTCGAATCGCCAGTAGCGCGTAGAGGCGGTTGTAATGTTGGCTAGAATGCCAACGGATCTCACCGAAGAGGAGGCGGTCATCGCTTTGCTTCTTCGTTCGCTGTCACCAAGATGGGTAGTCGGAGCTCTCGATTCTCTCTTACATAAAGGTGGACCAAAGGCAAAAATTAGGTGAATAAGATGAATAAAAAGAGAAGAAAATAGAAGTTAGAAACATGGTGGAATGGTGGAGTTGAATGGAGGTTAAAGAAAATGGTGGAGTTGAATGGGAGGTTAAATTAAGACTTGGTGGTTAATGGAAGAAGATGGAAGTTAGTGTAGAGAATGAAAAATAAATAAAATAAAATAAAATAAGGTAGGCTAATAAAAAGAAACAGATAAGTTAAAAGAAAATGGGAAAATTGCAAAAAAAATACAGAATAAAAAAACAAGGAATAAAACATAACATATGTACACTATTTTTTTACTTTTCTAATTTTCATTTTGTCTTTTTAATAAAATATATTTAAAAAATAAAACTAAAATAAAGTACTAGAAATAAGATAAAACACAAAAATGATTTTTTTGGATTTTTATAATTAAGAAAAGTAAATTTAAAAATGAGAAAAGAAAAAAATATGTAAATTATATACAAAGTCACTTTGCCTTATTTTCGATGACAAAACATTTTTTGAGATTTTTTTAATTGTGTCATTTAATAAAATATATAATAACTGAAATAATAAAAAGAAAGAAATAAATAAAGGTTATATTTGTGCAAGAAAAAAACAAATTCACATTTATTGCATTATGTACAATATACAATGAGGTCCCAAACTCAAATTTTTCAAATGAGCTCCAATTTTTATAAAACCATTTCATTGGATAGATAATTTTCTAACTTAAACTTTAAAAGTGGGTTGGGTGAATTTAAAGTTCATAGGGAGCGAGAATTTGGCCGGGAAGTTGGACTTTACGGTTTTTTCTCTTTGGGATCTCGGAATATTTATTTGAGGTGAAATATTTTTTATTTATTTATTTATATACATTTTTTTATAAACAAGTCAGAGAAAGAATTAGCTAAAGGAGTTGAAATGAAATTATTAAAAATATATGACATTTGATCTATTTACAAGTGAAAAACTCCTTTATTTTACGGCTTTTTATTATTAAATTATTTTGTATAACATAATATATAATAATTAGTGTATTTTATTTACGAAAGTCATTTTATTATTTACTGATTTTAAGGACATTTATTTGAGATTCTACTCAAGGATTTTTCTAAGATCAATATATTGAGATGATGAATCGTGGATTCATCAATAATGTGGATAGTACTATCTACATTAATCATATATATTATAAATGTCATTTATAATATATTAGAGAGAGCTATTTGTAAATAGTATTTACAGTTTAAATGTTAATGTGAATCGAATTCACATTGGACAATAAATTGAAAATGTATTTTACATTTTATTTTGGGTGTGTAAATATGATTCACAATTTCCAATGAAATGATTGAAATTGTCATAAAATAATTTAGAATTATTTTTCTGAAATATTATACAATAAAAGTTGTTATATATAGTGAAGGATTAGACGAGATATGATATCTCATATAAAAGGAAGAAGGAGGCTCCCTTCCATAATGGGAGGGTGGACGACCACACTTGATTTGGGAGTCAAGGTGGTCGTCCCCCCTTAATTGAAAGGAGGCTTGCCTCCTTCCTACTCCTTCATGGTGTATTGATTTGATTGAATTAATTTATTTTTATGATTTCCTCAATATATATAAAATTAAATTAATTGTTATTGTATTTTCACAACAAAATCATTGCCATTGAAAGAAACACAAATCAATCTCAGCCATTGGATTTGTGTTGTCCATGGATTGTGATCCGACTCCAATCCATGGACTCCCAAAATATTATAATAGAAGAGGCAACCTTAGATCTTCTTTGCACAATATTATTTTATATCTCTCTCATTCTCTCCACACCCCCACCTCTCTCAAGAGTGCCAGTCCACCTCCTGACCTAGAGGGAATCTCCGTCTTCGCTATGTTGTCATGTTGCCGCTTCAACCGCTAGACATGTGCTCTCATACTTTATAGGCTTTTATTGCAAGATCGCTTTAAGAGGTATTCATATATCTTCTATGTGGTTTTAATGAAATGATTTGAGAAGTGTTCTCAGATCATGCAGTTTTAACGCTTCTAAAAATTTTTAATTCCGCTGCCTCGAGCAAATAGTTTGACTAGTCGCTCACAATCACATATGATGTGATCTTCACACTTTCGTGATGCGCTCAAAGTTTTTCCCATAAACTTCAAGTGGCATTAGATCCTTGGTTGAGGTCTTGGATATGATCCAAAATCCTAGATGAATAAGGTTTTGTAAATTGGATGCGCCTGGACTTGTTGTTTTACATCGGATGCATGTTTCAAATTAGTTTTTTGTTAAAATAAAGACCTACTATTTAAGTATGTTTTTTTGTTATTAAAATGTATTTAGAATGTCTAAATATGTCATAAAAATAGTAGCTTTTTATTTGTACCTAATAATGAAAATCTTACAAGCGTTAAATGAGTTGTCAGTGTAGAGAACTGCTCGAAAAAAAAATCCCGATTAATAAAAAAAATCAACAAACACCAAATTAGAGTTTGTTTCACTATTTATTTTACCAAGCAAGTGTTTTGGGGTCGAACACAAGTAGGCAGAAAATAACATCCGTGAATTTTTGAGTGAAGAAATATTTTTGCGATGTTTTTATCCTTCTTTATTTTTCTTCTTGAAATTGAGAAAAATCTTTTTGTGATTTTTAGTTTTTAATTTTTTATTTGAATTTTAATTTTCCATTTTTTATTTGATTATCAAAAGGGATATTTTTCAAACAAGACTTATCTACGATGTAGTAGGTGAAAAAAATAATTAATTTTGAAACTATATAGTAAAGAAATCGACTCGAACAACGAGCTTGAGAAAAAGGAGAAAAATGAAAACGGAGTCAAAAAGCGAAGAATAAGATTTCGATGTAAAAGCGACAAAATACCTTAAAATTGACAAAAATAAGATGAAGAAAAATACGATGATTATATATTATAGTCTAGGGTCCACAATGTGTCAAAAAATGTTCAAAAATCATTGTAGGAAAATACAAGTAAAAAAGATAGAGGTGCTTTAGGTCCCTGGTTAGGTATCTACACGGGGACCTAAATGTAATAAGGAGAAAATCTGGAGGTGCATTTCAATTCTAAACTCTACAGAGGGTTTCTTAATAATTTGTCCACCAATTGGAGATCTTACAGTTGAGACTAAAAGCAGATGCATGAATCTAGACCATAGATGGAGCCACGTGTCAACAACCTACGCAACGGGTGTTCTTCCCCAAATAGCAGGTGCGAAGACGGCGATCTTCCCCTCTGATCGATCTCAGATGACGGTAGGTGATGGTTGAGACTCTTGTAGGGACAGATGTGGCTCCTCCCCATTCGAGCTCACCTACGTCGAGGATATGGATAATGATGATGGCAGTGAAGATCTTGAGGCTCGGCGAATGTTGGGGTTTAGCACCTGGATGAATGTTGTTTCACTGCTCGATTGATTCAATCAACAAAAATGAATGTGTCTACAGGTGAAAGTAGACGTGCTTTGGAATCGTGTGACCTGCAAATGAGATAATGCTGCTCGATTTTGCAAAGAAATCAGCCACAAATTGGTGTACTTGCAACTCTATCAGGAAGGTGGTTAATCTGATGAAATTGGGCTATTCAAGATGGATTTGAAATGACATTTGAGATGTGAATCACAAAATGATGATTTAGAAATGCTAATGGTGGATTTGTTTGAGTAATTGATGCACAAAGATCTAGAAACTAAAAAGGGGGTGTAGGTAGTACCTAGGGTGGATGGGGTTAAGACCCTTCAGGTCTTATCTTGAGAGGCCGGTGTTTCCGGTGGTGAACGATGCACGCGAAGGAGATTCAAGGCCAAGCAAGCCTTGGATCCTCCTCCCTAATAATCCTTCCATGTGAGATGGCCTTTGGGAGCTATCACCACCAGAGGAGGGTGGATATCGACGAGCAAGATAGAAGGTCAGGCAGTTCAAATCGTTGATGGAAGAAGTTGGTTTCAACTGATAAAGTTTAGATTCATTTATATGTCGTTCAGAAGTGGTTTTGGATAAATCGAATGGTAGGTGTGTGTTTGGGAAGTTAGGGCTTGGAGATCAAGGGTTTAGATCGGGTGAAGGTGGTTGAATGCGGTGGGAATAATTAATTGAATATTAGTCGATGAAACAACTGCATCCAACAGCTTCTTGGAGAAGAAGCTCCAGGTGCTGACACATGTGAGCACCTCGTAGGCTGACAATAATTTTCCTTAAAAATTAAATATAAAATAAAAAATAACATTATTTAAATAAGGTATTAAAAATGAAAATAATTAAACTATCTAATTTATTATATAATTTTTTTATATATAATAATTGTTTTATGGAATATAAATTTAATATTTATGAATAGGTACATAGAATACTTAATAAATAGACTTTTGATTTTTAATAAATTAATAAATGACATATTATTTTCATATTTTACTAAATAATAGAATAATAAATATGGTGTATGTGAATTCTTACAGATTTTAATGTATTGATTTAAATATATTAATAAATACAGGAAGATAGTCTACAGTTCAATTTTATCTATAAATAAGGGTATTTGATTTATTTAATATAATAAATATGTCAAAAAAATTGAAATAATTCATAGTTAAAATGCAAGATAAAGAAAATAAATAGAAATTATAAAATCAATAAAAATGTAGATAGTGTTTTTTGAATATCATAAATAGCCCAGAAACCCAATTGTCATTAGCTCCCAAAATCGACTTTTTGCAAATGGACTCTGATTTTAGTGATATCACATTCATTAATTAGATAATATTATTTTATGAATTTTAATGGTCAATATAGTGGAATATGAGTTCGTATGAGAAAGTTATGATGTTCGGAAGTTGAGAAATTGATAATATGAAATTTAGACTTTTTGACAAATATACAGTATAATATCTTTAACTTATTTTTATAATTTTCTATACATTTTTGGAAATAAATAGGAGAAGAGTTTGGTGAAAAATATCAAATGAATTGATAAAAAATCTTTGTTGTTTTGGTATATAATTGATAATAATGAATAGTGTGTGGAGTGTATAATAGTTCTTTTCTGGTTTTCTTCCTTATCTCCCTCGACTTATTTGTTTGTCAACTAATCCATGTTTACTTTGTCTCAGAGGTTATGTTATATAAATATATCTTGCAGCTATATTTATATTTCATAATTCATATTGTACATATAAACATATTTATAATATGTCTTCTTTTTGTTTTCTTTATTTTTATTTATTTATTTATATGATATTAGTGCATAAAATGCATTTTTATTAATGAATGAAGTTTTCTTAAGAGATTAAATTTATTGCATATTTACATGTATTTGTTAAGGATTTTAAGATAAAATGCAGAAAGAATGTTAATGAATCATGGATTCATTATTACCAAAAGTGCATGAATGAAATTCAAAAAAATTCTGCCATGATAATGTTTTTGCATGTATTAACGGATCTGTAAGAAAATGATTTTTTATTAGTGTTTTCTCGTAGTGAAGCATGAACTAAACACTTGGATTAAGTAGAGTATCAAATCAGCAAATTGCTCGAATTTATTTTGCATGATTCTGACTCTGTTTCGTAGATATTCCATATTTATTGGAGATGGGTCGGATGATGATTGGATCATCAAATCGTTTTGCTTAACATGTTTAGCATTCACTAGAAATCATGGAAATTATGAATTTGCATTGATTATTTTATACTTAATAATTATGAAAATAATTGATTAAACATCATTGGCCATGAAATTTATGTTTAATGAAAAATCCTAGTTTATCCTACAATAGTCGTAGGACAACTTTTACATGCAAAACCAAGAACATGTTTACTTGATATGACTAGAAATTTAATATCCTTAAAATTATTTTAAAGATGTCTATGATTACTATATATAGTATAATGATGGTCATCAAAGTTGATCAAAAAATTGCAAGTGCAGTGATAGTATTTTGTATTGTTCTCAATCAGAATGGTAAAGGTGTCTAGTCCAGGTATATTGGCTTGGTTTGCTAATTAGCTCCTTTCATTTCAAGGAAATGCTCCCTCCCACCATAGCTTGAGTTTACTGGTTGGATCTATTTTTGAGGAAAGAATAATATGAGTAAGTCAAGTTGTACTCTAATTATTAAAATACAAAATAATACATACTAGTGAGAGCTTGTACTATATGGTACTATCAAGCTAACCCTAATTGTTTGTTTGTTGATTGATTGGATTGATAATTGGTTTAATATGATCAAATTAAGTAGATCCAATTAATAAACATTCTATTATGGATAGAGATGTAATTCCCTTGGAAGAATTAATCGTCATTATGATTCATAATGATTAATTAAAATTTGAATATTATATGAAGGATCATATAAATGGTATCCATGGTCTTTCACCAAGGTGAAGGGTTCCATCGCCATGGATTGTATGTAGGAGACGCCTATCCAAAGTGATAACTCCTGCATACAAGCACACATGGATCAGGCTCTTTGCTTCTCGAAAGAGTAAGGTCGCATGCGTATTGACCCCAATATGAGTTCCTCATAATATTGGTGCGATATTGGATTGTGCATAGCGAGTTATATTCCTATTGACAGTTTATTAAATATACAAAGGGTCAACATCACCTTAGGGTTGGTGGGCCCTGGTATTGAAAATCGAATTGGGAAATGCAAGTTGGACTTACAAAGTGGAATGAGTTCCCGCCTCTTTTTATCCGAGTATAATTTCTCGTATTATTGGTATGTAACAAAGATAAGAAGGAGACCCCATATCTTGTTTGAGATATAATGGTAAGTATATCTCTTGCTTTGAAAGTGGATAAGGGAATGAACTTTCGAAGTTGACAAGGCAAGCCAACTTTGTTATAAAATCCTTAATCGAAGTAAAATATGTATTTATGTAAATTATCTTTTTTTAGATAACCTACATTAAACCCACTCAAAATATACTCAATAATAACCAGTAAAATATCATGGATTGGATCCATGATCATGATAGTGTACATGCAGTTGGACACACAATGTATGTGGTTGCAATATTCAAGTTTCCTCATAATGATGAGGAATAACAACTAAATAGATAGTTTGACAACAACCTAAGGATTGTATGTTTCTATAGTCTTGATCTGTCACCGAATGTGCTTTGGAAGTATCATGTCGATAATGATCGTAATTATCAAAGTCTAAGAAGATGTTTGGCAGACATATGTGCTCTTAGCATTTAATCACGAATGACTTGGTTCACTGCATTATGTCGAATGGTGGCTCGATAAAAGAAAATGTACTCAAAATGTTTGAGTACATGCCTTAACCAAAGTATTTAAGAGTTAAGATGGATGTAGATATGATGAGTCTCATCATTCTATTATCTATACTCTAGTCATTCATGAAGATTCATAATATTCATATTGTTTGAATTGAATGAAGTATATATAAATTTGAAATACTCTTATATTGAAAGCTTTTGAGTTCAACATAAGAGATCCTTTGTCTTAAGCAATGGTTGTTATAGATGAAGGAGTACATCAACATATTATACATCTACATATAATCATTGAAATCTACTTACTTATTGGATAAGATCAAAGTCTTATAATTGTATCTCACTCTTCTACTAATACTTGCAATTGGTTGCAAATGTTTTAGAAGATTGGAAAATTTGATCTTAAGGTTTAATAGTCATCCACATGGATGTTGATGCAATTGTTGCAACAATCTTCATTGGATAGATAGACTACATATTTTCAGTGGGAGAGCTCTTAGTCTTAGAGAATGTATGTACGACCTAGATATTAGAATACATTGATTGTTTATTTCTAAACGTAGGAAATAAACATGCATTATGGAATAGACCAATCATAAAGAGTTATGATGGATATATTTCAGATAGTAGTCTAACATCTCGATGACTCTACTAAATTAGAAAATTAATGAATGGTTCATTAACATGTCTAAATACTGATAAATTGAACTTTAAAATATCAATAGGAAGATGAAGATCATTTGACAATGATCTCACAACAAGCCTTGGACATTTGTCTATTGATGAGATCAATATATTAGTAAAAGATGAAAGTTTAGATTGTCTGAAATTTAAAATCTTACATACTTATGAATATTGTATTCAAAAGTAAAATGCCCAATACACCCTTCTCTGTGAATGGTGTAAGATGCCAAGGTATACAAAATCTCATTCATTTTGATATGTATGGATCATCCGTATCATAGTAAACATTAATGATAACCACAAAAATAGTTTTGTTTGAATTTTCTGTGTATTTTAACACTTTGTAAAAATCCAAGAGTTGCCTCCTTCTTTCTTTTTTATTGATTTTTTATTTATTCTTTATTCACTTTGGTTTAAATTATTTAAAAAAAGTATTTTGCAAAAATAAAAATAAAAATTAGGAAACTAAATAAAAAATTATAAAATTAAAATTCTATAAAAAATACAAAAGTCAAAAATAAAATCTGAAATTCCTTGGTTCTTTTCATTGATTCTTCAATTAATTGAATAACCCTCGAGATTTTTGTAGCCTCCATGAGTTCGACCCTGTACACTATACTGGTAAAATTAAATAGCAAAATTCTCTTGCCACATTTTCTTTATTTATTTTAGCTTGAGAATTGAATAAATTTTTGCTTGACACTTCTTTGGGCTACGATGACCACAATTTCATTTATAAACAATTCAGTTAAATAAAAAACCCCAGTTTAAGCATTCAACAAAATGGTGTCGTTGCCGGGGAGGCATGGTGAGGGTAGTTAGGTTTTTCTCTTGACATGTTCTCTTAGTTGTTTATACTTGTTTTTTTTTCTTTCTTTCTATTATTGTCTATATTTTTCTAACATTCATTTCATTGTGTACATCACTGTCGATTTGCATCTTGTTGAGGAATGAGCACTCAAATTGAATATCGTGTGCCATTAGGGAGCTGATACAACACTTTCAAGATCCGATGTGCCGGACACCGAAAGCTCCCCGAGATCGAACTTAGGGATTCATTTAAGATATATTTTCACTTTCTCTTCTCAATTTGCTTCGGATCCACCTCATTGTTTGCTTTTCTATGTTCACTCATTTTATCTTCACATTATTCTTTGCTCATATTTTCATAATTGTGTCTCTTACATATTCGTGTGTTTCCTCTTTCTTGCAAGGGTCCGACGAGTGAGGGTGGCATTCTTAGGAGCGTTGGTGCACCCGAGTACAGCGGAGGTGACTTGTTTCTTCACCAAGTTGCAGGAGAGCGTATAAGGAGGAGAAGAAGAATTGGAGGAGACCAGTCACTTGGAGCACACTACATACAGATTTTTTGTTTTATTTTAGATTTTATTCATTCATTATTCTTGTAAAAATCTGTAATTAATTATTTGGCATTTGCCTCTTTTTTCTTTTTTCTAAAAAGTCGTTATATACCTTGTGTTTGTGGGTCTGTTTCACCAAGTACCGGTGAACTTTGAGGACCTCATCTATTTTGTTTTCATTGCCTTCTTTTTCTTTATCTTCTTACAATTTGGTGTGCTTGAGACCTTAGAAGTAGGTTTTATTATCTTACTTGGGCTGGGTAATTAATTAGGTCCAAAGCCCCAAAACAAGAATATTTTTACCTATAGAGTAGAGCGTAGCTTGGACTTAGTCAAATTAACCTTTTCTTACTTCTTAATAGTAGTTGCATATAGGACGGTTCTCATGCATCATACAAAATAAGTTTATTTTCTGTAGTTATTTCTACGCAGATCATCCTGCATGTTGAGTGCTGGAGACAAGGTACACATCCTCTTTCTCCTTCATGCATCAATGAATTTTCTCGTGCATTAGCATTTCCAAATTCCATTTGTGTTTTCACTCTCATAATATCAAAAGGAAATTGGAAATTCCATAGATGATTCTTTGAAAAGACCCAAAAAAGTTACAATTGTATAAAATCGGGAATGGTAAAGAAAACTTGACCCTAAAACTAATTGTAAGGACAAAGTCATTGTTTTGGGGATAGTAACCCCCTCATTGTTTGCTGATACTTACCTGCAGACAGAGTAGGTGAGGATGTAGACGTATGGATAGAGCCCAAATCCTGGACTTGTGCCTTAACTACCTGTACATCACTTTTCATGGTATGGTTGCAACTGTAAGCACTTGCCACTGACCATAGAAAATTGTTTTGGTATGCTAATCCTCTTATCTCCCTTTGGTCTTGATATTGAACTGGGTAGACTAGGAAGATGGTACTACTATTTGGGGAGGTCTAAGTATGCACACTAGGTGATAGAGGCAACTCATCAGTGCGTTTGATAGTAAGCAACTTTTTGTAAATTCACTAAAATTAAAATTGAAAAGATAAAAGACTGGACTCTTACGGTCTCCACTTATGTTTAGTGGGTGAATTGGGGTTTGTATTGTATTTGTTTGCTAGTGCTAGATATCCCTCCGCGCACTTCAAGCCTTTTTCTCACTTTCTCTTCTTGTGTTGACCATTGTGTTCTCTGATCTTTCCACTTGAAATTGAAGATGTTGGATTGGATCTTTTCTTGTTTGAACTTTTCAAACTCATTTGACACTCCAAACCGATCGTCTTCTATTCAAGAAGATTCACTCCTTGAGTATTCCTCTTTCTCCACCTCAACTTTCAAATTATTAATCAATCCATTATTCAAGATATACTCTTATATTGAACTATCATTTGAGACTCAACCATTTTTAAGGACTGATTTAGTGCCATGTACACTTTTAGAAACCGAGTCAGTGCACTTGATGCCACCTAAGGGCAAGAGTCCCATGATTGAGCAGAGCAAGATCAATAATACTATGTTAGCCTCCATACAGGCCATTCAGGCACGATTGACTGAGCAGGCTGACATCCAGGATGGATTGAGAGATATGATCTTAGAACTGAGGCGGGATAGACAAGAGAGGATAGATGAGGATAGAAACTTTGGAGGAGGTGGGAATGAGGGAGATGATCCATTACGTGAGCTGGTGGCTAAGCTCACATTAAAGGATGCCTATAATCCAAGGGCAGGATAGACCAACTCATGGATTAGAATCCCTGCGATTCATGGCATTTTGAGCTAAAGCACACTATTTTGCCACTTCTTCCAATATTCCATTAGCACATAAATGAAGAACCTTATGTACACCTCCATTAGTTCGATCACATCTATGACACTATACACTACCCAAATGTCCCATTAGAGGTAGTGAATATGACAACCTTCCCATTTAGTCTCATGGATAAGGATTTATATTGGATCAACCACTTGGGAAGGGTTGTCACTACTTGAGAAGAGTTGAGGTTGGCATTTCTGAACAAGTACTACCCACTTGGACGACTCAACCAAATGCGATCATTAATTGCCAACTTCTCCCGGATGTCCCATGAGCCTATTCACGAGGCGTGTGAAAGATTCAAAGACTTGACGGAGAAGTGCCCCCATCATGATATTCCAAAGAGAAGCCTAATGTAGAACTTCTTTGGGGGCTTGAGGATAGAGAACCAGAAGCTGGTAGATGTCACTTGTGGGGGGGAGTCATTTCAACAAGGATGAGAATGTCCTATACCGGATTTTTGAGGAGATGGCAGAGAGCTCTGCACCTCTTTCTTCTTCTCGTGCATTCCAGAAGCATCACGTTCCTTCTTCTACTACCACAGCACCTCACAAGGTTGTCAACATGACGGCATCACATAATGTGGATAGGGTGGATAGTTCAGATCTGACCATCATTGGGAATCACCTATCCGAAGTGGACATAATCGAGAAACGGTCCAAGGATCTTGAGAAGCTCGAAGAGATCGAGCAGAGGATGAAGACCCTGGATAAGATGGATGAGATAACCAAGCATCTGGAACTTCTTGTGAGTACTATCAGTGCATGCCAGAGTGTGAGTGCAGTAGCCGATACCTCTACTAGGGAGCAGACTTCTTCTACTTCCACACAGCAGAGTACTAGAGGACAATCCACAGTTCAAAAAGTTTACTATGTGCAGACTCCTGACCAGGTCCAACAGCAGTCACACCAGATAATACTATACCAGCAGGAGATTCCATACATTCCTGAGCAGTTGTCTCCACCTTCACCCCTAATTCAAAAGGTGAATGGTATTTGGTTCGACCAAGAGCGCAACCTGCCCCATCCATTAGGACAAGACCATTTGGGTTCCTAAAAGGGTTCGTGACCCACCCACCAGTTTCAGGGAGGTAGACAGCAGTAGTACCAGCACCAGATGTTCCAGCCCCACTATCAGTCTCTACCTCACTTCCAGAACTAGAGACATGGCCAACAATAGATGTAATCTGTATATTTCCCACACCCATACCACCGACAACATTCTACATCGCATGGACAATATTCACACCCTCCTCCTCCTCATTATCAGCCGCAGTATCGATATTAGCAACCTCCTCACTACCAGTCTTAGCGACAGCCAGTCATTAAGCACTCCGAGGCACCTTCTGTGAATCCCTCACTTGATCAGCTTGCACTGCGTATGAAGAACATGAATGATCTGACTCGGAGGATCGACGACCTGACCACCACGAAGACACTGATTCCTGCACATGTTGAAGCCAATCCCAACAATTTCAGACGCAAGAAGCGCGTATCCCATGATCCATCCATCTCTGAGACAAGTATGGCCCTTGGTTTTACATGTTTATCTGACACCATTCGTCTCAGGAGCGGTAGGAGATTGCAACCACCTTCATAGCCCTTGGGACTGGGTGATCGAGTCACTAAGAGAGCTTCACCTTCCACGACATCTTCTTGACTAGTAGAACACGGTCTAGTGTAGCAATACCAGATCCTAGAGTTTCATCATCTTCTTCTCCACCTCCACCACCACCACCTTCTTCAGTCAAAAAGAGATGCAGTCCACAATCAACAGAGAAGGAGTTCACACATGTCGTGGAATCTCCTTCTCCACCAGCAACAACAACATGTCCTGTTTTTTTATTTTATTTCTTCTACCCCTATTTTGGATAACACTATACAGAATGATTCTAGTTGTCCAATTGTGTATGAGGATTCTATTTTGAATAATCAAAATGAGCATTTGAATGTTTCTTCTAATTATGTGTCATTTCCTTCTATTTTGAATAAAACCAAAAAAAATCAAAAACTAAAACAACCCTATCTGATCCTGGAGTAGTAGAGATCTTAAAGAACATAGTTCTAGAGATTCCACTCCTTAAGACCTTGGATACATGCCATCATTGAAAAAGGGAATGAAAGAAGTATGTACTCAAAAGCGTCAAACCAAGCGGAACAGTCGAAAGAAGACAGAGAAACACATATTGACCATAACCACAGTTCATGCCATTATCAACCTCTCGCCAAAAAAGAAAAATAAGGGAGCTCCTCACATCCATTGAAACATTTTTGATAAAGAATTTGATCGTACTCTTCTCGACAGCGGTCCTCCATTAATCTCATGCCATCCTCTCTACTCAATGAGTTTGGGTTGGGGCCTCTTAAATCCACTAGAATGATCCTTTAGTTTGTTGATAGATTGATTAAGAGGTCGAGAGGCATATTAGAGGAAGCTATTGTAACGGTGCTAGGAATTAGATTCCCATTTGATTTTGTTGTCATGGATATGGGTACCTCTGCACCGTTACTCCATACCCCGATCATACTAGATCGGTCGTTCCTTCGAACAGCCGAAGTAGTGGTTGATTATGGTACTGGAGAGATCATCTTTCACTCTCGTAGTGAAAGGTGAAAATTGAGACGATCCCTGATCCTAGACCATCACCGCAACCAACAGCAGAAGATGAGACAGACAGTTACACTAGATCTTGAGGACTGTGATTTTCTTGCTGAGTTTAGAAGATGGATCTTTTCATTGATTTCATGGATATCCATGAATTCCTTGTTGAGAAGAAATCCTTGGAAAGCACAGTCGACATGAGTTCCCTTGTTGATCCTACAGAGTTGTTTGTTGATGGACAGTTTAAGCTGATTTTTTAGGAGCATGTTGAGATTTCGGAGGAACATTCTGATATTCCTTTGACACATCATTCTGAGATTATTGATGACATACCTCCTAAGATTTCTAAGAGTTTTGTTGCAGATTCTGAAAAGCCTGATGAGCCATTCCTTTCTGAGGAGAGATCATTCATTGCAGAACTTTCTGAGATTTTACTTACTGAGCCGACAGTAGCCAGGGTGTATAGTTCACAGAGTACATATCATATGCCATCTACTAGTGCAGTTGTAGAGGTTATCACAAAGTTGATTCAGACCCCACCTAAGCTTAAGGTTTTACCATCTACATTAATGTATACCTTCATTGTGGGTCCCCCCTAAATGTTTATGTTCATCCTCAGCTCGCAGTTGAGCCAAGAACAAGAATCTTGCGTGTTGGAGGTTCTTGAGAGAAATCGCAAGGCCATTGGATGGAATATTTCTGATCTCAATGGGATTAGTCCAGTTTTGTGCTGGCATCATATCTACTTAAAGGATGACATCAAACCCTCCTGTAAGTGTCAGAGACGTCTCAATACAAACCTCCAAGATGTTGTCACGAAAGAGATCAGGAAATGGTGTGATGTTGGCGTTATTTATCCCATTTCGGATTCCAAGTGGGTCAGTCCTTTACATGTGGTCTCAAAGAAATCAGGAAAACTATCATGAAGAATGACCATGGTGAGAAGATTCCGACCCGTATACCTACTTCATAGCTTGTCTGTGTAGATTACCAACGCATGAATGCAGCTACCAAGAAAGATCACTTTCCATTATCCTTTATTGATTAGGTTACTGAGAGGTTGGTAGGGAAAGAGTTCTTTTATTTCTTAGATGGGTACTCGGGGTATAATCAGACTACCATCGCTCTTGAGGATAATGAGAAAACTACTTTTACTTGTTTGTTTGGCAACTACGCCATTAGATGGATGCCCTTTGGAGTGCGTAACGCCTCCGCTACATTCCAAAGGTTTATATTCGTCGTTTGTTTCCGACATGGTGGGTAGTTTTTTAGAGATCTTCATGGACTATTTCTCGATATACGGTGATAGTTTTAACACATTTCTTGCTCATTTAGATTGAGTACTTCAACATTGTTGTGAGGTAAATCTAGTGCTCTCGTGGGAGAAGAGTCACTTTATGGTGACAAATGGGATTGTATTGGGCCACGTCATCTTCAAACATGGTAAGGAGGTTTAACGGCTAAGATTGATGTTATCTCCAAGCTAGATCCACCATAGAATTTGAAGTATTTGAGGTCATTCCTGGGACACGTTGGATTCTATAGGCGATTCATTAAGCTTTTCAGCAAGATCACCAGACCTCTGATCAAGCTTTTGTGTAAGGAGAGTGAGTTTGTTGTTTATGAGAAAGCCCTCCTTGCATTTCACCAGATGAAAGAAATGGTTACTAGTGCTCATGTCCTACAACCACCTGATTAGTCTCTTCCCTTTGATATCATGACAGACGCGTCAGATTATGCAGTTGGAGTTATTATAGGGCAAAGAAGGGATGTAAAACCATTTGCTATACACTATGCAACAAGACTCCGGATGAGGCACAACGTAATTACATAGTCAGAGAGAAGGTGATGTTAGTAGCGGTGTTTGCATTATAGAAGTTCATATTTTATCTACTTGGATCACATGTAATTGTATACATGAATCAAACTGCCATACGATACCTAAATGCAAAGAAGGATGTCAAACCACGCCTTAACAAATGGATCCTTCTACTCTAGGAATTTGTTGGAGATTTGAGATAAACCTGGAGTAATGAATGTTGTGGCATATCACCTTTCCCGCATTACAGATGTAGAGACTCCTGAGGAGACTATTCTTCTCGTATCAGAGACCTTTCCATATGAGACCATTTTGTCTATGAAATCACTCCCATGGTATGCTGATATTGTGAACTATATTGTCTCCAAGAATGTTCTTCAAGATTGGCTTAAGCATAAGGTAGAAAAATTTCTTTCAGAGATACATTTTTACCAGTGGGATGATTCGTATCTGTTTCATGAGGGTGTGGATTGTATCTGGAGAAGGTGCACTCCTCAGGAGGAATACATCCGCGTACTTGAGCATTGTCATAAATTAGAATATGGTGGGCATCATTCGAGGAAACGCACGACAACGAAGATTTTATAGAGCGGCCTATGGTAGCCAACTTTATTTAAGGATGCTAGAGAGTATGTTTGAGGTTGTACTGACTATGAGAAGATAGAAGGAACTATTGTTTCCAAAGATACCATGCCTCTGAGATATATCCAGATTTCTGATGTTTTTGATGCTTGGGGTATAGACTTCATGGGCCCATCTCCTGTCAGTCAGGGATATCAGTACATCCTGCTTGGCATGGATTATGTTAGTCGATGGGTGGAGGTTATCCCCACCCAAGTCGTTGATAGTCGTACGATGTGTTCTTTTCTCAATGACCACATTATTGCACGGTTTGGGATTCTCAATATACTCATTTAAGATAGGGGAAGCCATTTCATTAATAGAGAAGTCAAGAAGCTTGTGAAGGAGTGCACCATTGAGCATAGAGTTGCATCTCCTTACCATCCACAAACTAATGGCTTGGATGAGATTTCAAATAGGGATATAAAGAAGATATTGCAAAAACTTGTATGTCCAGATAGGAAGAACTGGTCCTAGATGCTTGACTCAATTCTATGGGCTTATTAGACATCGTACAAGTCTCCATTGGTATGTCTCCCTACATATTGGTGTATGGAAAGCCTTGCCACCTGCTAGTTGAATTAATTCATAAATCTTTATGGGCACTCCGTGTATGCTATTTGGATTATGAGAAGGCAGGAACAAGAAGTTCTAAATAGATTGCTGGAATTCCGAGATACTGCATACGACAACTCACTTATGTATAAGGAGAAAGTAAAGCGTTGGCATGATAAGCACATAAGAAGGAAGACTCTCTCCTTATCAGAAAGTTTGGTCATTTGATGCTAAATTGAAATTACTTCCAGGAAAATTGAAAAGCAAATGGCCAGGACCGTTCATTGTGAGAGCTATGTGTGACAATGGTAGTATTGTCATATCTAGGTTGTTATCTGATACGCAGCTATTTGTTGTGAATGGACAGTTGCCAAAGCCATATCTAGATCATGACACATTCCTGTCCATGGTTGACTCCATATTTGTGGAATCAGATGATGAATTTATGACATCTTTTGCATCTGATACATGATCTGATTTTCTTTTGTATATATCCTTTCGTTTTATTCTTTCTTCTTCCATGTTTATCATTTACCTCTTTTCTGTGTGTATATGTTATACTTAGGATGTACTCTATCCTAAGTATAGGGGGTGAATGATTTGAGTTGTTCCATGTTCGATGTGTTTCATCACTTTTATTGTTGGCTATACTTACGAATACTCTACCCTAAGTATAAGGGGTAATGTTGTTCATTCCGTCAATTTTGTACTTTATTTTATTTTTTTCTTCGGACCTCTCACTATTCCTTCAACTTGTTGATATTCGTTTTCTATAGTTAGGGTTCTTTTACCCTAAATATAGGGGAGGACGAGCCGAGTCATTGATTTTGTTCATTCTCTTCCTCGATTTTCCCTATTTGTACAGTCTTCTATACTTCGGATTATTTGATCCTAAGTATAGGGGCATCACTGACTTCTATTCTTTTCTTCTATTCTATGAGTCATTGTTGTATAGGATTATTTTCACTTTTTTATTAGCATGAGTTATGTCCTCCATTGTAGCTCTTTATTCACTATGAGGACATAGTTCGAGCTTAGTATAGGGGGGAGTCGTATGTATATATACTTTAGCCAAAACTCATACTTTTATTAATAATAGGGATATTATTATTCCTAAAAAAGTGTTTTTAAAAATGATTTGTAATGTGATTTGCAAAAATCTTTTGAAATATTATTTGCAAGAATTATTTTGTAAATATTTGCAAAACAACGTACGTAAAATTATTTGTAGAAATTTTGTAAAATTATTTTTGTACATTTTTTGCAAAATTGTTTTCTAAAATTTTTTGTTTATAAATTGTTTGTAAAATTATTTTTTATATTAAAACTAAGTATAATGTACAAACTGTTTGTAAAATTTTTAAAAGCAAAATGTTTGCACAAAAAACTTTTATTAAAATTGTGTAAAATGATTTGTAAAAATGTTTGTAAAATAGTTTGCAAAAATGTTTGTAAAATGTTTTGAAAAACCTTTGCAAAATCTTTTGAAAAATCTTCGAAAAATCTTTTGTAAAATATTTTATAAAGGTTTGTAAAATTTTTGTAAAATTATTTTATCACGTGGGATATAAATTATGGGATATATGTATATAAATTCATAAAACCCACATGTGTATAAAATCACTAATCATTTTCCTCACGTAAATAATATTCTTTGTAAAAAAAACTTTTCATAAAACTTGTAAATAAAACTTGTACTTGAAATCCTCTTGTGAAAACTTGTATAAAATTTGACTAATACTTGTGTATATTTGTATATATTCAGTTTACTAACCTTTTTATTGTTTCAAAAAAATGTGTTTTGTATATAATTCTTGCACTTGCATGCGCATTTTTCAGAATGATATTGACACTTAAACTAGTTTGGAATAAAGTTAAAGAATGGAGCTTGGTTGAATTTTAATCCACTTAATTTCATAGGAACCTTATAGTAAATGAAATAAGGGTTATTCAGGTCTATAGACTTAATTCTTGGGTAACCACAAGACTTAGTTCAGTGTCGTCTTGACTGCCTAAGTATATTACTTCAGAGCACACGCATGATTCTTATCGATAATGACCTATCTTGCACACATGAACTTACACTTTGCTCACCTAAGTTGAAGTGGTAGAGGGTTGGATTTGCCGTCATGAGACACAAGCCAATGGAATCATCAGAAGTCACACATTTGTGGCCATTGTACCCCAACCCAGTCCAGTAGCGAGGAGGTCTAAAGACATAATGTTGTGGGCTACAATAACACTTCAAAATAGGGATAGTCTACTGGCTCAAGAGGAAAAACTCCTTATGTACATGATGCATTGTGTATATATTAAAAAATTTATGCAAAAATAAAAAAACTCCAAAAAAGTGGACAAACCTGATTAAAAATAAAATACTTGCCGGAGTATGTACATTTGTATAGTCAAATAAGCAAGCTTGCGCTTCAAAGTTAGGTATTTATGAGCCTGCATCTGGATGACTTGTCTACCATGGTCATGCATCTAAGAATAGATAGCTACACTGGCTACCATCCATTCTTCTCTCCACCTCCTCTTTTTGAGCTAGTTGCACTTGAACATAGAAGGGAATACCCTGCTTCTCGAGGAAAGAATTGCGAGATTGGGGAATTAGGGTCACCATGTTGGAGAATACTGACTTTTACCACTTCAACCGAGGAGAGCTACATATCACTTACACTGTACAAGAAAGATTCATAGCCATAGGGGTTTGCCTATAAATTGATCTATTCTGACCTGACTATTGAGGAGACTTGAGTAGAGTTGTGTGGTTTCTAGAGGTTGTTGAGTGTCAAGTCCATTTTCCACTAAGGTTTCACCCAAACTAATAATCCAAAGTTCTGACAGAGCTCCATACTTTGATTTTATGAAGATAAGTTTAATACTAAATATTGTTCTAAGTTCTTTTTTTCCTTTTTTTCTTTTTCTTTTACTCACTTATTCTTAAAATAAGTGTTTCTAAGGAACTAGCGAAGGTAAAACATAGGTGGATGATGAATCTACATTTGATCATCTTTATTCATTTATTTTAGCTTAAAATCACTTATAAAACAAATGTAGCTATCAATAATTCCATTCTTTTACTAACCCTAATTCTTGTGTAAATATTGTATGTGTATCACTATTTTAACCTAAAATAAATAAATAAAATAAAGGAAAAATAAAGAAAATAGAAGTCTAATATATGTAATAGATACAGGTTGACTCTGACTCGAGAGAAGGTCAAAACTTGACCTGATTGACAAGGAATAAAGTGCGGGGAGATAAGGCCAAAAACACAAAAAATCCCATAAATTCATTTGTCACTTGTATATTCATCATCTGAACATGATTCTCTACAATACACAATATTTTCCTTATTTTATTTATTACTAAATTCTTTTTAATAAAAGCAATTTCTTCTTAAAAATTGTGAATAAAATTCTTTTGTGACAAATAAAATACTTGCATATTGTGTAAATAACAATACTCTCAAAAAGCCATAAAATTTAAACTTTCAAGATCAATATTTGCTCCACCAAAATTCCAAATTCATCAAACCCACATTCATTATAATCTAAATTAAGTAATCTTTAAAATGAATGTGATTTCATAAAAATCGAAGTCAAGGTGTGAAATGTGGCCATTTTGGGTACTATTGTATATTATACTTATGTATCTTATATTTTTAATTATTTATTTTCTTGTGCATATATGTACATATTGTATTTTCAATTAATTATAAATAATATATTTGACTCATGTGAAATATAAATAAAAATCACAAATTCAACAATCGACAAAAATAAAATCTGTATATATTGTATAGGTATCACTATGTATATATTGTAAAAATATCTATTTATTTAACATAATAAGTTAATTCTTAAAAATCAAATAAAAATTTCATTAAAGACCTTATAAAATGTTGTAAATAAATAAAATATAAAAAAATGTATATATTTTTATAAATACGTAATTAAAAATCAAGACCTTGTATATATAGGTCCACATGCCCATAAATAACATCTTGTATTTATTTTAACCCTTGTAAATACATTATTTAATTAATTAAAAATCACCAAAATTAACTTTACTTTATTCTTAACATTTTTTATTTTTATCACTTAATTATTTCAATTCATATTCAATTTTTAAATCATTTATTTAACAATTTCATTGTTTTGTCGCCTAGTCTAATTTGTCTTATTCTACATGCATTCTGATTGGTTGGCCTGGGTTTGTTGACCCCGGTCAACTGCTCAATCTATGCCTAACTTCCGCTAATCTTGTGCTTTAACTGATCTTCACCTAATTATCCCACGTCCCTCACTCGCTAATGTAACCCGATTCATGCTCTGATCGTTTCGCCCATTCACTCGTCGCCATCGCAAGCCCTTTAGATACACATTTTATGCCTTGATCTGCTCATACTTGAATTTCAAAACTCATTGGTGTTACATCTATAAATAGGCACCCTCCACCTCCACCATGAGGTTGATTCAGTTTTAGCCCAATTTCTTCCCAGAGCTCGAGTACTAGAGTGTCAACCAGTGGTAGGGGTTGATCTTCTTCGAGCAGGAGTGTGGGATTTTGTGTGAAAGATCATGATTCAATTATATGCCATAGAACTCCACTGTGTTGCCGACTATTTGCCTCTCACATCGGATCGAGAACGAATTCCACTCTGCCTTCCACCATAGAATACGTTGAGTTGCTTAGATTTAGTTTTAGTATTTAGTTCGTTAAATTTCATGTTGATTTCAGTAAGTTAGTTTCACCACCTTCAACCACTGATCGACATATTGGAGGTGTTCTGATCACCCATCTTCAACTCCGACTACACCATCATTATCGTCATCACTTTCTCCATCTCTCTCAAAGTCTAATCACCCTCATAATACCCCAAATCTGAAGAATGATTCCCATCTCCGTCCACCATCACCGGAGCACCCATCCATTTACCATTTTCGTGCTTTTGACCTAACATATTGGCCAAAGACTCCCTCCAAGCATAAGCTTCAAATTGTAGGTCTAAAGACGTGAATCGTAGCAAAGGAATGATACATGGGGGTTCGCCTGAAGTCGAATCTTCTTCAACCCCCCAGAGCCGTACTTGGTGATCTTTGAGCACCATTGTTTTAGCTGATTGATAGAGGAGGAGCTCAGGGAGCCATAGCATCATCACGGAGCAGATTTAGGTGGAGGACAACTGAGATCCTTGTGTTCGAAGTTCGTTGGAGACGACTTGCTTCGCAATTCCTCTAGGGACCTTCAGAACTTCACAATCAAGAACAAGGGCCCCAGTTTCAATTGTGTCCGTCAGTTTTGCTCTAATTCTTCGTCAAAGATTGAAGTCCTAGATCTGATTCATGCCATCCACGCAAGAGCCCTTCTAAACCGTTGGATCAGAGATTCATCGCCATCCAGAAGTCCAAAGTACTACGTCAATAAAGGGTATATTTGCGTTCAACCCTTGTTTTTATTTCATTTTCAAATAAGTCCTTATTTTGACATGTGTCTCCTTGTCTTAATTTGAACATTTGTACATTGTCCTTTGTATTTATTTTATTTGCATTCTCATCCCTATTTGAACTGAGCTTGTGTATAACACGTGACTTGTTGGGTTAATTGCAATAAAAGGTCCTCATTTTTTGTTATTTATTGGTTCTTGGAATTATTTTATTTACAACTAGATCTTGTCCAGTGGGGCACACGTGCCTGAGCAAGCGTTATCTTAGGGATTTTGCACATTTCACCTCGTACTTTTTATACTTGTTATCATTTAGTTTGCAAACTATAATTAGTTATATTAATACCCCTCTACGTTTGCATATGCATATTAAAAATTAAATAAAAATTATCGAAATCTCATTAAAAATTCCGTAAAAATCATTTTAGCATTCTTATAATTAGATCTTGCAACCATAATTTTTATTTTGCATTTTCATCCTTTTTTATTTTTAAAAATTCAAAAAGCTCATAAAATTTCATGTTTGCATTTGAAAATCAGTAAAATATAAAACTTTTAAAAAATCTAAAAAAATCATGTTTGCTTCTTTTGAATTATTTTATTTTCTGTATAATTTTGGCACTTATACTCCTCATAAAAATCATAAAATTATAAAACACTTAAAACATTAAAAATTCATATAAATTAATAGAAAATTCCAAAAAAACATAAAATACCTTTTTAGAAAATACAAAAATTCCTCTTTCATTTTGTATAAATTTCATCCATTTTTTACTGTATTTGATATTTTAAAATTCCAAAAACATTCAGTTTGTGTTTTGTTCATTTTATTTTGTTTACTATTTTCTGATTTATTTAAAAGCTTTAATTAATTTGGAAAATTCTAGAAATATTATAAAAACATAAAAAAATACAAAAACTCAAAAATAATTTTGATGAATTTTCTATGTATTTTAACACTTTGTAAAAACCTAAGAGTTTCCTCCTTCTTTTCTTTTTATTGATTTTTTATTCATTCTTTATTTACTTTTGTCTTAATTATTTTTTAAAAACTTTTACAATATTAAAAATAAAAAAATAAGAACCAAATAAAAAATATAAAATTATAATTCCATAAAAAATACAATATCAAAAATATAAAAAATCGAGATTAGTGTGCATAGAAATTCCTTGATTCTTTTCATTGATTCTTCAATTAATTGAATAACCCTCAAGATTTTGTAGCCTCCCTTAGTTTGACCGTGTATGCTATGAAGGTAAATTAAATAGCACTTTTGGTATGTTTTCATTATTTATTTTGGCTTGAAAATTGAATAAATTTTGCTTGACGCTTCTTTGGGCTGTGACGACCACAATTTCATTTCTGAATAATTTTTTTAAATAAAAACCCTAGTCTATGCGTTCAATAATGTTATATGTGTGTGTATTTAGTTAAGTTTTAAGGCTAAAATAATAGAATAAAGATGATGAAATAGAGATTCATCACCCCCTATACTTGACGTTGCAAATCACTAGAAAACATTTATGCAATAAGTACAGAAAATAAAATAAAGAAAATGAAAATAAAGTGGATTGATTTTAATTTTCAAACTTGTCTTCAAAAATCAAAGTCTGAAGCTCATTCAGACCCTTGGAAATTTAGGTTTGGTCGGAACCTTATTGGGAAACAGATTTGAAACACAATAGCCTTTGAGAGTTACAAAACACTGCTCAAATCTCCTCAATAACTAGGTCAAAATAAGTCAACTCATATGCAAACATTTATGACTATGAATCTATCTTGAATAGTGTGTGTGAGATGTAGCTCTCCTCGGCTAAAGCAGTAAAAGTCAGTCTTCTCCAACATGGTCACCTTAATTCTCCAATCCAACAACTATTTCCTCGAGAAGTAGAGTATTCCCTTCTAAGTTCAAGTACAATCGGCTCAAGAAGAGGAGGTGGAGAGAAGAGTGGATGGTAGACAGTGTAGAAATCTATACTAGGATGCTCAACCCTTGTAGCCAAGTCATCCGGTTGCAGGATCACATGCATATGACTTTGAAGCTCAAGATTTCTTATTGACCATACAAATATATACATACTCCGACGTGAATTGATTTTTTGTGGAAATTTGCCCGTATTTTCTCTTTGGAGTTTTTGATTTTTCCATTTTTTGAATACTATATACAACAGCATTTACATAAGGACTTTTTCCTCTTGAGCCAGTAGACTATCCCTCTTATGAAGCATTATTGCAACCCACAAGTTCTATCATAAGACCTCATGGCTACTTGATCAAGTTGGGGTAAAATGGCTACAAAAGTGTGACTTCCGATGTTTCCTTGTGTCTCTTGTCGAAAATCCAGCCCTCTAGGCCTTTAATTGAGGTGAGCAAAGTGTAAGGTGCATGTGTGCAAGCTAGGTCATTATCAACAAGAGTCGTACGTATGTTCTGAAATATTCTACTCAGACAGTCAAGATAACACTGAACCAAATCTCGTGGTCTCAAAGAATTAAGTCTAGCAGACCTGATGTATCTCAATTCCAGTTCCTATAAGCTTCATGTGATCACGTAACTAAGGTTCAACCAAGCTCCAATCTTTGGAATTTACTTAGACTAGTTTAATCATCATTATAAATCCGAAAAATGCAAATGGTATGTACAATGCAGAAAATGTATTTGTGGTACAATTTTCTGATTTTGAAATTTTTATGGATTATTGAAAAGTTTTGCAAATTTTTATGCAATTTATGAAAAGATTTTGCAAATGTTTTTGGGATTCTTAATTTTGCAATTTTTTAGGTATTTTTCAAAACAAAAAGGTTTTTAGAACAAAGAGGATATGTGTAGATATTTACATAGAGTGCATCTTTTTAATTACTACAACTTGGATTCAAGAATTTACACAAGGTATTTATAAGTTTGTAAAGAATCTTATTTGGTTGTATTATGTAAAGGGTTTTCAAAAAAATTTGAAAAGATTTTTGCAAGCATTTTGAAAACTTATTTTTACAAAATAAATTGACAAATACTTTTTACAAATATTTTTCAAAAGTATGTATAAAATTTTCAAAATATTTTTGCAACCATTTTCCAACCGTTTGCAAATAGATTTTCAAAACATTTTATTCAAACAGAGAAAATAACTTTTTACAAACAGAAAATTTTCACAAATGTTGAAAACATTTTACAAAACATTTTCAAATGGTTTTCAAAAGATTTCTCAAAAAGATTTTCAAGCCATTTTTCATACATTTTGCAAAAGCAATTTTAACTTGATTTATTAATCAGTATATACAAAGAATTGAATGTGTGTTTTAATTTCTATTAATTAGAAATATTATTGCAAATGCGAAAGTACGAGTTATGTCTAAAGTATATACAATGTATATACGACCTCCCTATACTTAGATTGAGTTATGTCCTCATAAATCAGAGAGAAAAATATAAGACACAACATGCAGTGAGTATTGAAGAGCATATACTGCAATGACTAAAGGATAATGAATCGATGAATGAGAAGTCAACCACCCCCTATACTTAGGATGAACTAATCCTAAATATAGCAAGTCGTATCTACATGCCGGGAGGGTTGAGGGTGGGAATAAACATATAACAACTCAGTTTGTCTCCCCTTATACTTATGTAAGATATCCCTAAGTATAGATAGAAGTATCAACAAGAAAGGAAACATTGGAGAGGATAAAGAAATAATCCAATAAAAAGGAAAAATACGTCAGAAGAATGTACACATCTCTCCCCCTATAGTTAGGGTAAAATAGTCCTAAGTGTATACAACAATAGAAGTGATGAAGCAAAATGAAGAATGAACACCCGGCTCGTCCCCTATACTTAGGAAAAGTACATCCTAAGCAAGGCAAACAAACAGAATGGGGACGATAAGCAAAATGGTAGATGGTAGGGAGAAAATGAAAATGGATGTACAAAGTGGAGGTTGTACAAAGATCAAGAAGGTAGAAAGTAGAGCTACTTGCATGATTGCTGAGGAATGGATCTAACAAGGCGTAGGTCGATATCGGGGTCATCAGCTGACATAAACCGATCAGGATCGACCTGATGGTGATCCTCAACAATCCCAAAATGGAAATGCACGAGCTTGTCAGTGAAGTATTGCGGTCAGGTTCAGCCAAAGGAGTCTCAACTAGGTCAAAACCAAAAGGCATGAACTTGTCAGTGGAAGTAGTAAGGTCAAGTCCATCCTGGTAAGTCTCACCAATGTCAAAATGAAAAGGAACGAACTCATATATGTAAATAGTTAGGTCAAATCTATCCTGTGAGGTCTCTCCTACGTCTACCCTCCACAATAAGGTGTCTATGGTGTAAATGCTGTAGATTTCATCAATGCATCTCCACACACCAGAAGGGGGAACTTCGAGGTCTACGCTTTCTCAGTCTTCCTCCATGAAGAGGAAATTCTCTGGACTCGATCTCATCCGTCATAAAGCAAGCTTCTTTGGTATCAACAGATAGGGCATACTCTTCGGGTCAACTAACACAGGCACACTCTCGTCAGATGTGGGTCTCTAGTCAATGGTAGGTGTGGTGATCACGACAACGCTCTCATCAGCAGAACGAAAGTGAATTTTGACAGATCCGTAATCAATAATGACTCTCATAGAGGCGAGAAAAGGTCATCTCAGGATGATCAGAGGATTCTCCATAGGGGTTTAGGTATCCATGGGAAATACAACGAAATCAATAGTGAAGCTCATGCCCTGGATCTGAATGATAACATTCTTTAAAATACCCATCGAAATCTTTATTTAACCATCAAAAAACTGGCAAATCATCTTGATTCTCTTGAGAGGCCCAAGATGAAGACATTTTACTAATGAGAGGGGTACTAAATTAATTGAAGCACCACCGTCAAGGAGAGTATGACCACAAGAATAGTAAAAAATGGTGCATCTCACAAGATGTGTAGCAATGTTCCCTTTCCTAATGGGAGGACAGTGGGTGATGGCATGGGTAGTGGCCATGGATAGAATGTGTCCCTCAGAGCTTCATCTTTGCTTTCTTTTCTTGGACTTGGGTGCAAATAATTGGGTCATGGCCTAGCGAATTGGAGCCTTAACAATATCATGAATAACTTCCACCACTTCAGGAAGGGTCAACTTTTTTTAAAATTTTCTATCTCTTCAATATAAGGGAAGAGATCGGAATCATCATCTACACAAGGATGACTAAGAGCAGTTTGTATAGTGTCATCCTTGGGTGTAAAGGTGTGGAATATTACGTATGTATGTGTGGTCATAGGATATGGCATGGGGAGAGCTCCTCACGACTCGACTCGGCTAGGCGTCTCCTAGAATGTTTTTTTATTTTTAGGGTTTTCTCATTTTTTGTATTTTGGACGATTGCAAGCTCAAATAGGCATCCTCAAATGAATCCATGAAATTGGATGGTGAAGTGGTAGTGTGGCTCTTATTTATGCTAGTGAGGCGATATCTGATTCATTTGCTCCATTAACTGGGTTATGGACTCAAGAACGATACCCATAAGAGGTGATTCCAATAGCTCAATCTTGACTAGGTGGGATGGTGGGTAATGTGATGGTGGTAGCGAGCAAAAGTCCGATGCCTGAAATTGTAGATGAGGTGGATATGTAAAAAAAAGTCAGGAGCAAAGTCCTCTTGATAAAATGGAAGTGGACCCGGCTGGAGAGGAAGAAGGATCTGCTAAGGTCAGATAAAAATTACTCCAATCAGCCATCTCTGAAATAAAAGGTGGGGATTGGGAGAGCACGATGGTCAAGTCAAGGTATGCAAGAAAATGTGCAAATGCACAGAGAAAATTGAGTATGCATATAAACAAACACAAATATAAACAAACAAAACCCCTTCATTCACCAACTCAACACAATGACGACCGTGAAAGTTCAGTCTTTTAATCTTGCCATTTTTTAGAGTTAGGTGAATTCCACAAAGTTGCACAAATACGTAGGTAGGCCTGGGATTGGGGCACTAATCCTTAGTGTGTACGTATCAAGTATAAAATGTGAATATAATGAGGGGGTTACTCTCCCCAAGATAAGGAATTTTCTTTTGATTTTAGGGTCGAGTGAAGTTAGTAGAACCAATTTTATTAGTTATCACTTTTTTTAGATTTTTAATGAAATGCATGAATCTTAACGAGGGATCATTCCTTTAGTATCCTAAGTAGTCAAAATCAGAGGGAAAGAGTCGTAAAAGCAATGCAAGCAAAGATCAAAGATGCATTCAAAGCTAGATGGTGCTCACCTTGCTTCTAGCTCTCTTCGTGTAGGATGCTAAGCAGAATTGAAACCTACTCTATATGCTATGCAAGATGATGAAATCGCCCTTGAACAAAATATGCTATTAGTGTGAAGAACAAGAATCTAAACACTTAGAAAGGAACCAAAGGGTATGGTCTTGGGGGCTCCTCGGTGCCCACCATAATAGGTCCTGCAAGCATTGTATGGAGACCTCTTGCGGCACTTGGTTTTAAGTCTATGTGAGGAGCAATTAAATTTGACTAGATCTACAAGCGAACTATATGTACATGCAAATTAATTAGCACTTTGGACTTACTCTATTGAGCAAACAAACCCTAGAACTAGGGCTCAATCACACAAAGTAAATAAAAAGAAAGACGTGAAAAAAAGAAAAAGAAAAGCGATGAAAAATAAAAATTAGGACGAGACCCCCAGGTGAACAATCACCTGGGCACTGGACATCGTGAAGTGGCAGTATCTAAAGTCCAAAATTATTACAAATTATTTTACAAAAATAAAACAAAAACACTAACTCACAAATTAAAAAACAAAACTAAAAGAGGGTTGCTCTATCTCCTTCTCTATTTGCATCCTCCTCTTGCTTGCTCATAATCGGCTAGGGAGTGTCAATTCCTAAGAAGTTGTTGTTGCCGGTCAGTACCTTGCAAGAAAGATCAACAAGGAAAGAAGTGGTCAAAACAATCAAATAAATATCAAAAATAAAATAGCAGAAAATAAAAGAAAAATAGTATATAAAATGTATGCTACAATCCGTTGTTCCTCGGCAGCGACGTTATTTGTTGAATATGAGATTTGTGAGGGTCTAAAAATTATCCTCACTGAAAAGAGAAGATAGAGTGTTGATGAGGTGGCCGCTGAGGAATCCATGATTCAGACAACAATTAACCCACAATATATATATAAAGCAATACAAAATAAAATGTGGAGTTAAAATTTATTATACTTCTACAAAATGTGTATATAGTTGCAAGTGTGTAGAGTGTTCAAAACAAGGAGACAAGTTAGTTTAGAAGGTATATTATTTACAAATAAATACTAAATAAATAATATTGAGTATTTTGTACAAATATTTAATCAAATAATTAATGAATTAATGTGTGTGTTACAAAATAAATAAAATAATTATCATTCTAATATTTTATATTTTTTATTATTTTCAATTTTATATATTTTTTATTTCTTTTTAAAATTTTATGATTTTTAGTTCCTTTTTTCTTATATATATATATATATCAAAGGCTTATATATAACTATATTTATATAATAAAAGGTAATATATTTAGAAATACCCCTTCAAACAACCAAAAATTGTAAAACAAAGTCTTTCTGTATTTTTTATATTTTTTAATGTTTTTGTGATTTTCAGATATTTTTGCTAATTTTTAGGTATTTATAAATTCATAAATAGTCAAAAATAGTGACTAGGTAAATAGGCCAAATTATTTTGGAATTTAAAAATAGATTGAAGCCTCAAAATTTCCAAAATTATTTTCAATATATAATAAAAAATAAAATTTATATATATAAATAAATATTTTTATATTTTTAAAATATTTTTTTAAATTTTTTAAAAGAATTTTGGAGCTTTTTTCTTTTTAGTGTTTTTCTTTTTCTCTTTTTAGGTATTTTTGTTATAGAGAAACATAATACAATAATAAATAAATATTAACTTTTTTGGATTTTTGAATACTATTTTATAATTTTAATGGATTTTTAAAGCAAACAGAAAGTAAAACATGCTCTTTTGATTTTTAATATATAGGAAAAATGCCTAAAATGCAAATCTAAAATTAGATCTTGAAAAATCAACAAGTAACCACATTACCCTAATTTTTCATGATTTTTGGATTATGGATGATAATTTTAGAAAATAGAAAACAACAACAAAAATTAAATGAACTAATAGGGGTATATTAACAAATAAAATAAAGTCAAGGGCAAATTTGCAAATAACCCAAAAGTCTTCAACTAATATTTAAACTTTAAATACTAAAAACTAAATACAAAAAGTTGTGAGGGCTTCAACACAAAATGCTTTGTTCATGTGGGGGGACATGAGCTGAGCTGGCATGGATCAAAGTGTAATATCAATAAACTTCAGGGGGTCACATGCAAAAAATACACACAATTTTAAACTACTTGAATGTTTTACAGGAATAAATGAAATTCTACAAAAATGAGGGTAGGACATGAAATTTACCCCCTAAATCGTCTGATCGTGTGGTTATAGATTATCCTCTTCGACACGTGGTTGGCTCAGGTTGCACAATACCCCTTCATCATCCAACGACTGATATTAGATCTGAGGACGGATCTGACAATTTTTCTGAATCTCGATCGGACAGTGACTACTAGCTTGACGGGCTTGATCTTGATCGGACGGTGCTCGATGGATCATGAAGAACAGGGGAAGAACTGACGCCCAACCAATTTGGATGTTTAACTACTTACGTTGTCGGTCGTCAAGAGCTCTGTCGATGGTCTCTACACGCTCTTGCAGCCTCCATGTATATCCAAGATGGATGAGTCCGGGGCTCGTTGATCGAGCCCTGGAGCTTGAAGTTTTTCACGTGGATGTAGGAGTTGTTCTTTGATGCAAATGGCCTGCAGAAGGGCACTTCAAGACCAGTAAAAGAATAAAAAAGAATTGCGATGTAAAGGGCAGGGTCAAGGCAGTTATTTGGTGGTGTTGTTCGAGGTGGAGATGGAGCGGGCGGTGAGGTCCGGCGGTCGTGGAGGAGTTGGACCTCTATTATTAGATCTGGAGTGGATTTGGTGGGTTTGATGAGTTGTGGAGGTGGAGAAGCAGATGGGTAGGGTAGTAAGATGGTCGGGGTTGTCGGAACAAGGGGGCACGATGAGTAACAATGGTGGTTGGAGATCGAAAGCTCTAGCAAAGCTAAAATCTAATCATATGCTACTATTGAGAAAGAATGCTAAATCTATGAAAAGAAATGCAATGTGGGAAGAAAATGCAAGTAAAAGTAACCTCAATCAGGATGGAGCGTACGAGATGGAGATCGACAGTGAGGCCTCGCCAGAGGTGGTGGAACCAAACCTCGATCCTCTCTCGCTTCATGCGAGCCCGCTCAACACGTTGTTGTCACCAACACAAAGAACAAGATGGGTACGAGGAGCCAAGAATGGGGAATAAAGGAACAACCTTCAAAAGGTGGTGAATGAGGTGATTATATACAATGACATGGAGTGAAGTTTGATGGGGGATTGCGATTGAAGGAAACGAGGAGGGTAATGGGAGATTGTTCGGAGTGGATCAGGTTGGTACGAGGAGTAGGATTGGTGAAGGGCTCAAGGTCGAAGAAGATATGGCATAGGTAGGAAAAGGGGGATTTGACAAAGAAGATGCACATCTAGCAAAAGTCAGAAAGGGAGAGAGGACAGTTGACCTGGGGTCTATTGTCGGACGGCCCTGGCTGGTCCTCGTGGACTAACCAGGAAAAAGGAATTAATAAATGGTTTGTAAAATCAAAATTAATTAATAAATGAATTAATTGAGTAAAATTTATAAAATAAAAGTTTCTTATTATTTTATATAGTATTTTAATCTGATTTTTATTTATTTATATGGATTAATTTATTACAAGTTTTTATTTACAAGTATAGTTATAGTTATATTTACCTATATATTGTATATTTTATTTTTATTTTGTATTTTGTATTCTATTAGTTTATTCACATAATTTATATATTTATAACTTACTTAAATATACTTAGATATTTTTTTATTTTATTTTTGTCTGTGAATGGGGTTTTTGGCTTTTTATTCTGAGTGTAGAATGAACATTGCATCTTATTTTTGTATGAAATCAATTTGTATTTTTCTATTATTTTTAGCTACAAATTTCATATACAAAGTTTATTGATTTGAGGTGTGAAAATAAATAACAAAATAGGTCCCAAGGATGTATTATTGAAGAGTAAATAAATAAGGTTTTTATAATGTTTTTGACCCTTATCTCCCCCTACTTTATTCCTTATCGACCAAATCAGTTCTTGACCTTGTCTCGAGGTTTAGGGTCATAAAATGCCTCTGGATTTTATTTCGTTTTCTTTTATTTTGCTTTATTATGTTATTTTGGCATTAATTACAATACTTTATACATAATAAAGAATGTAAATGATGAATGTTATTTTGTACAAATTAATGCTATATGTGTGTATTTAGATAGGGTTTTAAGGCCAAAATAATAGCATAAAGATGATAAAATGGAGATTCATCAATGATCTCCAGCTTGAGAAGGAAATGACAATCATTCTCTAAAGATTGATATATGACCAACCTCTTGATGTAGGTCCTCTTCAAAGGAATAGAGATTCGAAGGTGTAAGATAAGTTAGATCAATGAGTTGACGTAACGAGATCGAGATAGGCAAGACTATGTCATATACTGTCACGATATAGGCATGCATCCTCTGACCAGAGACATATGTATTGTTATATGTCTAAGTATGTTCACTTGGCAAACCGATAGGTTGATGACCTCATCAAGGTATATACACCAACAAGCTGGTGTGCATACGAGGGCATATGAGTAATACAATCTCTCAAAGGGATCATACAAGATCACTATAGAATCGGAAGACATGAGCTCACTCGTGAGGTATAGGGACGAATCAAATTCCATGCATGGTCACCTTTCTTTGGAAGCATGATAAAAATTTATAGGTATGATATATGTTTTTGGAAAGCATATGATCTATACTAACTCCCAATGACTGAATAAGAAACATAATGATAAAACCCTGAAGAAGACAGTATAAAAGTCATCTAAATCTTCGGGTTTATTATATGTCTTCTGGTATGCAAGATGCATGAGCATTAGGAATACTCAAGGGTGATGTGATCATAAATGATTGTATAACCATGACGCTTCCATTCCAAGGGAGTGATGAAACATGTTTAGATTTTAGCGACTCATCTCAGTAGAGAAGTAATCTAATCTAGTCCAAATGTTGGACATTGATTTGAATACAATTTAGATACAATGAGATGATTAGATTTACAACTTTAATTAACTCAAGCATCTTTGAGAGGTCCCTGAGATCTGGATTTCAGTTATGATCTCAGCATCCAAGTCACTATATGTTGGACATACAATCACCATGTCTTTATCTCCAAGTATGCGTGTAGAAAGCGCATTATTCTTGAAAGAGTTCAAGAATGATTCCATTGTTGAATAACATATCTGAGCAATTAAATGCGATTTAATTATCATGAATAATGTGAATACGATTCATATTATTGAGATACATGAGAATTGATATCCAAGATAATTAAATATGATTTAATTATCAAAGATATGAATAATGTGGATATCATTAATCATATTTATCATATATATTGTAAATATGATTTATAATATATTAGAGATATTTTTGTAAATAGTATTTACAAATTTAATGTTGATGTGAATAGGATTCACATTGGACAATTGATTGAAAATACAATTTACATTTTATTTTGGATGTGTGGATATGATTCACATTTTTCAATGGCTTGATTGATGTTGTCCAAGATAATTTAGAATTATTTTTGTGAATTGATTTGCAATAAAAGTTGTTGCAAATATTTAAGTATTATGTGAGATATAATATCTCACATAATTGAAAAAAGGTTAACACCTTCCATAATTGGAGGGTGTACGACCACCATTTGACTCCTAAAATCAAGGGGATGTCCACTCCACTATTAAAGGTGGCTAGCCTCCTTCCAAGTCGTTCTATACATATTGATTTAATTTAACTAAATTATATTAATGATAATTCAATATATTTAATTTAATTTAATTTAATTGTTATTGCTAATTTATGCAACAAAATCATGGCCATTGATTAAAGGCACAAAACCATTTCAATCATGGATTTTATGTAGCACATGGATTGTGATCCATGGAGTTCCAACATATTATAAAAGAAGAGGCAACCCTAGATCTTCTTTTACACAAATATTTCAAGAGATTTCTCTCTCTCTCATTCTGATCACATGCTCCTTTCTCTCTAAAGAGTGGTCGTTCCCCCCTTGACCAAGAGAGTTACCATTGTCACTACACCGTTGTGATGCCGCTTTGATCGCTCGTTAATCTTTGTCTTCTTTGTTTCCCCTCGATTGTGAAGAATACGTCGTCTTTCATGAGATAAAATCAGGAGAATCATTGCTCGGATCTTCGACTTAGATTGTGAGAAGCACGCGGCTCATCCACGCACTTGCAAGTGTCTCCTCCGTAGGATTGGACTTGAGACGGGAGGACTCTTACTTTAGAGACATCGATCGCAACCACGATTCAAGAGGTATTACTTTATCTTCTTTATGGTCCCGATGAAACAATCCGAGATGTGTTCTTGAATCATGTGGTTTAATCTCTTTAAATTTTTTATTTATGTTGCCCTGAGCAACTAGTATGACCTGGCGATGTAGATCGCATATGATGTGATCTTCACACTTCCGTGATGCGCTAAGGCCTAAACCCTAGCATTAAAACATGTGGGTCCTCACATAGCAACATATGTTGGAATGGTTCAAGACATTTGGCAAAATCATCTATGTGATCTGTGGGGGTGAGGAAGTCAGAAGGAGGAAAATGAATCAACTGGTAGGATGGTTGAAATACTGTTGGTTCCTGCACCATGTCTTAAAGTACTGCAAGATATGGCACTTCAAACTCCTTAATCCTTATGAGCAAGACCGACACAAGGATCAACATCTGGAAATGAAAACATAGAACATCGGTCTCATTATCCAGAATTTGTACGACCCCACGATCACATCCACAACCTCGTGTGCAAGAGTAGAAACCTTAATAATAGCATTACACAAATCATGTTCAACATCCTCAAAAGAATGCACATCAATTTAAGCATCAACTCAGCCTGGCTAAATCATATGATCAGTAACCTCAATGTAGGCCTCATCACACAACACAGTATGCCTAGGGGAGATAGAAGGTGACACGGATGGTGATAAATAGGGCAAGTCAGAGGACATATGGAACAAAATGCCTGATAAGAGACCAACTACACGGGGGTTGAGGTTAAATCAGATAAGGCAAAATCATGGTTCAAGAAGAGAGTCAACTTGAACTAGACTAGGGATACAAGGGTGATATGGGTGAAAAATAGCCACGAGATCTTCCTGAAGAGAAGAGTGACCCATGATCACGACACAGACAAGGATGAATAATAAAAGGGAAAAAGGACTCAAGATTAAAAAGACTCTAGGACTACAAAGACTCAGAGAAAGATGAACGTAATCGGATTTAATATTTGCAATCAAACACAAAGCAAACTCCAATTCACCTGCTCAACATAATGAAGACTGTGAGAGTACGATCGGTATCTTTTCGATTTTAGATTTAGGTGATTCGGACAGTTAATTAAATCAAGCACATGGTGTAGTCTCCTAGAGTGGTTGTATCCAAGTTGACAGAACACAACTACTTGAACACCAGACCACATCATCTAAAGTCGGAGGTGAGTGCTTGCAGCAATAACATGGTCCAAAAGCCTACCCAAGCACTTAGGGCACATGTCCAAGGATGTAGGCTCTATTCCATATAGGTGCATCCCTCAATCAGTCTAAAGGATACTTGCATACAATGTGGGATTTGCTCTTCCCAAGATAATGAATCCAATTAGATTTATTCTTAAGGTCAAAATGGAACTAATAGTCTTGGTTTTAATTTGGTTATAACCTTTTTTAGAAATTTTCAATGCACAACACCTAATGAAGTTTCAATTTCCTTTAGTATCCTAAGTGATCAAAATCAGAGGGAGAAGGCGAGAGAGTGATGCAAGTAAGAAATAATGATTATGAATGCTCAGTCAAAATGGTTCACCTTGCTTCCCGGCTCTCTCCACGTAGGATGCTAGACAGGAATTGAAAATACACTATATGAATGCACCAATGAAATCGCCCTAGGAATGAATTGCTATTATCGTGAAGCAAAATTTTGATTTGCTCTAACTCCAAGAATGATAGATAACTATATGCACATGAAATAATTAGGTATATGGACATGGATTAAGGGCTCCATGACACAAAACAAATAAAAAGAAAGGCAAGGAAATAAAGAAAAATAAGGAGGAATAAAATGTAGAAGGCAATAAAATCACGAGAAAAATTGACATGTACCCAAGCGAACACTCACTTTGTAAAATAGACTAGAGATGTTCAAGTGTCCAAGAGTTTATCCATGTATTATTACAATAATATCGAGTCTCTCTCGTGAAATAAAAATAAATACGAAAACTGCGCTACTTTTATTATGCTCTTCTATTCCCCTCTATCTTCTCTCTTGCTCTCTCACATGCTTTCCTGCCAAGAATGGGCCAACATCCACCTTGTGAGGATGCACAAGTCCTTCTAAAAAGTCCTCCTCAATTGGCAGGCCCTCCTAGAAAAGTCAACAGAAGAAATGGTCAGAACAGATAAATTAATTATTGATACAGAGAAATAAAGTCAAAAGTCATATAGCTAATATATATCCTATGCATTGCTCCCCGACAACAATGCCATTTGATTTGAGGATTGATTCGAGGTACCTAACGTCCAGTCTTGGAGGGCTTGCAGTGTCCAATAAGTAAGATCTGACAATCATTGTGTCAGTCGCCCATGACATTCCACACCCGATCCAATCGATCAACAATCAACAATTAACCCACAATAATATATATGCAATAAAATATTTCTAGAGTTAAAGTTTATTTTATTTAACTCTACAAAATGTGCATAGTGGACAAGCAATAGAGTGTCGAACTCTGTAAGCAAATTGGTAGGTAGGTTAATTATTAATAATCATTACTAATTAATCATAATTATTTTTTGTTTTTTGACCTATTTCTAATTTTATGTGGGTTTTTAATTATATTTAATTTTTATGGATTTTTTAATTTGTTTTTTGTTATATAATTATTTTTTGCTTTTTGGCCTATTTCAAATTTTTATGTTTTTTATTTTGTTTCTAAATTTTGCAAAATTTTAGCTTCTTTTTTATTTAGAAAATAAAATATTTTTTTATATAATAATAGTGATAATATATACTATAAAAATAATATAAGGAATATATAGTATATATAGAGTGAAGGCTAGGGTTTAGGCCTTAGCGTATAATAGAAGCATGAAGATCGCCTTATATGGAATCAAAAGCGACTAGTCATATAAGTTTCTAGGGGCAGCGGAAATTAAAAATTTGTTAAAGAGATGAAACAACATGGTTCAAGAAGACTTCTCAACCTTCTCAAATCGTTTCATCAAGATCACAAACGAGTTCAAGGAATACCTCTTGAAGTGTGGTTGCGGTCACTAATCTCTAAAGTAAGAGATTGTCTTGTCTCAAGTCTGATCCGACAAAGATCGCTCTTGCAGGCACGTTGATGAGACATGTGCTTCCTGCAATCCATGTTGATGATCCAAGTTTGGAGTATCATAATTTCCTCTCACAAAATCGGATGCCTTACATGAGCAAAGTACACTGAAGAAAATGGAGATACACTAGCTATCTTTCCAGTAGCACAACGGCATCGAGACGACTACGGGTTTCTCTAGGTCAACATATGGTCTTCCACACATTGAGAGAGAGATAGAGAGAGAGATTGCCCTTGCAATTCATGTCGTATGAAAGGCTAGGGTTACCGTCACTTTTATACTAAATTGGAAGTCCTTGGAACTCAATCCATGGGAACACAAAATAAGTGGTTGAGATTGATTTGTGTTTCAATCAATGGCCATGATTTTGTTGCATAAATTTGCAAAAAAATCAATTTGAAATAAATTAAATATGTTTTAAATATATTCCAACACTTTTAATTTCAATTCAAATCAATCTCATGTGGGAATAAAGTAAAGACAGAAGCCTTCGTTCTATTTTAGAGTGGACGTCCATACAAGGAGAAGGTCTCCATGGTCGTCCACCCTCTTAAATAGGAAGGTGGAAATTCTTTTTCTATTTGGTGAGATCTCAATCTCTCCATAATTTCCACAAGTGCAACAACAATTTTGGCATAGTTATTCAACAAAATAGTCCCAAATTATTTTGTGATAATTTCAAACATGCCATTTATAAATTGTGGATCATATTCATACATCCAAAATAAAATGTAAGTTGCATTTACAATTAGTTGTCCAATGCGAATCCAATTCACATCAACATTTAATTTGTAAAAATCAATTACAATTATCTCTCTAAACATTCTATAAATCACATTTCTAATATCTATGATTAATATGGATAGTGAATCCACATTATTCATATCCTTGATAATTAAATCATATTTAATTATCTTGGATGTCCATTCTTGTGTGTCCAAATATTATGAATCATATTCGTATTATTCATAATAATTAAATCATATTTAATTACCATTTTTTTCTCAGTTCTCATATACATTATAAACAATGAAATTATTATTGAACTCTTTCAAGAATAATGCACTTTCTCCGTTGACACTTGGAGATAAGGATAGGATGATTATGTGTTCCATGTATAGCGACTTGGATATTGAGATCATATCTTAAATCCATATCAAGGGGACCTCTCAAAGATGTTTGATCGAATCAAAGCTGTAAATCTAGTCTTCTCAATGCATCTAAATTGCATTCAGATCAATGTCCAACATTTGGACTAAGATCAGATTACATCTTTATTGAGAGGAGTCACTAAAATCCAAACTTGTTTCATCACTCCCTCGGAATGGAAGTGTAATGTTTATACAATCATTTACGATCACATCACCCTCGAGTATTCCCAATGCTCGTAGATCCTACATACGGTAAGATCTAGATTAAACCATAAGTTTTAGATCTTATTTAGACTCTCTTCGAGGTTTTATCATTAGTTTCTCATTCGATCATTGGAATTAGGTATAGATCATATACTTTTCCAGAAAAAAATATATATCATACCTAGGTATTGATCACATACTTTCCAAAATCATATATCATACCGACAAATTAAGTCAAGCTTCCAAAGTGAGACAACCATGCATGGAATTTGATCCCAATATCTCATGAGAGCTCATGTCTCGGATTTAGTATTGAACCTATATGATCCCTTTGAGAGATCATATTACTCATATGCCCTTGTATGCACACCAACTCATCGGTGTATAGACATTGAATAGGTCATCAACTTATCGATATGCCAAATGTACATACTCAAACATATAGTAACACATTTGTCTCTGGTTAGAGGATGTGTGCATATATCATGATAATATACGACATAGGTCTTGGTTATCCTGATCTTGTTAAGTCAACTCATTGACCTAACTTATCTAACACCTCCGAATCTCGATTCCTATGTAGAGGACCTGCATCAAGAGGTCGGTTAGATATCAGCCTTTAGGAAGAATTACCATATTCTTCTCAGGCTGGAGATCTTTTCAATAATCATTTCACGGTGCTTGATGAGTCCTCAATATTACTCTTTAGATATCATCCAGGCACCATCCTCTATGATTCAACATTTGAATCAACGGTTGTATTAAGATATCCATGGTACATAACCCTAGTTATACTAAGGGATCTACAATGCAAATTAGTTATTCTTATTTCAGATCAGGGAATGATTTGCAATAACATTTATTTTATAATGGCTCATTGTGGGCTCGCATGTCCAACTATCTCCCACTAGCCCAAAGATTAACGGTCTAATCTTTTAAACGTACACTCATATGTTAATTATAAGCTATTTAGAAAAATAGCTTGGTAAGCTGACTAGTTACTCTATCCTCGTGGGACTATGCCAAGTCCTTCAACAAACTTGCATATATTCTAGTAACAGTGCTTCCGTCCAATGCGAAGCTGCATCTTATGCAACCATACTAAATCTTGTTAAAGCAATCATAGTGCATTTGACACTAGAATTTAATAATCATTATAACTAGTATGTAATTTCTATTATCCTTATCATAATACCCTTATTCATGTAGGTCTCTATCTCCTAATACTACAGCCCAATCTTAAGTCTTATAAGGAATCTGCAGTTAAGACCTTTTAGATCACTATATATAAAGTCTTAAGTTCTTGAAGATAAGACTTTGAGATCACTATCTCAAAATTTTCATATTATTTAAAGGTGTTATTATTACTATAAATAAGTGTTTTATCTCCATAGTAGGTTTAGTAAAATTCTACAACTCCCACTGCATTGCAGACATCTCGCTTTTGTACAAATCTAACATACATAAGGCTTCTCGTAAGCGATGCACAAGGGTAAGCACCTTTAGCATTCACTTCCTAAACTCTCTAAGGTGTTATCCCTTTAGATAGGTCAATACCATATCTTAAGGGAAGGAATACTTCCTTGGGGCTTTTCCAAAAAATAGAACACGTCCAAGGTGTACCAATAATGTGATGGTCCCAATACCCTCTTCTCTTTGCTTCTGAACAACTTCAGAACAAAGATCTAAGAGGTATCCTTGAGATCTTTTATATCAAGGTATGGAATGACCAGATTATAAAACATTTTTTCCATCCTTATATAATTCCAAACGATTAGGATATTATCAACATTTAGTATGATGAACACAATGGCACTCCCACTAAGCATCACATGGCTTGTCATGATTCTAACTGAAATCATAGCATCAATAATTTCATCAAATCTAATGTTCCAATCACAAGAAGCTTATTTGAGCCCATAGATAGAGTTCCTTAGCTTGCATACCTTGCATCATTCAACCATGAATCCATGGGTCTACTTAATATGAATATCCTCATTGAGGTATTCATTGAGGAATGTAATCCTGACTTTCATCTTCCAGTTGTCATAGTCAAGTTGTGTTGCTGCAGTTAGCAATATTCTGATGGGTTTAAGCATGGTCACCAGAAAGCAAGTCTCATCGCAAGTGATGTCTTCCTTCTGTGTGTAGATCATGACTACAAGCCGTGCTTTGAAGGTTTCTACCTTCTCATCAGATTCCCTCTTTCTCTTGAAGATCCATTTATACCCAATGGATTTGACCCCTAAAGGTGGATCCTCGAGGTTCCATACACAACACTTGTGTATGAAGTCTGCTATGGACTTTATTGCTAACATCCATCTTCCCATGTCATGATCTACAGAGGCTTCATCATATGAAGTTTGACAAGTGCAAGATTTCTCCAACACATGGAATCGATACCCTCTAGGTGGTCTTACCACCCTCAAACTTATTTAAAGAGGTGTGAGTGTTTCATCTTTAATTGTTAGTTTAGTTTTCGATTCTAGGAGCCTCATTATCCTCTTAGGATTCAATAAGTCCCTTTACTTCATTCTTATCTTGTTTCTTAAGAAAGTCACCTCTTAAAATCATATTCTTAGAGATGAAATCTTTTAAGAATCTCAAGTTCATAAAGTAGGTATCCAGTGCCATCCTTTATTTTACTAATGGAGTAGCACTCTCAAGTGCATGGTTCCAGCTTTCTTGCATCCATGTTATAGCACAGACCAAGCAACCCTTAAATCCTCTAGTATCTGACGCCAAGCTTTGTTCCAAACCATAGATCACGAGGTGTTTTGGGTTTGTATTTGCATGGAATCTTATTAAGTATATATATCACAATCTCTACTACATATATACCTAGAAACTAAGAGGTAGATATGCTAAGTATCATCATTGATCAGATCATGTCTAACATGATCCAATTGCATCTCTTTACAACTCCATTGAGATGAGATGTATTGGGAGGTGTGAGATAGGAACAATATTCCTTTATCTATTAGGTATTCCTTGAATTTATCTAATAGGTACTTGCTACCTTGGTTAGATCAAATTCATTTCATCTTCCTTCTAACTTTGGTTCTCAACCTAATTGTGAAATCTTCGCAAATTGCAAAGGTTTCTAATGTGAAAGGAAGAAATCTAATATCAGAAAAATCATTAATACGTATAATATATCAATAATATTTATTATGATATAGATGATCCACATACATATGAGATCTTGAATACGTCGGCATCTTACACCATTCCCAGAGAAGGGTGCATTGAACATTTTTAATTTGAATATACTATTCGCAAGTATGTATGTTTTTAACCTTCAGACAATCTAATGTTCAATCTCTTACTAGTCTATTGATCTTATCAATAAACTTGATGTCCAGGGCTTTACGTTATATCTTCATCAAATGATCTTCATCCTCCTATTGATCTTTTAAGGTTTACTTTCCACTATTTGAAATGTTAATGAACAACTCATTAATATTCTAATTTAGTAGAGTCCTGTTGATGTTAGATAACTATCTGATTATATCCATCATAACCCTTTACGATAGGTTTATTCCAGAATGTATGTCCCTTTCTAACAAGTTTAGAAATAAACAATGAATTTATTGTAATATCTAGGTCAAAGAGATATTCTCTAAGACAATGAACTCTCCCACTGAAAATATGTAGCCTATCTATCCAATGGAGATCGTTGCAACAATTGTATCAACTCCCTTATAGATGATTAGTAAACCTTAAGATCAAATTTTCATCAGTCTTCTAAAACATGGGAACTAATTTGCAAGTGTCGTTAGAAGAAGGAAATACAATTATCAGACTTTTAATCTTATCTAATAAGTTAGTCAATTTCAATGATGATATGTAGATATAGAATATCCTGATGCACTATCTGGGTCCTCCTCAAAGGATCTTAGATAGCCTAGATAGTCATACTATTAGTGCATCGGCTTATTGCATTATTGGCATTCATCCAACTCTTTCGATGTCACATGTGTGGAAATCACAAAAGTATAGTCAACTCTTTGACTTTCCTTCTTTCTTTGGTCAGATTCATGCTTCCATTGTGCTTCCTTCATCATTAAACAACCATTGCTTAAGACAAAGGATCTCTTATGTTGAACTCAATAAATTTCAATATAAGAGTATTTTAACATTTATATGTGCTTCATTCAATGCATACAATATGAGTATTGTGAAGCTTCGTGAAATACTAGAGTATATATAGTAGAATGATGACACGCATCCTATCTACATCCATCTTAACTTTGGTTCAGGAAGGTACTCAAACATTTTGAACACATCATCTCTTATCGAGCCACCATTCTGCATAATGCAGTAAACCATGTCATTCATGATTAAATGTTGAGAGCACATATGTATGTTGAAACATCTTCTTAGGTTTTATAAGGATTTTTGATAATTATGATCATCATCGACATGATACATCCAAATCACATTCGATGAGAGATCAAGACTATAGAGACATACAAAAACTAGGTTGTTGTCATATTGTCTATTTAATTGCCATTCCTCATTGTTATGAGGAGACTTGCACATTGCAACCACATACATTATGTGTCCAATTGCAAGTACAATATCTTGATCACGTATCCAATCCATGATGCTTTACTAGTTATTATTGAGTATAATTTTGAGTGGATTTAATGTAGGTTATCTACAATAAGATAATTTGCATAAATACGTAATTTACTTTGATTAAGTATTCTATATAAAAGTTTTCTTGTCTTGTCAACTCTGAAAGTCCATTCCCTTATTCACTTTCAAATCAAGAGACATACTTACCATTATTTCTCAAGCAAGATTTGGGATCTCTTCTTACCTGTTTTACGACCCGATAATATGAAAAATAGTAACTCAGATAAAAAGAAGAAGGAACCTATTCCGCCTTTCAAATCCAACTTGCATTTCTCAATTCAGTTTTTAACACCTGGGCCCACCACCCCTAAGGTGATGTTAACCCCTTTTTAATTGAATCACCATCAACAGAACATAATCTATTCTTCCAAGATAATTACACCTCTATTCATAATAGAGTGTCTATTTTAATAGGATAAAATTAATCATATTAAGTCAATTATCAATCTAATCAATCAACCAAAAAACAATTAGGGTTTGCATGATATTATCATATAGTGTAAGCTCTCACAAGTACATATTTCTTTATATTTTAATAAATAGAGTACACCTTGACTTAATCATATTATTCTTTCCTCAAAAATGGATCAATCAGTACACTCGAGTATGCTGGGAGGGAACATTTCCTTAACATGCAAGGTGCTGATTAGTAAACCAACCCAGCATACATGAACTAGAAACCTTCACCATTCCTATTGAGAACAACACAAATAATGTCAATGTACGTGCAGTTTTATCGATCAACTTTGACGACAGGCATTATACTATATATAGTAATCACTCTGAAATATTAGGAATCTTAAAACACTTTTGAGATCCTAAATTTTTGATCATATCAAGCAAACATGTTCTTGCTTTTGTGTGTAAAAGTAATCCTACAACTATTGTAGGATAAACTGGGGTTTTGTCATGAAACTTCATTCAATGGTGATTGATGTTTAATCAATTATATCCATAATTATTAGGCATAAACTAGTCACGGTAAATAAAAATTTTCATTGATTTACATTGAATGATAAACACAATAAGTAAGAAGACTTGATGATCTACTCATCATCTAACCCATCGCCACAAAATATGAAATGTCCAGAGCAAATTTAGTAAGAATCACATGAAATGAATTCGAGAGGTTTGTCGATTCAATTGTCTATTTAATTATTCAGTTTATTTAATATTTCATGATGGGAAAGTAATAATAAAAAATCAATTTCTTATAGATCTGCAAATACATGCAAAAATATATTTATTGCGGGAACAATTCGAATCTTTATTCATGCACTTTTGATGACAACACTTGGATACTCTTTAGGGAACATATTTATATATTATAAATACATTTATGATCCAAGAATTTTTTCTAAACATGGCACAAATAATGGCTTCTCATCTTATCAAAAAATGATTTGAAACATGCATCTTATGCACAAACAATAAGTCACACGCATCCGATATACAAAACCTTCTTCCTTAGGTTTTGGATCACATCCAAGACCTTTGACCAAGGCTCTAGTACCAATTGAAGTCTAGTTTTTAGGCCTTAGAGCATCATGGAAGCATAAAGATTGCATCATATGCAATCAAAAGCGACTTGTCATATTAGTTGCTCAGGGCAACAAAAATTTAAAAAAAAATAGGAGATGAAACCACATGATTTGAGAACACTTCTTAAATCATTTCATCAAGATCACAATTAAGTTCAAGGAATACCTCTTGAAGCATGGTTGCAATCGCTAATATCTAAAGTAAGAGATTCTCCCGTCTCAAGTCCAGTCCGACGAAGATCGCACTTGCGGGCATGTTGATGAGACATGTGCTTCCTGAAATCCATGTTGGTGATCTAATTTTGGATTCTTCATATTCATCTCAAAAAATCTGACGCCTTCTTTATGAGAGAAGCGTACTGAGGAAGATGGAGATGCACGAGCAGTCGATACGACAACACAATGGTATCGTAACGACTGTGGGTTTCTCTAGGTCAACATGTAGATGGCCACATGTTGTGTGTGAGAGAGAGAGGGCATGTATAGAATGAGAGAGAGAGAGAGATTTCTCTTGCAATTCATTTCATATAAAAGGCTACGACTACCCTCTCTTTTACACTAAATTAGATGTCCATGGATCTCAATCCATTGGAACACAAAATCAATGGCTGAGATTATTTTGTGTTTTCAATCAATGGTCATGATTTTGTTGCATAAATTTGAGACAATAGATAATAAATTTGAAGCCCATTAAATATATTGCAAATATATTTCCAACACATTTAATTTCCATTCAAATCAATCTCATGTGGGAATAAAGGAAAGAGAGAAGCCCCCTTCCCTTTTTAGAGTGGATGGCCATACATGGAAAAGGACTCCAAGGCCGTCCACCCTCTTAAAGAGGAAGGCGGCACTCTTTTCCCTATTTGATTAAATCTCAATTTCTCCATAATTTCCACATGTACAACTATTATCCATGTGAGACCAAAGCGAACCATTTCTACAATAAATGTTATTGTAATCTTTCATATATCAATAAAAGTTATTAATTTATTATTACCCCATGTCTGAGACTAAATGAGTGAATTTATTATAAGGTCCCTTAGTACAATTACGGTTATGCACCATGGACATCTTAATGATCACATAGATGATGATTCAATAGTTGAATCATAGAGGTTGGTGTTTGATGAATTTCTAAAGAGTTAGAATTAGGTCTCATCAAGCACTATGAAATGATTACTAAGAGATGATATCCAGCCTGAGAAGGAGATGGAAATCATTCTCTAAAGGCTGATATCTAACCGATCTCTTGATGTAGTCCTCTGCATAGGAATAGAGATTCGGAGGAGTCAGATTAGTTAGGTCAAAGAGCTGACTTAACGAGATCGAGATAACCAAGATCTATGTCATAAACTGTCATGATATAGGCATGCATCCTATAATCAGAGACACGTGTATTGATATATGTATGAGTATGTACATTTGGCAGACCTATAGTTTGATAACCTAATCAAGGTCTATATACCGGCGAGCTGGTGTGCATATAAGGGCATATGAGCAATACGATCTCTCAAAGGGATCATATGGGCTCACTTGTGAATCAGAAGACATGAGCTCACTCATGAGGTATTGGGACCCATCAAATTCCATGCATGGTCATAATGGTTTTAAAGCATGACAAGAATTTATAAATAAGACATATGTTTTCAGAAAGCATATGATCGATACCAAACCCTGAAGATGACAGTATAAAATTGATCTATATATTTGGGTTTATTCTAAGTCTTCCAAAATGCTTGATGTACAGGTATTAGGAATACTCGAGGGTGATGTGATCATAAACAATTGTATAACCATGATGCTTCCATTTTAAGGGAGGGATGAAACATGTTTGGATTTTAGTGACTGCTCTCAGTAGAGAAGTAATCTAATCTTAGTCCAAATATCGAACATTAATCTGAATGTAATTCAGATGCAATGCGAAGATTAGATCTACGACATTGATTTAATCAAGCATCTATGATGGGTCCCCAAGATCTAGATTTGAGATGTGATCTCAATATCCAAGTCACTATACGTGGAATGTATAATCATCTTGTCCTTATCTCCAAGTATCCGCGGAAAAAGTGCATTATTATCGAAAGGGTTCAAGTATAATTCCATAGATAAAATTTATATTTGAGCATTGAGAAACAAGTAATTAAATGAGATTTAGTTATCATGAATAATGTGAATGTGATACCTATTATTTAGATGTATGAGAATGATGATCCAATATAATTAAATATGATTTAATTATCATGGATATGAATAATGTGGATAGAACTACCCATATTAAGCATGTATATTCTAAATATGATTTATAATATATCAGATAGAGCTATTTGTAAATAGCATTTACAATTTAAATGTTGATGTGAATTGGATTCACATTTAATAATTAGTTGAAAATGCAATTTACATTTTATTTTGGATGTGTGAATATGATTCACAAATTTCCAATGGCATGCTTGAAATTTCACTAAAATTGTTGGAAATAAATAAAAGAATTATGTGAGATACACAATCTCACATAACAGGAAAAGAGGGAAGTCCTTCCTTCAAGGAAGGGGGCCGACTACCCTAGTCCTATTTCTCGATGGCCATCCACCCCCTTTTTAGGAAGGAGCTTGCCTCCTTTCTTAATCATTTAATGCCTCTTGATTTGATTGAGTTAATTTATATTGATGATTATTCAATATATTTAATTGAATTAATTGTTATTGTATTTTTTTAACAAAATCATTGCCATTGAAAGAAACAAAAATCAATCTCCACCATTGGATTTATGTTGTCCATGGATTGAGATCCATGGATTCCCAAAATATTATAAAAGAAGAGGCAACCCTAACTCTTCTTTTATATCATAGAAATCACAAGGTATCTCTATTTCTCAACATCATAACATCTCCTTTCTCTCTAAGTGGCCGTCCACTTTGTGACCTAGAGAGGATCATCGTCGTAGTTGCGTCATTGTACCACCATTTCGACCGCTCGTGGGTCTTCACCTTCCTCGGTACTTTCGATACATGAAGGAGATCTCAGATTTTGAGTTATGAAATCATGAGATCTATCTCTTGGTCAACATCTTGGATTGCGAGAAGGATGCGTCTCATCAACACGTTTTCTAGTGTCTCCTCCATCGGGTCAGACCTGAGACACTTGGTCTCTTTGTTTAGAGACTTCGATCTCAACCACACTTCAATAGGTATTCTTATATCTACTTTTTGGTTTAGATGAATGATCACTCGCTAAATGCATATGGTAAAAAGTATTCATTGTAATACAGGAACTTAAGGAACTATATAGAACTATATCAAATGTCTCTGCGAAGAGGACTTAGCTTTATTTATAAACCTGGGAAGTCCAGGTTCAAACACAAGGACACGAGCAATTTTAATTTATCATTAAGTGTTAAATATTTATGATAGCGATCTAGAGGCTAATAATATCGAGCAAATGCATTACACAAAATGAATGCAATTTTTTAAACATTTTTTATGATTTTAATTTAAAGTAAAAACAATAATGCAAAGATAGTACACACTAATCCACAATACAACAAAGCTTCTGAATTTTATCAATGAAACATTTAATCAATTATAAATAATCCAAGAATCAAATTAAAAGCATCTCAATTCATCATGTTTAATCAAAGCTTGATTTTCATGTGTTCAATAGGAAGATGACTCCTAATTAATCAATTAAGGACAAACTAATCATGAAAAAAGAGACTAATCAATATATTAATGATCTTAACCAGTTAATAAATAAATTCAAGAATTCAATTACTTAAATATTGCACAATGTACCAATTTCAATTCAAACAAGGAGTCAAATCTATCAATAAAGTTCCCTAACAGTGGATAAAGGAAATATGCATTAAATGAATTATCTAAACATGGCAACAACTGCATGGGCTGGTATGTAATTTTTCCAAAAGGTGAAAGTATACAAATCCAAAAAGCAAAATAATCAGGTCTTATATACAAATTCTCCAGAACACACATCTAGTGCACGTGCTTAAGAGGACTGAATCGTAATATTGAGGAGTTGGGAGGGCTTCTCTATAAAAAAACCAGATCACATACGCAAAACAAGTGACCTCTTCAAGGTTTGGAGAACGGCTCGGTGATGGCGTGGATTTCTTTAGCGGTTCGGCTCAATCTCGGGTGTAACAAAGTTTGGCTCACTGTAAGCCTTGATGAAAGGCGTGGCTCGATCTGGAGCGTTGAATCACGCCCAAATTATGAGATCTAGTGTGGTTTGTACTTCATCCTTGACAGAGTTTCTCCGCAAGAATCTGAGTAGAGGCGGCATTCCAGTGATGTATCCTCCGATCCTCATTTCCTCTCCTTGCTGTGTAAAGGTCCGGAAAGCTCCACAAATCCCTCTCATAATCTCATACACAGAGGAAGTGCTAGAGAAATCTCTGTGAAGTCTCGGTGAAGAGTGGTTGCAGATGAAGATCAAGATCAAAGGATATGTGTGTTCTCCGACCATTGAAGCTATTTATATCACCTGTAGTTGTGAGTAGATAGTTGAAGCCTAGAAAAATATAATGGGGTGGTCTTGAGGGCTTCACGAAGCAGGGGAGTTGAGCCCTATTGAGTTCTTCTTCCTTGTAGGAAGAAGAAGGGTGATGTAGAACACATGATCATGGAAAAGCGAGGAGCCAAACTGGAAGATACATGTGGATGAGGAATGTGATGCGAAAAGTTTCGATCAGTTCAAAGGATAAGATCGATGAAGATGCTTGATAGATAATTATAGCAATCAATGGAAAAAAATGAGATAAAGGAACTAACTTTGAACTGGGTTGAACAAGAGAAAGGAACATGCGATGAAGCTAAAGATGCTTCACAGGTCTTCACTCGAAGACTTGTCTTGTAGAACTGAGCTCAAGCAGCATAGCAAGGGGCTGCAACATGCCTGAGAAGACATGGATCTCACCGACGTTAACCTCCATTTTTGCACTCAAAGAACACTTTCAATTTGTCACTTGGAGAAGCTTGATGCTGGGAGGTGATGCTTAGATTGGCAGATAACCAGCGGAGGTTGCTGGTGAAGGGTATTTGAAGAGGAAGGTGATGTCATTGCAAGTGATTTTGCCAGCAGTTTCAACCGCTTGCAGATGCGTGATGGGTAGATGAGCTTGGAGGTTAGGTTTATGATGTACATTATGGAAGTTGGGGGAAGGAGTTAGTGTCCTCAGTTGGGATGAAAGTTAGTTAGGATGATTTTGTGAAGTTGGGTGGTTATCAGAGGTGTGCCTCAAAGGAACAGTAGTGACGGAGGTTGAAGGTGATCCTCCTACCGTTTGATATGAATCAGAGTGCATGTATTTAGGCATGGATGGAGGGTGATGAATGCTTCATCAGATAATCGTGCAGTCAGGGATTAAAGTGTATGGGGAGAGAATAGGAGCCGTTTGATCAGAACGATCAGACGACTGAGGAAAGTGGCTCTGACGGGGTGAAGACTGGGTCGCGTGGTGTGATTGAAAGTGCCATGTGGCCCAATCAGATTTGAGAAAATAGATTAAATTAATGATAAATCTAGAACAAAAAATTAAAGGCGATGTTAGAAAATGTGTTCAACATGAAAGTTGTAGATCTCGGTGAGAACTACAACTTTAATGTGGAAATCAATGAGAAAAAAGGTCATTTATATATAAATAAAAATTAAATAAAAACAAATAGAAACAATTTCTTTTTTTTCTTTTGTCAATTTATTGTATTTTCGAATTAGGTTTTATATTAAATTGTTTATATACAGTATTATACTATATTTTATTCACAGAATAATATCACAATAATAGGGTTATATAATATATATTAATTCGGGTCAATTACTTACAATGCATAAAAACACAACTAATGTTAATTGCCATGGAATCTTAATTATAAATTTAAGCAAGTGAGATAATAATAGTACTTAATGCTGATAAATCTAGGATTTAACACCCCCTATACTTAAGCTAAGCTCGTTCTTTAGCTAGTAAATAAATAATCTGTTAGAGAGTTAAATTAATTAGTGCATTCCCTGACATGTGCATATAAATAGACAAGGCTAGATTGACCTAGAACACTAGCTTTAGGAACCATAAGACTTTATGTTGATCCACATGTTAATCAAAAGGAAATCAACTCCTCTAATTGTTAGACTCTCAGTGTACATATAAATAAGAAGTATGACTTAGTGTTGACTGCATTCATAAGAGTTGATTCTTGATATCACCACGAATTCCAATCTCAGAATCTCTCCTTAGAACCCAACCCTCAACTCTAGGGAATAAATCTAGTCTTGCTTCAATCCACTGTCTTTTTATTTCAGCAGAATTGAAAGGTATAGATGGAAGGCCAGTTGATGGAGGATTTATGATTTTATACTTATTTTCACTTTCTCTCATTAGAGCATGGTTATCTGAAGTGTCAATACTCAACATAATTATATCTTTTAATGCATTAGTGTGTCTGTCAAAAAGATTAAGCCATTTGTACTTGTTTTCTTTGGAATACACCTGGGTGTGTCTTTTTAAAGTATCTAATACACTTTTAGCTAGACTTGTAGCGCTAATGATGTAGATCCGTTTTTGATATAATAGCCTGACTCATAAAAAGCCTAATGATTTGGTCCAAGTGGACACTTAAAGGTTGGGAGCGCTCACCTTGAATGTAAGCTCATAAAATGTAGCTTTGTAATGTAATTGAGCTTCTCATCATTTTTTTCATCATTCATTTTTTTGTGAGGGAACTTCCCTTCTTTTTGTCTAGCTCCATTACTTTTACCAAGGATTGGTGTACACTGATCAACTTATAATTTTTTATGTCATCACACCCTGGCACTTTAGGTCAACATTTAGAGATAGCATGGAACCATGTCCCATACTGGCTAAGCTGCTGACACTCAGGTTTCATGAAGCTATCATTAATTTTATCCCATCTGTGAGCATCATATAGATCAAGTCCAAATTCAAGCCTCAAATCCTAGACTCCTCAGTGAAACCTTGACTCATCTCAATCATAAATGTAGTCGTGCATGTGAGTGATAGTCAAATACTTTAGAGGGAGATTAAGCATGCAATATAGCACACATCTTCTAACTAGGAGAGTGTGAATTTTTAAGTCCAAGACCCTAATGATTAAGACAGGTTAACTTTAAATTGCTGGACTTCTTAAACCAAGTGTTAAAGATCATCTCAAGCCTTGAGTGCATAGTGAAAGTGTCAGAGAAAAACACACATTAAAAAGTTAGTGAGTTAGTTATCCACAACAAGAATTAAGGAATTTTTTGGTTTTTATTAGGACAAAGACAACAAAATGGGTACCCTTGACAAACCAACACAACAACACGGACTATACTAGGATACCCAATACAACAAAACAAACTTCAGTTCCTTAGAAATCAATATTGGATCTTCGAGGTTTAAAATCACAAGCCGTCTTATTTTTCAAATGCTTCCTCCTAACAGAGAACACTTCCGAATCTGAATAAGAAAGATCATCATCAATTTGGAATTTAAATCTTTTAGAATGATGCCATTCTTCCTCAAAAGTGATATCCATATCCACGTGGAAAGCCTCAAAACTCTTCACAATCATGGGAAGACAAATCAAACCTTGGAATCATGCAATAGACTTTTGGGTTTTTTTTAAAAGAGAAAAACTAGACACACAAGGATGACCTAACTTACAATAAGTACGATAGTCCAAAAACTGAACATCCTCAAGAAATTGTGTTGGCACCTCCATGTCTAATTCTTCTATCAATATATCATCTTCCTCAACCAACGTCACTCTTTTCAATGAACTCTTGATCGACTTGATATCTTAAAATATCGAGTTGAAATTAAGACTTTCCTCCATTTAGGCTCTGTAAGGATCTAAGATTGAACAACCTTATATGTTACGGACAAGACGGTTCAGTAAACAGTCGCAACCTCTTAGTAACCTAAAGCACTAAAGGTGACTGAAGAGACGTAACTTAATTAATTATTATTTTTTAGTTAGAAATTATTTATAATAGTCAGACTAATTCCCATACGCCCTTAACTTTTGAAAAGAACTTCAAAACTATTTACAAACATTGTCACGTATGTATAGAAATTTTCCAAATATTTTACAAATGTTTTTTCAAACATATCAAACTATAATTTGTCAAACTACGTAAAACATTTGAAAACCATGTCAAATATATATAAAGTTTTCAAAATCAACAAAACATTTTTAAAAAAAATCAATTCCAAGAGTATACTATGATACCATTAGCTCCCATAAAAAATTTTATAAATAGGAGATATGGCTAAAGTATATATATAATATATATGGTACACCCCATATACTTAACTTTTATTATGACCTCATAGCATGAAGTGATGTGAAGCCATAGCTCATGCTAAGTATAAAACAATGTGAGAACTGTTGACCAAAAATAATACATGAGTCCGAATGAATAAACATGGATGGTCCCTCCTATACTTAGGTTTTAAAAAACCTAAGTAAAAAAAGAGCTAAACACATAAAAGTGACCGGATAATAAACACTAGAATAAATAATGAAGAATACGGGAACGAATTCCCTCTTATACTTAGGCTGGAAATAACCTAAGTTAGGGAGGAAAAAGAATAAAAGTGAAACTAAATCTAAAAGAATCAAATCCAAAAAAATAAGAATTTGGTGATGGTGCATCTTCTGATGTTAATCTATGCTGATGAATCATGTCTTTTCTGAAAACTCTGAAATTGAATCACTAAGCATGAAGTCTATCACTTCATTGGGAGTTAATCTTTCCTTTGATTCCACAAAATGCTTAAGTAACTGCCCATTAACCACAAAGGAAGTTGCATTTGCTTAAAGCTCTGAAATCTCTACATTACCATTTCCATGCACTTCCTTTACTATAAAAGGACATGTCCACTTTGATTTAAGTTTCCCATGGATTCTTTAACTTTTTATTAAACAACCATACCTTTTGTCCCGAGACAAAATTCTTTCATCTATTATGGGCGTCATGCCACTTTTTAACTTTGTCCTTATAGATCAAGCTGTTGTCATATGCTCTGTTGCGGATTTCAACCAACTCATTTAGGTCAAGGTCTCTACATAATTTCCCTAAGTGATAGCTCCAATTAGTTTTCTTTATTGCCCACTCACACTTATGAACTAATTCAGCGAGCAAATGGCATAGCTTGCTATAGAACATTCTAAAATGTGAAGTGATAAGAGGAGTCTCGTAGGCCATCCCGTAGGCCCACAGTATTTGGTCTAACAACTAAGACCGGTTTTTCCTATCAGGACGGACTAGCTTTTTAAGAATGCTCTTTACCTCCCTATTTGAAACCTCTACGATGCATTTTACTGTCGGTGATAAGGACTAGTTACTCTATTCTTAAACCATAGTCCTTTGTTAAAGATTTCATCTTTCTATTCACAAAATGGCTACCCCTATCAGAAATCAAAACATTAGGTACCCTGAACCGTGAAATAATATGATCCTTTATGAACTTGCAGACAGTCTTACTGTCTGCGGCTCAGGTTGGAATAACCTCCAGGCATCCATACAAATAATCCACTGCTAACAGAATGTACTCAAACCCTTGGCTCTTAGGGAAAGGACACATGAAATCTATGCCCCAACCGTCAAAGACATCACAAAAAATCGTAGGCTGCATGAGCATCTCATCTCTAGAATCAACAGTCCCTCCCATCCTCTGGCAAACAGGGCACGCCCGTACAAAATCAGTGGCATTTCTAAATAAGGTCGGCCAAAATAAACCACATTGTAACACCTTGTGTGTGGTTCTTCTTACTGAATGGTTTCCTCTAGTCTCAAGTGAATGAATAACAGTACATGAGGATACTCTGGTATTATTACTGAGGATTACACCATCTCCATATACAATCTCGTCCTTCAAAGAAAAGAAATGGATTCTCCCAATGATATTTCCTCGAATCCTACTTGAGTTGGTCTATACTGCTCCTAGTCCAACTATGGGGAACTTTCTTGGAGACAAGGTAATTCACCATGTTGGCATACCAAGGGAGTGAGTCCACAAGACAGATCGACTCATCTAGAAAGGTTTCTCGAATTGGCTCAGAATCAGAGGAATATTTTATCTCAATCCTTAAAAGATTATTAAATACTACATTCTTAACCCTAGGTTTATCCTTAATTTACAAATCAAACTCCTGGAGTAACAATATCCACCTAAGAAGACACGCCTTCGTGTCCTTCTTTTCCATGAGATACCTAATGGTTGAATGACTGGTATACACTGTAACTTTAGAGCCAAGAATAACCGACCTAAACTTCTCCAATGCCCAAACTACAGCAAGCATCTCCTTTTTGGTCACGGTGTAATTTTTTTGTGCTTGATCAAAAACCTTTCTTGTGTAGTGAATCGCGAATGGTATCTGATATCGCCACTGCCCCAATATGGCTCCTATAGCAAAATCCAAAGAGTCAGTCACGATCTCAAAGGGAAGAGACCAATCAGGAGCATATATAATTGGCAAGTCACAGATCTTCTTCTTAAGGAGCTCACAGGCTTCAAGACAACTTGTGATTTACAAAGAACTCGATGTCCTTTCCTAAGATCTCAGTCAAGGGCCGAGCAATCTTAGAAAAATACTAAATAAATCGTCTATAAAATCCAATGTGCCCCATAAATGACCTCACTGACTTGATGTTGTATGGTGGATCTAGTTTCTTAATCACATCCACCTTGGCAGGGTCAGCCTCAATTCCCTTTTTGGAGATGACGTGCCCCAACACGATACCCCTTCTTAACCACAAAATGACTCTTCTCCTGGGAGAGTGCCAGATTCACTTCTCTCTACTTTTGAAGAGCTCGGTCTAGGTGCACTAAACAAGAATCAAATGAGTCACCATGAATCGAGAAATCATCCATGAAGACCTCTAGGAAATCTTCTACCATTTCGGTAAATACGGCCGTCATGCACCGTTGAAAAGTACCCGGGGCATTGCAAAGCCCAAAAGGCATGCGCATGAAAGCGTATGTACCAAAAGGACAAGTAAAAGTGGCCTTTTCCTGATCTTCAAGGTGATGGCTACTTGATTGAAGCCTGAGTACCCATCTAAAAAACAGAAGAAATCATTGCCTGTTAATTTCTCCAAAATATGATAATCAAATGGCAAGAGAAAGTTATCTTTCTTGGTCGTAGCATTCAAGCATCTATAATCTGCAAAGACATGCCACGACATGGGTACTCGTGTCGCGATCTCAACTCCCTCCTCGTTAGTGACCATCTGAATTCTCGGCTTCTTCGAGACAACATGTAAAAGGGGCCACCAACTTGGAGTAAGAGGTTGGGTAAATAAAACTTGCTACACACCACTTCTCAATCTCTTTCTTAACTACTCCCCAAAGATTTGGATTTAGTCTCCTCTGAAACTCACAGGAAGTTCTAGCATTATCCTCAACATAAATATGGTGTGAACTGAGTGTGGGGTTTATACGCATGAGATACAACATAGTCCATACTATTGCTTTGTAGTTTTTATCTAATACTTCTAACAACCTAGTCTCCTGCTCTACAGTCAAACTAGAGCTACCAATGACAGGAAACTTGTTCTTTGATCGCACAAGAAAAGAATACTTAAGTGTAGGAGGTAGTGGCTTCATCTCTTGTAATGTAGCATCATCAATCAACTCTGGCTAAACTGAAGCTGAATCCGCTTCCGTGTTGCATGGTGGTGATGGTACCTCTGTAGTGTTGGCCACCAACTGATTTGAACAAGGAGTCAGATCGCCAAAGAAATGTAGAAGTTTAGCCAAAGCCACGTCCAACTCATCATATGATTCCCTTGATTGTTCTAAAGGAAGAGAAACTGACAAGTACAAAGGGCTTCTAAGTCATCAAGGGAATAGGGAGATGCAAATCTCAAGAACTCTGTCAACATCTTGTAAGCTACTTGGCATACACTATCCTATCCAGATGAGAGGATCTCTCTGTATTGTTGGGTTCTGACTCCAAATCCCAACTGTGGTGACTACTTTGTAGTCTGCCTATGATCTTGAAGAGAAATATGTGCTAGACGTTGAATCAGGTCGCTACCGTTTCGTCTGCTTCATCTGTAGTTACACTTCTCCCAATGGAGAATGGAACTTCATCATCCATGTCTGATAATCAAATAAAGCTCTAGAAGACCTAAGAAAAGGCCATCCAATGATAATATATGACTCTCTCCAATGATTGAGGATGTTCATGTCAAGGACAGTGAAGTCCACCCTTTAGTCTTATCACTCAAATGAGATAATCATGTCCTTGATCTCATCCTTAGCCTTTTTTATCAACTTATCCACAAACTGAAGTAAAGCTCTAGATTTGTGTAAGGGTCCCAACTTCAGTTTCTCATACAAGGTTGAGGGTCACAAGTTGATCGAATAGCCATTGTCTGGGGGAGAGTGTGCAAATGCGATGTCATAAATATTTCTCACCACATAATGTAAACCTAAATCTCTCTTCTTTTTTGGCAACTATTGGTTCTTGAGACAAAATGTAGTGGCAATCAAGAGAACATGTGTCTTGACATAACTGTTTGATTTCTTCCTCCTAACTCTACTAGGTGTGCATCTCACCTTCATGTAATTCGGAAATGCAGGCGGACTGGACACATACTCATCAAATGGCACCTTAACCATAATGTTATGTCTACAAAACCATGCCATTTTGGGATCATCTTTTTGAATCTTTTTCACGATGCACTTTTTATAGTAAGAGTATAGGGGAAAGGGATAGGTATAGAATAATGTGAAGAGTCAGAATCATAAACAAAAACATGCAATTTATTATTCTTAGAAACTGAGTTTTTCATAACTAAATCTTTTACATTTAATTTGGAATGTAAAACTGAATCATCTACTACAGGTTGGGGAAGGCCTACTGAATGTGCATTCGCCTCAACCGAAGGTACAAGGTCCTCCGTAGACTCTGAATCTGATGCATGTTGTGTTTCTCTCGTACTCCTCCTCATTTTCCTTCTAGAAGTCTCTGTTCGATTATGATCATCACTGTGAAGATGTATGGCTTCATCGTCGTCTGAATTCTCCTCAGGTTGAGCCTCAGAATCGGTCCTCTCCATGTCCCTTGCTCGATAAGGTACAACCATAGTCCGCCTTTTCTTGAGAGACATATGATTGACATAATCAAATAGAAAGATCTCGTGCTTCGATTTGTGAGAATCTGAGTAGTATACCTAATCAAAAGAATGTTGTTGTTGATGTTGAGTCTTGTTCAGGCTCTTGGGATTAGCCTGAACCTAGGCGGGAATGGATGTAGAAGGAGTAGTGCACTCATCATGTAACGGGAAAGACGGTTGAGATCAACCCTCAAATCTTGTACTTCATTTTTTAGGAACGCAACTCCTCAAGAATCTATCTATGAAAATCAAGGGTACATGAAGATGAATGATGCTGATGTGAAGACTGTGATGAAGAATGTGAAGATTGGCCCTGATGGCCATGGAAATGTTGTTTCTAAGTATGTTGTTGAACATATGGGACATGCTGGCCCCACTAGTACGTCTACTGATGGGTGTACTTCTGTTGTTGCTACCTTGGTGCCTGGGAAGAAATGTCTCTAGAGCGTTGTGGTGTTGGGAGAGATGTAGGAGTAAATGATGTGTTGTAGAAGGTCTAGGGATACTCGTAGGAGAAACGGTCCCCAGACTTCCCTGCCTTACAGGGTCATTGGTGTACCACACACCAATTACCTCCCACACCTGTGAAGGCTCCTCAAAAACTGTATCCACAGAAGGTGGCTGCTACTGACAAGAATGGGCTAAAGGTTGGTCCTCTACCTATGGCTGGGGTGGCCCTAACATATGTTTCTCATGAATATGGTGAACACAGTATACAGGAGCCACAGATGCAGTCACACCAGGTATCCGCATCTTGGATATCTTCTTAGAAAGCTCTGCCATCTACTTAGGCAGTTTGGATAAGTCATTGTCTAACTAATCCATCCACAGATCCACCCAACTACCGTGACTTTGTCTACTATAATGCCCATGTCAAAAGGATCCATTATAGCCTTCACTCCCCCACTTGATAATAATGGTATGGGGGTCTCTAACTGAGCTCTACTCGCGGACTGTGCTCTACTCATCTCGACCATCCGTTTAAGCACCTTCCAGACGGTGTACGCACCTTGTGAAATATAGATGCCTCTACAAGCACCACTAACTAAACCATGCACCTCAGGGTGTAAACTGCAATAAATAGGTTGAACTAGGATGGTAAGCTCTAAGCTGCGGCAAGGACACTTCTGTAAGAGATCTTTGAATCACTCCCATGTATCATAGAAAGCTTCATTGGGAAGTTGGGAGAAACTCGTGATGCATGAGCGCTTCAAATTAGTTCTACTATAAGGGTAGAGCTTCTTCAAAAGGAGGTCCTTGAACTACAAAAAGGTAGTTATAACTACCCCAAGGTTCTTCATCCAATAATAAGCCTTGTCCTTTAAGGCAAAAGGAAGGGATGTGAGCCTAATGTAGTCTTGGCTAACCCTAGGATGCCTAAGGTTAGTACAGACCAACTCAAAGTTCCTAAGGAATGTGTATGGCTCCTCGTGTGCATTCCCATGAAAATGAGACAACAAACTCAGGAACTGTGTCTTCAACTCATATTCTACTTCGGTATCGACTGCGCTCAACCAATTGGTCATCTAATATTGCCCAGGATTGTATGTTGTGTCCATAGATGCATCTTTACCCAACTATAATTGGCCAAGTTGCGCTCTCATAAGTGCTTGGTTCTGCTCAGATCTTTTATCTTCGCTAATACTACATGCATTGGTGATGAGTCCATGATTCATTAACATTCTTTGTGCATTTTATCTTAAAGTCCTTAACAGATACATGTAAATATCCATTAATTTTCATCTTTTAACAAAACCATACCCATGAATAAAAATGCACTTTATGCATTCAAAACATGTAAATAAATAAAAGAATAAAAATAAAGAAAACAAAGAGAAGGCAAATTGTGGATATGTATATATGTATAATGTGACTTACAAAATAAATATAGATGAAAGATATATTTATAACCTAACCTTCGAGACCAAGTCAGCATGGACTGGTCTACAAACAAATAAGTTGGGGGAGATAAGGAAAGAAAATAATTAAAAAATTAATTTTTCACTCTACACACTCTTCATTATTTATCAACTAAATATCAAATCATCAATAATTTTTAATTAATTCATATGAAAATATTTTTCACCAAATTCTTTTCCTAATTATTTCTAAAAAGGTTAATAAAATATAAAAATAAGTTAGAAATATTATCTTGTATATATGTCAAGAAATCCAACTTGTAAATTGTCAAAATCTCAACTTCCGAACATAATAACTTTTTCACTAAAATCGAAGTCCGTTTGTAAAAAGTCAACTTTGGGAACTAATCACAACTGGGTTTCTGGGCTATTTATTTTATCTAGAATACATTATTTATTATTTTAATGGTTTTATAATTTTTAATTATTTTTTAATTTTATACTTTAACCATGATTTATTTCAGATTTTTTAGAGCTTATTTATTATTTTAAATAAATCAAAAACCTTAATTTATAGGTCAAACTAAACTACATAAATTATATACATATTTATTAGTGTTAAAGGAGGCTACTCCCTAGGAGTAGCCAATTGGCTACTCCAACCCCTATTTTTTCTCTTTTTTTTATTTTTTGGAAATAAAAAATATGTATATTCATCACTATATTCCCCTAACATGCCATTCCAATTTCGTCATAAACAGAGACTCGTATGCCCTCCATCTGAAGGGGGTCAATTTCAGCAATTCTGAGATCGTTAAAATTTGACAGTCTTGATGGAGGGGATAGTCGTCTCGAATTAAGTTGAATTTTGAATGACACCACAATGACATCTTGTGATCTAAATTCCAATAGGTTTCATTTCAGAAAAATAAAAAAAATACAGGGAAAATGGGTGGGAGCATGTAAGTTGGCTACAACCAGGGAACATACTCCCTTTTCCCTATTTATTAATATACTTAAATTAATGTATTAAAATCCATAAAAATTCGCACATACTCTATTTATTATCCTAATAATTAATAAAATATAAAAATGGTATTATATTTAATAATTTATTAAATTAAAAATCATTTTTTATCAAGTATTATTTATACCTATTATTAATATAATCTTTATATTTCATAATTAATTTATTATTTATAAAAACTAATTACACCATAATTTAGTATATTTTCATTTTTATATTTATTTAAATTACGTTATTTACTATCTATTTCCTATTTATTAAAGTATTTATTCCATTTGGCGAACCAGGTGCTGACACATGTCAGCACCTGGTGCCTCCTTCTTCAACAACAGTCTGCTCTGATTCTGTTCTAATGCCCGACCTTCACCTAATTATCTCGCGTATCTCCTAACTTCTTCAAGCCATCTAAACCCTACATTCTCCTCTCCTAACTACCTAGATTCATGTCGGCCATTGGTACATACCTAACCCTTCATCGATTCATCTATAAAACCCCCTCAAACTCGCCATTAATAAACAAACTCTCCTAATCTCTACAGATCCAGAAACAACCTGGCCTTTGACCATCTTTCTTCACCAAATTCTGTATCCATCTGGTCATGATGTGGCTAGGTAGAGCACTAGCGTGGAGGACCGATCAACGGAGGAGAAGTTCCAAGGCCTTCGACCGCCTTGCATCGCCGACATTACGGTGTGGAGCTCCAGGAAAGCTGCCCCATCGAGCGAAGACCGCAGAGGTTCTACACCCTGCACTCCTAGGTATTTCCTTCATCTTTTGCATTTTATTATCTTTATCTTTGTGCACTACTTAGAGTTGTTAAGGACATAATTAGAACACTTCAATCACCTTCTTAGTTGCACCCCAATTCACATTTCAATTCTCACTCAATTTCATCCAAATCACAATCCATTCTCATCGAACATATCATTTTCTAGAAACATAATATTTGATCTACAAACTCTCATGTTCTTGGTTGAATTCATTATAAATCAAGCATATAAATCTCAAATCGCAGGTCTAATCATTCATCTGGAGTAACTTTTCATCATCTGGAGCTTGCATCCAGCGATTTCCTTCGACAAAGAATCAAAAGGCTACCTCACAACTTCCAGCCGACTTTAACGATCAGGAGCCCTCTTCGACGAAGCTTTCCAACCATGGTAACTGTCCTCGACGCCTCACCCACCGTAGGCAAACTTGAGGGGTGAAGGTGTCACCCCTCTAGCCATGCAAGAGGTCCTTTCGAGCTTCCCATTGCCGGAGATAATTTGGAGAAGAAGCATTGCTGTCACGTGCAAAGAAAGGGGGAAGAACAACAAGATCACCAGAGTGTACATGCTAGCGAAACATGTCCAGTCACGGATGGCCCAGATTCGCCCACCGCTTTTAATTTTGGCCGTTGACTGTGAACCGGTGGAAGAATTGCATAAGAAGCCATGCACCTTCCAGAAATTATCCATCTCCAGAAAGTTTCCAGGAAATTACTGTTAGATCCCCGTGCTGGGACTTAAACATAATAACTTTTGTTTTTCTTTCATTTTAGTCCCTGTACAGGGACCTTATTGTAACAGACACTTTTTGTTTTCTTGCGTTTCTACCCCGATATTAAAGAGACAATTTGGACCTCTTTTCTACTTTATTTTTCTTTGATTTTTCTAGGGTAGTTACATAACTACCCTAGCAAAGTTTCTTGATATTTTTCTTAGATTTTCATCGTGTATTTTTCTCGTTTTGATTTTTCAAAAGTTGTGCTTGTTTGAAGCATTTTGTTTCCTTTTTCAATAAGAAATAAAAATCACGAATTTTCTCTTCTTTTCTCAAAAGTCATAATATAGGTATTTTGCCTCCTCGAGTTCGACCCGGGGAAACTTACCTGGATAAATAAATAGTTTAAAGATAAAATAGGAGAGTCGACTCTTTACTTCACCTTGTTTCTCTTTCTTTCTCCTATTTTATCTGATTTGAGTTTAATTAATCGAAATCTAACTTTGGAATTTTTTACACCTATAAGTTTCTTAATTAATCGCAAGTCGGATTTCGGTTATCAATTGGGTCCTCTTGTTCTTCCTCCTCCCATTATGTCTTGTCCGAGACATCTTAACTGTGTCTTCATCACCTTCATCAAATAAAGTATTAGAGTGAGATCTAGATGAAGATAACAAAATCAAATCGACCTCACCAAGGCAATGATCTTCCTCGGTGAGTAAAGAAGAAAAGGGGTTGGTTGGGATATAACCACCCCCGAGGAGTGAACCGTGATACACCAGTTCTAAACAAGGGTTATTTCTAAATCAAGACAATCCAATTGAATAAGAAGGGGATTGGACCTGTGAAGACGTAATATTTGGGTGGTTCAGCGATAAGCTCACAAAGTTTGAGCAAATATCCGACCAATTATCCATCTTTAAATTTCAAAATATATGAAGATTGAGCACGCTCGATACAAAAAAGATTCTAGTACTACTGGGCACGTGAATGTGCGGAATTACTCACACAAAACAATCAATACAAGCCCCTTTGAATTGATTCACCAACTCAATGCCAAAGGTCGAGGATGATGTCCTTGTCAATTTTAATCTAGTGATTCAAAACAATCTTATGCAAGCTCATAGATTTAGTCACCTAAGATAGTTCAAGTACAAGTCAGCGGAATACACCAACAAGAGTCAAGACTACTTCTTCTAGTGGTTGGAGGTCAGTGCTTGCAGCAATAAGAGGACCCTAAAAGAGAGTCCAAGCACTTCTGGCACAAGTCTAAGGATTTTTGGCTCTATTCCTTAGGGGCTACATCCTCACCCACACTGTTTGGGGGTAAGTACCTACAACAATAAGGGTTTTACTACTCGTAATACAAGGTTTATTTTATTCCAAGTTAAATTAGGTCAACATACATCAATTCAGTCCCAATTTTAGGATATTAGGTTATCGATTGAATTAATGTGAGCACACAATCAACGTCTACCGAACAATCACTTTTCCTTTGAATCCTAAGTTTCCAGAAACTGAGGAAGAAGTCGGAAATCAGAATACATTGGAAAACTATGATGAATTTTATCATCTAGAGATACTTACAGCACTTCCCAGCACTCTCCATGTTGATGCATATACTGAATATAAAAAATCTATATGCATTGCAAAACAATTATGAATTTTATCATCTAGAGATACTTACAACACTTCCCAGCACTCTCCATGTTGATGCATACACTGAATATAAAAAATCTATCTAAATGATGCAAATTAAAAAAACCGCACTAAGGCAGAAATGTTATTATCGGTGAAGAAATCAATTTATTTTTGACTAAGTAGAATGTATGTTAAGTGTGTCTATGAATCTCCTATGATATATGCAATTGCAAATCTTATGAGATCATGTGGCGTGTCCTAAATTATGATTTAGATCAAGCAAAAATGGCATACGATATGTCTATTCGGCATAGTACCTTGACCTAAAATTGCCACTCAAGTTGAGAACCACTCACGACACAACCACATACAATGAAGAACAATGAACAGAACTTTAATTACATCTACGAGATATAGATCGAGAACTGTTGTAAATAGGCAATTAAGATTACAAATAAATTGTAACAAGACACTTGAACTTAATTAACTAAAGTAGTCTCTCAATATCTTGCTTCGTGGACTCACCAATAAATACTCAAAGCTCCTCACCTCTGCGGTCTTTCGAAAGTAGTCGGCTCCACAGACCTGCCACAAAACAATATTGATTAGATAATTCTTGAGATAATTACAATAGTTAATTTTAGCAACAACGACAATTCACAAGAAAAACAAAATAAACGCTTCAACAAAATACGATAAAACAATTAACATATAAATTACTAAGTAAATATTTAATCATAACAATAATCATAAAATGTGTCGTGTCCCCAGTGACGGTGCCATCTGATAAGTCGCTAAATGCATATGATAAAAAGTACTTGTTGTAATATGAGCACTTTGCAAACTACACAGAACTAGATCAAATGTCTCTACCAAGAGGACCTAGCTTTAATTTATATATCTGGGAAGTCCAAGGACAAACACAAGGACATAAGAAGTTTATGATTTATCATTAAGTGTTAAATATTTATGATAGTGATCTAGAGGCTAATGATATCGAGCAGATGCATTACACAAAATGAATGCAATTTTTAAAACACTTTTTTATGCTCTCAATTTAAATTAAAATAATAATGCAAAGATAGTACACACTTAACCACAATACAACAAAGCTCATGAATTTTATCAATGAAACATTTAATCAATGATAAATATTTCCAAGAATCAAGTTAAAAATGTATCAATTAGTCATGTTTAATCAAAGCTTGATTTTAATGTGTTCAATAGGACGATGACTCCCAATTAATTGATTAAGGAAAAACTAATCAGGAATAAAGAGACTAATCAATATATTAATGATCCTAATCAGTTAATCAATAAATTCAAGAATTCAATTACTTATATAATGCACAATATACCAATTTCAATTCAAATAAGGAGTCAAATCTATCAATAAAGTTCCCTAACAGTGGATGCGTGAAATAAGCATCAAATGAATCATCCAAGACAACACATAGCGATGTAAACCAGCTTTCCAATGAGACCAAAATCACTTCAATTAGATCTATAAATAAAGTAATTCAAGATGCAATCCATGGGCATAATTGAAATAAAAACATAGAGTTTTTATCACAAACAGGTCCAAAATTGGACTTAAATGTAATAAAACAAAGCTGAAGGGGCTAGTATGAAATTAATTCAAAAGTAGAAGGATACAAATGCAAATAGTGAAATAGTCGTAATATTGAAGAGTTGAGAGGGCTTATCTTTAAAAAAATCAGATCACATACGCGGAACACATGACCTCTTCAAGGTTTGGAGAATGGCTCGGTGATGACGTAACTTTCTCTAGCGGTTCGATTTAGGCTCGGGTGTAACGAAGCTTTGGCTCGCTGTAAGGCTTGGCGAAAAATGTGGCTCAATCTGGAGCATTGAGTCACGCCCAAATTGGGAGGTCCAATGTGGGATGTACTTCGTCATCGATAGAGTTCCTCCGCAAGCATGAGTAGAGGTCGGGATCTGGTGAGGTATCATCCGCTCCTCCGTTCCTCTCCTTATTATGTAATGGTTCGGAAAGCTCCACAAGTCCCCCGTGAATAATCTCGTACGCAGAGGAAGTGCTAGAGCAATCTCTAATGAAGGCTCGATGAAGAGTAGTCAGAGATGAAGATCAAGATCAGAGGATGTTGTGTTCTCCGATCATTGAAGCTCTTTGTGTTACCTCCAATTGTGAGTAGATAGTGAAACCCTAGTCAAATATAATGGGGTGGTTTGGAGGGCTTAACGAAGTGGAGGAGTTGAGCCCTATTGAGTTCTTCTTCCATGCAGGAAGAAGAAGGGTGAGGCAGAACATATGATCATGGAGAAGAGAGGAGTCAAACTGGAAGATACATGTGGATGAGGAATGTGATGCGAAAAATTTTGATCAATTCAATGGATAAGATCGATGAAGATGCTTGATAGATAATTCTAGTAATTATGGGAAAAAATGAGATAAAGGAACTTACCTGGAACTGGGATGAACAATAGAAACGAATAGGTGATGACTCTTAGCCTATGTGAAGCTAAAGGTGCTTCATAGGTCTTCGTTCAGAGTCCGGGGTTGCAGAATTGAGCTCAAGCAGCATAGCAATGTGTTACAACATGCCTCAGAAGATGCAGATCTCGCCTTCATTAACCTCCACCTTCGCATTCAAAGAACACTCTCTAACTATCACTGGAGAATCTTGATGCTGGGAGGTGATGCTCAGATTGGCGGATAACCGACGGAGGTTTTTGGTAAAGGGTATTTGAAGAGGAAGGTTATGTCATTGTAGGTTGTTTTGCAAGTTTCAATAGCTTGCAGATGCGTGATGGGTAGATGAGATTGTAGGTTAGGTTTTATGGCGTGGATTATGGAAGTTGGGAGAAGGATTTAGTGTTGGTTGAGATTTTCGGGTTTTATTTTAGATGATGTTTTATGAACAGGTGTCGTCGCAACCCAATCAAGCATCGAAGAAAAATTATTTTGATTCTCAAGCCGAAATAAATACAAAAAATGTAGCAAGAGAATTTTTCTATTTAATTTACATGTATAGCAACATGATCAAACTCATAGAGGCTACAGATCCTGAGGGTTGTTCTAATAATTAAAAATTCAATGAAAAGAATAAGGAATCTCAATGTACACTATGTTTTTTCATTTTCAAATTGTTTATATATATTTTATGATTTATTTTTATTAGTTTTTTGTTTCGCAAATTTTTAATTTTCAAAATAATTATTTTTTTTCAAAGCAAATTTATACGTGAAGGAAATGCAATTTTTTATCTTCAAATATGATAAAAAGGATAAAAAACGCATAGAGAAAATGTTTGTGTTTTAATATGTCTTTACTATTTTTAATGATTTTTTAGGTAATTTTCGATTTTTTTTAAATGAATAAAAATAGCAAAAAAATCAAATAGTGAATAGACAGGAATATTTGCAATTTAAAAATATAAAATAACTCACAAAGTGTTGGATTTATTTTTCGTAAAAACTATAATGAATTATCTACAAAAAGGAAGTGAAATCACAATTTTTTGGATTTTCTACAATTTTCTGTGATTTTTTTTAAGATTTTTGATATTTTGCAATTGGTTTTAAAAATAATTGCGTGAAATTTGCACTAGAAACAAAATACACGAAAAAAAACTATCGTAATTTTTTTAATACTTTTGAGTAATTTGAATTTTTATGAATTCCGTAATTTCAAAAAGTGAAAATGCAATGTTTTTTTTAATAATATCAAATGACAATAATTTGCAGTGAAAAAATTAAACAATGAACATGCACACAACATGAGTCTAACTTAATTTTTAAAGAACTTATTGAACACAAACAACATTTATTTTAATGATAAAAGCAAGCAATTCAAAGTCTGGAATACATTTCAGTAAATGTTTATAAGTTTTTCTTGAAAAATTAACAGGAAATAAAAAACAGGGAGAAATTCGTAATTTACCTAAATGGTGTGTATGTTGCATGTGATTGAACTGGTAGGGGGCTTCATGAAATTTTGAAAACTTGAGGAGCTGATCTAATAATTACCCAAAATAGGGTTTTCCTTGTGGGTTCTTGTTCGTACAAGGGAAAAGGGGGCGTCGCCCCTTTCTTTTCTTCTCTAAGTAATTGGGGCGGCGATGGCTTTTCCTTTTCCAAGCGGAGGGCCTCGGCAGCTCCAGATGACGATAGATGGAGTAGGGGCTCCAAACTAAAGGTGTCGGTAATGTGGAGCTCTTGGTGCATCGAGAAGATGGATCTCCAAGGGATGGGCAGTGGCTTTTGTGGTAATCGTTGCATCAGCGGTGAGGTTGAATCCTTGGAGCGGCGGAGGGTAACACACACCATCGGCTCGGATCTTCTTTGCAGGTGGCGGTGGAACTCCCTGGGGGTGGCTCTGGTGATGGGGCTCCTGTGTTTGTGCAATGTTCAGTTGAAGTGCCACGTCGAGTGAAGGAGGTGCGACTTGGGAGAGGGGGTGACATACGCCCCCTTGTGGTCGGTGGTGGTCCTGGAGGAGTGGGGCGCGGGATGGCACGGGCTTCGAGGTGGGCGGATATGGGGGAGGTGTGGATCTCTTGGCGCAGGGTGATGATAGATCTCAAAGGAATGGACGACGGCCTTTAGTGGTGGTCGCAGCGTCAACGACTAGGTGAAATCCTTGGAGCGGTGGAGGGCTTGTTCGCACAGGGATCACTTCATGCGGATCGGTGGAGGCTGTGCTGTCGATAGTGACAGACGCCCCTGGTGCGGATCTTCTTTATAGGTGGCAGCGGGACTCACTGAGGGTGCGATGGGGCAACGACGGCAATTGGCGGAGTCTAGGGAAATTGAGAGGAGGGGCTACAATCAGCAGAAGTAGTGGATGAATCTACATTTCATCATCTTTATTCATTTATTTTAGCTTAAAATCCTTTATAAAAACACATGTATATAATAATAACTCCATATTCTTACTAACTTACATATGTGTGTAAATATTGTACACTTATTACTATTTTAATCTAAAATAAATAAAGAAAGAAAGAAAGGAAAAATAAAGAAAATAAAGAAAATAAAAAAAGAAGAAGAAGACTGTATGTATGTAATAGATACATGCTGAGCCGAACCCCGAGAGAAGGTCAAGACTTGACCTGATCGACAAGGAATAATGTAGGGGGAGATAATCAGAAAATCCAAAAAAAATGTGTTGTAAATATTTGTATACTTACACTATTTTTTTTACATACATTGACCTCAAATTTAATAATTTTCAAAACAAAATTGTAGATAAAATTGTTTCCTAAATAATAAAAATATTTGCAAAAAAAAATCATCCATAGAATAAAAGTAACCACATCCGGAAAAAGCCATAAAGCGATAATTGAAAGACCAATCCTGGCTCCATATGAACATAAATTGAGCCAAACTTACTTATATTGTATTTTAAATTAAATTATCTTTAAAAATGGTTGTGGTTTCATAGTTTTTGGAGTTACGGTAGAAAAATCAATTTTCTGGGGTGGTTTGTGTAATTTTAACATTTATTTGTACATATTATATTTGTAAATATTTTTAATAACTATTTAAAATTTAAAAAAATCAAAAAATATATATATATAATATAATAAAAAAATTTAAAACAAAAAAACTAATTTCCTTATTTAACTATGTATATAATGTACCCTATGTATATAGTATATGTATAAAGTTGATATTCTTAAATAACCACCACAAAAAATAAAAAAATAACATTTATTATTTAGTTTAATAATGTGACAAAAATACAAAAATTATTTCTTGTAAATAAATTTAACATTAATCATTTCTTATTTTTATCTCATTTCGAATTTTTCTCTTATCTCTTATCTTCATTCAAAATTTTGAAATTCAAACTCCATTCTTTTATCTATTAATATGGCTCCCTCTCCCTCATTTCAATTTGATCAATCTTTGTTGAGAGGAGCCTAGTCTCCAATAGTCATCTTGTCGCAAAAGGGTGCATAGCCTCCGAGCCGTCCGATGACAGCGATTCGACCGTCATCGAGGCGATTACGGTCTTTTCCGCTTCTAAGGTTGTGATCCATTTTGTCTCGTTTTTAACCTAGGTTACTCGTAGTTTATTTTGTATTTTTTATTCATTGTCAATTTTTATATTTCTAGATCTAATTTAATCATTTTTTATCATCATCATGATTCGATTCGCTCTTCCCGGACAGATTTTCCATCTCAACTTCGATTTCCCTTCGCTTCATGTTCTATCTCATATAATCTACCAACTTCGGCCACGTATGGTGGTCGGAGATCCGGATCCAATCTTCATTTTTCGGCAGATCCCCGTTCATGTATTCTGTTTTGATTTTGGAATTGCATCGTCGTGCTCGCATCCTAATTTGTTTATAAATAAAAAAATAAAAAATATATATAGTTTTTTTTCTTTCTAACATTTGTTTTGCACGATAAATAATAATAATATAATAATAAAAGGTTTTTTGTTATTTCTGTTTAAAAAAAGGAAAAAAAGAAAAATACAAGTTTTTTCTATTTCTGTGTTACAAAAATAAAAAATAGAAAAAAAACATCGCAGGGTGCCCACCACCGACGCTCTTCGCACACAGTCATGCGACCTCCGCCACAAGTCTTCACCAACCTCCACCAGGGGCGGAGCCTAACCACAGACCGTCACCGCCGATCTTGACGGTCGACGTTCACTGCCCATTGCCCAGCCATCATCCACCGACTCCACTAACCAGGGAACCACCGCATCGCCCTCGGTATGCTTGGAGCGTCCGTCGACTTCAACCGTGCCCTGTCATGCCGCTTCCCGTCGTCGACCGCCCCTTTGGCGTGGAGAAGGAACTGGGGCAGCACACCCCTTCTTTTTCTTGATTTTGAACAATAGCAATGAGGAAAACTAATTGGGAAAGAATAAAAAAATAGAAAATTGCATTCAGACCGTCAGAATTCCTGATATTACAAGAAGACCCCCATCCGTCCAAGCATGTGTTTTGCACGCAATTCACTAGGTAAATTTCAAATATTTCTCCGAACCTAAATTTATTTGCACATTGATCCTAAGTTGTTTGACCACGTGATTATACGCGTGTGTCTCTTTGAAAATTGCATGCATGCACCTTCATTATTTTTGTGTCATTAATTAATCATAACTTTGCAGAAATTACATTTCAGTCCCTATTGTTGATTTGATTTTATTGTCTCAATTGCTCGATCTTTCTTGTTGAAACAATTAGTTTTTGTGCTCAATAAATTCTCCAAAATTCAGATTAAGTTTCTATTATGTTCCTGTTCATTGCGTAAAATTTGCATTGCATTTTATTTTTATTTGCTATTATAAGAAAATCAAAAACTCTGCATTTTCTCTATTTGTAATTAAAAAATCATAAAAATTCAAATATTGTGTAAAATATTCCAAAAAATAGTTTTGTTTACTTTTTGTGCCTTTAATTTTCTGTGAAAATTTCACGCACTAATCCTTTTTAAATCCAAAAAATGCAAAATACAAAAAATATTATAAAAATAATACAAAATTCTAAAAAAATAAAAAATGTGATTTGAGTTCCTATTTGTAGATAATTTCCTCTAGTTTTTACTAAAAATGATTTTCATAATTTTTTATTTCATTTCATATTTTTAGATTTTGAAATAGTCTTGTTTGTTCTTTGTTTGCATTTTCCCCTATTTTTATTCATTTTAAAAATCTTTAAAAAAATCTTAAAATCTCTAAAAAATTACAAAAGTAATAACAAAATTCATAAAAACACAAAAATATATTCTTCAGATATCTTTGAGCATTATTGTTTTATTTAAAAAATCAAAAAAATATTTTTCATTTCTTTTGTGCATGATTTTATTTTGAAAATCATAATCTTGAAAAAAACGTAAAAAAATCATTAAAATTTGAAAATCAGAAAATAAAAAAATAGAAATAAAAAAAATAAAAAAGCCAAAAAATCAAAAAAACAAGATAGTTTGCAATTGAGATTCCTTTTTTCCCTAAATTGTTTTTTTGTCGATTATTTGAATAACCCTTGGGAATTGTACCCTCCCTGAGTTCGATCCTATTAGCTATACAGGTAAATAAGTAGCAAAAATTTCTCTTGCTTCATTATTCTTGTAATTAATTATTGGCTTGAGAATAAAAAATAAATTTATTTGTTGACGCTTGATTGGGTTGCAATGACTTATGCATAATTCAATAATTTAAAAACCTGTGAAAAGTGAAGCAACAAAATGGTGTCGTTGCCGAGGAGGCACGATGAGGGTAGTTAGTTTTTCTTTTGACCTGCTATTCTTGGTTGTACATATTTGTTTATATTTTTCCACATTCACTTCATTTTTCATATTCATTGTTTTTATTTCTTTATTTCTTTTTCTTTTTTCTGCTTATATTTTATCATTGTGTTTCTTACACTTTCTTTCTTTCCTTTTTCTTGCGAGGGCTTGCAGGGCAAAGGAGGCGATCCTAGGAGAGCCGAAGCACTCAAGCGAAGCGGAGGCGGCTTGATTATTCACCGAGCCGAATGATAGCATGAGAGAAGGAGAAGAAGAGTTGAAGGAGACCAAGAAAAAAATTAGACTTTATTATTATTAATTATTTCTAGCATTTGAACTCTTGTAAAAAGGACATTCATTTGTTGCAGGATCTTTTTCGCCAAGTGCTGGTGCACTTGGGGGACCTCACCGGTTTTGTTTTCATCGCCTTATTTTTCTTTGTTTCCCGCAGATTTAGTGAGCTACCTATTGATTGATTTAATTAATTTGCTTGAGCCAAGTAATTAATTAGGTCCAAACACCCTAAATAAGAATTTCTGTACCTATAGAATAGAGCGTAATTAGACTTAGTCAGATTTAATTGGTTCTTGCATGATAATAGAAGCTATTGTTAGGACGGTTCACTTGCCTCTCCATATAGGTTAGATTATTTTTCTATATTTAAATTCTGCGCTGATCACCCTGCATGTAGAGTGCTGGCGACAAGGTACGCATCTCTAACCCCTGCATGCGTCATAGTGTTTAATCGTGCATTGGCATTTCCGATCTCATTCCTTATTTTCACTGACATAAGTAAAAAAGAAAATTGGACACTCGGTGGGTGATTCTTGAAAATATTCAAACCAAGTGACAACTGCCTAAAATTCGGGACTGCTAAAGAAAACTCAACCCTAAAATAAACGTAAGGAAAAATCATTGTTTTGGGGAGACTAACCCCTGCCTTGGTTGATCTATCTGCAGCGAGAGAGCGACCCACGCATTAGGATAGAGCCACGCCCGAACTCTCTTCATACTACTGTCTTGTGATTAATTGTTCTCCAGTGATGACTTCACTAGGTAGCCTATAATCGGTTCGGGATTTCCTTAGCAAAGTGGGTAGATCGGGTAGCTGGTAAACGATCCGCACCCATACTGGTTGGGAAAATTTAGTTGTGAGATTGGGATAGTCTCCTGGGAGCATTGGGTTCCTAACAGCTCGCTTTAACCATTCTGATAGATTGTATTCTCACCAAAATCTAAAAAATTGACAAGATAATTGACCAAACCTTCACGGTCTTCACATTGCGTTGAGTTGGTGAACTGGGGGTTTGTATTGTGTTTGATTGCTAGTGATAGAGATCCTTCCGTGCAATTTGCGCCTTTACTCACTTTCACTCTTGCATTGACCTTCGTGCTCTCGCATCCTGCCCATTGATTTTGAAGATGTTGGACCGGAGTATTTCTCATTCGGACTTTGCGAACTCATTCTACACTCCGAACCGTTCACCTTCTATTCAGGGAGACTCACTTCCCGAATATTCCCATTTCTCCACTTCATCCTTCAGAACATGCATCAACCCACTATTTGAGATTGGCTTTAATCTCGAATTAGTATCTGAGAGTCCATCATTTCTAAGAATTAATCAAGTGTCATGTACATTTTCAGAGTCAGACACTGGAAACTTATTGCCACCAAAGGGAAAGGGAACCATGTCGGAGTAGAGCGAGATCAACAGCACCATATCGGCCTCCATTCAGACAATTCAAGCCCAGTTAATAGAGCAGGCTAATTCTCATACCACATTGAGAGCTATGATTCTCGAGATGAGAAGGAAGGAAAGGACAGGAAGTTGGATTTGAATAGATTACTAGATTTTCGAGACTTTGCATATGATAACTCATTCATGTATAAAGAGAAAGTCAAGCAATGGCATGATAAGCACATTCAAAGGAAGACTTTCTCTCCTGATCAGAAAGTTTGGTTATTTGATGCTATGTTGAAGCTATTTCCAGGAAAATTGAAAAGATCAGGATCATTCATCGTGAGAGCTGTGCGAGAAAATGGGAGTATTGTCATATCTGGGTTGTCATTTGACGCACAACCATTTGTTGTGAACGGACAGTTGCTGAAGCCATATCTAGATCAGGATACATTCCTGTCTATCGTTGATTATGTATCTGTGGTATCAGACGATGAGATTTTGATTCCATCTTCTGCGTCTGATACATGAGCTGACAACCTTTTATATATCCTTTCGTTTCATTCTTTCTTCTTCAGTTTTATCATTCACCCCTTTTTTTGTGTGTATATATGCTATACTTAGGATGTGCTTTATCCTAAGTATAGGAGGTGAATGATTTGTGTTGTTCATATTTGTCTTGTTCATCACTGTTGTTGTTTCCTATACTTAGGAATACTCTACCTTGAGTATAGGAGGGTGATGTTGTTCATATCGTATCTTTGTGTTTTTATTCTTTTGTTCTCTCGATTGTCCCCCAACTTGTTGATATTCTATACTTAGGGCTATTCTACCCTAAGTATAGGGGGGCAAGTCGAGCTGTTGAGTTCGTGCATTCTGTTCATCGGTTTTCCCCTTTTGTATAGTCTTCAATACTTAGGATTACTTTATCCTAAGTATAGGGGGGATCACCGCATTCTATTCTTTTCATAATTTCTTTTGAGTCGTTGTAGCATAGGAGTCTTTTCACTTTCCTATACTTAGCATGAGTTATGTCTTCTTTTGCTGCTCTCTAATCACTATGAGGACATAGTTCGAGTTAAGTATAGGGGGTGTTGTATATATTGTATATATACTTTAGACATAACGTGTACTTTTAATATGCATATTTTGGGGATATGTATATAAATTCGTAGAATTTACGTGTTTGTGTGTGTATAGACTTTGATCACCTTCGAAAAACAAACAAACAAACAACAACAAAACAAACAAAAGCAAAAGCAAAAACAAACAAAAAAACAACAAAAAAAATTCTTGCATATAATTCTATATATTCTACTACCCCTTTTTCTTAAAAAATAAAAAAAACATAAAACTACAAAACTAAAGGTCTCTAAAATTTGCATAACTAAAATATCAGAAAAATCTCTTTTCACATGTGCATCATTTTTTTCTTTCTTTCCAAAAATCCATAAAAAGTTCAAAATTAGAAAATTGTTTCAAAAAAAGGAAAAAATCAGCTTTCTTTGCATTGTACATAGTTCTTGCATGTGCATTTTTCAGGATAGTATTGACATTTAAACTAAGTCTGGAATAAAATTGAAGAATTGAGCTTAGTTGGACCTTAATCCACTTAATTTCATAGGAACCTTATAAGAAATGGAGCTAAGGCTTTTCAGGTCCTAGTGACTTAACTCTTTGAGTCCATAAGACTGTGTACATATGTTGTCTTTATTAGTCTAAGTAGAATATTTAACAACACATGCATGATTCTTTCAGACTGTGGCTTATCTTGGACAAGCACTCTACACTAGCTCTTTATGGAGGACGAGGTAGTGAGGAGGCAGAATCTTTTGGCTTGGAGTAGCATACAACGGTAGTACACCTAGGAGGAACCTCTCATCTTCCTCTAGGGAAGGTTGTCATCTCAACCTGATCTAGTAGAATTGAGGTCAATAATGCTTCAAAAGAGGGATAGTCTTTTAGCTCAAGAGGAAAAACTCCTTATGTGCATGATGCACCTTGTATATATTTTCAAAAAAAATGAAAGAGAAAAAGTGCAGAATCTCCAAAAGTGGACAGGCCTAATTGAAAAGTAAAATGCCTGTTGAAATGTATATACAAGGATATAGAAAATAATATAATAAGACCTTCAAAGACAAATTTTTGTAAGCTTCCAGCTGAATGACTTGTCTACACTGGTCATGCATCAAAGGATAGGTAGCTACACTAGTTACCGTCCATTCTTTTCTCCATCTCATCTCCTTGAGCTGGTTGTACTTGAACTTAGAAGGGAATATCCCTGCTCCTCGAGGAAAGAGTTGCTAGATCGGGGAACTAGAGTTACCTTGTTGAGAAAGGATGTTTCTTTGCTACTTTTTAGATGTGGAGCTATATTTCTCTTACACCGTACAAGTAAAGACTCATTGTCATAAGAATTTGTGTATGTAGACTTGTTCTCGATGAGGACCAACTCGCTGTCACCGAACGACTCAGAGGTTGGGCACCTTTCTACCACAAGATTGATCGCGGAGATTAGGCTCCTCTCACCAAAGGATTGATCAAGTTGGAATGAGGGAGGATCCATAAAATGAATTAATAGAGAGGAAAAAAAGGAAAGATGTTAATGGTAGAATTGAATAAAATAAATTAATGAATGATTTTCGAAATTATTAAAATAATATTAATAAATATCAAAAACTTAAAGAGCCACCTTAATGGTGGGTTAAATAAGGAAATAATTAATTTATAAACATATGGTACATTATTTACAAAATAAATAAATTATTTTTGTCACTTTATTAATTTAAATATTTAATGTTAATTATTTAATTTTTTAGTAGTGATTATTTAAGGAAATTAATTATATACATATAATATATACATATAGTACATTATACATAGATAAATATGGGAATTATATTATTTTATGTTTCATATATTTTTTATTTCTATTTTTGTTTTTAAATAACTACTAAAAAGTAGTCACAATTATTTAAAATTACATTATGTATAAAAATAAATATGAATAAATAAATATAACAAATAAGTAGTAAATTTGTAAAAACCACCTCAGAAAACCGTCTTTCTGACCGTAAATCCAAAATTATGAAAACCATACTATTTTAGAGATAATATAATTTTGAATACGATGGAAATGAATTTGATTCAATTCGAGTTCATATGGAACCAGAATTGGTATTTCAATTATCGCTTTACTATTTTTTTTCGAATGTGGTTACTTTTATTCTATGCATGATTTTATTTTACAATTATTTTTATTTTTTAGAAAACATTTTTATTTACAACTTCCATTAATAAAATAATTTAATTTAAGGTAAATTTACAAATAAATAAAATAGTGTAAGTTTTTACAAATATACACAAAATAAATTCAAAATAAAGAATGAAAAGTTTTTACAAACTATTTTTTTGGATTTTCTATTAATGACCCTATCTCCCCCTACTTATTCCTCGTCGATCGGGTCAAGTCTTAACCTTCTCTCGGGGTTCAGGCCAGCTTGTATCTATTACATATATGCGGTCTTTTATTTTCTTTATTTTTCCTTTATTTCATTATTTATTTATTTTAAATTAAAATAGTAATAAATTTACAATATTTACAAACAGATGTAGGTTAGTAAGAATATGGATTTAATAATATATACAGGTGTTTTATAAGTGATTTTAAGCTTAAATAAATGAATAAAAATGATGAAATGCATATTCATCATCCTCCTATATTCTACCTTTGCTAGTCCCTTAGCAGACACTTATTTGAATGAATAAGTGAATAAAAGAAAAAGAAAGGAAAATAAAGAAATTAGGAAATTATTGAGTATTAAACTTATCTTCATAAAGTTGTTGTATGGAGCTCTATGAGACCTTTGGATTATTAGTGTAGTGGAACCTTAATGGGAAATGGATTCAAAACCTAACAGCCCTTAAGTTCCATAAGATTCCTATTCAAGTCTCCTCAATAGTCAAGTCAGAACAAGTCTACATACATAAATTCTTATGACTATGAACCTATACTTGTATGGTGTAAGTGAAATATAGCTCACCATCTAAAAAGTAGAAAAGAAACAACCTCTCTCAACAAGGTAACTCTAGTTCCCCGGTCTAGCAACTCTTTCCTCGAGGAGCAGGGATATTCCCTTCTAAGTTCAAGTACAACCAACTCAAGAAGAGGAGATGGAGAAAAGAATGGATGCAAACCAATGTAGCTACCTATCCTTGGATGCATGACTAGTGTTGCCAAGTCATACAACTACAAGCTTACAAAAATTCTACTTTGAAGATCTTCTTTTTTTATACTTGTATATACACTCTGGCATGCATTTTACTTTTCAATCATGCTTGTCCACTTTTGGAGATTCCACATTTTTCCCGTTTTTTCAAATTTATACTAGGTGCAGCACGTACATAAGGAGTTTTTCCTCTTGAGCTAGTAGACTATGCCTCTTTTGAAGCATTATTGCAACCCCACGGCATCTTGTCTTTAGACCTCAATGCTACTAGATCTGGTTGAGATGCACTACCCTCCATAGAGGAAGACAGATATTCCCACTAGTTGTTGCATACCTGTGTGCTACCCCAAGCCAAAAGATTCTGCCTCCTCACTACCTTATCCATGAAGAGCTATGTGTAGAGTGCTTGTCCAAGATATGCCATGTTCTAGAAGAATCATGTGTTTGTTGTTAAATATTATACTTAGACTACTTAAGATGACATGTGAACATAGTCTTATGGACTCAAAGAATTAAGTCGCTAGGACATGAAAAGTCTTCATTCCATTTCTTATAAAGTTCCTCCTCAAATTAAGCGGGTTAAGGTCCAATTAAGCTCCATTCTTCAATTTTATTCCAGACTTAGTTTAATGTCCATAGTATCCTAAAAAATGTACATGCAAATGCAAGAAATATATACAAAGCAATTTTTTAAGGGTTTTGTTAAGAGAAAAAGGGTTAGTAAAATATATACAAGTATATGCACAGATATATAGAATTTTTTTATAAGAGGATTTTTTGTTATTATTTTATTTTTTGTTTTTTTGTTGTTTTCTTTTTTTTATTAATATGGAAGGTGACCAAAGTCTATATACACACGTGGATTTTACAAAATATACATATCCCAGTAATATACAAAAAATAATAACATTTTTAAAAGTAAGAGTTATGTCTAAATTATATATACAATATATATGACACCCCCTATACTTAGCTCAAACTATGTCCTCATACTGATCAAAGAGTTGCAAAGGAAGGCATAACTCATGCAAAGTATAGAAAAGTGAAAAGAACACTATACAATAACAACTCAAAGAAGTACTAGAAGTCGGTGATCCCCCCAAACTTAGGATTATTTAATCCTAAGTATAGAAGACTGTATAAAAGGGAAAAACTGAGGAAAAGAATTGACGGACTCAATGGCTCGTCTTGCCCCCCTATACTTAAGGTAGAATAGCCCTATGTATAGAATATCAACAAGTTAGGGGACAAGAGAGAGATCAGAAGAATAAAAACACACCAGAAATAATATGAACAACATCACTCCCCCTATACTTAGGGAAGAGTATCCCTGAGTATAAGGAACAATAGGAGTGATGAACAGGACGAATATGAAAAACTCGAATCATCTACCCCCTCCCCATATTTATGATAGAGTACATCTTAAGTATAGCACACACATATACACATAAAAGAGATGAATGATAAACTGAAAAAGGAAGGAGCAAATCAAGACAGAACATATATATACAAGGTAGACATTGTTGAGGTGCCTCTCAACAAGCGCTAGAGTTTACACCCTTAGTTGGGTACAAAGGCTAGGAAAATGAAGTATCATTGTTCAGGATGGCATCAGTCATGTGAATATTGTACTATCGTTGTTGTCTCGGTGTGAGAACAACAACGTGGTCAAAAGTGTGGCTGATGACACCCAGATAGGAAATTATGCGGATGTCTGCTACAGGGTAAATAGAAGAGAAAGTCAAGTCAGGTACCAGTAGCACAAATGAGATCTTCGGCTCAAAGTCAGAATGGAGTGAATAGTTGGAGCCGAAAAATGGAATGTAGAGAAGGAAGGATCTGTCATGGAATCCTCAACAACAATCGTCTCAAAAATGTATGGAAGGTCATGATCAGGAGACTCGATAAGAAAGTAGATATCCGATGCATGTAATGAAGAGAGATTAGGTATAGCATCGAATAACTCAAGGGCCAACTCATCCTTGCGAGGATCATCAAGGAGAGAAGATATATCAAACACAAAAAGATCAGAAGTATCAAAAGAATCAAAAAACTCGGAATAATCAGAAGACTCAATCTCGTAATCCGACAGATCGGATGCACAACCAGGGAGTGAAACCAAGTACAGAATACACACCGCCTACATATATCTCTCAGGGATATGTGAGAAATCATGATGATTCGAGGGAGAGAATGAATGGTCATATTCAAATAATGGGTTCTCACTCGAAGTAAAAGAAAACACGTCTAATGGATCAGGAATATCAAGCTCAAAGAAATCTTGGTCAATATCGAAGAGATCATTGACCTGCCAGAGTGAAGGGATCTGAGCTTACGAAATATTGGACAACATTTGGCCCTCAGAGTGAAGGGCGGGAGGGAGGGAAAACATGAGTGATTCTATTTTTTTAAGTGATTGCTAATGATCTGGAGAGAAAAGATCGTAACTAACTCAACACCAAGCACAAACAAACACAATGCAAACCTCCAATTTCACCAACTCAATGCAATGTAAAGACCATGAAGTTTCAATCAATTATCTTGTCAATTTAAAGCTAGGTGATCAAAGACAAAATTGTACAAACATGTAGGAAGGCCTGAGATTGAGGCATTATTCCTTAGTGTGTATGTGGAAAATAAAATGCGAATATAATGAGAGCATTTCTCTCCCAAGAAAATGATAAAAATTAGTTACGTTTAGTTTTAAGTGTCCAAGTGATATTAGCAGTCCAAATTTTTTATTTTTCAATTTTCACTTTTTTGATTTTTTGAATAAAAACATGTCTAATGTATTTTTTGATTTCCTTTATTCCTATATCCACAAAATAGAGGGAGGAAAATGAAAAAAAAAACGACACATGAGAAAATATGAGATGCAAAGTCTAGAGATAGAGGTGTGTACCTGACTCCAACACTCTACATGCAATATGATTGGCGCGTAAAAAATAACTAAACTATATGCAAATGTAACCGAGAACCATCCTAAACAGTAACTTATATTAAGGAAGAACCAAATTATTATTTGCCTAAGTCCAAATGATCTATAGGAATAGATATTCTTTTATGGCTTTGGACCTAATAACTACGTGGCTCAATCAAATAAAACCTAAGGCTAGGGGCTTCACTCACAGAAAACAAAATAAATAAAGTCAGAAAACACAAATCCAAGAGAAACAAATAAAAATAAAAGCAATAAAAACAGTGGTGAGGTCCCCCAACTGCACTAGCACTTAGCGAAATAAACCCAACAAACAAGGTATATAGTGTCCTTTTACAAAAGTTTGAATTAATAAATAAATGCAAAATTTATTCTAAGCTATTATGCTCCAATTAATGGTATCCTTAAAATCTTCTTCTCCTCCTCCTATGCTCTCTTACAACTTGATGAAGAAACAAGTTGCCTTCGCTTCACTAGAGTGCATCGACGCTCCTAAGAAAGCCACTCCAGCTCGTCGGGCCCTCACAAGAAAAAGGAAAGAAAGAATGTGTAAGAGACACAAGTATAAAAAATATGAGCAATAATAAATGAGTTAGACACAATGAATATGAACAAAGCATGAATGAAGAAAATATAAACATAATTTTACATAATTTTACAAAGAGTAGTAGGTCAAATGAGAAACCTAACTACTCTTGTTGTGCCTCCCCGACAAAGGCGCCATTTTGTTGGTCGAGATTTTCGGGTTTTATTTTAGATTATATTTTGTGAATAAGTGTCGTCTCAACCCAATCAAGTGTTAACAAAAAATTATTTTGATTCTCAAGGCGAAATAAATACAAAAAATTTGGCATGAGAATTTTCTGTTAAATTTACCTATATACCAACAGGATCAAACACAGTGAGGCTACAAATCCCCAGGGTTATTCTAATAATTGAAAAATCAACGAAAAGAATATAGAATCTCAATGTACATTATGCTTGATTTTTATATTTTTATTTTCTAATTTTTTTATTCATTTTTAGTTTGGCAAATTTTTTATTTTCAAAATAATTAATTTTTTTCAAAGCAAATTTATACATGAAAGAAATGCAGCTTTTTAATCTTTCAAATATGATAAAAATGATAAAAAAAAGAATAAAGAAATTTTTTGTGTTTTAATATATCTTTAGTCTTTTTAATTATTTTTGGATGATTTTCTCGAAATTTTTTAAATTTTTCAAATGAATAAAAATAGGAGAAAAATCGAACAATGAATAGATAGGAATATTTTACAATTTAAAAATATAAAATAAACTCACAAATTTATTGGATTTATTTTTCCTAAAAACTGTAACGAATTATCTACAAATAAGAAGTGAAATCACAATTTTTGGAATTTTCTACAATTTTATGTGATTTTTAAATTTTTGATATTTTGCAATTTTTTGGGTTTTCAAAATAATTAATGCGTGAAATTTGGACAGGAAATAAAATAGATAAAAAGGAAACTATTCTATTTTTAGAATTATTTATGTAATATTTGAATTTGTATGAATTTTCTAATTTCAAACGGTGAAAATGCAATTTTTTATTTTTTTTAATAATATCATATGACAATAATTTGCAATTAAAAATTTAAATAATGTTTAGGCACACAGTAGGAGTCTAACTTAATTTTTAGATAATTTATTGAACATAAATAACATTTATTTCATTGATAAAAGAATGCAATTTAAAGTCTGGAATATAAGAACTAAAATGTAAATGTATATTGTTTTTGCATGAAAAATTAATAAGAAATAAAAAATAGAGAGAAATTCACAATTTACCCAAATGGTGCGTACACTGCACGTGATTAAACTAGAAGGTGGCATCACGTAATTTTAAAAACTTGAGGGGTTGATCTGATATTTACCCAAAAATAGGTTTTTCCTCGTGGATTTTTGTTCGTGCAAAGGGAAAGGGGGCACCACCCCTCTCTTTTCTTCTCCAAGTAACAGGGCAGCAGCGGCTTCTCTTGCTCCAAACAGAGGGGCTCGGTGGCTCCAGACGGTGATTGCTGGGGTAGGGGCTCCAGACGGACGGCATCTGCAGTGTGGAACTCTTGTCCTAGGGTGAAGATGGATCTCCAGGGGATGGGTGGTAGCCTACGGTGGTGGTCGCGGTGTCAGCGGCGACGTGGAATCCTTGGTGTGGGGGAGGGAGACACACGCCCCCAATGCGGATCTTCTTTATAGGTGGCGGCGGGACTCGATGGGGGTGGCTCTGGTGATGGGGCTCCTTCTGTGGTGTGGTGTTCGGTTCAAGTGTTGCGTCGAGCGGAGGAGGTACGACTTGGGTGTAGGGGTGACACACGCCCCCTGTGGTCGACGGTGGTCCAGGAGAAGTGGGGGGTGGGGGCAGGATGGCGTGGGCTTCAAGGTGGGAGGATCTGGCGGCAGTGTGGAGCTCTTGGCGCAGGGTGAAAATGGATCTCCAAGGGATGGGCAGCGGCTTTCGGTGGTGGTCGCGGCGTCAGCAGCGAGGTGGAATCCTTGGAGCAATGGAGGGATTGTTCACGCGGGGGTCACTTCAGGCGGATGGGTGGAGGTAGTGCTGTGGAGGGCAACACACGCCTACGGCACGAATCTTCTTTGTAGGTGGCGGGGGGACTTGTTGGGGGTGGGATGGGGCAAGGGCGAAAGTTGTCAGAGTCTGGGGAAATCGAACAGAGGGGCTCCAATCGGCGGAGGTTGTCGGCTGAGAGCGCAGGTGGACTTCGGTGGACGGTGGCACGGTCAAGGATGGTGATGGCAGACGACGGCAGTTCTTGACGAAGACAGTGTGCTGCCATCCAAACATTTTTTTTCTTTTTTTCCTTATCTCTAGAAAATGGCAAATAGATTGCTTTTTTTGTTTTTTTGAACTTTTCCTTTTTGAAATTCTTGTACCTGAAATAAAACAAAAAGTTAACGACTCAAGCATGATGGCCCAGACCCAAATAAAAAATAGAGAATGCGAATGAAAATGGTTCCGGCGGTTGTGATGGAAGAGAATTGAGTCTCCCCAGCAACCGTATGCGGCCGAAGGTGATAGATCACGTGAGGTAGAACGTGAACGTGTAGGGATTAAGAATGAGGTGTCGAGATCAGATCGGAATCAAATCGAATGCTTAGGACGATTAACTATGATTATAGATCTAAATAAAGTTGACTCGATGGCCTACGATTAACCTAGATGAAAGATTAACCTAGATTATAGATCGGAAATTTAAAGTAAAAAATTACACTACGATTAACCTAGATGAAAGATGAGAAATAAATTGGATCTCACCATGCGAGCGGATGAACGCCATGATGGCCTCGATGAGGACCAACTTGCTATCAACGGATGGCTCAGAGGTTGGGCACCTATCTACCACAAGATTGATCTCGGAGATTAGGCTCCTCTCACCAAAGGATTGATCAAGTTGGAATGAGGGAGGAGGAGCCAAATAACTAGAAAAAGAAATTTGAATTTCAAAAAGGAATTAATGGAGAGGGAAAAAGGAAAGATGTTAATGGTAGAATTAAATTAAATAAATTAATGAAGAATTTTCGAAATTATTAAAATAATAATAAAAAATATCAAAAACTTAAAGAGCCACCTTAATGGTGGGTTAATTAAGGAATTAATTAAATTATATACATATGGTACATTATTTACAAAATAAATACATTATTTTTGTCACATTATTCATTTAAATAATAAATGTTAATTATTTAATTTTTTAGTTGTGGTTATTTAAGGAAATTAATTATATACATATGATATATGCATATGGTACAGTATGCACAAAGTCAAATAAGGGAATGATGTTATTTTATGTTTTATGTATTTTTTATTTTTATTTTTATTTTTAAAATAATTATTAAAAAATATTTACGATTATTGCAAAATATAATATGTTTAAAAATAAATATGAATAAATAAATACAACAAATAAGTTCTAAAATTGCAAAAACCACCCTAGAAAATCATCTTTCAAACCGTAACTCCAAAAATTATGAAACCACTTCCATTTTAAAGATAATTTAATTTAAATTACAATGGAACTGAGTTGATTCAATTCAAGTTCTTTTGGAGCCGTAATTAGTCTTTCAATTATCGCTTTACTGCTTTTTCAGAATGTGGTTACTTTTATTCTGTACGTGATTTTATGTTGCTAATAATTTTATTATGTAGAAAATATTTTTATTTACAACTTCCGTTAAGAAAATTATTTAATTTGAGGTCAATTTTTGGTCAAATAAAATAGCGTAAGTTTTATACAAATATACAAAATAAACACAAAATAAAGAATGAAAAGTATTTACAAATGTGTTTTTGGATTTTCTGATTAAAGACCCTATCTACCCCTACTTTATTCATGGTCGATCAGGTCATGTCTTGACCTTCTCTTGAGGTCCGGGTCAGCCTGTATCTATTACATATATACCGTCTTTTATTTTCTTTATTTTTCCTTTATTTCTTTATTTTAGGTTAAAATAGTATAAATGTACAATATTTACACACAGATGCAGGTTAGTAAGAATATGGATTTAGTAATATATACAGGTGTTTATAAGGTATTTTAGGCTAAAATAAATGAATAAAGATGATGAAATGCATATTCATCAGTTAATGTTGCCAATTGGGAAAGAAGTTGGCTGGAATAGTTAGGATGATTTGGTGGTGTTGTGTAGTTAATAAAGGTATGCCTGAAAGGAACAGTATGAAGAAGGTTGAAGGCAATCCTCCTACTGTTTGATCTGAATCGGAGCACCTGTATTTAAGCAAAGATGGAGGGTGAATATGAGCCATCTGATCAGATAATCATGCGGTCAGGGACTATAGCGTTGGGGGACGAATATGAGCCATCTGATCTGAACAATTAGATGGCTGAGGAAAGTGGCTCCGATGGGGAGAAGACTAGGCCACGTGGTACGATATGAAATTGCCACATGGCCCAATCAGAATGGAAAAACATATTAAATTAATGATAAAGTCAGAAAAAATAGTTAGAGGTGATTTTAGAAATGTGTTCAACATGAATGTAGATCTCGGTGAGATCTACAACTTTCATGTAGAAGTCAACGAGAAAAGAGGTTATATATAAATATATAAATTAAATACATTTTTAAACAAATAGAAACAATTTTCTTTTTATATTCTTTTGTCATTTTTTGTATTTTTGAATTTAATTTTATATTAAATTATTTATATCAAATATTATACTAATTTTATTTGATTTTTACTAATAAATAAGTACATAGTATAATAGCACAATAATAGGGTTATATAATATATTAATTAGGGCCAATTATTTACAACACATAAAAACACAATTAATGTTTATTATCATTGAATCTTGGTTATACACTTAAACAAGAGAGATAATATAATGTTTAAAACTGATAAATCTGGGATTTATCAATGAAACGATTCGAGAAGTATTCTCGGATCATGTGGTTTTATAATGTTAATATTTTTAAATTCTGATGCCCCAGGAAACTAGTACTACTACTTGCTTCCGATCGCATATTATGCAATCTTCACGCTTTCGTGATGCGCTTAAGGTTTTCTCCATATCCTTAAAGTGGTATCAGAGCCTTGGTCATGTCTTGTATATGATACAAAACCCTAGATGAACAGGTTTCATGAATTGGATGTGTGGAGACTCATTGTTATGCATTGGGTGCAAGTTTCAAAATGGTTTTTTCCGCTAAATAAAAACCTACTATTTGTGAACTGTTTGGGCATGTTTTTTGGTTACTAAAATGTATTTAGAATGTCTAAATATGTCACAATAATCGTGGCTTATTGTTGGCACCAAAAGTGCATGAATGAAAATTCGAAGAGTTCCTGTTGCGATATTATTTTTGTATATATTCATAGATCTGTAAGAAACTGATTTTTTCTTACTGTTTTCCCATCATAGAACATGAAATAAACACTTGTATTAAGTATATAATCAAACCATAAATTATGCGAATTTATTTCGCGTGATTCTGACTCTGTTTGCCCTAAATATTCTATATTTAGTGGAGATGAGTCGGATGATGATTAGATCTTCAAATCTCTTTTTTAATGTGTTTGTTATTCAATGGAAATCATGGAAATTATGAATTTTCATTGATTAATAATGATACCAAATATTTGTGAAAATAATTTATTAAACATCATTGGCAATTGATTGTGTGTTGCATGAAAACCCTCATTTGTCCTACAATAGTTGTATTACATGCAAAAAATGTTGCTTGATATGCTTAGAAATTTTAGGATCTCAAAAATTATATTAAGATGCCTAATATTTTTGAGTGATTATTATATAATATAATATCGGTCATCGAAGTTGTTCGTTAAAATCTCAAGTACATTGGCATTATTTTGTATTGTCTCAATCGAAATATTGAAGGTGCCTAGTCCGGGTATGCTGGCTTGGTTTACTAATTAGCGTCTTGCGTGTCAAGGAAATGCTCCCTCGCAGCATAACTCGAGTGTACTGGTTGGATCCGTTTTTTAGGAAAGAATAATATGAGTAAATCAAGTTGTACTCTAATTATCAAAATATAGAATAATGCATACTTGTGAGGGTGTATACTATATAGTAATATCAAGCAAATTGTAATTGTTTGTTGGTTGATTGAATTGGATTGATGATTGATTAGGTCTAATTAAACTAAACGCTCTGTTATGAATAGAGTTGTATTTCCATTAGAAGAATTAATTATGAGAATATGATTCATAATAATTAATTAAAATTTTAACATGATATGGAGGATCACATAGGTGACATCAACGGTCTCACGTCAAGGCAAAGGGTTCCGTCGCCATGGATTGTATGTAGGAGATGCTTATCCAAAGTGACAGCTCATGCATACAAGCGCACATGGATCGGACTCTTTGCTTCTTAAAAGAGGAAGGTCGTATGCATAGTGACCCAAATATCATTTCCTCATATTATTGGGACGATATTGGATTACGCATAGCGAGTTCTAATCCTATTGATGGATGGTTCAATTAACGAGGTGTCAACATTACCTTAGGGGTTGTGGGCTCGGGTATTAAAGATCAAATTGGGAAATGAAGTTGGAATTGCAAGGCAGAATGTGTTCCCGCTTCTTTTTATCTGAGTTACAGCTTCTCATTTTATTGGGATGTAACAAAGGTAAAAAGGAGATCCCAGTTCTTGCTAGAGATATAGCGGTAAGTATATCTCTTGCTTTGAAAGTGGATAAGGGAATGAACTTTCAGAGTTGAAAAGGCAAGACTAATTTGACTAAAAATCCTTAATCAAATATTTAATATTGAATATATAATTATTTATATGTTCTAATGTCATGCATTCTTAATTTCAGACAATTAAGTCCATGAACCCACTCAATAAGCTTCTGGAGGTCAATCAGTGGACCTAACCAAACTACTTGGATTGGATCCGTAATTTGTATCGTGTTCTATCTATGGATCTCATTTCTTATGTGTTATCCAAGAACAATTGCACAAACCCTAAGATACCAGAAGAAATCGAATTCAATGAAAAGTATGATGAAGATCATACTTTGGCTCAATCTTATATTCTGGTAATGCGCTGTAGAAGCGGCATGTGGACATGGACTCCTGCCATGATATAATGCATAATCTGAAAAAGATGTTCGGTGATGTGAACCACACACAACGGTACAATATCATAAAAGAACTTATTCACTTCAAAATGCGGGAAGGGACTTCATTCCGAGATCATGTGATCAAAATGTTTGGTTACCTCTCAGAGCTAGAGACCCTCGAAGCTGAGATGGACGTAGACATACAGTCCGACTTCATTCTATTGTATCTCCCTAAGTCTTTCACCAATTATTTGGCAGTTTTTTGCATCTATTTCAGGAAATTAGGAATCTTGATGAAAGGGAGATAGTCATCTAGATGGGATCCGATGCAACTGTTGCAGCAGTCGCCATCGGGATGTGCAGACTATCATTATCGATTGGAATCCTAGCACTTAAAGAGTGTATTTACGTTCCAGATGTTTAAAGGAACTTTATATATATATATATCTAATTTAGTTATAAATGGATATCCATTTCTATTCTATAATAAACTTGTCATAAGTCATTATGATAAATATATTACGGATGGTGTTCTAACTTCTGGTGGACTCTATGAATTATGCATTGATGAGAATGTCATGAATATTATTACCACTAATAAAAACCCTAAGAGAACCAGAGAGGATGGAAATCATTCTAACATGATTTGGCATCGAAGGTTTGGTCATTTGTACGTTGATAGGATCAATAGATTGATAGAGGATGGACCTAGATTTTCTACATGTCCAAACTTTACCTACCTATGAACATTGTATTTGAGGCAACATGACTATGATGCCTTGTTGTAACCAGGTTACAAGATGCAAAGTTATTCTTGACCAAATACATACTGATGTATGTGGTCCCTTCAAAACTGCGATCCGAAATGGATATCGATATTATTTGATGTTTATTGATGACCATTCATGATACAAGTTTATCTTCCTAATATGTCATAAATATGAAACCTTTGAAAAGTTCAAAGAGTTCATGGCTTTTGTTGAGAACCAAATCGATAGGAAGATTACATGGGTTCAATCTGACCGAGGTGACGAGTGCCTCTCAAATGAATTCAAGGAATACCTCAATAGGAGAGGAATTGTCTCCAATCTCACTCCTCCTGGAACTCCCCAACTTAATGGTGTTGTTGAAAGATGCAACAGGACCATCATGGACATTGTTCGTTCAATGATAGGTAAAGCACATTTACATCTTAGTCTCTGGGGATATGCAGTAGAGACTGCAATATGTATTGAATAAGTTTCATAGTAAATCCATACCTATGACTCCTCATGAGCTTTGGTATGGAACCAAACCCAGTATTAGACACTTGAGGATTTGGGGTTGCTTGGTCCATGTGAAGACCATGGACGCAAGTAAGCTAGGATTTCGAGAGTGCTACTTCATTGGGTATGTAAAGGATGGTATTGGATACCAACTTTATGACCCTGAGACTCAAAAAGTATTTGCCTCTAGAGATGTAGAATTTCTGGAGGATGACTTCCTTAAGAGTCAAGACAAAAATGAAGTGAAGGAACTCATTGAATCCCCGGATGATAATGAGCTTCCTAAACCAGAAACTGATGAAGTAAATGAAGATGTAACACATGTACCTCTTCGAAGGAGTTCGAGGGTGGTTGCACCACCTGAAAGGTACATATTCCATGTGTCAGGTGGAAATGAAAATGATCCAGCTTCATTTGATGAAGCACTCATGGATCATGACATGGATAGATGGATGCTAGCAATGAAGTCTGAAATAGACTCCATATATAAGAACGACGTATGGACCCGGTGATGAATCTGCATTTCGTCATCTTTATTCATTTATTTTAGCTTAAAATCCCTTATAAAACACATGTATATAATACTAACTCTATATTCTTATTGACTTGCATCTATATGTAAATATTGTATACGTATTACTATTTTAACCTAAAATAGATAAATAAAGAAAGAAAGTGAAAATAAAGAAAAGAAAAGAAAAAAAAGAAGACAATATATGTAATAGATATAGGCTGACCCGAACCCCGAAAGAAGGTCAAGACTTATCGTGATCGACCGGGAATAAAGTAGGGGGAAATAGGGAACCTAATCAGAAAATCCAAAAAATAGGTATTGTAAATATTTGTATACTTAAACTATTTTATTTGTACATAAATTGACCTCAAATTAAATAATGTTCAAAACAAAAGTTGTAAATAAATATGTTTCCTAAAAATTAAAAATGTTTGCAAAATAAAATCATGTACAAAATAAAAGTAAACAAATCCGGAAAAAGCCATAAAGCGATAATTTAAAGACTAACCACATCCATGAAAAATAAATAAAATTAACATTTATTATTCAATTTATTAAAGTGACAAAAATACCAAAAAAATAATTTTTGTAAATAATTTTAACTTTATCTCATTTCAAATTTTCTCTCTTATCTCTTATCTTCATTCAAAATTTTAAAAATTCAAACTCCATTCTTTATCAATTAATATGGCTCCCTCTCCTTTATTTCAATTTGATCAATCATTGGTGAGAGGAGCCTATTCTCCGAGAGTTGTCTTGTTGTAGAAGGATGCCAAGCCTCCGAGCTATCAGGTGACAGCGAGTCAGCCTTCGTCAAGGCGATCACGGTCTTTTCCGCTCCAAAGGTGAGATCCATTTTTCTTTTTCTTATTTTTAACCTAGGTTAATCGTAGTTTACTTTTCGCATTTTTATTTCATTATGATTTTTTTGTCTAGATCTTTGAATCCACATCACAATTTGATCCAAATCCGAACCGATATTTCATCTCATTTTCTTGATCCCTTCGCTTCATGTTCTACCTCTACGATCTCTCATCTCTGACCATGCACGGTGGTCGGAGACACAGATCCACTCCTCATTTTTCGTCAGATCCCCGTTCGCGTATTCCGTTTTGATTTTGAGATGGAGCTGTCGTGCTCGTGTCCTAATTTTTTTATAAATAATTTTAAAAAAATAAAAAATACATAGTTTTTCTTTCTAACATTTGTTTTGCATGATCAAATAAAAAATTTAAAAATAAAAAAAATAAGAAAATTTAAAAATTATGTAGTTTCTGTTTAAAATAATAAAAAAATTAAAAGTTTTTTCTCTTCTTCTGCTTCTATTTTTACAAAAAATAAAAAAAATAAAAAAAATTCGGCAGCAGGCGCCGCCCTCCCCATTCGTAGGCGGCCCGCCGCCCCCTCGCTCATGCTGCCACGAGAAGTCGTGGCCATCGTCGTCGCTGTCTCGCCCTTCCACCGCCGCGAGGGACCACACGCTGATGCCAACACTGCCTATTGCCAGATCTCTTCCGGGTGCTCCTCTTGCACTGACCATGCAGTCTGCTCCACCGTGACTTCATCTCATGCTCACCGATCGTCGTTCATCCCCGGACCATGCCACCTTCGCGCGCCATCAGACTACTCGCAGTTGCGCGCCTTCCTTGCTTGGAGGAGAAGACACACAGGGGTGGCGCTCCCCTCCCCTTTTACGTGGAAACGAAGGAAGAATAGGGGTACCCCCCTCCCTTTGATTTCCAGAATGAAGAAGCTCCTTTTAAGGGGCTCAATCCAAGCCCTTGATCAGAACCCTTGATCTAAGGGTTCAGAACATGCCACATCACCCCCTTTATATAAAATCTGGCAAATATCATTCAAGCCCCTAAGAGTTTTTGAAATTGCAAAGAAGGCCTCTCTAGAGCTCAAGTCACGTATTCTGCACACCAGATATGGCTAAATTGCAATTTTTTCTCTTCATTTATTTTTTGTTATCTTTTAATGCCAAAACATTAAGTATTTATGGATAATCCCTGTTATCCAGACTTTAATTTACATGATCTTTTAATTGAAATAAATGTTTCATTGCTTTGAAAATTCTATAAAAAAAATTTCAATGCATTTTACCATCATTCGTTATTATTAAAAAAATCAAAAACAGTGTCATTTTCTCTACCTGTAATTTGAAGATTCATAAAAATTTAAATGTTGTCTGAAAATTCCAAAAGAAATTATAATAGTTTTGTTTTTGTGTGTTTAATTTTGTATCCAATTTTCACGAATTAATTATTTAGAAAACCCAAAAAAATATAAAATACTAAAAATGTTAAAAGAATCATAAAAAATTCTAGAAAAATCCAAAAAAAGTGATTTCTGTTCTTATTTGTAGATAATGCATTCTTGTTTTTAGGAAAAGTAGTCGCAGCAATTTCTGATTTCAATTGGTTTTTTTAAATAGAAAAATAATCTTGCTTGCTCACTTGTTGCATTTTCCCCATTTTTATTCATTTTAAAAACCCAAAAAAAAATCTGAAAATCTCTGAATGTTGCAAAAATAGTAAAAAAATCATAAAAACACAAAGTATTTTGTTTGAACATTTTTCTTATATTTTAAAAAATCCAAAAAAATTTATTTCTTTTGTGCATGAAATTATTTTGAAAATCATATTTTTGTAAATTTAAAAAAATGAAAAATTAAAATCACTAAAAATTTGAAAATCAATAGAAATAAAAATTTTAAAAATAAAATTAAAAAGGTAAAAATTTCATAAAACCAAGGTTGTTAGAATTTGAGATTCTCTGTTTCTTTTAATTGATTTTTTTCGATTATTTGAATAACTTTAGGGAATTGTAGCCTCCTTGAGTTCGATCCTCTTGCTATACAGGTAAATAAGTAGCAAAATTTCTGTAGCTTCACATTATTCTTTTAATTAATATTGTAGCTTGAGAAGAAAAATTTTTTGTTTGTTTATTGCGGGATATTTGGGTTGCAACGACCACTATGCATTTATTTTCATTTTTTGATTTAAAACCTCAAAAATACCGCTCAACAAAATGGTGTCGTTGTCAGGGAGGCACGGTGAGGGTAGTTAGGTTTCTCTTTTGACATGTTATTCTTGGTGATAAATATTTGTTTCTATTTTTAACATTTATTCCATTGTTTATATTTAGTGCATTTATTTCATTTTTTGCTCATATTTATTTAAATTGTGTTTCTTACACATTCTATCTCTTCTTTTTCTTGCGAGAGCATGCAGAGAAAGTAGGCAATCCTAGGAGAGCCGGAGCACCCAAGCGAAACGGAGGCAGCTTGATTCTTCACCGAGCCACAAGATAGCATGAGAGGAGAAGAATAATTGAAGAAGACCAAGCAATGATTTTTTTTTATTTCTAGAATTTGAACTCTTGTAAACGGACATTCATTTATTATGGGGTTTGTTTCGCTAAGTGTTGTGCACTTGAGGGACCTCGTCGGTTTTATTTTTATGGCCTTATTTTTCTTTGTTTCACGTGGATTTCGTGAGCTACCTATTGATTGCGTTATTAATTTGCTTGAGTCAGGTAATTAATTAGGTCCAAACATCCTAAACAAGAATTTCTGTACATATATAATAGAATGTAATTGGACTTATTCAAATTAACATGTTCTTGCCTGTTAATAGAAGCTATTGTTAGGACGGTTCACTTGCATTTGCATATAGGTTAGTTTATTTTTCTGTATTTAAATTCTGCACGGATCACCCTCCATGTAGAGTGTCGGCGACAAGGTATGCATCTCTAACCCTTACATGCATCATTGTGTTTAATCGTGCATTGGCATTACTAATCTCCTTCCTTGTTTTCACTCACGTAAGCTAAAAAGGAAATTGAACACTCGGTACGCGATTCATTGAAAAATATTCAAATCAAGTGATAACTGCCTAAAATTTGGGACTGCTAAAGAAAACTCGACCCTAAAATAAACTAAGGAAAAATCATCATTTTGGGGAGAGTAACCCTCATTGTTTGATTCATCTACAGTGAGAGAGTGACCCATGCACTAGGATAGAACCACGTCCGAACTCTCTTCAGACTACTGTCTTGTGATTAGCTATTGTCTAGGGAGGACTTCATCAGGTAAATCAGAAGAATAGCGGGTCGGCTCAACTCCTCCAGGCCTATCTGTTGTCTGCTTTCCTACTTGACCTCCCCTCAATCTCTGATGATGAGAGTCAAGTTTCCCTTGTCCCCTCCCGCGTACGGGACGACTGGCTTCTCAGAAAGACCACTGCTCCTATTAAGATAGTTGAAATCAATCACTCTACCATCTCACCACACACTGCCCCTCACCTTGACTGCAGAATCAGAGACTAGGATTCAACAGCTTGCTTTCAACTTCGACAGCTTGTCGGGTAAGGGAATGCTTGATCTTATACTGTGGGAGGTGAGTTTTGACTGGCTTACTGTACTACTTGGCCAAACAAAAGACAAGACCCCAGGGTCCTAGAGAGCTAGTCGGCCAGAGACACAGGGCACTGGCTTCAGCTTCTTCTGACTGTGTTCCCTTTCGCGTATACCCTCAGATGCAGACTATGCTGGTCCGGTAATCGGTCCGGGATTTCCTTAGCAGAGTGGGCAGATCGGGTAGTCGGTAAGCGATCCACACCCACACTAGCTGGGAACAACTAATTGTGAGATTGGGACAGACTCCTGGGAGCATTGGGTTCCTAACAGCTCACTTTAACCGCTCTGATAGATTGTATTCTCACCAAACTCTAATAATTGACAAGATAATTGATCGAACCATCACGGTCTTCACATTGCGTTGAGTTGGTGAATTGGGGGTTTGTATTGTGTTTGATTGCTTGTGTGCATACTAGATCCTTTTGTGCATTCACTCATTTTTCTCCACATCTTTTGATTTGACCCTCGTGCTCTCCCGATCCCCATCTTTTGTTTCGAAGATGGCCGATTGGAGTTATTTTAATCCGATCTTCACGGATCCCTCACACTCTCCAGCCGATCCACCTTCCTTTTTCCTGGAGGACATTCCTCCTAATTTTTGAACATATCCGCCTAACCCATTATTTTAGGAGTCGGACTTTGATTCTCACCCACCCTCATTCCACTCACTCGATCATGGGATTTTGGAGTCACCTTTCATGATTTCCACACTTAAGACCCTGAACCAGATGATGGAGCATATTATTTCGAGGATTAGCAATCTATTTAACATAAATAAGAGCCAGAATGTTGCTCCACTGTTTGAGGATATGGATTCACTTGAGGATAATCATGAGAGATTACAATCGCCCAAAATACAAAAAATGAGAAAATTTTAAAAATCCAAAAAGATTTCGGGAGACACATTGTTGATTCATTTTGTGAAGAGAGGGCACCGATGCCAAACCATTTTCCCACACAGTCATCGACAACATGTCCCAACTTTGACCCTTAGGATGCCCCTGTATAGACTGCTCTTGGCAATCCTTATGTATATGTCGATTCCAATCTCCTCCCTTGTATGAAGGAGGACTGATAATTCAATAAAATGTTGATTGAATCTGAAGTGGTTGCCACCCTTCATGATATGTTAAAGCCCCACTTCACTA